>CM077026.1:10000000-10600000 GCA_039090855.1 Macrothele yani | reverse complement strand
CTTGTTGTAAAATGACCGGAGTTGAAAGTTCATCAACTGGGGATACACAAACTGTTCAATCATGTCCAGGTAATTATCAGCTTTCAAAGTCGCTTCCTGAAAGAAAAAGGGTCCAATAACATGGTCGACCAAACATTCCCTTTAGGGCTAGCATGCTCATGTTCCATTACGCAATGCGGGTGTTCAGTTCCTCAAATTCTCACACTCTGTTTATTAACTTTTCCAGAAACTTGGAAAGTGCACTCATCAGAGAAACGTACTTGTCTCAGGAAAGATTTAGCACTTGCAATGTTCTTCAACATCTCTTCAGCAAAGTGTTTACGTTTTACATTATCATCTGGGGTTATGTGATGAGTTATATGCAGTTTATACGGGTGCAACACTGTGCACTGACGACTTGGGGATGGCTGCTTGTCTGATTGATTCTCGAGGGCTATGAATGAATATTTGTTTCACAAACCCCTCCCTTTCTGGAACCAGCGATTGTCGTCCAGGACTTTTTCTGTGTAAGGACGCTACTATTTTCCTTGACTGACTTGTACCACTTTCTGATGCTATTACGTGTGGGCGGTTTGCTCCCATTATTTTGTTTTGAAACACCGCTGAACATACGTTTTGAAAAGGGTTTCAATAAACAACTCTACAATCTGTGCTTTCTTTGCAGGATCCATTGGGTACACTTCTAGAAAACTTGAGGGTATTCCTTACCACCTGCAACAAACAGTTTGCTAATATTAGTTTTTTATCAAACGTTATCCTCATTTGAATTGGTTACACACTTTTTGGGATACCCTGGGTGTGTGTGTGTGTGCGTCAAAAAATAAATAAATAAATATATATTTATGGCACTGAGAAAAGACGATGGTTCTGTAACAAGAAATAGAGGCGAAATTTATTTTGGCAAGAGTGAAACATTTTAACTCCAAATTATATGAAAGGGATGATACATGTACTCCACACATCATGAAAGTACCAGTACCAGAGTTCTTCCAGTCCTCCCAGCAGATGTTGCACATGAAATCAAGAGCATGAAGCAGGGAAAAGCTCCAGGAGAAGATGGAATTACTGTAGACATCATACAAGAAGCAAGTGGAGAAATTGAAACAGTACTCGCCCAAATTTTCACTCTAAGCCTTAATGAAGAGAAGATTCCTGAGGACTAGAACAACGCTACAATGATCTTGCTACTTTCTGATGCTATTACGCTACTTTCTGATGCTATTACCACTTTCTGATGCTATTACGTGTGGGCGGTTTGCTCCCATTATTTTGTTTTGAAACACCGCTGAACATACGTTTTGAAAAGGGTTTCAATAAACAACTCTACAATCTGTGCTTTCTTTGCAGGATTCATTGGGTACACTTCTAGAAAACTTGAGGGTATTCCTTACCACCTGCAACAAACAGTTTGCTAATATTAGTTTTTTATCAAACGTTATCCTCATTTGAATTGGTTACACACTTTTTGGGATACCCTGGGTGTGTGTGTGTGTGCGTCAAAAAATAAATAAATAAATATATATTTATGGCACTGAGAAAAGACGATGGTTCTGTAACAAGAAATAGAGGCGAAATTTATTTTGGCAAGAGTGAAACATTTTAACTCCAAATTATATGAAAGGGATGATACATGTACTCCACACATCATGAAAGTACCAGTACCAGAGTTCTTCCAGTCCTCCCAGCAGATGTTGCACATGAAATCAAGAGCATGAAGCAGGGAAAAGCTCCAGGAGAAGATGGAATTACTGTAGACATCATACAAGAAGCAAGTGGAGAAATTGAAACAGTACTCGCCCAAATTTTCACTCTAAGCCTTAATGAAGAGAAGATTCCTGAGGACTAGAACAACGCTACAATGATCTTGCTACATAAAAAAAGGTGACATTTAGGATCTCAGGAACTACAGACCTATCAGCCTTCTATCAGTGGTTTATAAAATCTTCACTAAAGTTCTTTCACACCATTTGAAAGTAACACTGGACATGGCTCAACAGTGAGAACAAGCTGGATTCAGGAGTGGCTACAGCACAATAGATCATATCCACGTACTGAAAGAACTAACTGAAAGAGCGAGGAAATATGATTTTCTATTGTGCATGGTTTTTATCGATTGTGAAAAGGCCTTTGATTCGGTGAAAACATCAGCAGTTACAATGGCTCTGAAATCCTGCGGTATTGAAGATGCGAACATTAATATTATTAATAACAGCTATGAAAATGCATGGTGCAAAGATTCGGCTATTTTAAAATACAACACACATAAAAATTGGAAAGGGAGTGAGACAAGGTGACACCATATCTCCCAAGCTCTTTAATGCCACATTGGAAAATGTCTTTCAATCACTGAACTGGGAAAACGAAGGGATAAATATTAACGGAGATTATCTAACTCACCTTCGTTTTGCTGATGACGTAGTCATTTTTGCAACTACCCCATCAGAACTACAGAGTATGATCCAGGAACTTGATGACACGAGTAAGAAAGTGGGATTAAAAATGAACTTTCAGAAGAGAAAAGTGATGTACAATGCTTTTACGAGAAATGATGATTTATCGATTGATGGAGAAAAGCTGAAATAACAGATACGTACGTTTATCTTGGACAGCAGATATCAAGTGAGGGTCACATTGATGAAGAAATTAATCGGCGCACAAAACGTGCCTGGAGAGCTTTTGGAAGAAACAGCATAATTTTCAAGAGCAATATGCCATTATGTCTTAAAAGAAAAGTGTTTGATCATTCCAGTGCTTACGTATGGTGCAGAGACGTGGACCTTAACGAAAAGAGACATACAAAGGCTGCAGACAACTCAAAGAAACATGGAGATGTTCATTTTTGGTGTAACCAGGAGAGATAAGAAGAGGAACTCGTGAGTCTGAAAAATGACAAGAGTGGAAGACATCATGATCAGAGTTAAATCCCTGAACTGACAATGGGCTGGACATACTGCCAGACGGACAGACCATCGATGGACAGCCGAAATTTTAGATTGGATTCCAACGGACAGGAAAAGACGCAGAAGAAGGCTACGTGGGAGATGGGTGGATGAAATTCGAAAGTATGCGGGTGTAACATGGAGGAGACTGGCACAAGACAGATCGTTGTGGAAGAAACTTAGGGAGACCTTCGTCCAGCAGTGGATTGATAATGGTTGACAATGATGATGATGATATATATATATATGTATATATATATATATATATATATATATATGCACACACACACAGGGTGTCCTAAATATACATTGCCGCGTGTATGTCTGATTGTTCCGGATATTGGGTGGAAAAATTGCAGCCAAACGCTTTCACTGGCACGGCACGAGGACAGGGATGCTTTCTTAAGGGAACCCATTCCTTGAGTTTGGATAGCCGGGGACGGAGCGAGATGTTTTTGAGGGAGTAAAAGGCCGGCACTTTAGCTTAAACGGAAAAATGTGCAAGAAACCGTAAAGAGGCAACACCAGATTGTCTGTCGCACCTCGACCACGGGTGAGAAACACGCCAGATATGGGTTTATTATGAATTGAAATGGCATTGAACTCTGGTAAAACTGCGCAGGATTTGGCAAAAATCCTCAGAAGAAAACGGATCTGTTGTTGGGATGGCTACCGTTTTGGAAGATTGCTCTACCTCCGTCCGTGAATATGTGCCACCCGCGTTCTTCCAGCAGAGAAAACCAACCGTCTGTGCAGTCGTGTTAGCTTCGTCATACGTTGTGAAGAAATTCTACATTGTGGTGATATTAGATTATGCTGCATTCTTTTTTCTCATGGATAATGTTACCCCCAGGACAACGTAAGTAGAATTTCTGTTATTCTTATTTCTGGGCAGGAAAGACTTTACAAACTGATGTGCTCATATACAGCCCACCGTGTAAATATACATAAATAGTTACTAGCTCTGTAAATATACTGCTGTATATAGAATTTGTATACTTTTCGGCACGTTTAGAGTTAGCTATAGGACGGGTTAGAAATTGGGACGATGCGCTAATCCAGCAATTTTTTCAAACGTCTGGAGTTACATACTGTAACAATTTGCTGTCAGAAGTCGTGATGGTTCTAGAAGTTAAGTCTCTCGGTCATCCCGTAAAGGCATTTTTGTGCGTGTGTATCTTGCAGAGAGTACTCTCAAGTAGCGATGACTTTTTGTTTATTTGGGGGTTTGTTGTCGCCCGTACCTAATTTCGGGCCACTGTCTCCAGAGTAGGGCGACAGCCAGTACCGTATGGCACACCATCCACGTCTCACCCGTGATTCACGCTCCAACTTACCTGGACGAACGGTCAGAAGCTAGCCCTTCGACCACTGATTCCTTGTGGAGGCTCTACCGATAACATGAGCAATCGCTTCTTAAGAGGTGTTAAAATATCGTGCGTGCAAAACATGGACTTACGTGCCTGAATTCCAAAGGCAGAAATTTATTTTTGGATTCCGTGTGAACAGGACGTCAGAGAAGGAAGTTAGCTATTTTTTGCAAAGCAATTGTATCGAAAGAAAAGAATGGATTCACCACGTCTGGGAAACCAATACTCGGAGCAAACTAACTCCTTATTTATTTATTTTTAAATGGAGGTTTAACGACCACCGTGAGTAATCGCCCGCCCCTAATTTAGGGTCAATGGTTGCAGGGAATTGAGAGAGCCAGTGCCGTAAGAAAAACAGAACATCCATGCATCACCGGGACTCGAACCCGGACCCCTTTCGAACGAATGATCAGAAGCCATCGCTTTGACCACTGAGCCACCGGGACGGTGACTAAATCCTTATATATACCCGATTCACGCGGTGCCCAAAATATTCTGCCAGCCCCAAACCGAAATGTTCACACAGTGGACGGATTGTACGAACGCTAAAGCAAAACAATTCATTTCCGCCACGCATCGTAGTGGTATCGACCCTAAACCTCTCAATGGTGATATGAAACCGCTTCTAGGCTTTGAAACAAGTAACTCAATCATCTTCCTCTTTCTACCACCCCTACCCCCCACTTTATAACTCTTATAAAGTGTAATTATTCCCAAAGTAATAATGTCAATCATTGCCCAAACTGGCCGTTTTATTAGGTTGTAAATAAAGTATCCGGAAAATAGAGAAGCATGCACTTCAAGATTAAAAAATCTCACAAACCACTGACTCTAATCGTTCAGGTAGTCCCCATTGAAACTTATGACCTTGTTCCACCTATGTAGGAGTTGAAATATTCCATTGCGATAGAAGTTTGGCGAACGGGAGTTCAAGAAGTTATCCACACAACGTCGTTTTAGATCATCGTCATTAGCAAAGAAGTTTTTCTTAGCGAGAAAATTTGATAAAGACCGGGCCGCCCCAGTGGCGCAGTGGTCTAAGCGATGGCCTCTGATCATTCGTCCGAAAGGGGTCCGGGTTCAAACCCCGGTGAGGCTTGGATGTTGTGTTTGTTTTAAGGCACTGACTCTCTCCCTTCCCTGAAACCAGTGACCCTAAATTAGGGACGGACGACTGCTTATAGCCCATCGATTTGCTCACGGTTGTCGTTAAACCTCCAATAGCCACCCCGATGACGCAGTGGTCTAAGCGATGGCCTCTGATCATTCGTCCGAAAGGAGTCCGGGTTCAAATCCCGGTGAGGAATGGATGGTGTCTTTGTCTTACGGTCCTGGCTCTCTCCCTTCCCTGGGAGCAGAGACCCAAAATTAGTGGCGAGCGACTGCTTATAGCCCATTAAGTAGCTCACGGTTGTCGTTAAACCTCCAATCAAGAAAAAAAAAAGACCTGAGAAGATGAAAGTCGGAACTGTCAATAAGGTTCAGGCGAATCAAATTGTGTGAGACAATATTTCGCATTCCAGCTCGTGCAGTTTTTGCTGGGTACGTAAAGCGACATGTGGACGAGAGTTATCCTGTTGAAAAAAACCTCAGTGATGATTAATCAATGTTGGGTGCTGGCTGTACTTGCAGTGCACTATGGCGACGGCCCAACTGTTGGAATAAGTAACCGCTGTGGTGATTTTGTTTCGAGGTAAAAATTGATACTGAATCACACCTCGACCATCCCAACAGCATTTCAGCATCACCTACCGGTCATGAAGCGGTGGCTTAGCGACCTTCTGTGGGGATTGTCACTGCTTGGTCCCAGCTCTTTTTTGCATAACATTCACGTATATGACCCCCTATTTTCGCCACGTGTGACCATGTAAAAAACGGTCTCCCGCTTGTCTCTTTCGCGCAGTGCAATTGCAATGGAGTAGCGTCGCATCCGATTCTGTTCAGAAAAAGCATGGAGTACCCATTTGCACAGTTTACACGAGTATCCGAACTTCCGAAGTCAGGTGTTGATAGTCGTACGGGACGTCTACAGTTCCTCTGCCTGTTTCCGTAGTGTTGCATCAGACTTGCTCAATAGCAAGTGTTGCAGTGTATCATCTTCAACCTCAATGGATCTGCCACTTCTGGCCACATGAGACAGGTCCCATACACCAGTGTCGAACTTTCTGTACCAGTCACAGAAAGTACTCTGTCTTATAATATCATCACTAAATGCGTTTCGCAATTTTCCTAGTGCTTCCGTAACTTTCACGCCGTTTAAATATTCATAGAGCAATACCTCAAGCACACCTTCGTTCGATATTGCCATCGTATCGTCGACACATGCAACTACTCTTCACTGGAACAGCATACGCTCTGTCCTTCGAATGTATTCTTTCACGCACAGCAATCTGTAATGTTTACGTCACCGCAAACCCGCAGTATCTTGCATTACGCACTCCACATACGATTTTCTCTGGGAATTCTTTTTACAACCTGATAAATAACAAAGCTAACGGAAAAGCAATGCGTAGGTTAACTCGTACCTGTCATGTTCGGCCCAGTTCTCAGATATCAGGTATATATTTCGAGCTGATTTCAGCCTATTTTGCTCTCATCGTGATAATTTGTTCCAGCCTATTAATGGATAAAAGAGATCTCCTGAAAATGAAGCAGATAATTGCTCAAACACATGAAACTACTGCTGTGAAAATGACTGCAGAATTTAATGTGTTTCCGCCGGGAACTTTACAAATATGAAATCCATGGCAGTTCCGCATTTCCCCAAGCCTTTTGTTTCCTATCCTAATGCAAAAATGAGAATGCATTCGTGTCACGAGCACAAAACCTAGTTTCTGGATGTTTAGGGATATATAATTTGGTCCAAATAATCGTCACGTGTTCCAACTCTTTCGAAATTCGGTAAGAGATCTAGGTCTCCCGTGCCTCCTACAACAGCTGAATTTGCCCAGTATTTGCAGACACTAGCGATACACGAAGAAAACGTCTGCTGTTATAGACAATCAGCACCACTGTGCGGCGGGCTGTGTATGCTGACATTCTCCTTTCTGTATAGCTGTTCCACTCCGCTGTGGAACAGATATGAAACCGCAATGTAACAGTAAATAGTTGGTATATAGCTATTTCACTGTGCTGCAAGACAGCTATGTAACCGTCATATAACAGTAAATAGTTCGTATATAACTGTACCACTGCGCTGTGGAACAGCAATGTAACCGTCGTGTAACAGTAAATAGTTTGTATATAGCTATTTCACTGCGCTTTTAAACAGCTATATAGCCGCCGTGGAACACACATTGTTTCCATTTGTGCTGTGGAACAGATATATAGCCGCCGTGAAACCGTACACAGTTTCTCTATAGCTGTTTCACAGCAGTATAGAATATAATGTACAGTAAATAGTTTGTATATAGCTATTTCACTGCGCTTTTAAACAGCTATATAGCCGCCGTGGAACACACATTGTTTCCATTTGTGCTGTGGAACAGATATATAGCCGCCGTGAAACAGTACACAGTTTCTCTATAGCTGTTTCACAGCAGTATAGAATATAATGTACAGTAAATAGTTTGTATATAGCTATTTCACTGCGCTTTTAAACAGCTATATAGCCGCCGTGGAACACACATTGTTTCCATTTGTGCTGTGGAACAGATATATAGCCGCCGTGAAACAGTACACAGTTTCTCTATAGCTGTTTCACAGCAGTATAGAATATAATGTACAGTAAATAGTTTGTATATAGCTATTTCACTGCGCTTTTAAACAGCTATATAGCCGCCGTGGAACACACATTGTTTCCATTTGTGCTGTGGAACAGATATATAGCCGCCGTGAAACAGTACACAGTTTCTCTATAGCTGTTTCACAGCAGTAGAGAATATAATGTACATTTTCACTCATTTCTACATCCGTTCCACTGCGCCGTGGAACAGCAAACAGTTTCTATATTACTGTTCCACTGCGCTGTGGAACAGCTATATAACCGCCGTGGAACAGAAAAGTTTATACATAGCTGTTCCATAGCTGTGTGTAATTTATTGTATATTTTCACTCCTTTCTATACAGATGTTTCCTGCGCTGTGGAACAGCTTTATAGCCCAGTGGAACAGTAATAAACTTCTATATAGCTTTTCCACAGCTGTATAGAATATATTGCACATTTTCACTCATTTCTATGCAGATGTTCCACAGCTGTATATTCGCCGTTGAAGAGTAAATAGCGTCTGTATTGCTGTTCCACTGCTATGCAAAACAGCAATATATCCGCCATGGAACAGTAAATAATTTCTATATAGGTGTTCCACTGCGCTCTGAAACAGTAAATAGTTTCTATATAGCTGTTCCACTGCACTGTAAAACAGCTATATACCTGTCGTGGGCAGTAAATAGTTTCTATACATATGTTTCACTGCGTTGTGAAACAGCTATATAACGTAAAACAGCAAATAGTTTTTATATAGCTGTCCCACTGCGCTGTGAAACAGTAACTATTTTCTATAAAGCTGTTCTACTGAACTGTAAACAGTTATACTATATATCCGCCGTGGAACAGTAAATAATTTTTATATAACTGCGCCACAGCTGTATAGAAAATATTTTATATTTTCCCTCCTTTCTATACAGCTGTTTCACTGCGCAGTGGAACAGCTACACAGCCTCCATGGAGAGACAGTAAAGCCAGTTTAGGTTATTCGACACTGGGCGGAAACTCAAAATCACGTTTTCGCAAATAAAGGGATTTGAGAGTTGAAGAAGTAAAATTTTTTACTCTCGCAAGTTCTTAAGTTTCTGTATCCTAAGAGAAATGAAATAAACAATTATTCAGTACACGAATTAATTATATTTTTTTCCGTATTGGACTTGGTTCACTCGTGGTCACTTGAGGTGCCTCAATAAAATGAACAAATTATTTTAAAAAAAATTACAGTCTAGGAGAATTTTTTCAGTTCCGCAAATGTAGGAACTGGTTTAACACCAAACTGAAAAGGGCTAAGAAATATTATTACTTACACCGGTTCGCTGGCACTACGGATGGGAAAAAATATGGAAGTCAATCAGTGAACTTATTAATGGCTCAAGTGATAATGAATCACCGACACAACTTGAACATGGGAACTTCGGGTTATCGATACAGATGATATCTCTGAGATATTTAAATCTTTTTTTTTTTATGAATTACCCGAGAAACTAAAAACAAATATTCCGCAGGTGTCTCGGGATTTTACAGGCTTTCTGTCCAGCCAGAGCCCCTCCACATCTTTTCTTTTATCCGGTTTAGATCGACCTATCGACTACTATCAATAAACTAGATGCCAATAAGAGTGCCGGCCCGGATGATGTTCATCCAAGGGTAATTTAGGCTGCTGCTCAGTTCTTGCTTGTTCCACTGGAACATATCTTTAATTGCATTTTACAAACTGGACAGATTCCTCCTTCATTTACTATTGGTAGGGCATCTGTTTTCTATAAAAATGGTCCTACACACAATGTTGAAAGCTATCGTCAGATTATTAATATTTCTACCGAATACTTAGATAAACATAAAATTCTACATTCAGGGCAGCATGGTTTTCGTCATCGTTTTTCAACGGAAAGGCGGGCGGTCTTGGATGTTCTCAATTATATACAGAATAATATAGATTCGGGAAGATATGTCTTGGGTATTTTCTGCGATTTATCAATAGCTTTTGACTGTGTTCAGCATGATATTCTTCTATTTAAATTATATGATATTGGGATCTGAGGTGTTCCGTATCTATTTTGTAAAAACTATCTACCACCAAGGACACAGTACGTGCAAATACGCGGAAACCGCTCGTCTGTACGTAACATTTGCTCTGGTGTTTCGCAGGGTTCGGTTCTGGAACCTGTTGTTTCCTTATCTATATTAACGATATCTTTAACGTAACTTTGCGATCTCATCGTGTATTGTTCGCAGATGATTTTTTTCTGGGGGCCCATTGTTTGAAACGACACCCACAGTTATTCGAGATCTTCATGAATTTTTTCTATGGTTCTGCTCTAATTTGTTAACTACAAACCGAGACAAATCTAATGCAGTTCTTTTCTCTCGTCGTGATACACAGTTATCGGCTCTGAATGGACTTTTCTGAATGATTTTCCTGTTATTTTTAAGCCTTCATTTAAATTTCTGGGAGTTTTCTTGCATAAGTCCCTACGTTGGGTTGCTCACATTAATCATCTACCAGTTCAACTTATAATGCGTATAAGTGTCATTCACAGGATATCGGGAATATTGACGATTTGAATTACGATCGTTTTATATTATTCTTTCATCTATTCTCTTCTCTCCTACTGTTTATTGGCTTGGGGTCAGACCACGTTGGGTAATGTCTCTCGACTATTTGTATTACAAAAAAAGATACATTCTTTTACTGGGTAATGAAACAAGTGCTAGCCGAGTTTATAGTTTATACCGCATTTTGCCATTTAATAAATTATACACTTTTCCTTTATTACTATTCACGCATAATAGAATTCATTCTAACAGATACTTGGGCATCCTGGAGTTGATGTATTTTTCACATTATCGCGACACTAGGGGCCGTCTGAACGTTTTGGCCCCCAGGGTTCGATTGAACATACAGTAGCATACTATGGCATTACTGCAGCTTCAGGAAAGTATTACTTACTACTTTAATGATAGCATGATTACATTTTATATTGTGGTCTTCGCCTTTTAATCTGGTTTTTGATTCTAATTCACTACTGCCTATTAAATTTCGTGCTACCCATGTTGCGGGACTTATGCATTACACTGGTCAACACACGTTTTCTGACATAAGGTATTCCAACGGTTTTAAGGTAATTTTGGGGGTACTGATTCCAAATCTGGCATCAGTTTTTGTCTATCAACATCAGGTTTTTGAGATATCAAATATTGCATTTTCAATAAAAACAGCACATTTGTGCTCATATACGAATAGCTAAACAGACATACATACAAAAATAAGATAAGATACAATATACAATAATAATGAAACACACATTTAATGAGCCGTAGCACAAAGTTGTGAGAGTGACTGCATATCAATGTGAGTGAATGTATATTACCATGTAAGAATTGAATTGTGAAGATAAGAAAAATATGTACAAAAAGGTTATTAACAATAGTGATGTTACATCTGCATAAACGACCTCTTCTTTGACAATCTCCGATGTACAGCTTGGGGAATGTCTCTCATCAAGAACCAGCAGTAATATGCCATCATGTTTGAGTCCCATCGGCCTTGGTAACGTTCTTCCATAACTTTAATGTCTTGATGAAAGCGTTCACCTTGCTCTTTGCTCACGTGACCCATGTTCTCTGGAAACTGGGCCAAGTGACTATGTAAGTAGTGAACCTTGATGCTCATTCTACATCCAAGTGCTTGGAAACTCAAGAGCAGCTCCTCCACAATCTCTCGATAATTGTCCGCTTTCCTGTTTTCAAGGAAATTCCGCACCACATCAGAGAATGCATTCCAAGTTCTTGCCTCTGCCGCAGTCATTGTTGTAACAAAGTGTGGATCCCTGATGAGTGTTCTTATTTGAGGGCCATCAAATATTCCTGCCTTTTTCTTCTCGGCACTGAGACTTGAAAAAGTAGAACATATATAGCTGAAACAGTCTCCAGTGTGATCAAGAGCTTTGGCGAATTGCTTCATTAACCCAAGTTTTATGGGCAGTGGGGGAAATACAATTTTATTCTTATCAACCAGAGGCTCATTCTTAAAGTTCTGGTCACCACGCGTCAAACTGATTCTTGGTAGCCAGTTCTTTTTAACCCAGTGTTCTAATGTTGCCCTACTGTCCCAGTAGCACAGGAAACAAGGGTACTTGGTGTGACCTCCTTGCTGACCCAGCGGAAAATTAACCATTTTCAAATCAACACAAATTACCCATCCATGAACATGGTATTCCAATCTACCCGGAACAATCTTGATGTTGGCATACTCTTCTTTCATTTTTACAGAGTGTCCTATTGGTATTGAACCATATATATTTCTGTTGTGAAGTAACACACATTTCAAACTCCTTTTACTACTGTCAATAAAAAGTCTCCATTCACTGTAATCATATGCGGGCAGTCTCATATTGAGAAGAAGCCCTTCAACATCATTACAATAAACAAGTTGACCATCTGAATGGAAATACTTTCGCAGTGCTGCTTCTCTGTTACGATAATAGGAGACACTAGTGCCAGGTCTGAGTAGTCCTTTCTCTTGCAGCCTGGAAGCCAACAATTCAGCAGACGGCTTCGGCAAATACAAATCTCTTACAAGATCATTCAATTCAGGCTGACTAAACAGAGAAATTTTATCACAATCTGCATCAGATGGCGTTATTCGATCTGAGCATCATCATCATATGTAGAATAAGGCAAACTGAGGGATTCAACATCAATCTCTGGTAGCTCAGTAAATACAGGCAGTGCTCACCTGGTCGTCTGGCAGATGGGATATCTGGGTATTGTAAGTGTTGTTTGTTTTTCCTATTGAAACCTTTTACATTGGCAAGGCAGAAGTAACAGTTATCCAAATGGTTTGTAGGTTCTCTCCAAACCATTAGCACACCAAACTTCAGCTTAGCATTCTTTCCTTTAGACCATGATCGCAAAGTTTCAACACAGGTTTTACACACTTTGTGAGGAGCCCAATTTTCGTCTTTGTCTCCAAGTCGTACTTTAAATTAAGCAAGATAAACCTTCTTGACAAAGGTATTGATGTTGCGCCTTTGATCCTGCAAAGTGAAGCTGCCATAGATGTAGCAGAAGATATCTGGGCCATTACTGCATTTCCTTCTTTCGGATGTTGTAGCCATTGTTAGATCACGACCTGCAGAAGCAAAATATTGAATAAATGTGGATATCTACATAAAATGATATTATAAACACACTCTCCAAAAATACAACACCATATTTTAACACTAAAGCAGTCACTGACTCGCAACAACTTGCAATCGTAAGTGACAAAGAGTTAATTTCGGGTAAAATCAATGAAAATGGGGTATGCCGATAGCATAAAAATGAGATGTGATAGAGCAAATCTGAGATCAGATTTGGAATCAGCACCCTGAAATTAGTCTAAAACAGCTGCAAAAGTCCAGGCCAGAACAATGTTTTTTTTTTGTTGCCCAGTGTTATGTTTCCTGACTCTTCGCCCTTAATCCATTTACCATCTTTTGACTTTCTGACTTCACACTTCCCCAGTAATTCAGATATTTTTAATGCATGACTCGTTAGCCTGCATGGTTCTCACGGTTATACATAACGGTACTATGAATATTGGCATACATAATAAGGTATTATAATTTGATTATAGATTTACTGTATTTCGGTCATGCCTCTCTGGGCGTAACTTATTGTTCAGTGTTTATTCAATGTAGTGTATTGTCGGCATGGTGATATGCTGTTAATATTAGTCATATCGATTCTCATATCGGCATGGTTTGTGGGGCACAGTTGATGGAGTGCGGGTAATGTTCAGTTCCTTTCTGTTTACAGTTTCCACCTACTGTTACATGTATGATAAATACAGTATTTCATATGTAGCTTCGAGATGTACGTTTTCGGACTGTTCTCATATATTGTGTTACGCGCCAGTGTACATACCATATATTGTGCATAACCTTTTTCATTAGGCTTGTTCATAAATTGTTTCATGCTGGATAAAGTTTATGATGTTCTTATAATGCTAGTTCCCATGACTAACCTGCGTTATGCTACACATTTTCAGTTTCGTGCTCTCTGGCCTGTCACTTAATAAATTGGGGATCAGGGGCTTATCAGGCACTTTAAATAAAGCCTTTTTTCCTGGCTCCATGCCATTTACCGTGATGATTCATGGTGCCATAAGTAATTTATGTTTTTATAATACTAACTCTACATATTTCGTTTGTTAAACAGCTTATGAAATATCTAAAATGATACTCATGTATAGTGAATATTTTTGACTTATTATTTAATATTTAATATCGTTTTATTGTGGTTGAGTATATTGTATAATTACTGTTATGTATTGAATTACCAACTGTATGGCAGAATAGTTCAATAAACAAACAAACAAACATTGATACAGAAAATGTAACTTTAAAGCTAATCTGAAACGTGTTTTTCGAAAAATTGTACATATTTTACAAAAGAAGAAAAAATATTCTTTAATTTCGTTACCGTTCAAAAATTTAACATTCCGTATTGGCTTCAGTCTCTCAAGAAAGGTTTAGAAGTGCTATAACACTGGAACAAACTTCAGTAAGTGGTTGATGTCGAAGAATTTCATAATCCTTTTGAAACGAGTTTCCAATTTTGATTTATGATAACTTCATAAATCAAAATTGGAAACTCGTTTAAAGAAACTCGAGTAAAAAAAGGAAAAAAATATCTGGGTCTTTCTTTTTGGAGCTATCCTTGTGACAATCGCTTTGCAAAGAACGCCAGGGAATCTTCCTCAAAAACACCTTCTGTGATAAAAATTTCAAAGCAGTGTTATTTTTAAGTTGCAGGCAGTCCTTCCTTGGATTCATATGTATTTTATCTTGCATATTTCTTTCGGGAATATGCTGATTTTATTTTTTAAGCCTTTTGAGTTCAATGCATCGACTATCATACACTTTATGAATAATATTAATATGCGCATATGGCGAATTCATTTTTCTCTATCTCTTTATTCTTCCAGAGGAGTGCAAAGACCAAAATAATCTATGCAACATTTTCGTGATAAGCGGCATGTGCCAGCGGGATCCTGTTGGAATGGAAGAAAAGTGCAGAAAGTCATGCGGTTTCTGCTAACCAAGGTGAGATATTCTTTCTTCATATAGTTATTATTAACTAATTTTACAGATCATGCGAACACACGCAAGTCCAAAAAAGCTTTCACTTCTGGATATCGTCGTGTTTTCAGAATTTTAAATCATCAATAAATAAATTAGAAACTACAGACATGCAACTCTTATGAGAACGAAATTTCTAAACTCGTTATCCTAGAAAAAGGCAGAGGCACATAGTTTCTCCTATGCCACCCTTATCCGCGTAGTTCTTCCTGTAACTGTGGAAAAATACAAGGCGCCAGTACTTTCGCAGAATGTTTTAGATATTTTGACCTAGTATAGCCCATAGTAGACGTTTCTGTAATTTACATTAGGTATTCGGTGAACTGAAGCGTATCAAAATATAAGTTGGATTTTAGTAAAGTGGCTTAGGTAAGCTGCTTTCTACGAAGGCAGATTTATGGAGAGTACAGAACGATGTTTACTGTTTATATTTAATGAAATGCTTCACTAAAACAGGGCTTACATTCAGTGGTGATCATTATAAAACCACTGTACACAAACAGTACAGCATCGATTACGAATGAAGTTTGCGATGTCTCGTCAATGCCACAGTTCCACAGCATCACTGGCTCCAGACATACAGATGGCGCGGTCACCAATAATACACCAATTAACGGTACCTCGACTATTCAGGTTACTGCCTACGCGGAATCAGCAATGTAATCGAGACTGTCAGCTGAGGATCTCGTGCTACCCGGTCTGCATATCCCCTACTTAGTCAATATTCTATATAATGAGATGAATATTCAATTCAAACGCTTACTCCCATTCACCTCTTTTCAAACTTGAATCCCACCCTCGCTAAAATTTCCGTGCGCGAACTCGAACTGCCATACCATCTCGACAATTTCATACTTCCCATGAGTTTTGCTAATATCTCGGCCACATTTTTTTTTTCTCATTCCTCGCTCTCTTCATTCTTTTGCTTATCTTCCTCCCGCTATTTATATATACAGAGTGTTCCCAAATTCGTGCGACAAACAAAGAACGGTGATGGTACACAAAAAGACGCGTAACTTTTGCAATGGAACGTAGGGTGAGACTCCGCTCTTAGCGCCCGAAAAACGTTAAGTTCCATGTCCACGTTGATCTTCCAACAGTGGGAAAAACAGAACTTACTTAAATTATAGACTGCACACCTGCGTTGGTGAACGTAGAGGTAGAGTAGGACTTAAAGTGGATGCTCGAAGTGTCGCTCGAGGGAGCCGTTGCGGAGCTCAACCGACGGATGAAGGACTGTCACACTTTCTCGTAGACTCCCGGTGTGGTGTTGATTTGGTCCTAAGTGACAACCATCCTCGCGACGAGATTTTCCGGTGGCCCCCTCGTACACTGGAATTTTGAAGTGTCCCCAGAAGAAGAATTCCAGTGGATTCAGGTCCGGAGAGCGTGAAGGTCAAGCTACCGGTCCGCCCCGTCCAATCCACCTGCTGGGATGCGTCGCATTACGGAAGTCCTGGACCGCGGTGGGAAAATGTGCTGGGGCCCCATCATGCATGAACCGCATGTCTTTCCGAGCATTGTACGGAATACTATGCAACACACCGGGAAGCACTTGCTACAGGAACACACGGTACATGGCGCCCGTCAGACGTTTTGGCAAGGTGTACGATCCCACCAGCCAATCACCTAGGATACCTGCCCAGATGTTCACGGCAAACTTCTGCTGGTGGTGGCGAGTGAGGGTGGCGTGCGGATTACCATTAGCCTAAATGAGCTGGTTGTGATTGTTGTAAATGCCCTCCCACGTAAACATCGCCTCAACACTGAATAACACTAACGCGGGAAAGTCTCAGTGTATTAGCAGTATTCATCTGGAGCAGCCACCTGGAGAATTGTACCCGCCGGGGATAGTCATCTCCGGCCAAAGCTTGGACCTCATGCACGTGGAAGGGATACATCCGATCCTCATGCAGAACTTTCCACACCTCACTATGAGGAACACCCATGTCCGCTGCCACTGCTCTCGTACTTGTGGACGGCGCTGCTGCGAATTGTTGCAAGACGCACTCTTCCATTTCCGGTGCCCGCACATACCGCTGACGCCACGCTTTAGCCCTGGAGATCACGAACGAGCCAGTCTGCTGCAAGCGTCGATCAACTCTGGAGAATGTCGCATGGTGAGGCATACGACGATTCGAGAATCGCTCACGGTACATCCTCGTTGCAGAACGTCCATTGCCACGTGCTCACCCATACATCAGATGCATATCCTCCAATTCGTCGTATGAGAAGTCCCCGATGTCGTACACGACGTCTCCGCTACGCCCGCAGTCTTACGCCTGACGGTGTTAACTTGGTAATGTCGATGAATCCGTTCCTATGAACACGCTGCGAATACCCCAGTGCATGCTGGTCGTGACGTTCGTTGCGTCAGGCGCAGTCAGGCCGGAGACCCCGGGAATCAACGAGAAGGAGAGAGACAGTCCTTCATCCGTAGATGTCGGCTGTGCAACGACGTCCTCGAGCGCCACTTCGAACACCTCCTTTGAGTCCTCCTCTGCCTCTACGTTCACCAACGCAAGTGTGCAACCCATAATTTTGGTAAGTTGTGTTTTTTCCACTGTTGGGGGGTCAACGTTTACATGAAACTTAAAGTTTTTCAGCCAGTAGGAGCGGAGTGCCACCCTACGTTCCATTGCAAAAGTTATTCGTCTTTATGTGTACTATCACCCTTATTTGCTTGTCCCACCAATTTGAGAACACCCTGTATAAGTGTAAGGACGCAAATATGTTGTCCTAAAGGTAATGTTTTTTTGCTGATAGCTTCTGCAATACTGCAAATATTCGCATAAACTCTTGAATAGTTCTACATTGATCTTCTGAGCCAATATACCCGAATTATCTGCAAAAGTAAAAATCTGTTTTTGAGTATTGGGATATGGAAGTACGCAAGGCGACGGAACATTATGTGAAGCATAAAACTTTTTATGGAAATGTAAAGACGACATTCGGAAATGGCAAAAGAGTGTTCAAGAAGAAGAAACCCCAGTGGTCGATAAACAATGGAGAGGAAGACTTTTTTAAGTGCGTTAATCACCGACAACCAACGGCAAGACGATGAGCTCATCTGGAGTTATCGACGTGTGACCATTCGAGAGATCAGTTATGCACTTCATTGTGGACATAATGCTAAAGGAACAATGATTCGTAACCTATGATATCGGAAGAGGGGTATAAGTGGGTTAATTATGTGGACAGCCATTAATCAAGGGTCGTCGGGACCAAAGGTTAGAAGTGTGCAGAGATATGTTAGGGATGTTTGAGGAGAACTGAGACATATTTCTTTCGAATGTGTATATTTAAAGCGAAACTTTCATATTCCTTTACTTCCCATAAACTAAAGCAAAGCTTATGGATTGGGGTCGTAACATCTCCGTAGGCATAAGGAGTGCAAAATATACTGTAGCTTTCAACAAATACGTGATGGCCCCAACTTTTCGGGATGTCAGAGACTACATTCTTGTTGGCATTTTTCAGAGAAAAGTAAAAACAATTCTTGCTAAATTGAAATAGTAAAGAAGTCAAGAAAATTACTCGCAAGAACAGACTGCCTATTTGTTATGTATTCCTGCACTACGGAAGCGCCAGAATTCGCACCATAGTTGAAATATCTCCTGCTCCACGGTAGCCCCAGGCCTCACTCCTCACTTGAAATATCTCTTGCATCACGGCAACGACAGACCTCACACCTCACTTGAAATATCTCTTGCATCACGGCAACGCCAGACCTCACACCTCACTTGAAATATCTCCTGCTCCATGGTAGCACCCGACCTCACTCCTCACTTGAAATATCTCTTGCACCACGGCAACGCCAGACCTTGTACCTCACTTGAAATATCTCCTGCACCACGGTAGCTCTTCACCTCACTCCTCACTTCAAATATCTCCTGCACCACGGTAGCGCCATACTTCGCACCTCACTTGAAGTGTCTAGTGCACCATGGTATTGGCTGACTTCACTCATCACTTGAAATATCTCCTGCACCATGGCAGCGCCAAACCTAGCACCTCACCTGATATATCCTGCACCACGGTAACGCCAAATCTCGCATCTCACTTGAAATATCTCCTGCTCCATGGTAGCACCCGACCTCAATCCTCACTTGAAATATCTCTTGCACCACGGCAACGCCAGACCTTGTACCTCACTTGAAATATCTCCTGCACCACGGTAGCTCCCCACCTCATTCCTCACTTCATATATCTCCTGCACCACGGTAGCGCCATACTTCGCACCTCACTTGAAATATCTCCTGCTCCATGGTAGCACCCGACCTCACTCCTCACTTGAAATATCTCTTGCACCACGGCAACGCCAGACCTTGTACCTCACTTGAAATATCTCCTGCATCACGGTAGCTCCCCACCTCACTCCTCACTTCAAATATCTCCTGCACCACGGTAGCGCCATACTTCGCACCTCACTTGAAGTGTCTAGTGCACCATGGTATTGGCTGACTTCACTCATCACTTGAAATATCTCTTGCACCACGGCAACGCCAGACCTTGTACCTCACTTGAAATATCTCCTGCATCACGGTAGCTCCCCACCTCACTCCTCACTTCAAATATCTCCTGCACCACGGTAGCGCCATACTTCGCACCTCACTTGAAGTGTCTACTGCACCATGGTATTGGCTGACGTCACTCATCACTTGAAATATCTCCTGCACCATGGCAGCGCCAAAACTAGCACCTCACCTGATATATCTCCTGCACCACGGTAACGCAAAGTCTCGCATCTCACTTGAAATATCTACTGCACCACAGTAGCGCCATACTTCGCACCTCACTTGAAGTGTCTACTGCATCATGGTATTGTCTGACGTCACTCATCACTTGAAATATCTCCTGCACCATGGCAGCGCCAAACCTAGCACCTCACCTGATATATCCTGCACCACGGTAACGCTAAATCTCGCATCTCACTTGAAATATCTCCTGCACTACAGTAGCGCCAAACCTAGCACCTCACTTGAAATATTTCCTGCCCCACGGCAGCTCCAGAACTCGCACCTCACTTGAGATATCTCGGATAATTACCAAAATGTCCTGAACAGCAATATCATATCATTCACTGATCCCTGATTGGCAGTTTCTGACTTTCACCACTTCGGTGCTTTGCAAAAAGATGTCCGTGGTTAACGTTTTGAGGATACAGATGAAGCTAAATAATGTGTGAGGTCCTGGACCAAACGATAGTGCTTGAGATCGTTCCAAACTGATTGCACATGTTGTGTTGAACGAAGATGGAGTAAATGATTGATTTCAGGGGGAAGCCAATTTGAGTAGTGCAGTTACATTTAACATCATCATCATCATCATTGTCAACCATTATCAATCCACTGCTGGACGAAGGTCTCCCCAAGTTTCCTCCACAACGGTCTGTCTTGTGCCAGTCTCCTCCATGTCACTCCCACATATTTACGAATTTCATCCACCCATCTCCCATGTGGTCTTTTTCTGGGTCTTTTCCTGTCCCTTGGAATCCAATCTAAAATTTCGGCTGTCCATCAATGGTCTGTCCTTCTGGCAGTATGTCCAGCCCATTGCCATTTCAGGGATTTAACTCTGATCATGATGTCTTCCACTCTCGTCATTTTTCGGATCCACGAGTTCCTCTTCTTATCTCTCCTGGTTATACCAAGCATGCACCTCTCCATGCTTCTTTGAGTTGTCTGCAGCCTTTGTATGTCTCTTTTAGTTAAGGTCCACGTCTCTGCACCATACGTAAGCACTGGAAGGATGCATTGATCAAACACTTTTCTTTTAAGACATAATGGCATATTGCTCTTGAAAATTATGCTGTTTCTTCCAAAAGCTCTCCAGGCAAGTTTTGTACGCCGATTAATTTCTTCATCAATGTGACCCTCACTTGATATCTGCTGTCCAAGATAAACATACGTATCTGTTATCTCCAGTTTTTCTCCATCAATCGATAAATCTTCATTTCTTGTAAAAGCATTGAACATCACTTTTGTCTTCTGAAAGTTCATTTTTAATCCCACTTCTTTACTCTTGTCAGCAAGTTCCTGGATCATACTCTGCAGCTCTGATGAGGTAGTTGCAAAAATGACTACCTCATCAGCAAAACGAAGGTGGGTTAGATAATCTCCATTAATCTTTATCCCTTTGTTTTCCCAGTTCAGTGATTGAAAGACATTTTCCAATGTGGCATTAAAGAGCTTCGGAGATATGGTGTCACCTTGTCTCACTCCCCTTCCAATTTTTATGTGTGTTGTATTTTCAAACAGCCGAATCTTTGCACTTGCATTTTCATAGATGTTATTAATAATATTAATGTATGCATCTTCAATACCGCAGAATTTCAGAGCCGTGGTAACTGCTGATGGTTTCACCGAATCAAAGGCTTTTTCATAATCGATAAAAGCCATGCACAATGGAAGTTCATATTCCCTCGCTCTTTCAATTAGTTCTCTCAGCACATGGATATGATCTATTGTGCTGTAGCCACTCCTGAATCCAGCTTGTTCTCTCGGTTGAGCCATGTCCAGTGTTACCTTCAAGCGGTGTGAAAGAACTTTAGTGAAGATTTTATAAACCACTGATAGGAGGCTGATAGGTCTGTAGTTCCTGAGATCCTCAATGTCACCTTTTTTATGTAGCAGGATCATTGTAGCATTGTTCCAATCCTCAGGAATCTTCCCTTCATTAAGGCATCGAGTGAAAATTTGGGCGAGTACTGTTTCAATTTCTCCACTTGCTTCTTGTATGATGTCTATAGTAATTCCATCTTCTCCTGGAGCTTTCCCCCGCTTCATGTTCTTGATTGCATGAGCAACTTCTGCTGGGAGGACTGGAAGAACTCTGGTACCTTTCATGATGTCTGGAGTACATGTATCATCCTTTTCATATAATTTGGAGTAGAAATCTTTCACTCTTGTCAAAATTTCGCCTCTATTTCTTGTTATAGAACCATCTTCTTTTCTCAGAGCCATAATCTGTTTTCTTCCCTTACTGAGATGTCCCTTTGCTATCTTTAGGCTTTGGTTGTTTTCAATTGCTTTCCTCACTAGCTCACAGTTGAATTTCCTTACGTCTTCAGTGATACTTTTTCGTGCTGTCTTGCATAGCTCTATATATTCCACTTTGGAAGTCACATCTTCTTTAGTTGTCCTCATCTCTCTTCTTTTTTGCATCAACATTTTGGTTTTTCCTGATAATTTGTTTACATGCAACTTGTTCTTAGACCCAGCTAATTTTGTTGCTGTTTCCATAAGAGCTTTGGTTACTTTTCTGTTAACTTCCGAAATATCCACTTCTTCCGATGTTAGGCCTTCTAAAGCAGAGAATCTGTTCTTCAGTTCCAACTTGAAAGTATTATGGTGTTTTTTAAGGTTGGTTATGTCAATACATTTTGTTTGTCTTATGAGCTTGCCACGTTCCAGTTTAGTGTTGAGGTGCATCTTACATCTCACCAATCTATGGTCACTACCTGTGTTGAACTTGTTTAGCACACTGCAGTCTTCGATGACGAATTTTTTGTTACACATAATAAAATCAATTTCACTTGTCGTCCGAATTGGATGTCTCCATGTCCATTTCCTGTGTGGCTTTTTCTTGAAAAAGGAATTCAAGATGAAAAAATCCTTCTGCCTCTGCAAACTCAACGAGAGTATTTCCACGCTGGTTTCTGTTGCCGTGACCGAATTTACCTACTGAAGTTTCATTCTGTTGCCGGTGCCCTATTTTTGCATTGAAATCACCCATAATTATCTTCAAGTGCTGCTTACCTTTATTATTTAGATGACGAATTTCCTCATAAAATTCTTCAATTTCTTCTTCAGGATGACTTGTGGTGGGTGCATAAGTTTGAATAATCTGAGCCTGGTATCTTCTCGATAGTTGGATAACGAGTCGTGCAGCTCTGTCAGAGGAACTTTCAACTTCTACCACTTTATCCTTCAGTTTCTTGTTTATTATAAATCCAACACCACTAGTTCTGCCAGTATCTGTCCCACGATAAAAGAAGAGATGTCCACTTTTCAGTTCAATGAGATCTTCTCCTTTTCTCCTTACCTCACTCAGCCCGACGATGTCCCACTTGATCCTTTGTAGTTCCTCTTCCAATTCAAGAAGCCTTGAATCAGAAGATAGGGAGCGTCCGTTGTAGGTAGCCAAGGTCAGCATCAAATGGCAGCCTAGTCCGGTCCTCCGGGGATTCTTAGCACCCTCTGCCTTCATGTCGCACTGGCCGCTGCCTTGGCCAGGTACATTCCAGCTGCCGGAGACGGAGGGCCAAGATTTAAGTTGTAGAGTCATTTTGGAGGTGTTTGGCCATAACTCACCACGCTGGCCAAGCAGGTTGCAAAACAGTAAAGACTGTACTTGTACACGTTACATACGTATCACAAAGACAGCAAATAATATGAAACTTTTTATTCAACCAAGGCTTCGAAACAAGAATTTTAATGGAAATAATTTATATTACTCGAGAACATTATAGGGAACAACGAAAAGTGGGGAAATGCGACAGTTCGGAGTAGCTCTTTTTCTTTTTATTCGAGGAGATTACGGGAAAAGACGAAAAGTAAACATTGCAGGAAAAGACGAAAAGTGGAAAGGCGACAATTCGAAGTTGTTACTTATCTTATTACTCGAGGATATTACGAGGAAAGATGAAAAGTAAACGTTACAAGGAAAGACGAAAAGTGGAAAGGCGACAGTTCGAAGTTGCTCTTTTTCATACTACTCGAGAACATTACAGAGTAGGACGAAAAGTGAGGAAAGGCGAGAGTTCGAAATTACTCTTTTTTCTAAGAGTGTAACCATATAAAAAAAATTGCTTTTAGAGCAGGGTATATCCAATAATAATGAGACTCTCTATTTTTAAAGGGCGAATTGTGGTGCACGGTTGTGATAGCAGAGAAAAAGACTTGAAGACCAAATTGACAGCTGACACCTGTTGATGTTTCACCTACACTACATTGACAAAAATCACCGGACACCCCTTCAAAAGCAAATAAACGAATCCGCTGCGTCGTTAAGATGTGCGGTACAGCTGCAAACAGTATAAGAAAAAGCCTGCAGCTGACCGCGATCATATCGCACTGTGAGGGTGAGTGAAAATGTCGTGGCGACAGAGAACTGGCATTGGGAAAGGAAAGACTATTGGGTGGTATATTAGTGGGTTGTTCATCAGAGAAACCGAGAGGCGTTTACACATACCCAAGTCAACTGTGTTAGATGTACTGAATAAGTGGAAGACACATGACGTGCCTGGAGCAGTAAAACGTACCGGCAGACCAAAGTAAATCAGTGACAGAGGACGTCGAAGCCTGAGGAAAGTCGTTACTGTTAATCGAAGGAATACTGCCCAAGACGTCAGTGTATAATTAATACAGACATTTAACGTGGACCAGGAACATCAAACAAAGATCCTTGCTCTTTCCCCATTTATAAGTAAGTCACGAAAAATTTCTCATTAGCCGGCACTGGGAGTCGAACCCAGTAGCGGAAGTATATCCGGCGCGTAACTGGAAAAACCAGGATTCGACTCCCGGTGGCGGCCAATGAGAATTTTTCCGTGACTCACTTATAAACGTAGAAAGAGCGAGGATCTTTGTTTGACGTTAGTGTATAGGTGAGTAAAAATGCTGGAACCTCTGTATGCACACGTACCATTCGAAAGAACTTCATTTCATGGTTTACCACGGTCCTGCGGCTGCTCATAAGCCTTTCATCTCCACTCGAAATGCTACTCGTTGTTTAGAATGGTGTAAAGAACATTTATCGTGGACCGTAGGTCAATGAAAACGGGTTCTATTTACTGATGAATCCAGATACACGATCCATCAGTCTGATGGCAGTGTGTGGGTATGGCAGCAGCCGGGGGAACGCTATTTACCACAGTGTACTGTTGCTACGATCAAGTTTGGATCTGGCAGTGTACTCGTGTGGTGATGGTTTTCGTGGTATGGTCCCGTCCCATTGGTTATCGTGGACAAACCTGTTAGCCAGCACGTCTACTTTTATATTATGCACAATTATGCCGTACAATACTATGGAACCGAGCCTTGTTGGTACCAGAAGGATAATGCACCGAGTCATAACGCAAGGACTGTTACGGCCCGGTTTCAAGATAATTCCGTATCATGTGTCGACTGGCCAGCACAGTGCTCTAATCTTAATCTCATAGAGCACCTATGGCCTGACTTAGAGCGCCGCATAAGAAGTTTGGAATTAAGGCCTACAACTAAGCTACACTTAGCAGCAGCATCATGTACTGAATGGAAGCGCATACCTATCACTGTGTCCTAAACCCTTGTCGAAAGCATGGCTCGAAAGGCCAGTGCATGCATTTAGGGCAATGGGGGCTGACACCGTACTAATGTGTCAATAAATGCTAAGTGGTGTTTCTCTTCTAGGTGTTCGGTGACTGTTGTCAATATAGTGTATATCCGTTTAGCTGCATTCCAGCTGTATCGCTAATGGGCGATTGTGATTACTAGTAAAAAATTGAACTGCATTTTGAAGAACGATGCTCCTTCAGGTTTTCTTATCGCTTTATACAGCCTGAAACAAAAATATGTTAGGTATTTCGTGATGACTATATGTTACACATTAGTGAATAATTGTAGTATAGAGCATTTCAAATAGGAAGGTACGTCACTAAGGATGAGCAGAGGGCTGGGTGCCTTTCAAACTCACGTAACGAAATAATTGTAAATACATCATCTGTTTTTATACGCGATAATCACCGTATTGAAATTCACGAGCTAGCAGCAATGATAAACGTTCCATATAGTAATGTTGAGGCTATTTAACTCAAGACATGAGGAAGGGACGGATACTGAGTCGATGGATCCCGCTCGTGTTGTTGCGAGATCAAATGCAATGGCGAGTTATTGTTTGCCAGAACCTGTAGTCATTGGTTCTGATGAAGGTAATAACTATTTCCATATCATTTTGACTAGTGATGTGCTTTGGATTTTCACTTAAATCCCGAAAGAAAGCAATAGAACCTCAACAGGGAGAAATCAATTTCATCCTCCTGCAAAAAACCGAAAATTGCGAAGAGACATTTTTGTTGCTACGCATCTTTCCCGAAAGTTGTAAAGTCGGTCTCTGCCGCCCCGGTGGCGTAGTGATCTAAGCGGTGGCTTCTGATCATTCGTCCGAGAGGGGTTCGAGTTTGAATCCCTGTGAGGAATGGTTGTTGTGTGGCTCTCTCCCTACCTTGGAACCAGTGACCCTAAATTAGGGATGGGTGAATACTTATAGCCCATTGAGTTGCTCACGGCGTACATTAAACCTTAAATAAAAAACACGGTCCCAAGTAAAAAGATTCGCGATTAGGTACTCTGTGGTACTCTTTGTAAATAGTACAGACTCTGTGGTACTCTTTGTAAATAGTACAGACTCTGTGGTACTCTTTCTAAATAATCTATGCTATGAACTTTTCGCATATCAAGATGCTTGTGGGGGTGAAATAAAACGAGTGATTCCAGAATTTTTTTCATGACCATACGATGATTGTATACACTTATTTTCATACAACACATTAAACTTTTTCGCGGAACTTCAGCCACACTCTGGTGCATATTGATTGAAATTAAATCATGAGAACAATCAAAAAGATTTATTAATTCCTGACATTAAGCGGTACTTGGACAGATGGACTAACGAATGTTATTGTCGTAAAACCAATGAAAAAAGATATGTCCGTCATAAAAGCAAATATTTACTAAACTATGACAGCGGTGTAGTAAGTATTTCGACCGTTTAGGTTTTCAAAAGCAATATTTCTTTTTATTACAATCACATATTATTCAGATTTAGGCGAATCTAAGAAACGACCCTGACACCAATAAAATATGACGAAACTAAGAAAGTCCATCTGCGCATGCGCATGCTAAAATCTGACCTCAAGGTAAAAAAACAGCTGAAATGCAAGTTCGTTAGGGGGGGGGGATTGGTAATATAATATTTGGGCTACGATATCTGCAGGTTACACCTCATCGTGTTATACATCATTTTAAAGTTCTCATCAATAGCAGGAAACCCACCTTGGGAAGGAAGAGGGGTTGCAGAGGAGGCCAAATTTGGCTACAAGGGTTTGTCAACATGTTCTGCTAAAGAAATATCCTTACCTTTGGAGGGATTTAAAGCGGTAATCATTTTCTTCGTTATGAGTTCAAGAATTTCATATCCCGTTAAATGTCTTTAAATTTTGCTCGAAATATGCCCTAACCTAAAGCTTTTCTCAGTGCGATGATCAAAATATATAGTATATTCAGTGCTCAGTGTTGTAAACATTGTCAAGCTTTTTAAGCGATAGGATCAAAATGAGCTGTTAGCATTTCCAGTACCTGCGGCGACGTCATATCAGGAAGAATATCCAGTAGTTAAGCTGATTAGGCGAAGATGGCAGATCACGCGATTTCCCTCTCGTTGCCATGAGTTTCACTAATTAGTTCGCCATTTTTGTATTTTACGTATTTCCTCATATGCCGTTCGTTAAGTCATGTGTGTGCAACTGAGACATGCGTATTTCCGATGTGAGAGAACTTACCGACCAGTTATTTGTTACATAAAAGACATATTGTGAACTACTTTAAATTTATATAATTCCAATATTTACAATGCTTGTAAGATTTACAATGCTCATTCGTGTTGCATTTTGTATTGTCATAGTTCAACGAAGTGTTCCATATTGAGTTCATGAAATTTGTGTTCACTGTCATTTCAATTAAAAGAGCGTGTTCGTCTATTCGTTATAAAATTATCTTGTACAAGCCAATACGGTTTCTTTCTATTTGCCCTGAAGATTACCTGACCGTCTTTCATTCACGTAAATATCACAAGCAGGAGGGGTAAAGCATACCGTCGCGAAGTTATTAAAGTGTCTCTAGTTAGTCAAAAAAGGTATATATGTCATCTTGGGTAACTAGCTCATTAAAAAACGAAATGTACTATGTGATTAACATCACTATGATGTCATCTGGGAGGTAAATCGCTGTTTAATCACAAACAATTTTGAAAAAAGATACTCACTATGTTATTCACTTTCAGGTTTTTGAGTAAATTTAAACAAATACAAAATTTAATATTTTAGTTAATTTGCTCACTCTTCTGGATACAAGGGACATCCTGAAAGTAATGCATCTTCCTTAATAACTTTTAAAATTTTAAAGTGAATTTCATGAAATTGCACTGACATGTGCTAAGATATGTTACCAACGTAAGAAGAAACTTTTTTCAGAATGGGAAATAAAGATCATGAATGACAGACAAAACAGCGAGCCGTAATTGAATTCCTGGAAAAAGAGGGACGTGAGGCTCCAGAAATCAACAGGAGGTGTATGGAGCTGCCACAATCGATATAATTAATGCCTGAAGGTGGATGAGGAGGTTTCAAGAGGGAGAAAGTTAAGTGTCTGCCAAATAACGGAGTGGAAGACCAGTAACTGCAGTCACAGATGCCAACAGGCAAAGAGTGAAAGACCTCATTACAGCTGATCGTCGTGTCACCAACCAGACGTTGCAACAAGAAACGATGCTCATTATGTTCAGACATTGACGAAGCTAAAGGAAGCTATCAGAAGGAAAAGACGTGACTTTCAACTTCATAGTGTTGTTTTACACCATGATAATGCACGTCCCCACACCTCAAGGGAGACTTCATAGGCTATTGCCAAAATGGGGAGGACGGTGATACCCTAACCTCCCCACAGTCCTGATTTGGTCAGACTGTTTACCCATTTGAAAAACAACCGTCGCGGGGAACGTTTCGACGATGTGACAGACGTTAAACTGGCTGCAAATTCATGGGTGAAACGACAGCCTCAGGAATTTTTCCAAAATAGATTTTACCAGTGGGTTCAAAGACGGCAAAAATGTATAGAAAGTGATGGACAATAACTTTGAATAGGTTAGCATTATTAACAATGTGTACAAGTATTTTGCACCAAGTTTCACCTTTTTGCTGCTAGAAATAGAAATCTTAAAAGGGACGAGGCATTACTTTTAGAATGCCTTTTGTATATTGGCAACAAAGTACAAATACCAAGCGCAGAATTTGGAATCCGCAGGTAAGGCGCGCAGATAGGAGAAATCTTGTACTTTTAGCAACTCAAAATCCTTCCTTTAAATAATACTTCTTCATTCCACAATTTTTAGTATACAGTTCACATTTTATTAAACATGCTATTCAATCTCTATCATATAATACACAACATTTAAAGAGATTTTTTTTGTAATTTCTAATTTTCATTAAGCACTCAGTGAAACGAATTTCCTTTAGAGCAGTGCACAAGGTATCATTTCGCAACAATGGAATGTTAATAGTAATTTTTATTTAGTTTTCTGTAGTCTGATGTGTAGTTTACTTCATGCGCTTAGGAAGTTACAGCAATTTTACTTTCTCAAGAGGACGATTTACTTTATATCTCCAGTGATACTAACAAAGAAAGATAAGGATTTGACTAAAACGCAATTCATGTATCTCAGATTACGCAGTGTAAGTCGCACAGAAATGAAGTTCATTTTGAAAACCAACTAACAAGAATTTGTCCTTTGTGATGCGTCTATTTCATGCAGACAATTCTGATATATATATATATATCTTCATCTTTCTGAATAATAGTGTCTATACGCTGATATTTCTAAATCTATTTCTTCTCGAACTGTAGCCTTAGCGAGACACGGATAAATTCCTCCAAAACTACGTCTTACTACATACTCATTGTTCTTGCTTGTTTTTAATGATAGCGTAATCCTGCTATGCTTTGTTTTTAAAACAACAGTGTCCGCTCATTAGATTTTTCAATATCTATCGTTTCGAACGCAAATCATTAGAAAACTTGAGAGGATTTTAAAAAGATTCTTTCATGTTAAACTGATAAAATTTCAATCGTCATGATCGTACATTCTTGTCGTACTATTTTCTACCTTGAAAACACTGGGTCCGCAGTTAACGTAACAGACTACTTTTCTATCACATTCAAGATCCCTGAGATAGATTAGGGCTTTTGAAACTACAACGGCCGTTCCATGAAAACTGCGATTAAAACCACACAAAATGAAGAAATATAAGTACAGTAAAATATATGTTATTCTTTCTCAAAGTATCTTCCCTCGGATGATATGCAACGGTCCCAACGCTCAGTCCACGTTTCAAAGCATGTGGCGTCGGCATTTTGTGGAAGCTACTTTAGCGACCCCTGTACAACTTGAATAACGTCAGAAAGTTACGCGACGGTACTTCTCTCCATTGTTGTAAATAACCAGCAATCACACAGTGCGAGTTCAGGACTATACTATAAGCAGGCTGTGTCATGATTTCAATACTGCATTTTGTAAGAAATTTTTGAACATCAGCAGCAAATGTGGGCAAGCATTATCATGGTGTAAGGACCACTTGCCCACGAGAGCCAGTCGCTTAATCGATATGTGTCGTCGCAGACGCTTTAAGACTGAAATGTAATACTCAGCATTGACACTAATTTGTGGAGGAACGGCAGGCTGGTAGAATACTACTATATAATCAAAGAAAATTATCATCATCACCGTCCTAGCTGATTTGGTTTGGCGGACTTGTTACGGACGAGGCGAGCCTGGGTCTTTCTAGACAATAGTTGCGCGCTTCGTGACGTCGAAATAGTGAACCAATGTTTCGTCGACAGTTATTACAGTTTTTTGAAAGTTTGGATACTTTACAGTCACATGTTTACACTGATGACATACCTGAGCTCTGGTTAACAATAGTTCTCCCGTCAGGTGATGAGGTACTCATCTGGAACACATTTGTCGCGTAGAATACAGAATGCCAACGCTTTATTGACGCCGCTATATCTACACACGTCATTCGTCGATCTTCTTGCAGGATTGCCAGAACAGTGTTAACAATACGCTCCGTAACAACACTTTTAGATCGACTAGGACTAGGAGTGGGTTCTGCCGACAAACGCCCTCGTTTGAAATCATGGTGCTGTCTAAAAATCGTTGACTCACCCAGACATTTACATTTGTCAGCTTTTTAAATTAAGTCAACTGTTTCTGGAGCCGTTTTACACAAACGATAGCAACATTTTATTGCACAAAGCATTTAACTTCTTAACTCTGAACCACTCGCCTTCATAGCTTTATGGAGAAATTCAGACGTACCTTAAACAACAGCGCAATAACAGAACCAGAATTGTCTGCCATGACTAATAACTGTTGCCATAGATACTTCCTTAATTCAGTTAGTCGTCTACATGGTTATTTCTCCCCTTTGCACTGATCCAAACTAAAAAAAAAACGTTTTTATTGAACGGCTTTTGTATAATGTCCACAGGTACTGGATTGATTATTACTTATTGCTGTGAGACCTTGTGTGATTTATTGAAGCACTGAAAAATATATTTTCGATATGTCGTAAGCTTGAATCTGCAGAATAGAAGATCTGAAGACTCATCTTTTCTTCTTGACTATAGCCCTGCGGTTCTAATACCCATCTTTCATACCGTAATGGAAATTTCACTTCGCCGTAGAGAGAACAGAAGTCCATTTTATTCTTTTCGCTATGTCTAGTCCCTTGTTTTCGAAATAGAGACGAAGCAATTCAGTGTAAAATGTTTATGATCTGCCAGTCCAAACTCTTTACTGTCTGAATTTACCGGCAGCACAGATAGTAGTGCCTCATTCTTGTCATCTAACGATGAATATTCTAGATTGCCGAGATGGGTTATCTATTTTTGTTCGTTGAAGTCATTTGCAAAATCCATTGGTTGGGTGAGTAATGAAGTGATTTTTCTTGGCCACCAGGGATATCAGTTTAAGCCATAATCAAGGAAGCAGCTACAATCATGCAGTTTTGTTGAGCTTTCGAAATTGCACCAATTAAAGGAAACTTCTTAAGCACATAACTTGGAATATATTCTTGCGATCAGGAATCGTGAAAGTTTAAACGAAAAGATATGCATGCAATCCTAAGAGAACGTCTATGAAATAGTATCTCTTTTTAAAAAAAAGTAACTGCCGCTGTTTTTGAGATTTCGCAACACACGCTCTTTCCTAACACGCAGCGCAAAAAATATTGAACAAAAAAAAATACGAAATTAACATCGTTTGTAGAGAATTGTTTGGGCAACACGCTGAAATAAATCGTTTTTCGATTCTGGCGATACTTCAAGAGCTATTGTATTTCAAAGTTAAGGTAATGAAAAAAGTGATATCAGTTCACGTTCCAGTCACACTAACAGCAACAGAAACACGAAACTTTGTAAGCATGTAGGGCCATGACCAATTTTTGCACCTTGTCGCCCCTTTTTTGAGTTTCGATTTAGTTTACGAGAAATTAAATTTTACATTTCACAAATTCTATATTTCGCGATGGGATCCATTTCAACAAACGGTTATACACTGAAGAGCAATTGAATTAGAGACAGCTGGCGTTATGCAAATGTGGCGCTGTGGGCAGCCCAGCAAACAGAAACGACATGACGTATGCAGCGATCCGACTATACAAGGAGTGATGCAACGGGAATCAGTAACATTCGGACGCAGTAGGGGTAAGACGAAGGATCTGATGCAACGGGAATCAGTAACATTCGGACGCAGTAGGGGTAAGACGAAGGATCGCATTTGATCGTGGACAAATTCTAGGGGTCCGACAAATGGGTTACCCCATCTCGGATGTCGTGCAGGCACTGTGGTTTTCACGAGCCACTGTGTCACAGGTGCACCGTGAGTACATGGAATCCGGTAAAACCATTCCTGCAAGGGCACACTCCTGTGGTCAACAGCGTGTGGATGAGCGGAGTCATCGTCGGCTAGCTCGCATTGTAACAGCAGACAGACGGGCTACAGTGCAAGAAATCAGTCGGTAATTTAACGCTGGTGCACAAAAACGTGTAAGCAGCCACACCATCCAGAACCATCTCCGACCTATGGGGTACAGAAGCCATCGTCCCACGAGGGTACCGCTGCTGACCGAACACCACAGGGTGCGAAGATTAGTATGAGCGCGAGAACCTCGCCACTGGACCCTAGACATGTGGAAAAATGTTGCTTGGACTGATGAGTCGAGATTCACGTTGGTACATGCGGATTGCAGGATACGAGTACGGCGCAAACCACATGAAGCGATGGATCCGTCTTGACAGCAGGGTACTCTTCAAGCTGGTGGGCGTGTCATTCTCGTCTGGGGACTGTTTACGTGGACTGAAATGGGACCCCTGGTACGTATGACATCGTCTCTCACAGGTCAACGTTACTGGGATATCATGGACGATCATTTGTTCCCGTTTGTGCGTCTTCAACATCCCACTGGGGACCACATGCTGCAACAAGACAATGCACCGTGCCATCGCTCCCGAATTGTATCCGAATGGTTGGATGAACACTCCACCGACGTGACCTCGCTTCCTTGGCCAGCTAGGTCACCTGACCTCAATCCCATCAAGCACATCTGGGATGCCATCGAGAGAGATGTTCGAGGCTCTGACACCTCATCCATCAAATCTTCGTGAGCTGTGGGAGCTCGTTCAGGGGGCGTGGATCCGTATGGATTCCCAACGCTTCCGGTGTCTTGTCGAGTCCATACCGCGACGAATCGCCGCTGTCATCAGGGCGAAAGGTGGTGCTACACGTTACTAGACAGGTATCTCTAATTCAATTGCTCTTCAGTGCAAACTATAAATTATACCGCATTGCATTTTTATAGCATAAACTCACAACCATCAATCTTCTTTTTAAAAAATGAAGAAAAATCGTTATTTGATTTTTAAGCATTTTTTTAAGACGCAAATGAAAGATATAAACGGCTTCCTCTGTCTTCAGGGGTAACCACACGTGAAAACTCTGGCTCCGTGGCCTACTGCCATGGTGACGGAGCTATTTTTAGCGCTCTCTTCTCACTAGGTGAAAGGACAGGCTACAATGTAACTGGTAATGACGCAATGCTTAAGGATGTAGCGACGTTTTTAAAGTTCAGCGTTTTCCGCCGGCATACGTGAATAGCTATGTAAATATAGGCTTTCGCCTCGCAATTTCCTAGCTCCCAGCGCAAAAAGTATTGAACAATTGGGACAATATTTTAATTGAGCCAGATAGCATCACTGGAAAGAGACAATGGAACACATTTGTCGACAATTCTGACGAAATGATGTTTGCAAAGCTGTGATATTTTTTGTGTGTTTGTTTAACCATGCCACTACGAAGGAAAAGGCAACCAGTACTTGAAAAAAATAAAAAGAATGAAATTTTTATACAAAACAGGATTTGCAAACGAGAAGAAGATAAGTTAGAACAGACACGTACTGCTAATAGGGCCGAAAATATGTCAGAACATGGATTAATGATTTAAAAATTACTCTACATATTTTATATTATCTCGTCATTATTGACGAGCTTTCAGCTAGTGATAGTAAATATTGTTGTTTACTAATGCAAAACCAGCGTTGTTCTACTTCTGAAGAAACCTTTTTTCCGGAGACGTTCGAAAAGCATTGAATGCTGCAAATGTTTTCTGTTTTTGTGCCTGAACTCAGGTATGTGTAACGCACAAGGGAAGATAATGTTTCTGAAAACGTCCGTTTAATAGCATAGTATGTTGCGGAGTTTTTGAGAGATTCTGAAATCTTCACTATTCCATTGTGTTATGAAATAACCCCTTTTTCTTATGTCATAGGTAGAATCGTAACTGCGTGAAATAAGCACGAGGTGTGATGTCAGAAACATGTCTGTAAAGCGCACAGGGCCGTAATCTCTGAAAGGATCCAATATGTCAGTCCACACGCAAAGCTATTTCACACAGAGGAGCTTTTCTGTGATGTCGTCGACTTGGCCAACTGGGATCCTTTTGGTTGATTGGATCAAGAAAGCATTATCCCCAAAGAGACCAAAATCGATCAAAAGCACGCGCAACGGCTCCCTTTACGTCCAACAGAAGTGGCTGTAGAACTCCTTCTTGCTTTGATTACATAACTGGAGGCTTTCGAAATCTTTTATTTTGCCGTTTGAAAGTACCAAAGGCATGCATCAAAGTCTTACATCCTCTTCTGATTTACAAAATTAGGATAAAATAACTGTTCTTCCTACTAAGGTAGGTATGCTTTCTTCTTTTGTCCTTCGATTACGACATCTCTCAAAGCTATCTTCATTCCAACTCCCTTGTAATCAATGTAGCGAGCATTCTCTCTCCAGTGAGAAAGAGCCATTAGCGTCAGTTAAAATACTACGATATGCTTCCTGATTGTGCAAAAGCGCAAGGGAGCTGTGGGGAAGAAATGTGGAATGCACGACTGCCGTTCTATAAAAACAGAGTAAAATCACACAAAATGATAAAACAAATAGTGGTACAGCAAAATATATGTTATTCTTTCTCAAAGTATCTTCCCTCGGGTGATATGCAACGGTCCCATCGTTCAGTCCACTTTTTAAAGCATGTGGCAAAGGGATTTTGTGGAAGCTGATTTAGCGACCCCTGTACAACTTATATAACGTCTGCATCTGTGTTGAATGTTGCGCCACGGAACTTCTCTTTCATTGTTGGAAACTACCATATATTGCACACGCCGAGGTCATGCTGTAGGCAGGCTTTGCCATGATTTCAATACTGCGTTTCGTAAGAAACTGTTGAACACAAGCTGCCACATGTGGGCGGGAGATAACATGGTGTAAGATCCACTTGCCCACCAGTTCCGGTCGCTTAATCGATATGTGTCGTCGCAGACGCTTCAAGACTGAAATGTAATACTCATCATTGACAGTAATTTGTGGAGGAACGGCATGTTGGTAGACTACGCATTTACGATCAAAGAAAATTATCAATATCACTTTCCCAGCTGATATGGTTGGGCGGACTTTTTCGGACGAGGCGAGCCTGTGTCTTTCCAGACACTCATTGTGCGCTTCGTGAGGGAGTCGAAATAGTGGACCCATATTTCATTCGCAGTTATTACTGTGCTTTGGAAAGTCTGGATGCTTTGCAATCACTCATTCCCACAGATGACACGCCTGACCTCTGGCTAACAATTGTTCTCTCGTCAGGTGATCAGGTACCCATCTGGAATACACACGATTCAGCACTAAATTGTCGCGTAGAATGTGGAATGCTAACGTTTTTGAAACATCAGTTGACGCCACTATGTCTTCATACGTCATTCGTCGATCTTCTTGCAGGATTGCCAAAGCAGTATTGAAAATACGCTGCGTAACAACACTTTCAGGTCGAGCAGGAATAGAAGCGAGTGCTGCCGAAGAACGCCTTTGTTTGAAATCATGGTGCCAAAAAAACAATCGTTGACTCACCCAAACATATATCTTTGTAAGCTTTTTTCATTACGTCAATTGTTTCTGGCCGTTTTAGCCAAGAAATGGCAAAAATTGTATAGCACAACGCATTTCACTTCTTAACTTTGAATCACTGATCTCCATTATTGTTGTGGCGAAACACAGACGTACCTTAAACACCTGCGCAATAACAAAACGATAATTCCGCGAAGGCAAAGAACTGTTGCCGTAGATATTAGCATAGTTATTAATTCAATTAGTCGTCTGCGTTGTTATCTTTTCCCTTCGCGCTGTTGCCAATTTTACATTATATGCACTATGTTGACAAAAGCCACCGAACACCTATAAGTGAAACACAACATAGCATTTATTGACATACACTAGTACGGTGTCGGTTAATGCATGCACTGACCCTTCGATACATTTATTCGGCAAGGTTTTAGAACACAGCCATAGATATGCGCTTCCATTCAGTACATAATGCTGCCGCTAACTGTTGCTTTGTAGTAGGCCTTGGTTCCAAACTTCTTATGAGGCCCTTTAATTTTTTCCATTGGTGCTCTTTGGGATTAAGATCAGGGCTCTGTGCTAGCCAGTCAACACACGATACGGAATTATCGTCAAACCGAGCCGTAACAGCAGTTGCTTTATGACCTGGTGCATTATGCTGCTGATACTAACAAGGATAGGTTCCGTAGTATTGCCACAGAGTTGGTAGGGCATAATTGTCCAGAATATCGAGGTACACGTGCTGGTTAATAGGTTTGTCCACGATAACCAATGGACCGCGATCATACTACGAAAAAGACCCCCACACGAGTACACTGCCAACGCCAAACATTACCGTAAGAACAGTAAACTCTGGTAAATAGCGATTGCCCGGCTGCCGCCATACCCACACACGGCCATGAGACTGATGAATCGTGTATCTAGATTCATCAGTTCATAGGACCCGTTTGCATTGATCTACGGTCCACGATAAATGTTCTTTACACCATGTTAAACGAGGAGTAGCATTCCGAGTGGAGATGAAAGGCTTATGAGCAGCCGCACGACCACGGTAACCCATGGACTGAAGTTATCTGCGAATGGCACGTGTACATACCGAGGTTCTAGCATTTTTACGCACTTGTACACTGAGGTTTTGTGCAGTACGCCGTCTATTAGCTGTAACGACTCTCCTGAGGCTTCGACGTCCTCTATCACTGATTTTCTTTGGACTGCAGGTACGTTTTGCTGCTTCAGGCAAGTCATGTGTCTTCCACTTATTCAGTACATACAAAACAGTTGACTTTGTTATGTGTATACGCCTCTCGGTTTCTCTTATGGACAACCCACTAATATAACACCCAACAATTTTTCCTTTCTCAAAGTCAGTTCTCTCCCGCCGCGACATTTGCACTCAACCTCAGAGTGCGATATGATCACGGTAAGCTGCAAGCTTGTTTTTATACCGTTTGCATCTGTACCCCGCGTCTTAACAACGCAGCGAATCCTTTCATTTGCTTTTGAAGGGGGTGTATGGTGAACTTTGTCAATATAGTGTATTTCCAAATGTACATTATTTTGTAAAAATCTTACTATGCACCAGCTAACTTCAAAAAATTAAAAAAAATGTTAATTCTATAGTTAACTGACGTTTTAATGACTCCTTTGCTTTCTGTTGGAAAGCATTTGAATATTTGGTTGCTACATGGAAGTTTGCAGTTTCAGCTGATCCTCTAAATAGGTATCGGTCATTTGTAACCTTAAGAGAGCCTTGATTTGGGTTAGGTAGGAGAATATCGATTCGCAGCAGTAAATGGTTGAAAAGCAAGAAAACAGTTTTCGTGCGTGTTTCCGAAGGCGTGGGTATTTTATTACGTTTTTCCATATTTCAACTGGATTTCTCTTAGCGTCAAATAAGGACTTTCAAATGTCTTCTTCTGAGAGCTCAATCAATTCCATCTGTAGTTCTTTAAGAGCCACAGAAGGAAATCATGAGCGTAGCAGGTGTCAAAATAGTTCTTATGACTTACTAATGTTTTAATTGCGGCCATCAGTTGGGGGGCATTATTTCATTGAATATTCTTTCACTCTTTAGTATTTTAAATACTGTCATTTTCAGATTAAAATAATAAAAGACGAACAAAAACATTATATTAAAAATTAAAGGGATTTGTTCTGCAAAATTTGGATTCACTCAAAAGGCCACACTTAATGGCATAGAAGGCCGCATGTGTCCTTAATCCTTTAAGCGGCCGAAATACCTGAACATAATATTAAAATATAGTAACATTTTCTGCACTTTCCCAACATAAATGTTCACAACACGACCGGGTTTTACAAATACTACGGCAAAATGATTTGTCTCCCACTAATCTCAGCAGTACGGACCATTAACCTGTCACGTGTGAGAAGATATCCACTCTAGTTCTATAGTCTCTGCTTCATGACCCAAGGCATGACGGCAGAGGGATAGTACCCCTGATACGGACATCCTGCAAATGGGAGAAACAAGTGACCAAACCATCTCTCTCCTTTTGTGGGTTCGTCATCATTGTTATAGGTCTTTTACTAAGTAATCGGTCAAAAGGGATTGGTGTTAATCATCCCCATAAATGACCGTTTTCTTTTGACAAAAATGCTGAGGGGGAGAGAAGAGTTTTCTGATGCGCAGTTTCACTTGTTGCAGCCTCTTTTTAGACAGCTAATATATTCGTTGGATACGATTTCAACCCATTTTGCTTATCCCAAGTTAATTAGTTACAGCCAGTAAAAGGGTTGAGTCCGCAGTTTCCCCACCCTTGCTTCAGACTGACATAACGTAAATCTAGGTATTTTGAAAGAGGTATAAAGTACAATTTTCACCATTTTTAACGATGTGACTTCCGTCCCGTCTTTGTCAAGCGCGTACAAACTACAGATTAAAGTTCGCAGCCATAAATATAGCTACTGATTTCCAAACAATTTTTTTTTCGGTTTAACAAAACATTCAAAGCAAACTGGATATAAATTCTGAAATTGCTTATGCCACTTGGCCATCCATGTAACACCTTTGAGGAAACTTGAAAATTTCCTCACTCTGGAGCGGAAAAAAAAACGTAACACCTCTCAGAACACTTGAGTTTTCAAGTTTTCTGAGAGGTGTTACATGGATGACCAGTAATGTGGTACAAGCGATTTCAGAATTTATATCTTGTTCGCTTTGAATCTTCTATCAATTTCCTATGCATTATGAAGGTTATTTCTTCTCTCATTGATTTATTTCGGTTTTTAACGAGCCGCATGAGCATATAACGGTATAACGAATTCCTGGCTGTAATTTGAACTACTGCCTCAAGAGAAGGAACAGAACCAAAGCCAGCGAATACGTACATCGGTATATTTCTCCCGGACGCAACAAATTCAACAGCAGCTTACAATTTCAACTCATCAAAATACTTCCACACCAAATTGCAGGATGTTCTGAAATTCGTGCGACAAGCAACAAGGGGAGATAGTACACATAAAGTCGATTACTTTCTCCTAGGGTGGCACTCCGCTCCTAGTGCCCCAAAAACCTTTAGCGCCATGTCCACGCTGATCCTCCAACAGTGCAGAAAACACAACGTACCTAAATTATGGGTTGCACACTTGCGTTGGCGAACGTAGGGGCAGAGCAGGACTCAAAGAAGATGCCCGAAGTGGCGCCCCAAGGCGTCGTTGCACAGCCCACACCGACGGGTGAAAGACTATCTCTCTCTCTTGTATACTTCCGGTATGTCCGGGCTGACAGTGCCTGACGCAACAAGCGTCACGGCAAGCATGCACTGGGGTATTCGCAAAGGGGTTCCCATATTGCCGAGTTAACACCGCGAGGCGTAACACGATGGACGTAGCGGAGGAGTCGTGCATGACGTGGGCGACTACGCATACGGGAAATTGGCGGATATGCATCTGATGTATGGACAAGCACGTGGCAGTGGACGTGCAGTAGCCAGGATGTACTGTTAGCGACACCCGAATCGTAGTATGTCTCACCATGCGACATTCGCCAGAGTTGATCGAAGCATGCAGGAGACAGCCTCGTTTACGATCTCCAGGTGTGATGCGAGGTATCAGCTGTCTGTGCGGATACCGCCAATGTTAGAGTGCAACTTGCAAAGATTTTCAGCAGCCCTGTCCACAAGTATGCGAGCAGTGGCATCGGAAATGGGTGTTCCTCACAGTGCGGTGTGGAAAATTCTGCATGAGCAACGTATGTATCCTTCTACGTGTAGAAGGTCCAAGATTTGCCTGAAGATGACTGTTCCCAGCGGGTACAGTTTGTCAGGTGGCTGCTCCAGATGAACAGTGCTAATTCACACTTTCCCGCCTTAGTGTTATTGAATAATGAGGCGATGTTTACGCGGGAGCGCATTTTCAACAGTCACAACCAGTACATTTGGGCTAATGGTAATCCGCATGCCACCGCCACTCGACACCACCAGCAGAGGTTTTCCGTCTATATCTGGGCCGGCATAATTGGTGATGGTCAGGTGGGAGTGTACCTCTTGCCATCTGACCGGCGACATGTACCGTGTGTTCCTGGAGCAAGTGCTTCCCGGTTTGTTGCGGAGTGCTCCACGCAATACACGGATAGACATGTGGTTCCTGCATGATGGGGCCTCTGCGCATTTTTACACGGCGTTCTGAGACTTCCTGAATGCGACGTATCGCGGTAGGTGGATTGAACGTGGCGGATCGGTAGCTTGGCCCCAAGCTCTCCGGAACTGAATCCATTGGACTTCTTCTAGGGACACCTGAAAACACTAGTGTACGAGAAGACTATTGAGTCTCCGGAAGATCTCGTCGCGATGATGGTTGTCGCTGTGGACCAGATGAACACCACACAAGGAGTCAACGACAGAGTCCGTGGGCGTGGGTTGTGAAACGATGCATTCCGGCTCCACTTCGAGCACCTTCTTTGAGTCCTGCTCTGCTTCTACAGTCACCAACGTAAGTGTGCAACCCACAATTTAGGTAAGTTATGTTTCTTTCCGCTGCTGGAGTAACAGCACGGACATGGAACTTAACGCTTTTGTGATACTAGGAGCGGGGTGCCACCTACGTTCAATTGCAGAAGTTATTCTTCTTTATGTCTACTATCACCCGTCATTGTTTCTCGTACGAATTTGGGGACACCCTGTATAACTCTCTTTTAATATGGATTAAAGGCATGAAGCAGAATTTATGGTGCATTATGGACATTTCTAATTGCCTTGTTGGGAACTCAGGGGTGGAAGGGGATTTGGTTCGGCCTGCTGGAACACCAGAGGCTGCCGGGATTGGAGCTTGACAGCAGCAAGTTTAGATGCAAAAATGAACCTTTTTGAACTAAAATAAAACCTTCAGTATTATGTTCCTCTTTTTTTTAATTTATTGGCATTCCTCAACCATTATTACATAAATTTAGCTAGCATATTATGATTTATTAAAGGGTAAATTTGCCTTGCCCAAATGATTCAATACTTCTCTGCAATATGTACACATTTGTAGATTTATTTTTGCCTTGTGAACTACTTTTGAAAATAATTGTAATCTAGAAAATATCTATTATTCTTCATGAAACACTGCTGAATCGGCTATTTTTTTCTTTCAGGCATAAAGCGGGACAAACAAGCTGTTCCTATGAATGAAGAACATGCTTTGAAATTTGAGAGATGTATATCGCGTATATGTTGTAGAAGTTTTCAGTGTAACATTATTGCCATGAATAATATGCATATAAATCAAAACTAAATAATTTTGTGTGATTTTCATTGGTTTCACAGGACAACTTCATACAGATCAGAATTTGAATCTTCATACAGATCAGAATTGGAATCTTTACACAGATCAGATATCTTCATACAGATCAGAATTTGAATCTTCATACAGATCAGAATTTGAATCTTTACACAGATCAGATATCTTCATACAGATTAGAATTTGAATCTTCATACAGATCAGAATTTGAATATTTACACAGATAAGATATCTTCATACGGATCAGGACAACTTCATACAGAATTTCATACAGATATCAGTCTTCCAAAATACAACGGTGTGATGCGTCGCACAACGGATGTTTAGAGCTTCTCTTCCTGGACAACACATTGTAAGATCTGTCTGCATCTCTTCACAATTGGATATCTTTTATCATTTATTTTAACACTTCTGTTGAGAAACTCCATACTATCTTCATACTCTAAATAAAACTCGTATGATGATAAAACATAGGTGTTTGAACTCTATTTGCACTCTGAACTTTATGCATGAGAGCGTATTATTCATTCTTGATCATGATAATAATGAATACTCTTGCGTATCTCCATAACGAGAGCAATGCCCAGCATGCAATGCTTCCATACGGTCATCAGCACCAGTAAAAGGCGCCGGAGTAATGAGCAATAAAACCAACTCGTTTCAAACCAAATTCCGTATTCTGTCGCGTGTAATGCAGGCACTTTAAAGCACGCAGAGCAGGAAGAAAGAGTTTTACAGATAATGACTGAAGTCTGGTAAATTCTATATACTCAGTAAATGGAGAGGAAATGCACAGTGTTTTCTAAAGGAGTTTCCTTGAAGCGGGAACTATGAATCTTAACATTAATCTTTTCTGAGAGTGTGTTAGCCGTTTTCCCTTTCAAGCCGAGCAACAATTAATATTATTAGCATTATCACTATGATTTTGTCATGCAGCTAGAGTATTCCCGTTCAACGAGCAACATTGTAATTCTCCCAAAAGGTTTAAGTCGTACAGATGAATTCAAGTCTCTTATTAACGCTGGTTTTCACTTAATTGGTACAGCTTGGACAGTTGAGATCTGAACCTTCAGTAAACACAGTGGTCAATAGTAGTTTGACGAAACTAATATGAAATTCATATATACACCACAGATCATACAGGTGACATCAGCATGAAAAATATCGCTTTCAAATTAAGAGAGCTTCCATGAATACCGCTAACGCAGCTGCTGGTTTAAAATTATGTATGTGCACCGATCTTGCTTGTCAATCATGCATTAGCCATTCACCCTTGACCTCAAGACTGTTCCCAGATAACATTCAGTGAGTGAGAAAATATAACGTTAAGATTGAAACGCTAAACGAGAACAAACTCAAAATTTACATAGATAAAAACAACTTAAAATGAAAGTTAATTTAGAGTGCACGTCACACTGTACAAAGGATTCTAGTGTAGTGGCCGATCTGTATACAGTATAATCGTATTGCGTTTGATGTATGTTCCCATACAGCACAAAACGTTTCAGATATGTATCAATAATGTTACAATCTCTCATTTTGGTTGCACTTTCAGAGATATCATACAATTACGTTTCAGCAAAGTTTATTTTGGGACATAACTCTTTGTACATTACGGTTACGTTAAAAATAGCATTCACCGATATTACTGTTTTATAGTTTCCATTGTACATCGTTGCTACCTTGACGTTACATTCCGGCGATATTTAGGATTTTTTGTTTGGCAACGGCGTTGATGCGCATGCGCATTTATGCCATTTCACCGAACCGCTCTCGTAGTCGTACTTCCACGTGCTACTGGGATATTCTTCGGTAATACTGTCCTACTTCAGTTAGCTAGTTAGTTTATTTATTATGTCATCCTTTTTTTTGTGATTCAAGATCATCTGAAAGTAAGTAATTGTTTTGATTATTATAATTTTTAAATTCTAAAAAGTATTTTATAAAATCTAAGTAGATGGCTGTGTTGTTGTATTAGTGCACTATGCCAGCATGTTTTTTTTTTTTACTCGAAGCTGAGAAATTTCATATCGGTAGGTATTTAGAGAAATGACGAATTTGATTTTCTTTCTTTTTTTCGTTGAAATATAGTCTATTTCACATGTATAATAAACATTCGACGCCCTCATTTGGGACCGATTTTTATTTTTTGTTACTAATATATAAACGCCGCCACTGTTCCTAATGGACAGAGGACTGCGTTGAGCCTGTGAAAACGTAAATAACTCGTAATACGACTGTTGTTGCTTTTAAAACAGCTGTCGAGTGTAATATTGATTATTGTGATTTTACAAAGTTTATTAAAACTATAATGTTCAACGTAGTAACTACGTAACAGTAATGTGATGATGTCACAAATATCTTTGAAATACGTAACACTAATGTAACGAAGTTACAAATATCTTTCAAATACGTAATAGTAACATGAAGTTGGTATGTTGAAGTTACAAAGACCTTTCACTGTAACGTATCGGTTATGTTTCAAAGCTGTGTAACGTTTGAGGACATTTTGACGTAACCGTAAGGTTTCTAAAACCTTACTGTTACATTGCGCAACGTATCTGAAAAGTATCAGTTTTTCAGTGCTACGTACTTGTAACATATACGAAATATTCTGTGATGTGTGGGTTTGGATGCCTATTTGATCTTCCAGTGAGTACAAGAGTAAAGAAGATTTTTTTATAAGTGCAAGTTCCACTACTTTTATCTTGGTAGTTCTGATCCCTTCCTACCAAATATATGTTCACGAAGCTCTCTCCGATCATTAACACAGACACGTAGTTAAGCAACAGTAATTTAAGCTTAATCAACTATACAGTTAAACATTTTGCGGTAGTTTTTAACAAAATGTGTTACTACACCAACTGCACCACTTTCTAAGAGAGATAGACCATCGTGTGGTGCAAAACACACAGTGGTTTATCTTATGGACATTATGGTGCAAGGTTGAACCAACAAAATGGTTCAATCTTGCACCATAATGTAGTGCAAGCTCGTACCATAACGTGTGCAAACTAGCCAAAAACGTGATTGGATCTTACAACATAATGTATTGCAAAGTTGCACAACGTTTTTTTTTTTTTTTTTGCACAACAGAATGCTGTATATTTTCATAGAAAGTGGAACAGCTGGTGTAGCACCACTTTTTTGGTGCAGCCTGCCACACAAATTTTAACAGTACATACGGATGGGCTCTATGCTAATAGTAATTTAATTTGCAGCAGTGACGCTGAAAATAAATTTCCTGTGAAAAATACCGTGCGTTGGATAAAGAGAATGACACAAACTGGTGTCCACTTGAAGACTAAGATATCAATACGGTAGCAGTGCCCGAGGAACAGAAGTTGTTTTTGAATTAGATGTTACATATGGGAACAGTGCTCGAAAAGGGCGGTACACGCCGGTATGGCATACCAACACTTCCTTTTTCCTGGTATTTCATACCGACACTTTTTTGACCCAGAATTTACTTACCGGCTTTAATTTTAGTGTTGAGAACTGCAGAAATAACGTTTTTTTATTTATTAAATTTTTTTGTCCCTGACTTACATACATACATTCTTAAACATAGAAACCTTATGTGCCTCGTGCCCTTGAGAAATACACTGCTGGACAATTGCTAAGCACGAATCATAAACGGCTATATAGCGCATAAAAAAGTAAGTGTGGTTGGATGCCAATGGAAATAAAATAATGTCAGAATGCCAGGACATTACAAGAAAGACAATTTATTGTGCTCTGAAATCCAGAAGGCTTTGGAACGTGTTCAAGGGACAAACAGGCCATTTTGTGCAGAATACGTAAACGTGAAAAAAATGCAATTACCGTCCGCAGGCGTTCCGGCGTAAGATGTCAATACGGGACATGGCCACCATGGAGGGCGATGTAAGATTCCACACGTCGTGTCATGCTTTGCACAACATTATCAAGCAGCTGTTGGGTAATTTATCCCATTCCTCTGTCAGTGCACGGATGAGGGTGTCCTTGTTTATTGGAGGGCATTGGCGACCAGCAAGACTCCTCCCCAAAGCATTCCACACATTTTCAATGGGATTCAGATCTGGAGAACGTGCTGGCCATACGAGGCGTTGAATATCCTCGCTCTCAAGACACTCCTGGACAGCGACTGTTCGATGACATGTTGCGTTGCCGTCCATGAAAATGAATCTATCGCCGACAGCACCACGGAACATGCGAACATGAGGTAGCAGAACATCATTAATGTATGGTTGGCCAGTCATAGTCCCAGTTGGAAGCACATAGAGGGACGTACGGCCATTGATCATGATGCCAGCCCATACCATGACACTACACGTCGGATATTGGTCCCTTTCCTGTATGTTTGCTGGACAATATACAGTACCGCTATCACGCCAGATCAGTTGTCGTCGACAATCAGACGATAGACTGTATCTACTCTCATCTGAGAAGAGGACAGCAGAGCAGTCGGTATCAGTCCAATTGCGATGTTGGTGGCACCATTGCAAACGGGCGGTACGGTGACGTCTGGACAATGGGATGCACACAACAGGACGACGGGCGTATAGTCCTCCTTCATGCAAACGTCTGGCGACAGTTTTTCGGGAGATCCGCTTGCCAGTAGCAGCCGTAAACTGATTTGCTACCTCACTAGCTGTGCTGCGCAGGTGTCTTTTTGTTAATAGCACTATGTACCGATCTTCTGCAGGTATCGTACTGCGAACACGACCTCCCCCGTGACGTTTGCTACACTCTACATTTGTTTGAAATGTTTTCCAAAGCCTTGAAACAACACTGTGGCTGACGTCGAACTCCTTGGCAACATATGTTATTTTTCGCCCTTCTTCAATCTTGCCAATAATACGACCACGCGTAAAATCATCTAGGCGATGTCGGGAAGACATACTGAAAATTGCAAGTTCTTCAATTGATTCTTTCCCTTTCAACTTTGCGTTTGAACAACAACGGTCAATACGCGTCAAATCCTTTCTATCTCTTATCAGCGCTATGACGTCACGAACAAGTTCGGCAATCCAAAATTTGCATACGCACAACACGACTTACTGTATCCCGCACTTATACAAATTTCCACATTTTCCTGCCTTCCATTTTATGGTTGCTATCGTTGCTATTGTCATCCGTCCTTAGCAATTGTCCGGCAGTGTAGTTGTGTGAGAACCGTAAAGGTTAGGGGAGTGGTGTACACATAGTCTTTTAGTTCAATCCTTCAAAGGATGGAAATGAAGCTCTAACCATAGCGGATTACCATATCTTGCCCAAACCCCAGATCATCCAACTAAAGAAGTCTGCCGTTTTTATTATATCATTAATTTAATATATTGAATTGGAAGAGCTTCTTCGTAAAACGAAGAATTGGGAGTGAGAGATTAAACACAAATCTTCTATTGTTCTTTAGTTTTGCTGCAATGAGTACAAATGTTTTCTTCTTCAGAATTTTTTTTTCTGGAGGGTGGTGAGTTGCTACCAATTTAAGACTGAGCTATTCATTCTGATTGCAGCGATTCTAATTGCCCGACTTTCAACAGGGTGGTCAAAAGTCCGAGGGTTGCGATTGACAACTGTACAAAAACGAACAGATATACAACAATGCGGTTTGCGGCATTTGAAAGAGTAAATATTCGAGTTTTTAACGTCATTTCTTTCCAACAGATGGCGTTACGTGCTCGCAAATACCAACGCGTACTTAAAAGCAACTGAAAATATCGTCGCTGCAGGCTAAAGCAATGTACGTGCGTTGCTTTTTGAAACGAAGTCTGTGATTATGGAACAAAGAAATTACCGTCGGACATACGGGAACGATGCACGGAGTAATTTTAGTATCAGAGCGTGGCCGGAGAAATTTTCGGATAATGGTAGCGTCCTGGACCGGCAAAGAAGTGGCAGACCATCTGTCATTGAAGAAACTGTGCAGAGCGTACAGGAGGTTTTAGCTCGCAGTCCTAGCAAATGCACTAGAAGAGCCTTTTTACAACTGAATGTTCCATGATCCATATTGATGGAAGTGCTTCACAAAACACCTGAAACTTACACCAGATTAAATTGAGCGATGGACCTCCGCGCTAAGCATTCGCACCGGACATGATGGAGCAGCTGGAAGTTGATGAAAGTTTCCTACGCCGTATAATATTCTCGGATGAGGCAACCTTTTAGGGGCACGGAAAAACTCAACACTCAGAATGTTCGTATATGGGGTAGTGAAAACCCATATTTAGTCAGGGAGCACGTCGCACACAGTCCAAAGGGGAATGTTTGGTGTGGGTTCATGCATAATCGTGTAATTGGGCCATTCTTCTTCTCCGAGCCCACAGTGCAAATGAATAATTACCTGGACATGCTTCAGAACTTTGCGGTTCCCCAAATACAGGATTTGCAACCAAACGTCATACTGCAACAAGATGGCGCTCCCCACATTGGGGACTGGACGTTCGTGAATACCTAAACCGTAGGTTTCCCGACAAATGGATTGGCAGATATGGTCCCATTCCTTGGCTACCTCGGTCCCCGGATATCACTCCTTTAGATTTCTTCCCCTGGGGCTATGTCAAATACATGGTTTACTGGGAAAGATTAAGCAGTCTTAAGGAGCTCAAACAGAGTGATTGATAGAATCGATCCTGACTTGTTGGAGCGCACATGACAAAAAACTGAATTATGACTGGATGTGTTACGTGCCACCAAAGGCACACATGTAGAAGTGCATTAAGGTAGTATTATTAAACTCGAATATTTATTCTTTTAAATGCCACAAATTGCGTTGCTGTAGATCTGTTCGTTTTTGTACAGTTGTCGAACGAAACTCCTACGAGACTTTTCGACCACCCTTGAAAGTCCATATTGGCAGGAGGCTGACTTCTTGACTCGGGGCCTAAAAGTTTTGAGTTAAAGTCTAGCTGAATCACTGACGATTAGCCGAGGTTCTGTAAGGACCTGACTATAAACAAGTCTAAACCCAATCCTCGGCGTAGCATGAGTAGAACCCGCTAGGTTCCAGAATCCAGCTAACTTTTTTCTTTTTTTTTTGTTTTGATTGGAAGTTTAACAACCACCGTGAGCAACGCAATGGGCTATAAGCAGCCACCCGTCCCTAATTTAGGGTCACTGGTTCCAGGGAAGGGAGAGAGCCAGTGCCCTGTAAGACAAACATAACATCCATGCCTCAACGCGATTCGAACCCCGAAACCTTTCGGACGAATGATCAGAAGCCATCGCTTAAACCACTGCGCCACCGTTGCGGCCCATAAAAATTCGACATCATTGCATATTGTTTTTGTTCCTGGCAAGCTCCATCCTGAATTTTGATTTGTAACCTGCCACTACGACTCAGACTACAATAAAAAATACTTTGAAAAATGCTGAAATATCTTTCACAATTTTCCGAGGTTACATCTGACAAGGTAACACAGACCACACACAAACACATGAGCACGCGTGACCACGCACGGAAACACAGACATTCTCTTATTCATTATAGATTAACCGCAATCCGTCAAGCATGATTGATGTAAAATAGAATGAGTGGAATTAATTCAAAAAGTGCTTACTGATCATATTTTCAGTAAATGTGCGATGTTCATATGTAATACATTTCATCACATTAGGTACAACTCAGGGGTAAAAATCTGTGCCACCCCCGGTAGAGCAACGATCTAAGCGTTGAACTCGGAGTGCTCATTAGAGTTCGTCCACCAAGTGCTCATCCTCTCTTACGCAGCTGGCTCTTTTTCCTCCCAGCAAATAGTAGCCCCAAATTAGGGACGGTAGAGTGCGAATAACCCTTTGAGCTGTTCACAATGGTTGCCAAATGCTGAAACAAAAACCAAAACATCTGTGACTTCACGGTTAGGTTAAGGGCTGTTGTTCAGTGACGAGGAACTGTTTTCCCGGAGATTTTGTCAGTCTGTGAAGTAACAGCTGTATGACGCAAGTAATTAATAAGTTTCGTGATATTATTATCCGAGGTTATGATTAAATTAAATAAATCTTACGCACTCTACTGACAAAACATTACATAGATGGCGTGTTGGTCGTCATCTAGCGTAGATAACAGCCTGTAAACGCCGAGACACCGACTCTACCAGATGCCGGAGGTCACGCCAGCCATACCTCTTGCAGCATTGTCCACAACTCCACCCGAGACGTCTGTCCAGGATCCATGGACCCGACGTTCCTCTATACGGCACCATAGAGAGTTCCCGTGCGGTTTAAATGCCGGGGTCTTGGTGGCCACTGGATGCTTCCAAACTCAAATTAGTGTTCCTTGAGCCGTGCCTAGGTTGTTGCGGTCCAGTGAGGTGCAGCATTGTCCCTCTTAAACACACTATCGGCCGCAGGATGCGCGAAGTTTACAAAAGCGTTTAGATGATCAGGCAGCACAAGCTGGTAGTGCGTAGCTGATAAGGGCCTCACCAGATGTACCAAGAGACATAATGTGTCCCATGAAAAGCCTTCCTAAACCATCACAGAGCTGTCTTGAACAGAGCCAACCTGGCACGATGGGGTCCATGGTCTCATGCTGTATAAGCCAAGCCCGCACCCTCCCGTTAACTTGGCACAACTGAAAACGCGGCGCCACCCTGTAGAGGTCCATTTTGATATTCCCGTCTCCAGGCGAGGTGTAATATCCGATTACGAGTAGTTACCAGTGTCACACGAGTAGGGCATCGGCTTTCGTAGCCCATGGAATCCAACGTTTGCCGAACCGTTCACTCGCTGTCGCTGCTTTGGCATTCGACATTTAACATTAATATGATTTGTGCCATCTTTGCAAAGCGGTCGGTCTGTACGAGCCATCATAGTCCACGTGAACCCCGTTTTCAATGGCGGGCGGTCGGTCTGTACGAGCCCTCATAGTCCACGTGGACCCCGTTTTCGATAGCGGGCGATGGGTCTGTACGAGCCATCATAGTCCACGTGCACCCCGTTTTCAATGGCGGTCGGTCGGTCTGTATGAACCATCATAGTCTACATGGACCCCGTTTTCGATCCCGGGCGATCGGTCTTTATGAGCCATCATAGTCCATGTGGACCCCGTTTTCAATGGCGAGCGATCGGACACCGATCGTTCGTTCATAGTATTGTGGTCGTCGTGCGGTCAGCCCCGATAGTCCGTCGATCCTAGGGTTTTTACGACTCGGGAGAGAGAATGCCCCATCTATCTTGTTACGACAATGCGTCCACGATCAAAGTTTTTCAGATCGCCTCACTTACCATGGAATACCCAAGGAGGTTAGAATAATATTTCTGGAGATGCCCTCACTCTCTTAACCGTGAAGCCGCAAACTGTGGGAATTTGACGTTGTTTACATGATATCTATGTAATTTCAACGGTGTGTATTTTGGAGTAGTGTGGTTTTAAGTTCCAGAAACCATATTACTATAAACCCTGAATGCATTTTATTTCTTATACGAGTGAAGTTTTCAATTTTAACATTATGTTTTTTTTAGAATTCGCACTAACTTTCGTCTATTTCAGTTTAAAATAAAAATGGGAAGGAGCCTCAAAATAATTAAGAATTTTATAAATTCAGCATTTTCTCACGCATTGGCAGCAAATTACGATGCGAAATTGGAAACATTTGCGACGAAAGAAGTCGATTCGGCCAACACAAAATGCATTGCAATAGCCTTGAAAACCATGAGCTTTCCCCACTTTGAACGCCGTCTCTCGCGGTTATAGGCTTCACGCAAAGTGGTACTGCTGCGTTAACAAGGCCATCTCCAGATATCTTATTCTAACCTCTTTGAGAATACCTCATCTGTTCTCATGGAGCACATTATGTTTCTTTACCCATTCTTGTCGTTTACGATACACTGTTCGGAAGCTCCCTTGTCCGCCTATTCGTCGCCTGCGTTCGGTTTGGGTCTGTTCCATTCTGCGCAGGGATGCCCATGTCAAATTCTTATTACACTTATCTGTAATGTTTTGTCTACTGAGTGTGTATTATTAAGTGAATGTATGCATGATTAATAAATATATACATGAATAGTCAGTTTCATTAAAAAACTGCTAATCATATCTAATTTTGCGATGTCAAAATTAAATTCTTGTGCTATTAAATCATTGTACCCCAATGAAATAATGCACAGACAAAATAAAATGGCACACAGATAAACGTGGGTTAGTTTTGTGTCAATTTACTTTAGGATGATCAATTCCTCAGTAAGTGAGTTTTAGTTCCACAATGACGCTATTATAACACTTAACTCAGCGTATTTACTTACCAGCACTATCCATCTTGGGCGGTCATAAAAGATAAAAAAGGGATTTTCATAGGTTACTTACATGTAAATACATGTATTTGTTTATCAAGGTCGCTAATGAGGGCCCAGGTAGAAATGAATATTCGAGATGCAACTTTTTCGTGCCGTTCCTGTGGCGCCGTGGTCTAAGCGATGGCTTCTGATCATCTTCCCGAGATGGAGCTGGGTTCAAATCTCGGTGAGGCATGGATGTTGTATTTGTCTTACGGTACTGGCTCTATCCCTTCCCTGGAACCAGTGGCCTCAAGTTAGGGATAGGCGACTGCTTATAGCCCATTGAGTTGCTCACGGTGGTCGTTAAACCTCCATTAAAAAATGGATAACAAAAACATTTTCGTGCTTGTAAGGATTTGTCGAAACGGCTTTAATCGTGTGTCGTAACACAGCTCAGAACGCTTTCCATGAGATGACGTCACAGCGGTAGTTCTAAAAGCTGGGTTTTTCTTCTATGGCAACAGAGCACATCATTCACATATGGAATTACATTGGGAGATTGTGTATCAGAATATCGATTGAAGATCATCTAGAATGTTTGAGGCAAAATTTATCCTGGAAAGCAGCGCGCTCAAACTTTGTTCCGAGGATACAAGCGAGTAAATCACTTTGTTTGTTCGATGACTTAACGATCAACGTGAGCACTTAATGAACAATAATCAGTCGCCCGTCCCTGATTTAGGTCAACTAGTTTCAGGGAACGGAGAGAGCCAGCGTCATAAACCAAACGAAAAATCTACACCTTGTTCGGGAGTCCAACCCTGACCCATATCGTACGAACAGTCACAGCTAGTGGCTACAGCGCTACACCATTGAGGCTGCGTAAGTGGTTTGAGAGCAATCGTTAGAATTGTTTTTTGTTGTTGTTGTTTTCTATTTTTTGATTGAAGGTTTAACCACCACGTAAGCAACTCAACGAGCAGTCGTCCGTTCCTAGGGACGGGCGACTGCTGTTCATTGAGTTGCTTAGGGCCACTGGTTCCACAGAAGGGAGCTATCCAGCGCCGAAAGACAAACACGACATCATACTTGATTTAGGGCCACTGGTTCCAGGGAAGGAAGAAAGCCAGCGCCGTAAGGCAAACACAACATCATAGAGTTGCTAAAGGGCCGCTGATTCCAGGAAAGGGAGTGATCCAGCGCCGTAAGACAAACACATCGTAAAGTTGCGTTAGAGCAACTGGTTTCAGCGAATGGAGAGAGCCAGCGCCATAAGACAAACACAACATTCATGCCTCACCGGGATTCAAACCCAAACACAAATCGGGCGAATGATCATAAGCCACTGCTTAGACAACTGGTTTACTTGCGTGGTTCCATTACAATTGTAAGGGCATTAGTGGTTTTTGTTTTTTACTGTTCTGTGTTGTGTAACAAACGTTTTAGACATAAGAGTGCGTGCGTATATAGGTTTGTGCTGCTTTGTCTATTGATGATCGAGATGAATTTAGTTTAACTCCAAATTTATTTCAGATAGAGACTGCTTTAGGTAGAGATAGCAAAACAAATGGAAAAAAATATCACACGCGCATTGCGCTCGATCCGAATGGCTTTAGACTTATCCGTTCTACACAATATCTTGAGACAAAGAAATATCCCTCGAAGGCAAAGAAATCCTGTTTCTGAGGAATCACAATTTCGGGGTTGTCAACCAGAGAGCAGCAGATAATACGTATGTGTCACAACCGGCGAAACAAGCACACTTTTGATAAATCCGTTTGCCAAACGCGCAGTTTCGTTTCTCGAAACAACGTCGCTAGTGAAGTGCCTGCTGAAACTACCTTGAAACTCGGGCAGTCTTTTTCCACAAAATAAATCCTAATTTCATTTTCGTTCGAAGAATGCCTTCACTAGAAACTTCCGCGATATCAGTTATGTCTGCATGGTGACAGCGGAAAAGTGTACGCGAAATAACGAATAAAAGGGATCTTATTATTTACAAAACGCCTACCAATCCTATCCGCTTACGAATCACGCATACGAGAAGACACTGCTGTTCTTTTACATAATGTGGTTCAATAAATACCTTTCGAGAAACAACGACCGTTTCAACATTATCTTTCTCGAACGTAGCGATCTATAAATCCACAAGTAAGTTACGTAAAAAATGTAAAGAAAATAAAAATCCGTTGGGAGCTTCCGATTTTCTTGCAATGTTGTCAGTTCCAGTTGTTGCTGGTTTTTGTTTTCCGCCTTGGGTGCTATTACTATTTACGTTCTTCTTCAAGCTGTTATTTAATTATTCTCCATATATTTTCCCAGGATTTCCTCTGTTAAACCAAAGAATATAAACGCTTCGCGTGAAGAAGCTCAACTCTCGTAGAGATAATGTAAAACAGGCGACAGCAGCGCCACCATATAATGCGGCCGTAGATGCTCTGCGGGAAAGTTAACATTCAGGCGCAAAAAGCGTAGGAGACACGGGACGGGAAGCCTATTTCACGGAAAGGAAGCTCAGCTTTGATCTGCGACTGTTTCCTTCGGTCTCATTGGGTCTACTAAAGCATTTTCTTTTTGTTGTTCTTTTCTGAGTATCCCTCCTGTCCCTTCTTTTGGTGAAACAAATATATACATTAGCAATTAATATTATTTTAAGGAAATTTTAGCAGTTTTATTCTCACTTTAAGCATGAATTTCATATTTACAATATACCTTAAATGTCAAAAATGCTGAGGCTGGTTTCCCAGTAGCAGCCATAATAATAATAAAAAAGCAAAGACAACCGCAGTTTCCCAAAGCTACAATTTTTTTTTTCTACCCTTCCGAAGTTTGTAAAGTAAACGCACTGCGCTGGAGAAATTTTCTCAACAGATCGGAAAAACATCCGTTCGTATCTGAGTAGGTTCGAACCTGGGCCGCTGGCGTGATAGCTGAGCTCTCTACCGACCGGACTAACTCGCCACGATTGAGTGTATGCTTAAAGCTGTCTGTTTGGTATACATTGTGTAATCGAATGCTTCCCTCTTTCATTTTACAATATTACGAGGTATTTTTCATAAAAGTCAGTTTCATATAATTGATAAATTAATTTTTTCAACGTAACGATAGCTTTTTTTTCAGCAAACGTTGTTTTAATGGTTTTCCAGGATATTTGTTTCAAACGGTTTCAAATTTGTTCTTGTTATTCATCCACTCCATTCCATGAATTGTTATTCATCGGAATGGAGTGGGTGTATTTCATGGCTGTAATATAAACGCAGATCTAGATGAGAACAACAAAACCTTTGAACAAAACGCCAACACAAACAAGCGTTTATATTCTTTGAACACAAACACGCATGCTCAGTCTAACTCAGTCTGCTCGGCATCCTGCGGCATCAGCCTGTAATGTTGGCTTCTGTGTAGTAATTCTTTGCCGCATAATATAGTGGCGCTAGTTACTTCTCGCTGAGCCTTACCTTCTTATCAGTTAGATATTCTTTGGTTAAACTTTATCTTACATACATTCATTGCCTTTTTTTGGATAAAATGCTGCTAATCTTAAAGTTCTTGTTTAAAAAGTGAGAGGGGGCGGGGTGATCTAATAAAAAACAACATAATATTTTTCTCTAAGCTGTATCATTGTCGTATGGTAACTGCTGTAAAACATAACGAAATGATCGTATTATATTAAATTATTATTTTAAAGATGCTAGTATTCAGTAACAGTTCTATAATACTTAGCAAATGCTGATATTTATGTCAAGCTTACATTCAAGTGAGTTAAATTTGCACTAAATTTTACATAGCATTGAAGAATAGGAGGGAACTACATTTCGATTCTGAAACGTAGCCCATTGTTTTGTTTTTGCATTTTCTGAAGTTTTGACTTCTACTGATCTCCTCAGCTCCTAGCTGGTCGTATCCAATGCCTAGAAGTGCCCCCAACAGAACCCCAATTGAATGTATTTTGCAGGATCAAACTGGGTCATTGGAGGCTCAACTGTTTTTATGAATAATGGTAAGGAAATTATTGCGATGGAAAGGAAAACACTAGCTGGGATTACTATAAAATTAATTTGAGAAAATCCCTTTTCACATTCGTTAGAAGATACAGATAGTGGTTTGTAAAATGTACTTCGACGGTAAAACAGGCTTAAGTATTTATTTCATTTCCCGATGTTCAATGTATATCATAAACCATGAATCAAGTCTCTTTCATCGACCTTAAACGTGTTGGACAACAACGTGGTTTCTTCTCCACCATTTACAGGTAATGGTTTGTAAAATTCGCTTCGATCGCAAAAGTTACTTAGGTATTTATTTCGTTTCCTCGAAGTTGCATTATTTCGTAAACAATGAATCAAGTCTCTTTCATCGCACTTAAATGGATAACATCATGATTTTTTCTTCACCATTTACGGATAATTGACGCTAAAATTTGCTTTGACCGTAAAAGTTGCTTAAGTACCTTTTTCGTTTCCCCGAAGTTACATCGATTTTCTAAACCATGAATCAAGCCTCTTTCGTTGACTTTAAACGTCTTGGATGACATCCTAACTTCTTCTCCACCATTTACAGATAATGGTTCGTAAAATTCTCTTCGACCGTAAAAGTTGCCTAGGTATTTATTTCTCTTATGGACAACCCACTAATATAACACCCAACAATATTTCCTTTCTCAAAGTCAATTCTCTCCCGCCGTGACATTTTCACTCGACCTCACATTGCGATGTAATCGCGGTCAGCTGCAGCCTTGTTTTTATACCGTTTGCAGCTGTACCGCGCATCTTAACAACGCATGAGATCCATTCATTTGCTTTTAAAGGGGTGTCCGATGACCTTTCTCAATACAATGTATATATTTCAGTGATGTTGCACCAACGTAAAATAATTGCGAAGATATAGTTTTTTAGCAACAGCTGCGTCATGTATTAGGGTTTTTTTGTTAATACACGTGTGTACCATCGCTATCACATTGGGAAACATTTGACAAAACGTTTTTCCATTTTGCAGTAGAAATTCGTTTGCCTTAACTGCATTTATTGCAGGGAATCTATTCATAGGTTGAGAAGAAATCATTGTTCAGAATAAGCTGAAGTCCTAGAATGTTTTTGTTTTGCGACAGCGTGAAAGAGTTTTGTTCGCTCACAATCTTTTCTCTTTACTACATTGCTCTTCGTTTGATAATGCTCGGCACTCTGTTATGAAACTCACGCGGAGATGAGCTAATACACTTGTACGTCAGACTGGTACGGCTGCTTCTCAGAAGTGTCGATTTTGGATTACTTATTATACACAAGGCCCAATCAAAAGTTCCGAGACTAGTCTAGCTATGATATCCTTCAAAGTAATCTCCTTGGGCAGCGATACATCGCTTCCAGCGTTTTGGCCACTGTTGCTACCTGGAAGTCCTATTCGCGAATCTTGTCAAGCACTGTTTGCGATTCGCACTTGATCTCATCCACGGTTTCAAAACGGCGACCCTTGAGCTTCAGCTTCATCTTCGGGAACAGAAAGAAATCGCAGGGGGTCCCCAGTGACGACCCGCATGAGTCTCGTCCCCAGTGATGACCCGCATGAGTCTCGTCCCCAGTGATGACCCGCGACAGGGACGTTGGATCATTTACCACCTACTGACGAAGATCTTGACAGTGTTCGACACGGAGCGCCTTGTGTTCGGGGTTCAGAATTTTTGGGACAAACTTGGTAGCAATGCGGTTCATGTTCAAAACCGACGTCAGAATTTCTCGCACTGTTCCGCATGACACATTGACTATGGTGACTATGATTGCAATGTCTTGAATGGTTCTCCGACGATCCTCATGCAGCAGTTCCCCAATTTTAACCACTTTTCGGGGACAAAATTGGGGAACTGCTGCATGAGGATCGTCGAAGAACCATTCAAGACATTGCTCATGTACGGTCGCCCTGACCTCTCGTCGTCTTCCAGGGCCGTTCTGCCGCTCTTGAAGCGCGAATGCCACTCAAAATAGCTCACACGACTCATTGCTTCATTGCCATTAGCCTACCGCGAAATTTCATGCGTCTCCTTCCTCGATTTTCCAAGTTTGACGCAGAATTTGATGTTTTCTCGCTGCTCTAGTTTGTAGTTCATACAGGAATCGCTGCTGTGTTCGGCACGTGGTCACAAAATATCGTGTAGCACAGTTCAAGATATTTGGTATATTTGGTGACCACGTGTTCACAGAACGACGCCACTTGGCACAATGACTTACGGAGGTCCCTGCCCTCGATTGCTGCTCGCACATCCGGTTACTGCCATCTGTTGGCGCGCTACGTACCTAGTCTCGGAACTTTCTGATCGCACTACGTATTTCCCATTATAAACAGATGTTCTTCTGTACTACCTGAGCATCGAATCGTACAGTCATAGTTTTTAAAGAACATGGTTCATCTAGGAAGATGGACTGGATTTTGTTTGTGAAAGATTGTAACGTAGTTTAATGTAACATTTCTTTGTTATGGAATTATATTAAAAATCAATGGATTAAAACTGTGATTTAATCGATTCTCATTGAACGTTTCGTTTCTCTAGTAATAAAAAGTTATTAGATTTCTTCAGAGATGGTATACTATTGATGTAGACACTTGATGTTGTTACTAAATAAAATTAGCAGAGATTATGTGCAGTTGTTCCAGAACAATGAGCACAAGAAGTGGATGTGTGATAACCTGCTCAGCTGATATTCAGGAATATTCATAATGGTGTCTCTCGGAGAAGATTAGTATTATGTCCGTGCAGCATTCGCCGAATAGTCGGTTTACTTCGTATGTTTATGAGGTACTTCAGAGTGGTCACCTTGAAACCACACTAGTTTCTGGCCACGCTTGCGTCGTCTCACCCCTTCCTTAACCGTTGCAATGTAGACCACTGTCGAAAAGAAGATACAATAATCTTCGATATATCAAAGAAATTGATGGTGTAAGTCAAAACTAAGAAATGATTTGCAATGGTAACTATGTTCATAATCGACAGGCGTCTGAAATAATTTATCGTTATTTATTCTGGAATAATCACACAACTAAAACGCTAATGTAAGTTTACTGATAATACTAAACATAGAATGAATGAGTTATTAATCAAGAACGACTCCGCAGTTTCCCTTTAGTCTGTTTCAAATAGTCTCACCTTTAATAGAATATCCATTTGTCACTTAACACAAAAAAGATTATATTCCATCAATAATCCTTTCAGGTAATGATAATACATGTACTCTTTTAGAGGACTTTTTGTAAGAATAACAAACAAAGAGTTCCCACACATCAAAGCGACGCCATTACTTCTAATCCAGGATCGTGATCCCATAATTCTTTGCAACGAGCTGCTGGCTATGGGCTTCACCGCCAACACGAACCGAAACTCACAAATGTAAACGTGCAGCAGGTGTTCGACGAAAATTAAGGAAACAAGCAAAGGACGCCAACATCCAACAGAAATGTCGATGTCAATCGCTATTTTTTTCATGTAAACCCAAAGAAAGGTATTTGTTATCAGTTTTCGGAGTCTTTCTCCTCCGTTATTCAGTAGATTCAACCTGAAAAAAAACAGATCTTAGAGCTTTACTCCTATTTTGGATCCTTCTACATAAAGTTGGCGTTATTTTCTTCAACTCAACTAATGAACATCACCTTATATTTTTGAGCTATATAGAACTGCTGCTGGCAGTAGATGCGCTGAAATCACTGTTTATACAAAGAAGGTTTCGTCTTAGATGAAAATGCATGATTTAATTTTGGTAGTCACTTTCATATGTATAATATTCTGTATATCTGTAGTCGAACATTTCTTGACTTCTTTTCGAAATACACAGCCCCTCTCCTTTCGTATTTTTAGATGATTTCTATTTGCGTGCTGTAAGAAAATTGTTTTTTTTGGTGTTCTGTGTTTTTTGACATTTGCTTTCTTGTTATTGTTCCAGTTATACTTCTTCCTTCTTGTCGAATTTCATCTACTGATTAATGTGCAATGCGTTTCAGTGAAGCAGCTTCGAGTTCTCTTCTTCTATGTATCCAATTATATTTAACTACCGAAAGAGCAACTCTCTTCCGCATCTGCTTTCGTAAACACATAGTTTGACCGTGCATTTTCGTTTATAACCGGTTTTGGACGCATCACTGCTATTTAATCAGACAGCATTTACGATCGTGTCTGTGCTGCCACCGAGACAACAGGAAGAGATTGTTCTATTTTTAGACTGAAAAGTGAAGAAAGTGCATCCTACTTGCATGTTATATTTTTATCCTTTTTTCCATAAGCTACAAAACATAAAACCGTAGATAGATAGAAATCTTAGCTAAGGGTATAGAATTTCCACCAAGATCTTTTGCACCTGATTTAAAATGGTTAAAGGCTGACAAGGAACGTATTAATAGTTCGTCGAAAAATTGTGGTACCTCTGTACTCTCGAACAACAACCTTCGTGGAATGAATTGCCACATTTTTTTTTTAACATTGCACATACCGTGTTCAATGGATTTGAAAGACGTCGTCCTCTTGGCCTTTTGGGTTCAGGCAACTGATTTCTAGCAACAGAATGTTACACAGTGTGAGTCAAAAGTCGTAGGACACCCTTGTTTTTCAGAAACGGAAGGGAAAATGAAATATCTGAATACCCAGCAAAGAATCGGTGTGCGGGTCTATATTTTAGGCTATTTCCGGAACATATCCGCCATCTTCAAATCCGACATATTAGATCAAGGTAAAATTTTTCAAATGGTAAGGGGGTCATGTTGCATATCAAACAAGACCAAAAGTTTCTCAGAAATTGATGGCCGTAATCAGATTTGACACATGTGTTGTGGTTCACAAACTATCAACACAGAAAGTTGGAACAACAACCTCTAAAGTACTCTGTGATGCGCAGCTATTTGATGTGTTCAATGAGTTGTCGCTTTTCCTGAAGACAGAGCTGCATGCTCTTGATTCTGTCGTTATGCATCCGCACGAGAATAGCGGGAGAAATACAATTACAAGTCTCCAGGATGAGTTGCTGAAGGTGGTGTTTGTCGCGGATTTTCTCAGCATATACCAGGTGTTTCAGATGACCCCATAGATAAAAGTCGAGTGGTGTGGGATCGGGGAATCTGGATGGCCATTCCACAGGACAACGCCGGCCATTCCAATGTCCGGGAATTGGACATCTAGCCACTGACGAAGAGTTACTCCATAGTGTTGTCTTTCTGTGTGAAATTGGTGGTCTTTCTGGATGTCCGTTTTGGCGTCTGCTGCTATGATACGGCAGCTGCGTTCCCAAGATATTAGGATCTCATTAATCCTATCATCTTTCCTCAATGCAATCTTCAGTTACCTGCAACAAACAATGGTTATTTCAAATTTCTTTGTTGATAACTTGTGACCCAGAACACATATGTCAAATCTGATTACGGCAATCAATTTCTGGTCTTGTTTGATATGCAACATGATTCACAAGTTTTAAGTCATTCTAAATACGTGATCATATACCCAAATATGTCTTGTGTCACAAACGCAAAATGTATTTCCTTTGAGTCATAAGGTATTGAAAATAATAGTTTATCTCTGCATCTGACATTGAAAACAGCTGTAATTTTGTCACGATACTCGAGTATGGAAAGTTAGCCTGTGTTGAACAGCAACATATAAAACGTGTGAACCCTTTAACCTACTGGAACGAAATAACTCGAGGTTAGCGTATGGGCTGAAATTATCTAGAACAAATGTATTTACTGTTTAAGAAGTGGGTCGAACGTATTTGGAACGTCGCTGGGGAAGTGTTGCTTCACTCATAGTTTTGTTATATCCAAAAATGATATTTTTAAGAATGCTCCACATTGATCTTTTCTGACTGATAATATTTATAGCGGTTATAAAAGTGGCAACAAATCCTAAGAAAGCAGGGAGGAGAAGCTTGCGTTACTTGTTTCTACCACGTGGCATGATGTCCGTGTCAGACGTACTACACTATGCTGTCATGCCTTGGGTCGAAGAGCAGATAATGTATTTACAAAGGTGAAGTACGTGATCATACGTGAATGTATTTACGAGGTGAAGTACGTGATATAATACAGAGGTGAAGTACGTGATAAGATGGAAACGCTTATCACCATTGGCAGGTATTGCTGTGGCGAGATGATTGTGGTGTACTACAGAGATGAACCACGTGTCAAGATGACAAATCTGCAGCCATGCATTCCGTCGGTGTAGATTAGTTGGTTAGAACAACTGACACCTGAGCGAGGAGGCAAGGATCCCATACGTTTGTGTTATAACATTGTCATGTTGGCGCCCGATTGTGGAAATTGGATCTATTGGCCGTTGGGTTCTTCGAAAAATGTGTAATGTTCGTTCCACACATTGTCTGGAATTAATGAAAAATTCCTTCTTCGGTTCAAGAAAAAAATACACGTAAGCTCAGTTCTGATTGCGCCGCCAGTCTGGAACGTATGACTATTGCTTTCAGATCGGAGAGTTGAAATGAGCTAGTGGAGTATTGTTTCAAAGCGTTTATTTAATTTCTTAGAGCCAACACAGGTCTATGATATGAAACGTAGCTTACATAATTTTTACAAGTAATGCTAGATAAATTGCGAATACAATGCAGATCGATACACGAATCACCCCACGTGGTGCTCTGTCTCCTTGGGCTTCTTATATTCTTCATCACTTGCTCTTGCCTCTTGTTTTGATTTTCTCCACTTTTGCTTGTGTTCATTCTTAGAATTTCGCGGCGTTGTTGAAAAAGTTAACCCGTTCACACGAAAACAATTAAAAAAATAGTTTAAACTACTGCGATATGTTCTTTATATATTCGAATAGATCTCTTCAAGAGCTTTAAAACGATACCACGGACAGTCGTGTTGCGCTCATGATTGCAGAGACAGATTGAGTCAAACGTGGCGGCACCCCCATAAATATTGCATAACCTCCCCCACGCAGACTGAGAGGAGAGCGTCGCGAGCACAAGGTATTGCGCAATACGAGAAATGGACTCCGTGCTGTTTACGAATTTGCTAACACGATTAGTGGGAGGCACGTATTTTTAACACTATAGTGATTTCAATTGGGACCTACGTTTTTAACAGGCGGTCGGCAGTAAGTCGTCCAATATAATTCTCGTAGTTAGATGTAGTCTTACGTCAAAAAAATTAAGGGAGAGGATGTGACGTACTACAGCGGTGAAGTACGTGTGAAGACGACAAATCTGCAGCGATACATTCCGTCGGTGTAGTTTAAACTGTTAGAACAACTCACTCCGGAGAGAGGAGAAGCCGGTTCGATGGTCGTCACCGGCAAATCTCTGTTATTACAGGCAAAAAAATATTTTTGGCGTAGCTTCGGTAAACACCCGTCGCTACGTGAATATTAGGTCAGTGCGAATGAAATGTCCAGCAAACGACCAGCACATGTGAACGCCGAGAACGGAAACGTAGGACAACTTACCTAGGCAAACTAATACCCCTCGGCATCGACAAATAGTTGCCATCTGTCCGGCAAGGCCATAATACCAGAACCAAAAACGTCTCGTGGCTGGGAGCCGAGGAAATCATCAACTGCGCGTTGAAAATCGTTATCTGTCGGGAACTGTTTCCCTGACAAGAAGTGATCCAGGCGACGAAGCAGATGTTATTCTGTCGGAGACAAGTAAAGGGAATAGGCAGGATGAAGCAGTGCTTCATAGCCCAAGGCATTTAGTGTCAGCATCGTTCTTTGTGAGACATAAAGGAAGCAGAAGACATGACCAAAGCAGGTTCTTTCTGCAGAAATTCCCGGTGCATCTGGTTTAATTCAGCACAATAATGTTCTGCAGCGATGGTTTGACATCTTCCTAAGAAACGCTGATGAATTATCCCGGATGGGGACCACCAGACAAAGAGCATCATCTTTTTCGTGTGTAGGGTTGGCTTAGTATGCCGTGCAGCAGGCTGTGCCTTGCTTAACCATTGTGCATATCGTTTCCTATTATCATAAAGGACCAACTTCTCGTCGCAGGTGACGATTCGATGCAGTAGAGGCTCCTGTTTATTCCTGGAAAGCAGCGACGTGCAGACTTCCAAACGTCTAGTCTTGTTGGCAGTTGTCAACTCATGCAATAGCCATATGTCCAGCTTTTTGACCTGAGCCAGCACAGCCAGACGCCGAAAACTGTCGTGTGGTGGACACCTATCTCTGCTGCTACCTCACGACACGTTTTTCGGGCGTTCGCTTCAACCAAACGTAACAGAACATAGTTAGAAACAGCAACAGGTCGGTGAGCGCGTGCTTCGTTTTTCAGGTCCGTATATCAGCTTGAAAATTTCACAAACCATCGGCGAATGGTTCGTTCGTTGGCCGTATTCTTCCCAAACGCTTTGTTGACGTTTCGAGCGGCAATTCCTGCAGAATGGTTCAGTTTAAATTCATACAGGAAGATGACTCTAAGATCCGGCGTCTGCATGTTTCCTTTGCAAGCCACGTTACGTCCAAAGAAACCACGCCTGAACCTTGTTCTTCACACACGCGCTAGCTATTTATATACTCTGTGATGAAATACCCGCAACACCTGTGGGTGGTTCCATTCGGCTGTGGTGGGGGCCTGCTTCCACCGCTCGTTTGCGCCGGACATTTCATTCCCACCAACCCAAAATTTATGTTTGGGGAGGGCAGAAATTTTTGGACACCATTTGGTTCAGCTACGTGTACCTCCAAAAGCTTAACTCGTGTATGTATTCGAAAGTAACTGGTTTAGAATGACTTAAATAAATAAAGGCTGCTACCTTCAGATGAAATCTATCATGGTAGTGGATTCCAAAGTTTTCATACAACAAGTTCATTCTACAATGTTATCGTTTATGCACTTGAATAGGCTCTGATGTACATGAAAAGTAATGTTTCAGTTAATATGTGTTACAGAACAATACGTACCAGTTTCTAAACTGCGTGAAAATATTTGATCTGTAATTTATGACAGATTGTAAACAGAGATCTCGTAGCAAAAGTATATATTACACCGGACATTATTCGAGTTTGTGCCTCTGGACGCAATAGAGAAAACGAAATCGTATTTCGGTGTGCCTTACTTCATAATCTCGTTATGCCTTGTAGCACAGCATTCTAAGTGTGTTTGTATGTTTTTCTCCAACGCTTTAGAATTAGGCTTTGTTAAAATCGGATAGATGTTGACTTCGAATGTTAAACATTCAGGTTTCTCGTCGCCTGAGGCCAAACTTAACTTGCGCCACGGAATCTAATATTAATACTGTGGTCGTATTTCGTCATTTGATATTGGAATCAAATAATTTTATCTGGCTGTAGAAATTTTGAAATGTGTTTTACGTCCCAGAACATCATATTTTATATAATTTTGAGATTTTTGCACAAGTTTCGTTATGTGAGATAACATCGTTAAGTTTTAAAATGGAAAACAGACTCTACTGTGATGTCTGATTCAAAAATTAATATCAATTCTTCAGATAACGGTGTGTGTGGAAAATGAGGTAATATCTCAATATTTTGTACTGCAACTGATTTACGATCTCAACATTTTGTGTTGAACGTGAAATTTAGTGTTAAAATCCAAGCAATCCCTGTCCGAGTAATAGTAAAAACAAGAGTACATTTTATTCAGATAGTGAAAATGATGCGTTATGGTCTAGGGAATGTTTTTTTGGCATTCCCTGCGTCCACTACCCGTGGAAGGCACTATGAACCGAATTCGTTATGAATCCATCCTTGCAGACCAAGTACACCGATACATGCAGATTGTATTCGCTGTGGCGGATGGGGTCTTCCAGCACGACAATACGACGTGTCACACAGCTAGAAATGTCCGAGAGTGGTTGGAAGAGCACGATGCAGACTTCAAAGTACTTACCTGGTCCACTACTTCCTCAGGCTTAAACCCATCTAAGCATCTGTGGAGCCACCTGGATACGCGTGTTGTTTACACTATGGATCCTCCACCCTGTTCTTTTCAACAGCTGACAGACGCACCGCTGTCAGCAAGGCTCCGCATACCTGAGAACACCTTTCTGAACCTTATTGGGCCAGTCTAGCTGCTCTGCGCGCTTCAGACTGCTGTGACCCAGCATAGTAGCTGACGGTCACAATAATGTGACTCGACAGTGTACACACACACACACACACACACACACACACATATATATATATATATCATCATCATCATCATCTTTGTCAACAATTATCAATCCACTGCTGGACGAAGGTCTCCCCAAGTTTCCTCTACAACGATCTGTCTTGTGCCAGTCTCCTCCATGTCTATCCCGCATATTTTCTAATTTCATCCACCCATCTCCCATGTAGTCTTCTTCTGGGTCTTTTCCTGTCCCTTGGAATCCAATCTCAAATTTCGGCTGTCCATCGATGGTCTGTACTTCTGACAGTATGTCCAGCCCATTGCTATTTCAGGGATTTAACTCTGATCATGATGTCTTCCACTCACGTCATTTTTCGGATCCCAGAGTTCCTCTTCTTATCTCTCCTGGTTACACCAAGCATGCACATCTCCATGCTCCTTTGAGTTGTCTGCAGCTTTTGTATGTCTATTTTAGTTAAGGTCCACGTCTCTGCACCATACGTAAGCACTGGAAGGATGCATTGATCAAACACTTTTCTTTTAAGACATAATGGCATATTGCTCTTGAAAATTATTCTGTTTCTTCCCAAAGCTCTCCAGGCAAGTTTTGTACGCCGATTAATTTCTTCACCAATGTGACCCTCACTTGATATCTGCTGTCAAAGATAAACGTACATGTCTGTTATCTCCAGCTTTTCTCCATCAATCGATAAATCTTAATTTCTTGTAAAAGCATTGAACATCACTTTTGTCTTCTGAAAGTTCATTTTTAATCCCACTTCTTTACTCCTGTCAGCAAGTTCCTGGATCATACTCTGCAGATCTGGTGGGGTAGTTGCAAAAATGACTACGTCATCAGCAAAACGAAGGTGGGTTAGATAATCTCCATAAATCTTTATCCCTTTGTTTTCCCAGTTCAGTGATTGAAAGACATTTTCCAATGTGGCATTAAAGAGCTTGGGAGATATGGTGTCACCTTGTCTCACTCCTTTTCCAATCTTTATGTGTGTTGTATTTTCAAACAGCCGAATCTTTGCATATATATATATATATATTGGAGGGGAAAAATAAAATTAAAAAAAAATATATATATATATATCTTGGCTCTCAGTCTCCGGCAGCTGGAATGTACCTGGCTAAGGCAGCGGCCAGTGCGACATGAAGGCAGAGTGTGCTAAGAATCCACGGAGGACCGGACTTGGCTGCCATTTGATGCTGACTTTGGCTACGTATAACGGACGCTCCCTATCTTCTGATTCAAGGCTTCTTGAATTGGAAGAGGAACTACAAAGGACCAATTGGGACATCGTGTCGGGCTAAGTAAGGTAAGAAGAAAAGGAGAAGATCTCATTGAACTGAAAAGTGGTCATCTCTTCTACTATTGTGGGCCAGATACTGGCAGAACTAGTGGTGTTGGATTAATAATAAACAAGAAACTGAAGGATAAACTTGTAGAAGTCGAAAGTTCCTGTAACAGAGCTGCACGACTCGTTATCCAACTCTCGAAAAGATACAAGGCTCAGATTATTCAAACTTATGCACCCACCACAAGTCATCCTGAAGAAAAAATTGAAGAATTTTATGAGCAAATTCGTCATTTAAATAATAAAGGTAAGCAGCACTTTAAGATAATTATGGGAGATTTCAATGCAAAAATAGGGCAACAGCAACAGAATGAAAACTTTAGTAGGTAAATTCGGTCACGGCAACAGAAACCAGCGTGGAAACACTCTCGTAGACTTTGCAGCGGCAGAAGGGTTTTTCATCTTGAACTCGTTTTTCAAGAAACAGCAACACAGGAAATGGACATGGAGACATCCAAATGGGACGACAAGTGAAATTGATTATATTATGTGTAAGAAAAAATTTGTCATAGAAGACTGCAGTGTGCTAAACAAGTTCAACACAGGTAGTAACCATAGATTGGTGAGATGTAAGAAGCGCCTGAACACTAAACTCGAACGTAGCAAGCTCATAAGACAAACAAAATGTATTGACATAACCAACCTTAAAAAACACCATGATACCTTCAAGTTGTAACTGAAGAACAGATTCTCTGCTTTAGAAGGCCTAACATCGGAAGAAGTGGAGATTTCTGAAGTTAACAGAAATGTAACCAAAGCTCTTATGAGAACGGCAACAAAATTAGCTGGAACTAAGAACAATTTGCATGTGAACAAATTATCAGGAACAACCAAAATGTTGATGCAAAAAAGAAGAAAGATGAGGACAACTAAAGCAGATGTGACTTCCAAAAAGGAATATATAGAGCTATGCAAGACAGTACGAAAAAGTATCACTGAAGACGTAAGGAAATTCAACTGTGAACTAGTGAGTAAAGCAATTGAAAACAACCAAAGCCTAAAGATAGCAAAGGGACATCTCAGTAAGGGAAGAAAACAGATTATGGCACTGAGAAAACAAGATGGTTCTGTAACAAGAAATAGAAGCGAAATTTTGGTACGAGTGAAAGATTTCTACTCCAAATTATATAAAAGGGATGATACATGTACTCCAGACATCATGAAAGTACCAGAGTTCTTCCAGTCCTCCCAGCAGAAGTTGCACATGCAATCAAGAATATGAAGCGGGGAAAAGCCCCAGGAGAAGATGGAATTACTGTAAACATCATACAAGAAGCAAGTGGAGAAATCGAAACAGTACTCGCCTAAATTTTTACTCGATGCCTTAATGAAGGGAAGATTCCTGAGGATTGGAACAACGCTACAATGATCCTGCTGCATAAAAAGGTGACATTGAGGATCTCAGGAACTACAGACCTATCAGCCTCCTATCAGTGGTTTATAAAATTTTCACTAAAGTTCTTTCACACCGTTTGAAGGTAACACTGGACATGGCTCAACCGAGAGAAAAAGCTGGATTCAGGAGTGGCTGCAGCACAATAGATCATATCCACGTACTGAGAGAACTAATTGAAAGAGCGAGGGAATATGAACTTCCATTGTGCATGGCTTTTATCGATTATGAAAAAGCCTTTGATTCGGTGAAACCATCAGCAGTTACAATGGCTCTGAAATCCTTCGGTATTGAAGATGCATACATTAATATTATTAATAGCATCTATGAAAATGCAAGTGCAAAAAATCGGCTGTTTGAAAATACAACACACATACAAATTGGAAAGGGAGAGAGACAAGGTGATACCATATTTTCGAAGCTCTTTAATGCCACATTGGAAAATGTCTTTCAATCACTGAACTGAGAAAACAAAGGGATAAAGATTAATGGAGATTATCTAACCCACCTTCGTTTTGCTGATGACGATGTCATTTGTTCAACTACCCAATCAGAGATGCAGAGTATGGTCCAGGAACTTGCTGACAGGAGTAAAGAAGTGGGATTAAAAATGAACTTTCAGAAGACAAAAGTGATGTTCAATGCTTTTACAAGAAATTAAGATTTTTTGATTGATGGAGAAAAGCTGGAGGTAACAGACACGTACGTTTATCTTGGACACCAGATATCAAGTGAGGGTCGCATTGATGAAGAAATTAATCGGCGTACAAAACTTGCCTGGAGAGCTTTTGGAAGAAACAGCATAATTTTCAAGAGCAATATGCCATTATGTCTTAAAAGAAAAGTGTTTGATCAATGCATCCTTCCAGTGCTTACGTATGGTGCAGAGACGTGGACCTTAACTAAAAGAGACATACAAAGGCTGCAGACAACTCAAAGAGCATGGAGAGGTGCATGCTTGGTGTAACCAGGAGAGATAAGAAGAGGAACACGTGGATCCGAAAAATGACAAGAGTGGAGGACATCATGATCAGAGTTAAATCCCTGAAATGGCAATGGGCTGGACATACTGCCAGAAGGACAGACCATCGATGGACAGCCGAAATTTTAGATTGGATTCCAAGGGACAGGAAAAGACCCAGAAGAAGACCACATGGGAGATGTGTGGATGAAATTCGAAAGTATGCGGGAGTGACATGGAGGAGACTGGCACAAGACAGATCGTTGTTGAGGAAACTTGGGGAGACCTTCGTCCAGCAGTGGATTGATAATGGTTGACAATGATGAATGATGATATATAAAATCACATACAAGTTATCATATAAAATCCCATTTATATAAATGTGATTTTATGTGATTTTTATAGAGAATTTTTGTTTTATTTATAAATGTGATTTTACATGATTATGAAAATGATTCAAAAGACAGAGAAAGTATTTTTTCTAGAATGCAGTCTTCATAGTTTTGGGAGTTTACGTGGCCGTGTACTGTAGATGTGCAAGAGTCAATTGCTTCCATGGCGCTTACATTCCTCAGAAGAGTAGCAGAAACAAATAGCTACACTAATAAAAGTAATGCTTGCTTTTATATTCCTGAAATAATGACATGTCACCGCTAAAGAACATGCGACATCAAACTACTGAAAGTTCAAACCATAAGCCAATAATGGAACTGAATCAATTAATTACACTAACACAGAAAACTTTGGGCAAATTGCAACTTCAAACTATTGTTACGGCAGTCCTCTGAGTCCTGAGTCTGATAACTGAAAGTTTGGGAAGAGCGCATGCTCAAGTTAGTGGCTTTATCCTTGAAACTTTCTTGTGTGGTTCTGCCTTCGGCGTCGTGGAAGCGTTTGGGAGAATGCTTCCCCACGCTCTATGCTTAGCATAGCATTACTGTCTGCGGGTGGGCATGCCGTGTTACTGAGGTTCAGCTGGATGCATTATCTGCGTTGCTTCCAACGAGCGACTTAAGTACGCGACATTTATTCTTGTTTTCGTAAAAATACAAATATGAATTTGCTTTATTAAACATAAAAGATACTGAAAAAAATGTCCGCTGTGTTTTGCTGGGGTGATATTTTTATTTTACTTTAATGCTGTATATTTTTCATTCACGCAAAAGGAAGCGCATGAACCAAAGGGAAGCAATGCTTCCCTTGCTTCCATTGACGCTTCGCAACTTTATGTATGCTACGCAGTTTTCTACGTGCATATGAGGTTTTGGTTATAGGAGTGGAAATCTCACCAGAAGATCTGTTGACAGTAGAGTTAGTGAAATACAAGCTAATTTGTAGGAATCGTTCTAAGGAACAGGGAAGCACAAAACTCCTCACATATGGGAATAGTATTTAAAGTTACTTACTCACAATTTTCATAAAAGCAGGTTTATAAATAAAGTAATGAAATACTACTTACTCCTACTGCAGCAAGAAAAAACATATCAAAAATCAGAAAATAAAAATGCTAAAGTTAGTTACCCTAGAAAATCCCACAACCAAGAAGCAACAAATGTTGTACACCCCTAACACAAAGCTAAAACTACCGCTGACATTCATGCCGATAACAAAAATGAAAAGCATGAAATAAATGAACAAACAGGAACGCTCTGATTTCTCGCGAAATCTCGAAATAATATATATTATATATACATATAATAATAAATATCTCCTTACAGTACCAAGCGAAGAATGCGCTGAGTATTTAAATACTGTAGTGTGGTAACATTGGAATCTCAAGGTATTGGCTAAGTACATCTGGTAAAGGAAGATTACATGGCATACAATAAATTATGAACTCTATAAAACTTGTGACGTACTACAGAAATGAAACACGTGTCAAGACGATAAATATGCAGCGATAAATTCCGTCGGTATAGCTTAGTCGGTTAGAACAACTGGCTCCGGAACGAGGAGGCGCGATTTCGAACACCGTCACCGACAAATTTGTGTTTTCACAAACTTGTTGGGGAAGCAGTCTTTTATCTGTATGCAAAATCTGTAGTAAAAGCTTTGAAGTTAAATTCGTAAATGATCAGTGCTTTATATCGTAATGGATAAAAGCCGGATTACAAAAAGCAGCGATACGTAGCAAAAACAAACGGAGCATAGATTTCTAGCATGCTACGTTGGGTCATATAGTCTGCAACGCGATTAAATACATGGGACAAACAACTTTGTAAAATGAGATGCAAATAGTTTGTGTGAAAGTTAAACTAACGCAGGAATTTACCATATGAAAAGTGCACACAAGCCAGATAAACAAACCGATTTGATTTACTCTAGTATTTGTAGAGTCATGGCAGAAGCTACCCTCAGGAGGTAACGTCGCTGTATATCTATATGATTATCCACACTTCACTTACACTTATTTGCAGTGGTAAACAAAATATTCAGAAGAACGGCTACATGAATTAAAACTAATAACAATGAAGTGTACATTAACACTGAATGGGAAACTTTCTTAAACAAAATAGAAATGAGCAACAAAGATCTTCGCTCTTTCCACGTTTATAAGTGAGTCACGGAAAAATTCTCATTGGCCGCCACCGGGAGTCGAACCCAGGGTCTTCCAGTTACATGCTTCCACTGCACCACAGCGGCCTCGAATTCCTCCAGACTAGCCACTTGGCAGATTGCTTCTCCCGGTGGCGGCCAATGAGAATTTTTCCGTGACTCACTTATAAACGTGGAAAGAGCGAAGATTTTGATGTTTCTGGTCCACGTTAAATGTCTGTATTAATTATTCATTTGCCTTCTAATTATTTCTTCAGTTGCTGCTTACTATCTTTGGTGATTCCCCAGCATTGTGCGGAGCTCCAAGAAGCAACCTGCCAAATTGGCTTGGTAGTTAGCGTGTGTAAGTCCGGAGGAATTCGAGGCCGCTGTGGTGTAGCGGAAGCATATCCGGCGCGTAACTGGTAGACCCTGGGTTCGACTCCCTGTGGCGGCCAATGAGGATTTTTCCGTGACTCACTTATAAACGTGGAAAGAGCGAAGATCTTTGTTTGATGTTTCTGGTCCACGTTAAATATCTGTATTAATTAGAAATGAGCATAACACAAGTCATATTTACGCGCCTTTTTAAGAGTGTGTTCTTGAATGGAAAAGCATATGTTTACAGGGAAAGGCCAAGGCAGTTTTATTTAAAGCAGTTTTACAAAATAAGAGTCGGCATTCTTCTATATATACCGGCCATTCCATAAAAACGGAAAGTAAAATCACACAAAATAAAGAAATATAGGTACAGCGAGATATATGTTATGCTTTATCAAAGTATCTTCCCTCGGATGATGTGCAATGGTCCCAACGTTCAGTCCACCTTTCAAAGCATGTGGCGAAGGCATTTCGTGGAAGTTGTTTTATCGACCCCTGTACATCCTGAATAACGTCAGCATCTGTGCTGAATGTGACGCCACGGAACTTGAAATCGCACGACGCGAGTTCAAGACGGTAGGCATGAATTCAGTACTGCATTTCCTAAGACACTGTTGAACACAAGCAGCCACATATGGGCGGGCGATATCATGGTGTAGGGTCCATTTACACACCAGTTCCGGTTGCTTAATCAATATGTGACAGCAATTTGTGGAGGAACGGCATGCTGGTAGACTACACCTTTATGATCAAAGAAAATTATCATCATCACCTTCCCAGCTGACTAGGTTTGGTGAACCTTTATCGGAGGAGGCGAGCTTGTGTGTTTCCAGACACTAGCTGCGCGCTACGTGAGAGGGTAGAAACAGTGTACCCATATTTCATGGGCAGTTATTACTGGTTTTAGAAAATTAGGATTCTTTGCAATAATTTGTTTCCACTCATGGCACACCTGAACTCTGGCTACCAATTGTTCTCTCGTCAGGTGAAAAAGTACCCATCTGCAACACACACACAATGAAGCAGTAATTTGTCGCGTAGAATGCGGAATACGACGTTTCTGAAATAATATTTGACACCGCTCTTCACAAGTTATTCGTCGATCTTCTTGCAGGATTGCCCAAACAGGATTGCTCCGAAACAGCACTTGCATGTCGACCAGGCCTAGGAATGAGTTCTGCCGACAAACACCCTTTTTTGAAATCATGGTGCCATCTAAAAATCGTTGATTCACCCAAACATTTGTCTTTGTAAACTTTGTTCATTAAATCAACTGTTTCTGAAGCGGTTTGACCCAAACGACAGCAAAATATTATCGCACAACGCATTTCCGTTCTTAATTCTGAATCACTCTCCTTCGTAGGTGTATGGCTAAATGCAGACGTACCTTAAACAACAGAGCAATAACAAAACCAGAATCGTCTGCCACGGATAATTGCTGTTGTTATAGATACTTCCTTAATTCTGTTAGTCGTCTACGTGGTTATTCTTTCTCGTCGTACTGTTTCCAACTCAAAAACGTATTCTCAGTTTTTATGGAACGGCCTTTGTATAAGGATAGGTACCTATTTACATAACAGTGTGCCCACGAAAGCCTCAGGCACTACTTTTGAGAAACAGATGTGGTATAAACCTTACATACGTTTCATCAAAGTGTTTCGAAATCGATCAGCTATGTACAATAGCATCTCAGAAAGAAATTCACCAATCGTGATTAAGAAGTCATTCTACTTTATTTCAATGAACTATCGAGGAATGCAGAGTCTTTAAAATTTATTACAAGTTCACATTTGTATTGTAACTAATAAATTTATTATAAGTAGGTTGTGAAGTTTGGAAAAAATGAAGCTTATGAAGTCTCATATATACCACTTGAGAAGAAAACTGATGACACTGAAGACATACAAAAATCGTGTTGAAGAAATACGGCGCACATAAGCACACAAACTGGTACGGAAAATATGTCGTATCTTAGATGAGCATCATGATCTAATAAGGTTTATCTGGCTTACGGGCGCTTATATTTTGTGAAAAAAGTGACACTTCAGATGTTTCACAACTTTTTTGTAAAATGTGACACTTAGATGTTTCACAGCTTTCATTAGTTTTGTGTTGAAATGATGTTGCTAGATTTTATTTCTTTATGAATTCCTTTATGTTATAATTTGATTCTTTTAATAGAACATTTAGATATAGAACTTTTACATCAAATCTCTGAATTTGGCCTGTTGTCACATCTTGTTTAAGAGTTTTCATTTTTATCGCTTCTAAAGACTGAATGTTGTATTTATTTTTTCATGATTCATTGCCCCAGAAATGAAAATATATTTCTCTACAAATTACTAATTGAAACTGTACATTTGGGTGTCCTCATTGTATCAAGCATTTTATGAGTTTTTATTTTTTATTTTTAAAAGCAATGGGTATGGTAGTGCCCCGTTATCTGATAGCTATTCCTCATTTCTTCTGATAAGACGTTGATCTATCTAATTAGACGGAATTTTTAACTTGAACATTTCTAGCACATTTAAATTTTTTTTTCGTCGTTCTGTTACAGTTTCCTTCATGTTTGTTATACATAGTTTTTCATTCGTTATTGGAATTTGTGGAATTTGGTTGAATACATCCATCTCAATAATTTTGTTACCGGACGCCTTGGTACCTTATCCCGGTACCCAGTAGAAAAAATTACAATCGCCAATGACTACACGGTAAGGCCTCGCCTCACTTGGTCGCAGACGGATAGTTGCACTTTTGCATTATTTTGTTATTAAAGAAAGCTAACTGCAGCCAACTCTAAACATGCACACTGGATACTACATACAGGTAACTAGGCCACTGGATCTTAGGCTCATTGGTGCAAGGCAATTTTCTTCCGTCCGAGGCAAGATCATCCCTGTTAAAGAAACCTAACTACAGCCAAATTTAAACATCCACACTGGATGCTAAGTACAGGTAACTCGGTGTCTGGCTCTTAGGATCGCTGGTGCACGACAATTTTGTTCCGTCCAAAGCAAGATCATCCTTAAATAAATAAATACATCGCTCTTTCCACGTTCCAGAAACACACAGCAACCGAAAAATTGTTTTTCAGCAGCCGCTGTGGATCAGCTACTGAGACGTCTCCATTGAACCACAGAACTCTCATTAACTAGTCAAGCGCATTACATTTACACCATGGTGGCCAACAATCCACGGTGCTATGTGTATTTTTAAGTCAGAATCTGACATCATAAATCCGTAAGATGGGATCAGCTACTGAGACGTCTCCATCTAGTGGGCATTAACGGCACTGGCTATATATATATTATAGTAGTTAAATGCAAAAAGCGAGATCCAAGTTGAAAATCCTCCAAATACGTGGCGACAGTAAATAAATAAATACATCGCTCTTTCCACGTTCCAGAAACACACAGCAAACGAAAAATTGTGGCGGCTGAAAAACAATTTTTCGGTTGCTGTGTGTTTCTGGAACGTGGAAAGAGCGATGTATTTATTCATTTACTGTCGCCACGTATTTGCAGGATCTTCACCTAAGATCATCCTTGTTATAGAAACCTTATTGCAGCCAATTCTAAACATGCACACTCAGTGCAAGTACCCGTAACTCGGTGTCTGGCTCTTAGGGACACTGATGCACGGCAATTTCCTTCCGTCCGAGGCAAGATCATTCCTATTAAAGGCACATAACTACAGGTAACTCTAAACATGCACACTGGGTGCAAAGTACAGGTAACTCGGTGTCTGTCTCTTAGGCACACTGATGCACGGCAATTTTCTTCTGTCCGAAGCAAGATCATCCCCGTTAAAGTAACCTAACTACAGCCAACACTAAACATGCACACTGATTGATAAGTACTGGTAACTCGGTGTCTGGCTCTTAGGCTTACTGGTGCACGGCAAATTTGTTCCGTCTAAAGCAAGATCACCTCTGTTAAAGAAAACTAACTGCAGCCAACTCTAAACATGCACACTGGATGCTAAGTACAGGTAACTCGGTGTCTGGCTCTTAGGCACACTGATGCACGGCAATTTTCTTCTGTCCGAGGCAAGATCATCCCTGTTAAAGTGACCTAACTACATCCAACACTAAACATGCACACTGAATGCTAAGTACAAGTAGGTAACTCGGTGTCTGGCACTTAGGCTCGCTAGTGCACGGCAATTTTGTTCCGTCCAAAGCAAGATCATCCTTGTTAAAGAAACCCAACTGCAGCCAACTCTAAATATTCACACTGGATGTTAAGTACAGGTTACTCGGTGTCTGGCTCTTATGCTCGCTGGTGCACAGCAATTTTCTTCCGTCCGGAGAAAGGTCATCCCTACTAAAGAAAACTTACTGCATCCAACTCTAAAACTGCACACTGGATGCCAATTACAAGTAACACGGTGCTTGTCTCTTTGGCTGGCTGGTGCACGGCAATTGTTTTCCGTCCGAACCAAGATCATTTCTTTCAACTGATAGATGCGTCGTCCTCCACAAAGTTTTAAGGTTCACAATATTTTCTGTGAGAGCCTGTCCACAAAATATGCAACTGGGACCATTTTCTTCCTCTCCGAGCAGCAATAGACAGTAAATATGGTCTTTTCGATATTTTCGAGAATTTCACGTGCCTACTTTTTACCTTTATTTATGACTGATGGCCAGTCCCCCCCCCCCCGATTTAAACGTTCTAGGAGAAGCATCACAATTCCTTAAGGCCACCCACACAAGGGAATGTGTTCCTAGGAAAAAGGCTAAATACTCTACTTCAAATACCCTTTTTGGTGTGCCGATGGAAGTTGAGACTTATGTGCTCATCGTCTAAATTTTCTTTTTCCAGTGCAGACAGCTCTGTGCTTGCGATTTTTCTGGAGCCGGCTTTTTCTAAAATTTAGCTTTTGTGAATCTTTTATGGCGAGTTTTGAGTATTATTTTATGTGTGGAGGGCGTATCAGATTCTCTTTTCTACTTTATTTAAAAAGTCCATTCCTTTCCACATTGACGTATACAGACCAAAGAGAGTATTTGGAGCTAACGTTTTATGAAAGTAAACGTAGAATAACCGTAACAACATTGTTTCCTTTATTTGATTCTTTCATATTTTACTATCTTTATTTTTTTCTTCTTAAACATTTGTGTTTGCTACATATTTTTTGAAATTTATTGTCTTGCTTTTGTTGTTTATTTTCTGGTTAGAGTTGTATTGAATTCCCTATTTCTGGTACAGCTGATATTTTTGTTCAAAGAAATATTGATATACATATTTCATAAATTTCATCAATTCCGATATTCATTCGGTTGGTTCTAATTTATGTATCGTAAAGGTATTATGATTAATGTATCTCCTCTGTTGTTAGTGGCATATGCATATGGTTTCGAATTTCAACAGACGATTTGGGAAAAAGTAGAAAGCTTTACATAAGATAATAAAACTATACTACAGTAGTTATCCGAATTTATTGGCGTAGATGAAATCAAAGTTTCCAAGCATTCGCACATCAACCAGATGGCTTTCTCAATTAATGTAGACAGCAAATTATTGAGAAAGCCATCTGGTTGATGTGCGAAAGCTTGGAAACTGTTTTCATCTACGCCAATAAATTCGGATAACTGGTATAGTTCTACTATCTTATGTATAGTTGGTGTATAGTTCCTTGCGTTATTATTTAGAAAGCTTTAACTCGTAAAAATTAAAAAAAGAGGATTTGTGGCTGAACCTTTGACCTTTCCAAGCATTTCGGGCCTTTAGTTAACTTTCGAAATTCGATTATATTCAAGGCGTCTGTGAATATTGTCATTTTTTTGAGTGTTTAATGACTATCGTGAGCGACTCAGTGGGCTCTAGTAAGTCGCAGGTCCCCAATTCAGGGTCACTGGTTCCAGGGAAGGAAGACACCCACTGCCATAAAACATACAAAACATGCATACCTCACCAAAATTCGAACCCAGACCCATTTTGGACTAATGGTCAGAAGCCAGCTCTTAGACCACTGAGCCACCAAGCCGGCTCCAATTTTCTGTGAAGTGAATGATTGTGTCGTGCGTATCACTTGCTGAAACCTACTAATCATCTCAAATGTTGGTTTCGTTGTTGTTTTGTACTTTATGTGTGTAAATCTTGTTAGAAGTGGAGTAATACTATCCTTAGTAATACATAAAATACCTGAGTTAGAATTTCTGAAAGTCTTTTATACACTCAAAATAGTATAACCATACTAATAATCTGAAATTTCTTGGCATAGAATAGAAATAAAACTTTCCAAGCTTTCGCACATCAACCGCACATCTGGTTCATGTGCAAAAGCTTAGAAAGTTTTATTTCTATTCTACGCCAAGAAATTTCGGATTATTAGTATAGTTATACTATTTAGAGTATAATTGGTGTTCAGTTCCTACTTATTGAGCCAATGCATATATTTTCAACTTTACATACCTATTTTCAACTCTCTTGTTCGGAGACCCTGGGTCCCGTAGAAATAGCATTGACATTCGTTTTGCTGCTAGCAAGCTCTCCTCCTGGAATTTCGGCAAGAAACCTATCAAAACAACTGCGATATCTATGACGAGCAATCGCCTTTATTTTAAAATTTGTATGATGGTTCCCTTATGATTTATGGTTGTCCTATAACACTCATACATAAACAGTGTCAGCTTCCATTAGAGATACAGTCGAATCCGGGTCTGGCATTTCCCGGATCTAACGATTTCCCACGTATAACGCTACAATTTGAAGTCCCCAATTTTCTCCCCTATTTACGTAATGTTAAAAGGCCCACATCTTACATTTTAGTTTTAAAGTTTATCTGCATCTAACTTTCCTACATGCGAATCCCAGAACTTTTTTTCATCTCGAATTTAGCGTTTTTTGTTGTTTTTTTTTGGCTTTCCAGTTTCGATCAAAATGTTGTTAGTCATCAAAGCCACTGTGTACTTTTTATTTCCTCCTGTCTCCATTACAGGCGGGAAGCAAACAGCACTCATAAAGCAGCTGCAGTTAAATTAGTTGTTCAGCAACATGTTTGGCACTACAAGCATTATTTCCTACGCTCACAGACACACGCAACGCATAAAAGTGCAAGGAGTCTCCAGAACTAGAAACAAAATACCACGGGATAAGAAACCGGTGTTAGCGACTTTTAACGTAAGGGTTGTTCAGTCAGGTCAGTCAGTTGTCTCCGAATCACAGCAGTGAAGATATCTTCAAAACGTCATAGCATTTGCACCCTGGGCGAGAAAGCAAAGATTGTTGAAGAAATAGACAGAAATAAAAATGATAAATGTGTTTGCAAAGTGATGGAAAGTAGCAAACTCTACTTTAAATACAATCGTAGGAAACTGATATTCGATCAGCTTTTCTGTGAAGGTTTCTGGCTTATATCATCGAAAAGAAAGAATTCCGTGGATCCTTCGAACAAAGCCAGGGAATAAAACGTACTGAAATATTTTCATGAGACATGAGCTAGCAATCTGCTTCTTCTTCTTCTAAAATTGTTGACACCCACAGTATAGTATAGGCCCACTTCAGTCTTCTCAACTTCCTCGCACCTTAGCCTCAGTCCACCAGTTAGCAGCTCTGAATTTCTGAAGGTCATCTCTCCATCTCATTCTCTGACGCCGTCTTCGTTTCGTTCCATATCTCGGTTGCCATTCTGTTATAACTCTTGTCCACCTTTCATATTGCAACATGCCCAGTCCATCTCACCTTGATTCTTTTATTACTCGTATTTTTAAGATATCTATCTGTTATTCCTGTTCTTTCTCTTATGCACTGCCTGACAGAGTAAATGCCGCACCACGAAGACGTGGACGCAGCGCTATATAAATTGCAGGGTGGGTGCACACGTACAAGTTATGCAAATGATTGCATCTGCAGGCCAATGACACGAACTACGCGCGGGATATAAACAGACAACCAGCCCGTTAAGCCATCACTCGAGACGTCCTTATGGCCGGGAGAAGTGCGTGGCTCTGCTGTAACCATGACTGCAGAACGAACAAGGTTTTCCAATGCCGATAAGGCTCCGTTATACGCGATTTCGTCAAACAGATGAGCTCACGAGATGTGTCAGCGTAAGCCTTCGTACCACCGAATCGTCCTTGCGTCGTATTGCGGAAGAAACTCAACGTGATGCCACAGCCGTCGGTCGCAATTGGAGACAGTGGTCCCAAGAAGAATCTGTGCAATGTCATAGGGGGACCGAAGCACGGGGACGGAAGTCCGTGCGCACCGATCGTTGCATCCGACGTCATGCCGTAGCTGACCCTCAGACCATAACGGGCGACATTTTGCGGAGTGTACGGGGAGGCTTAGATGCTACGATATCGACGAGGACAGTGTCGCGCCGATTGGCTCCGTCTGGTTTGCTCTCCAGCCGTCCGTTGCGAAGGCTACTCTTAACATCGAGCCATCGTCCTCACTGCTTAGAGTGGTGTCGCTCTAGAACTGCGTGGGTAGCCGAATGCAACAGTGTGGTGTTCAGCGACGAATCGCGATTCTGTCACATCACGGATGATCGCCGTGTGAGAGTCTGGAAGCGACGTGGCCAACGCGGAATCTTGCGCCCTTATGAAGCGCCGCAGGGCCCAGCAACGTGGAATTATAGTGTGGGGCAGAGTTGGGGATAAATGCATCACAAAGTAATGGAAGTACAGATTACAATTAGCGTGTAATGCATTATAATGCAGTAACAGGTAATGCACTACAAGATAGTCCCAAGTATGGTTTGCACAAGGTAATGGAATTAATCTATATTGCATTACAATGAAGAGGATATAATTCAATTATTTAATAATGTCATTCAAACGCAGTGGAATTATTTGGTAATGAAATTACACAATATGTAAGTAATAATTACATACTAACATAGTTCACTTCCTGGTTGCCATAATTTGTAGCAATCAGACCTTTCATTCCTTCCATTTCAAGTGATGTAGTTTCTCAGGTCTCAGAGTGGTCTCCATTGGCGTTTAATGCATAATTTGTTATTTCCTGACGGTTTTTTGTGTGTGTGTGTGTGTTTCAGTGAATTGTTCTTCGTTGAAGACTAAGTTCACATACAACGGCATTGATCTTCTTTCATTTCTGTACTATTCTCTAACCGAAATAAATATCTCATTCGTACTTACTTCATATGTATTATTTCGTTCAAATCACTTTACTTGCGGCGAAGACGGGGCAATTACTTATGTCATACACGTGCAATCTCCAATACACGCATTTGAGGTCCAAGGGGTGGAACAATTGTCAAATAACCTACACAACGTGTAAGGGTGTACTGGTTGCTGGTTTATTCACGTTGTATTGTCACCCATAAGTAATTGGTTAATTACCAACATATAGTTAACCATTAACCAAAACGATTATAATGGGTAACTTCTACATGCCATTACAATTACTATGTAATTCTAATGACCAGTTCGCAATTACCATGCAATGGTAACGCTAAGTTCTTTTTCCCATTTCCATTACGCTACGGGCACATTGACGGCACGCCGCTGTGTTGACAAGGTGCTACGGCGTGTGGCTCTACCGTATCTGCAGGGTATCCCAAACGTTGTTTTTCAACAGGATAACGCCCGACCGCTTACAGCTCGGATCAGCCTGAATGCTTTATATGGTGCGCGGATGCTTCCATGGCCAGTACAATCCCCCGACCTCTCGCCCATCGACCATCTGTGGAACACGATTAGACGTCGGTTGAATACTCTCCCACTCCCGCCAAATGAAGATGAGCTGTGGACTCGGATCAACACCACATGGTCACATGATCCATGATAGCACCACAACACCTGGTCTACGATACCCCAGAACTCTATTCGGACTCTCATTGCCTCGATGACACGTTGGATTCAACGCTATATCGCTCAAAAGGGGGGGGGGACACACTCCTTATTGATCACCCTGCACATTCGGCCGCTGGAGCCTAGTCTGTATGTGACAATTAAATCATTTATTCAGGACCTACTTGGCTATCTGTGTGTACAGTTTGGTCTGCTTTCGATAATTCCTTTATGGTGTAGCATTTTCTCGATCAGGCGGTATAATAACATTTCTCTGACTATATCTCTTCTGGTTATTCCTTACATTCTTCTTTCTAAATTTCTTACAGATACTCTTATTCTTTTACATTGTCGCTCTGTGATATTCCAGATTTCACTACCATAAGTAAACACGGGGATAATACATGCATTGAAGATTTTTCTTTTTAAATACAATGGCATATCACCGGTTAAATAATCTTTAAGTATCCAAAAGGCTCTATTACCAGCAATAATTCTTCTATGGATGTCTTTTTCTTGTATTTCTTTAAAACTGATTACTTGACCTAAATAGATGTATTCGTCTACTTTTTCAATTTCTTTTCCTTCCATCAACGTTTTTTCTGTATCGTTTTTTGTATTGTTCATATATTTTGCTGTATTCATTGTCAGACTTTTTTAAAACTTTTCATCCGTAAGTCCTTTATTATATTATGCATTTCTCTATTGCTAGTTGCAATGATGACTATGTCACCAGCAAATCGTAAGTGATACAGATATATTCCATTTATGTTTAATCCCTTTTCTTCCCAGTTTAAATTTCTAAAAATGTCCTCTAAAACAGAGTTAAATAATTTGGGAGATACTGGATATCCCTGTTTAAACCCCCTCTGCATCTTAAAAACCGAGTCTATGCTCTCTCCAACTTTATTGTTGCTGTAGCCTTACTATATATTTTATTTAATAAACTGACATATTTTTCTTCCAATGTTTTTTTTAATCTACTCATTAATGGGGTTAAATTCGATGAAACGCCCGAGAAAACTGCATCGAAGCTTTCTTTGAACATTTTCCCATGTATTCTTGTTGCACTGATAAAGTTTCAAAGCAGGCGTGAATTTGTGTACAATGCGTTATCTGCTGAGTGTGCAAGTGTAGCTCCCGCAACACTAGGAAAGTGTGGAAATGATGAAGTACACTAGATTCCGGTTAATTGGACAATCCGTTAATCGGATTAGCCGTTTATTTGGGATGATTTTCGAAGAACATCACAAATTTGCTTTTTGGGATAAAACTTCGCAAAACTGGGACATCCGTTTAATTGGGCCAAAGCCGGAATCTACTGTACTGAAAATTATATAATGCTTCCTGGAGAATAACATTTTCAATGCTGATGAAACAAGACTTTCTTTATAACTTCGTACTTGGAAAGACATTATCATTTCGCGTGATGATTGCTATCATAATAAGAAGAGCAAGGGACGTCTTAATGTTCTTTTTCGTGCAAATTTTGATAGTAAAAAGCTCGAAACCAGTCATCGGAAAATTTGCAAAGCCACGGTATTTTAAAGGTGTACACGTTTTCTCATAAAGTCCATAAACGCTTCGAAAGCCTGAAGGACTTTAAAAGTGTTTTTACAGTTCTTTAATGACCTTCATGCCAAAAAGAGAAATTCCAGTGAAAACATTTTATTGTTCATAGATAGTTGTGCAGCTCATCCTAAAGTTACCAAAGCTTAAGAAATATACGAATGCAGTTTTTCCCTGCGCATTGCACAAGTAGACTACCACCACTTGACGTAGTGATAATATTACATAGTTTCAAATCGCACCTCAGCCTAGGTTTATTCCGAAAAGCTTTTGACACAATGGAACAAAATAACTACGTTTTCAAGCATGTGCATCCTGCAGGCTATGCACTTGATAACCGCAGCGTGGGAAATAATTTTATCACAGCTTGTGGCAAACTGTTCCCGCAAAGCTGGTTTCATGGATACTAGGAGAATTCAAATTCGCGTACAAATAGTCCAAAGTAATCGAGGTAGTTGCCTTCAATGGACGATCTTAAAAACAAGAGTCACTCACAATACAAATTGAAATTCGTTGGCTGAATTTAAAGATTTTATTTTATAAGAACTTTCGGGTTTCCTAGAACCCATCATCAGATACAGGAGAAGGAAAAAAATATTCCTTCTCCTGTATCTGATGATGGGTTCTAGGGAAACCCGAAAGTTCTTATAAAATAAAATCTTTAAATTCAGCCAACGAATTTCAATTTGTATTGTGAGTGACTCTTTTGTATCCATTTAACGGAGAAAGGAAATGCACTTTTCTTCTAATGTTTGATCACATTGTTTCAGGGAACAAAATAAATTGGCTTTTTAACAAGGAAATTGGACTGGAGTGCGCTCGTTCCCATATTTTCAGAGAGAAAAAAATAGACATTTTGTCAAAGACTGAAGTTTCTTGTCTCCATTGCAATAGAGTTCAAAGCAAGTGGAGTTTTCAAAAGTCGAAACAAAGACTGTATTGTGTTTGATCCCCTTGTTCCAGAGGATAAAGAAATAGATTTTTAACTAACTAGCATCGGCAGATACTGAGGTTCTGTAAGGGTCAGCAATTTTGGTGAGTTGTTGGGATACCCCTTCGAAAGCAATGGAATTTCTTTTGTTTCATTTCGAGTAAGTGATCCGTCGAGCATGTATAGCCAGAAGGAGTTCATTGGCTCTAATTTGAAGCCATTGGTTCCAAGAAAAGAAGAAGAATTGCACGGTTAGAAAAAGTCCAACATTCGCTGTTATCTGGAATTCGAAGTCACTCGTAGTAGTGTTCGAATGAAGGGCGACACATAATCTTCCATATTAAATAAATCAGTCCCAAATGTCTAAAATATATGTATAAGGATATCATTTTGTCTTTATTCTTGATTTAACCCTTGTCCGTTGCTACTTCTTGATAAAGAGTTTTAATTTAATTTTGTGCAAAACTTTAATTTAATTAATAAAAAGTCAATTTTATTTTTCAATTGAAAAGTTCATTAAACATTTGACACAAATTATCTGTAAGCAGTCAACAAATATGTTGAACTCGGTGCCGAACTGAATGAATCTCCGGTTTGCTTTTAATTACGTATTCGAAAATCAGCGACATGCTCCGTGAAATAAAAATAATAAAAAACAAAACTCCGAAACTTTTGACGATTTTTTGATCGCTGTGACAATCGCTGTGTTTTGAGAATGTACAAAGAGCTGAATGTGGGAAGGTGCCAAATACATTATATGCAAAGTTTGACCACCAGTCGCATTCCGTCACTAAATTATTTCTTCGGTACAGCATTTCTAATCAACATCACAATTAGTCAAAGTTTTAAAACGTCAGCATGTAGATATAACTGAGGGAAATAAAATTCTTTCGTGAACAATTTTTTTGCTATTGCCGTGCCATGGGGTTTGAAAAAATACCACATCAGCTAAAATCTCGTAGATGCAGGTGTAATAGAAGAACTGCATCAGCGCCTCCATGTAAATACAGAGAAGTAAAGGAACGAAAAAGAAAACTAATAAATTTCGCTTCAGACACTTTATTGGCATACAAAGTAACATTAGAAATCCAAGAGCGTAAAAGGCACATGTACAAAGAAAATCCCGTTTTGAAATGAAATCCTATTCTTTATGTTGGTCACACTGGTGGCACAGAGGTCTAAGCGATTATAATGAATTAGTTTTTACTGGTTTGTTGTGTGGTAATTATTATATCATGAATAAAGTCTTATGCTGGTTGTTAATAGTAACACTTAATGAAAGGAGACCCAACGGCCAGACAGAGGTCTGACAGTACTATGAACTGAGAAAAACGTACTTACTTAAAAACCTTTTATTTGAAAACTCCTGGTATCATCCAACACACACACTACTAGTCACACTAATCGTATCACAATAATGAAGAAGAACCTAATCACATAGAGCGAAGCTCTCGGCACAAAATAACGTAGCTCTTTTCACATCGAACAAAACCTCTCCACATATAAACAAAGCTCTCTCACGTACACAAAAGCTCTCTACGCACATAAACAAAAAGCTCCCTTAGGTATCATTGAACGCGCCTATTTATACTGCCTACTACAACGCCATGACTACACTCGTTGCCACATATCATTCAGCGGGAGAAATAACATCTCGTTAAGTAAGGAGATAATTTACATAGGAAAATAAAATAACGAGAGATAGTAAAATCAAAAGGAAACTGAATCTAGAGTATACGTTACATCATCTCCCTCTTAATTTTTTTTTAGATGTCGAAAAACCTATCAAATTTTGGAGTGTAGTCTTACACTTGCTGACTGACGTTTATCGTCCTCTTTTTTGTTTGTTTTGGTGGCAGCAGTATGTACAATATCAAACTTGGCATGACAAAATCAGGAAATCTGTATTCGTCTGTGAAACACTTTTTATACTTGAACAAAACAAACCTGCATCGGCATACCTTTTTTTTTATTCTGCCTAGCAGGAATCACTTTTTTGATTTCAAATTACGTCTTCCTATTAGCGTTGATTACAAACCAACTGTATCAGCAGCGAAGATTGCCTGTAGCTGCCTAACAGTAACAATTTTCATTATTTTTTCCATACGCACATATATGTAGATTTAAAATTACGTCCACATATTATCGTTGAGTACAAACCAACTGTATCAGCAGCGAATCGTTATTTTATCCCTAAGCACAATAGAAGATATATACAAAAAAAAACACAGATACACAAAAAGAATGCATAGGCCCACACGAAAATAAAAATTCTGACACGCCAACTGGTCGTGCAGGAAAAACAACAGAACGAGAAAAGAACCTGTCCACGAGAACCTACTTATCTCGAGGACGCAGAAAAAACTCTAGTATGATAATGTTTTCCAGGCCTAATCGGACTGGTAAATTCAGGTGGCGTCGGTCTTTTCAGAGACTTGAATGGATCTGGAACATCTGTAGTCTGTCGGTCAAGAAATCCCTGCGGCTGACAGGGACGGTCAGGAACGGCTGAAGTCCGTCGGTCAGGAAATCCCTGCGGCTGACAGGAACGGTCAGGAACGGCTGAAGTCCGTCGGTCAGGAAATCCCTGCGGCTGACAGGAACGGTCAGGAACGGCTGAAGTCCGTCGGTCAGGAAATCCCTGCGGCTGACAGGAACGGGCTCCCCCAGGCTTTTGATATGTAGTCCCTTTGTGCTGGGCCCGTGTTGTCCTTCCAGCATTCTTTTGAAGGGACGTGGCCCCGGCCACATCGTTTGTTTTCGCTTTCTACCTCTGGGCATGAGAGTTGAAGCAGGCATCTGCCCTGTTCGCCCTGAGCGTAGGTTCCAGGGGCGAAACCCGGGCGGATGCAAGGATCTCTGCCTTCGTCGCTGTTGCGGCGAAGCAGATTGGGGAGACAAGTTACGTTTTCGACCAGCTTTTGGTGTTGCTGGACGGTTTGTAATTTGTATCTGACGTTTAGGAATCGTCACTCTATTTTCCATATCTGATAAATCAGAAATATCTGATGACTCTGAGTCGCTGCTGTAAGTTAGCGGTCGTGCAGGCCGATGTTTATTTCTGCCTATAGGAATACTTTCTGACGAGGTATTCAAGGAAGTAGGAGCTGGTGTCGGTGTAGAGTTATTAGGGAATGGTGCAGCAATAGTCTTGCAATGGTTGGAGGGAAAGGAACGATACTAGAATTTTAAGAACTTGATTCGAGCCTTCGTCTTATGGTTGAATCAGGTTGCGTTTTTGGAAGCCCATCTTGTGGAGGGGAGGGTGAAGAAAAAATCACTGGAGATTCTTCAAAAATGTTTGTCGGTTCGTCCAAAATTTCTGGAGGTTGATCGTGAGATATAGACTCTTGAGTCTGTGGTACAGAAAGGTTGAGTATTGTTGATTATAAAGTCTATATTTCGTTCATGATATTTGCGACACTGAGCAACGTGTACGTATTGAAATTGATTGTCAGGTTTTTCACGAATAATGTTATTTTCAAACACATTTGCCACCCGATATAGACCATCGTAGCTGGGTGCAAATTTCTTTACTAAAGTATGAGAAACAGAAGACTGGAAGTGAGTTTCCAAGAGAGTGAGATCTCCAACGACAAGATCTGGTTCCCTACGCCTAGTATTATAGTATCTTGCTTGAGCCGCTTGTGCTCCTAGCATTGCAACACGAGCTTTTTCTGCCATGATTCGTACTGATTGCGGAGTTGGTCGCTGGTTTAGTTCGTCGATAATTCCCGTTAAACTTTCTAAAGGTGTCTTAATTTTTCGAACCAAAAAAGTTCTGCAGGAGTAAATTTAGTAGATTCGTGAACAGACGAGCGGAGGGCGAACGAAAAAAGCTCAAGATGTTCATCCCACCGCTCGTGATGATCCATGACAAATGTAGCAATCATTTTCACTAGCGTGCGGTTTACTCGTTCCGCGGGATTACTCTGGGGATGATATGGGGAAATGAATTTATGCTTAATGTGTAGTCACGCACACATTCTTTCAAAAATGTCAGAAATGAATTGGGGACCATTATCCGAAACTACTTTATTAGGTGCACCATATCTAGAGAATACTTCATTAATTAATACATTACAAATAACTTCCGCCGTAGCGGCTTTAATGGGAAAAACTTCAACCCATTTAGAAAAATTATCAGTTAATACTAAAACGTAACGAGCTTTGTTTTTAACAAATAAAGGATAAGGTCCCAATAAATCTATTGAAATAATATAAAAAACATGAGAACTTGAACTAGATTTCAAGTGACCGGCCGGTCTTACATTACGGTAATTAGGAATCTGACACAAGTGACATGATTGAATGTATGCCAGCACACTTTGGTACATGCCTGGCCAATAGGCAACATCCCGCAATTTACAACGGGTCTTGCGAATACCTAAATGGCCTGCAATAGGTTTGTCATGAAATTCGTTTAAAAGGGCCATTCTAAGGGTTCGCGGAATACATGGGCGAAACTCTGCCCTAGTAGTCCCAGATTTCGTATAGTAAAGTTGACCCTCTATGACTTCATAATGCTGTGATCTCCCAGCCAGAGAAGGATCACTTTGCTGTGGTGAACCCGCAAGCAAAAAATTATAGATATCCCCAAAATCTGGATCATTTATTAATTCTGCCATTATCTGCTCTCTGGATGTTATATTAGCTATTACAAGTAAAGCCTGACATCCAGGAGTAGTTTCTGTGGGAACCCCACTAAAAGGGACGAGAGACAATGCGTCCGGTAATTGATTCTTATGACCTGGTTGGTATGAAATTTTGATATTGCTCTCTTGTAACTTAACAGCCCACTTCATAAGTCTTTGAGAGCGGTGCTTAGCAGAATTCAAATACTGAAGGGCAGAAAGATCAGTAATTATGTTAACTGTCAATTCGTTAAGATAACATTGAAATTTGTCAAGAGCATACACTACAGCAAGACATTCACGTTCCGTAGCTGAATAATTGCGTTCAGCTTTGGCTAAGGTACGAGACGCAAAAGCTATTGGATGCCCAGCTTGTGACAAAACGCAACCAAGACCAACTCCGGATGCGTCAGTATAAATATCAAATTCCTTAGTATGATCCGGGAAAGCCTACACAGGAGGCTGAGTGAACGCAGACTTTAGAGCTTCAAATGCAGCGTTAGCCTCAGGTTTCCAAACAAACTTCTTGTATTTACGTTTCAAAGCATACAATGGCTCACAGATTGTAGCATAAGCGGAGACGAACTCCTGATACCAACCGGTCATTCCCAGAAAGCGTGATAGTTCTTTTGCTGTTTTAGGCCGAGGAAAGTCAACAATAGGCCTAATTTTTTCATTATCCGTAAATAAGCCGTGGGGAGTGATTTTCAACCCCAGATATACAATCTCGTCCCTCGCTATCTGGCATTTACTAGGTTTTAACGTCAAGCCAGCATTGTATATGAGTTGGAACACCTGTTTGAGCAGAGAAAGGTGATCGTCAAAAGTCTCGGATGTAATAATAATGTCATCCAAATATACATGCACATGGGGACCTAGAACAGGTCTGAGAACCGTATCCATAAGCTTTTGGAAAGTAGCAGGTGCAGAAGCTAGTCCATACGCAGGTATTCATAAGCCCCAAAAGGAGTCACAAAGGCTGTTGTTTCGACGGAGTCTGGATGTACCGCCACCTGCCAATATCCACTCGCCAAATACAAGGTTGACATCCATTTAGTTGACGATAGGTCATGCAAAATATGCGACATGACAGGTAGTGGATAATTTATCGCTTTCGTGACTTGGTTGAGCTTGCGGAAATCTGCCACGAATCGAAATTCATTGGGCTGTTTCTTTGGAACCAGAAAAGCAGGTGCGGTCCAAGCGCTTGTTGATTCCCTTATTATGCCCTGTTTAATCATCTCGGAAATTTGACGTTGCATTTCCTGTTTTTTATGGGGAGCACAAGGGTAAGGTTTCGTCGCTATCGGTTTCGAACCATCAGTGTCAATGACGTGATAAACCACCTGTGTGAAACCAGGTTGATCAGAAAATAAACCAGGGCTTTCCTGCAAAAGTAGAGAAAGCTGGTTTCGTTGCCTCTCATTCAGTTGTTTACTCAGTAACAAACTCGTTATGTCTATAGGATTCGAAGGAATCACTTCGACAATTTCCGGAAAGGAAATAACATGTTGTAAGAAATTCAGGGTAACTTGAAAAGTATTGATAAAGTCCATGCCCATTAGACATTTAACAGGTAGTTCGTCTATGAGCAGGAAAGAATGCGTAAAATGAGCCTTTCCCAGCCCTGGAGATAATGTGACAGTTCCTGTGATACTGAAGATTTCGTTATTTGCACCTCGCAAATACTGCGTCGCAGGCTGAACGTGTATTGCAGGAAAATTTTCAGTGCAAAACGTCGTATTTAGGGCTGATATTTTAGAACCAGTGTCGAACATTGTCTCGACAATAATATCTTCAATTGTCAAGAACACATCAGGCAACTGAGGAGTTTGGACAGTCACTAATACTGTTTGAGGGTCAGAATGCTTGGTATCAGGAAGCAGTACCGACCCTTGGTCTACTTCCTTTGGAAGTTTAAAGGATTCCTGGTTGTATTACCATGCGGTCTTAAACCTCGGCCCTGCCGGGTATCGGGAAAGTTTTCAGGATGAGGAAAACTGCGTGAAAACTGTTGCGGGGACTCCGCATGTCTGTTGAAATTTTCATTTCTATTACTTCTTCCCTCAGCACGGGCAGAAAAATCATCATTGCCCTGAGCATGAAAACGTTCTGAATTCTGCGGATTGGAACGGGGTCGAGCATACTGTGCATTTGTACGATACCCAGAAAATTGATTAGAAACGAGCGGTTGGTGTACCACTCTTCTATGTGGTGGAACGTATGATGCTTTGACTTGCACCTGTGTACGCTCGCGTTGAAAGTCATTAGGCCTATTATGCCGCTGAGGATTTTCGTAATAAGCCTCGCAGGGTGCACGAGCATGGTGAGTTGGACCATGTTTGCTATGTGTCGCACTTCATACGTTCGTATGAGGCGAAGGCATTCATGAATTGTAGCAGGGTGTCGGACCTCAAGAAAATCCTGTAGAAATGGATCGAGCTGTTTCAATAGGGTGTCCAACATGTCGACATGACTGACATGTGGATCCCATAAGTTATACAAGCGTGTTGTTTCTAAAGCAAATGCAACAGGGCTATCGTTGGGTCCTTGCTGACGAGAAAAATGCTGTTGTGCAAGGCTAGCTCGACTGAGGCCGAAAAGAAAGACTTCCAAAAATTCCGCTCGGAAATTCTCATAATGAGAATCCGGGTTCGACACTCTCCACTGCCGATACCAGGTCTTAGCGGTATCCTTCAAGCAAGTGCCTGCTATTTGCACTTTGAAGTCTTGCTGAATATTGTATAGATCAAAATGATCCTCCAAATCCTCAAGAAATTTTAAGGACCCTCCAAACCATTGAAATTAATTGTTCCTGCATGCGGCACGAAATGGGCAAGCATTTTGTTTCTGTGAGAGGATTGAAATCTCTCAGGTACGACCCGCGACTCAGAGTAATAGGAAGCTGGTGAATTACGAAATTGTGCAGAATGCCTGGGTACTTGTGAATCATTATCATTAAAGTGAGCCCCACAGGCTTCTTGCAGATGGTCGAAATTAATCCCATCACCACCGAAACTTGCCTTAGGATAAAATATTGAAGTTGTCTCAGGTAATGAAGACATGGGTAATAATTGTCAAGACCTCGTGTTCAGAAAAAGTTCGGGCGCCAATTATAATGAATTAGTTTTTACTGGTTTGTTGTGTGGTAATTATTATATCATGAATAAAGTCTTATGCGGGTTGTTAATAGTAACACTTAATGAAAGGAGCCCCAATGGCCAAAGAGAGGTCTGACAGTACTATGAAATGAGAAAAACGTACTTACTTAAAAACCCTTTATTTGAAAACTCCTGGTATCATCCAACATACACACTACTAGTCACATTAATCGTATCACAATAATGAAGAAGAACCTAATCACATAGAACGAAGCTCTCGGCACAAAATAACGTAGCTCTTTTCACATCGAACAAAAATCTCTCCACATATAAACAAAGCTCTCTCTACGCACATAAACAAAAGCTCTCCACGCACATAAACAAAAAGCTCCCTTAGGTATCGTTGAACGCGCCTATTTATACTTAAAAATAGTTTCGAAAACAAACCTTTCATCGTGGCGCTGATCACGGTGCCTCCAAACACGGATTCATTGGTCGTCTCCTCCAAGACAAAAGCGGGACTCGTCCATTGTAGTCTTTGGCGACGATGCAATGGTGTTCAGAGCAGTCGTTGTAACGATCAGCGTGCGTGTAGTCTTTCGTCGATCAACTGTCTGCCAACGGTGAAGCCATTAATCGGATGATACATGGAGGGCACCACTGCTCGCTGAATATCCGCAATCGTGGCTGTTGGGTCACTGCCCACATGTTGGACAACCCGTCGGTCCTCTCTCTACGTGGTTCGTTTAGGTCTCCCAGACCCTTCCTGTCGCTGCTGCGTGCCTTGTTCTATCCACTGCCGCTAACAGCATGCTATGGTGATATCCGCACGACCGGTATGGTGCGCAGTACGGTGATAAGACCATCCCGCTTTCCGGAGCCCGGTGATGCGGCCCCTTTCGAACTGCTCCAACTACTCGAATTGCTTCCAAACTTTTTTCCGAGGCATACTTCACTTGCAAAGAATACAACCAACACAACAGCACGAGTCAGAATGGCAAGCACGTGCAATGGGGTGACCTTATATATCCGGTGAGGCACAGCACTACGACCCCTCCTTGCTTGCATTACATGCGAGGCTCAGCGTGATACTTGAATCATTTGAATGTCTCACGATGTCCAACCTACCCACCAAGTTTCATTCCTGTCGGTTTCTTTCTTCTGGCTGCAACTAATTTTTTGAAGATGAGTGTATTTCCTTGCACTTCTTAACGTAACTCTTGATTTTTTGCGAGTTTCTGGATCTTCATAAGATTGTATAAAGGTATCCATGAGGAAAGATAGTTTAATCGAAATAGGTGCCAACATGTTAAAAGTTTGTCCTTCAGATTTTTTGTTTGTAAAGGCGGAGGCAGTAAACATCAGGAACTGACGGACTCTTCCAAAGTGAAAGGGGTATTTATTAATATATCGCTTATTGGTAAATCGATTCTTCATATAAAAAATGTGCCGTCTTGATTGCATTCGGAAATTATTACAGCTTCAATTATGCTTCTGTGTAGTACTGTGATGCAAAGGCGTTATTCTTTAAAATGTTTTTTTTTTTTAGAATTAAGATTCCCTAGCGGCTTTATTATGTGTCCGATATTGAGTAGTAATGCATGTGTCGGACTACGGGATGGGGTTGTTTTATGCAAGAACTCAGAAGAATAATTAGCTTCATTTTTTCTCCTGACAGCTTAGCCACAACTTGTCTGTAATGTTAATTGTTCTTCTGAGCAAAAAGGCTGCGTTCTTCAGGTAACATTTCGTTCAAATTTTGTCCGCAAAAGTTGCCAAAAATATTTTAGTCTGAAATCGTTTGTATAGAGACTAAATTGAGAACCAAGGGCACATATGCAATATCCTGCATATTGCCTCGTGCAATGTTTAGCAGAAAATCGTTCTGTGCATGATGTTGCACGCTTTGCATGTTGACGCTCAATTTTAGTTGGGCGAAATCCACCCGCCATGCACTCGAGTTTATGCAGCACTGGCCAACATCAACTGTTGTTTCCTGTGCGACGATTGAAAATAATTAAAGATATGTAGACTCCGCCAATGACAACCACTTCGCCGCCAAACAGATGCTTATTTTGCAATAAGTCGCCCAGAAGAGGAACAATAATGCGAAGTTCATATTTATTCAACTTGGAGATGTCTTCAACAATGATGAGCGATACTTGTCAAAGCGTTTTCACATCTCACGAGACAGCTCGTGGATCTAAGAAAGAAGTGTCAAGTAGTGAAACAGGTAACTTGAAGTAGCTGCAATTTTTTCTTTCACTGTTGTGATTTACTACAGAAGTGACGCAAATACCAAGACATCAAAGTTGCAGAAGTAAAAGTTGTCGACGTAGCTTACTTGAGAAAGCATTGGGCCTAGGAGCAGAAGGATACGAGTTCGAATCTTGCCACTGGCAAAAATTTGCGTTTTCACGATGGCGCCTGAACGTAAAAAAGGATCTACTGGTTCAAAGGAAATGTGGGATGCTCCTTCCACATTAGGTTGGAGCGAAACCTATTTTTTTTTAATTTAAAACTTCACCATGTGCAATAGTTGCAATTGTATTTCTGAAAGGACCCCCTGAAATATGTACAACATTATTGAATATCATGAAAGAAATACGGGATTACGCCATATAATACAAATTTTAAAGATGACAATCCGATTTTTGGCGTAAATGTGACAAGGATGGTAAGTCAGATAATATCCGAAAACTTGAAAATTTTCATCGTCCTGGAGCGGGACCCGAACCCGCGTCTCCCAGAAAACGCCTAGGTATGCTAACCACTACACATCTGACTTACCATCCTTGTCACATTTACGCCAAAAATCGGATTGTCATCTTTAAAATTTGTATTATATGGCGTAATCCCGTATTTCTTTCATGATTTATCTGCTTCTCCGGGCAATCACGGGATAGGATTATTAACCTCCAGATTCGCTAAACATGAATGCCGGTTGCTTCGACTAGCGAATCCTGTGATGGTTAAATTCAAATTGATCGGAAACTTGAAACTTGGTCGTTCTGTGTAGTGGTTAGCATACCTAGGCGTTTTCTGGGAGACGCTGTTTGGTGTCCCGCTCCAGGACGATGAAAATTTTCAAGTTTTCGGATATTATCTGACTTACCATCCTTGTCCCATTTACGCCAAAAATCGGATTGTCATCTTTAAAATTTGTATTATTGGATATCTTAGGCTTCCCCAAGAACTTCGAAGTTTTAAAGTTATAGGGAAAAATGGTTTAAAAACACCCGCTTTCTCCATTTTGTAAATATATAAATAATATGTCACCATGTTGTTTAATATCCTCTTTGAGTGTATAAACACGGGTAAAAATTCAGTAGACATGAGTTAATTTCTTAGGCTTTCCCAGATCCCTTAAAATATGTAAATTTTCGCCAAATATTTCATGATAAGTTGCGTAAACATTAAGTTCGACAGAAGCCTTATTGTAACCAATTTGGGCTTAGCATTAACAACCCCCCCCCCCCTCATACTTTCTGGAAACCTTGTGTTGATTTTCAGAAGCATAGCTTGCTATTTTGCGCTGTCTTTTGTTTTTGTTACCTTCTTCACCTCACCGCAACGCCTCCCTCACTGCGGAGCTCTCTTTGTGAACTTGCTGAGTCATCTTATCACAGTCGCACAGATCCTTTTGGGAGAGAGTGTCGGCGGGTGTTGCGTCATAATGAAGCAACAGTTTCTTTTACTCCTAATGATGTTGTTCGGATCGTACCGGCATTTTCGTTTTGTCGTTCAACTAGTTAAAATGGCTGAAACAATAAGTAAAGCTGATTGCCCTATCCTAGGGAGTTATAAGGAGATGCATGAAAATGTGTTGTCTACGTACGAAGATGTAATGCGCCATTACTACCTTGTGAGGAATATACTCTTAGGCAGAAAGGTGCAAATTATAAGCCTGCTGCAACAGAAATGGTAAGGATTGTCGCGAGAAAAGTGCTAAATATATGGAAGAAAGCATCTCTTCCGACATCGCTCCACAAATCAGATTTAAAGCCTATTACCGCATACAACTCTGAAATCCAAGAATGGATGAAACTTACCGAAAGAAGGTTGAACAATTTCGTGCAGATTCGCAACGTGTTTTTGACATATGCTCGTGCAAGAGCAAATGTTTTAGAACCTGCAAATGCAGCTCTGCAGAAAAGGTCCCCATGAAAGAGCGAGACTTTATAATGGACCAGAGAACAAACAGAAGAATGAGAGTAAGCGGGCTTGACGCAAAAACCACCAGTGTACTAAACAATTGTTGAAAGGGTTATTTATTAACCGAAAAATTGTTATTCTGTCACCGCCGGGGAATTGAATCCGCGAATTTCTCGATATCTAGCCGAGCGGGTTAGCCTTACACCACGGTAGCCAACAATCCACGGCGCTATGTGCATTTTTCTGTCAGCATCTGACAATATAAATCCGGAGGATGGGCTCGGCGCTACTGAGACGTCTCCATCTGATGGGCATTAACGGCACTGGCTATATATTAATTATAGCAGTTAAATCTAAAGGGCGAGATCCAAAGTGAAAATCCTCCAAATACGTGGCGTCAGTAAATCGACAAATACATCGCCCCCTCCAGGTTCCAGAAATACACAGCAACCGAAAAATTGTTGTTCGGAAGGGGCGATGTATACGTAGCAACCGAAAAAGTGTTATTGTTGGAAGGGGCGATGTATTTGTTTATTTACTGACGCCACGTATTTGGAGGATTTTCACTTTGGACCTCACCCTTTGGATTGAACTGCTACAATTAATATATAGCCAGTGCCGTTGATGCCCACCAGATGGAGACTTCTCAGTGGCTGAGCCCATCTTTCCGATTTATGATGTCAGAAGCTGACTTAAAAAAACGCACATAGCACCGTGGATTGTTGGCCACCGTGGTGTAAGGCTAACGCTCTCGGCTACATATCAAGAGATCCGTGGCTTCAATTCCCCGGCGGTGACCGAATAACAGTTTTTCGGTTGTTGTGTGTTTCTGTAACGTGGAAGGGGTGATGTATTTGTTTAATTCCTTATGTTTCATGCAAAAGTAGCTACTTGTAAAAAAAAATAAGTTAAGAAGCAGAAGAAAAAGATACACAAAAACGGGAGTGTCGGATGATAACTCTTTTGAGACAAGAAGAATGACCCAAACAAAGAGATATAAACCGAAGATTATTACATACAAAGGCCTTTCCATAAAAACAGAGAGTATTTTTTGAGTTGGCAACAGTGCGAAGGGGAATAATAACAACGGGGAATTATAACAACGCAGACGACTAACTGAATTAAGGAAGTATCTATGGCAACAGTTATTAGCCGGGACAGACGATTCTAGTTCTGTTATTGTGAAGTTGTTTAAGGTACGTCTGCATTTCGCCATAAATCTATGGAGGTGAGTGATTAAGAGACAAGAAGTGAAATGCATTGTGCAATAAAAGTTTTCTATCGTTTGGGTAAAACGGCTACAGAAACAGTTAATTTAACGAAAAAAGCTTACAAAGATATATGTTTGGGTGAGTCAACGATTTTTTTGATGGCACCATGATTTCTAAAATCGGCGTTTGTCGGCAGAACTCGCTCCTAGGCCTGGTCAACCTGAAAGGGTTGTCACGGAAAGTATTGTTAACACTGTTTGGGCATTCCTGCAAGAAGAGTGATGAATAACGTGTAAAGACAGCGGCGTCAACTAATAATTTACGAACGTCGGCACTCCACATTCTACGCGAAAAATTACTGCTGCATCATGTGTGTTCCAGATGGGTACCTCATCACCTGACGAGAGAACAATTGTTAGCCAGAGTTCAGGTGTGTCATGAGTGAAAACAAATGATTGCAAAGGATCCAAACTATCTAAACACAGTAATAACTGCCGATTAAACATGAGTCCATTATTTCGACCCCCTCGCGAATCGCGCAACGAATGTCCGGAAACACACAGGCTCGCCTCCTCCAAAAAAAAGTCCGCCAAACCAAATCAGCTGGGAAGGTGATGATGATCATTTTCTTTTATCATAAAGGTGTAGTCTACGAGCATGCCGTTCCTCCACAAACTACTGTCAGCGCTGAGTATTACATTTCATTCTTGAAGCGTCCGTGACGAGACATATCGATTAAGCGACCGGAACTGGTAGGCAAGTGGACCCTACAGCATGATAACGCCTGCCCACATATGGCTGCTTGTGTTCAACAGGTTCTTATGAAATGCAATATCGAAATCGTGCCATAGCCTGCCTACAGTCCTGAACTCGCCCCCGTGCAATTTCCGGTTGTTTCCAACAATGAAGGTGAAGTTTCGCGGCGCAACAATCAACATAGTTGCTGACGTTACTCAAGCTGTTCAGGGGTCGCTAAATCAGCTTCCACAAAATGCCTTCGCCACATGCTTTGCAAAGGGGACTTAACAATGGGACCGTCGCATACCATCCGAGGGAAGATACTTTGAGAAAGAATAACATATATTTTGCTCTACCTACAGTATAGTTCTTCATTCTGTGTTATTTTACTTTCAGTTAATGTTGAACGGCGTTGTAGATATCGATAACAAAGTGAAAACGAAACCTGTCACATCATTTAAAAATTCACCAGGAGAAAGTTTAGATATGTTTAACTGCCGTAAATAATCCTGAAGAAAATTTCAACAGCATGTTCCAAATAATTAGAATTTTCGTACTGGAATTAAAACCTAACGTAAAGCAAAAAAGTGCGCTACGCTGAAAATTACTAAACAACAAGCAACTAGGAATCTTCTGAATATATTCAGTGAGTTAATATTACTCATAAACTATATCACAATATTTCAAATAAAAGACATAGTCACTAATTTTCAAAATGTATCCCTACAAGCAATTGCTGGAGTATTTAAATTTGTTTCACTCCCGAGTGAGAGATTATTTTAAAATCACAATGTGCATGATGTCGGTTTAATTTAAAAATGAAATGCTAGTTAAGTACTTTGCATAAGATGTGCCAAGCAATAATGACCGCAAGGACAGATTTTTCTCAGCAAGTGCTCTGGCATTTGGACGCTGTAATTATGTACCGTTAATTGTGTTATACTTTCGCGTAAAGGTATAAGTTTAAAAACTTAGAGAACATCATTAACGTAATTTTTAATCGTTGCTCCATTTTACAATAATCCTGCTCCGAATTTCAATAAATTTGTGAAAATTTACTTTGATAATGTTGTGACGGATTACTTTGTGGTCTTTAGCAACGAAATATAACCGAAGCATTTTATTCCGAATCGTAAACAAGGATGATAATGAAATGTAACATTAAAGTATTTGCTTTTTCTTTCTAGAAGGTCCTATACCTTTTAAAATCTTCTCGGCTTTATGAACCGTTCATCGCTTTTTAATTATTTGGCCTTGTTCATAAATCTACGAAAACGGTACAGGAGTAGTTACGAAAACAAAAAGGGAAAAGACAAATTTTTATTTTGCTATTACACTGTTTTAATATAAGTAATGACTTGGTTAATAAACTCAGTGATGCTTTTTGTACGTAGTTTACGTTTCAGATTTCATTTATCTTTGTCATGAGAACTGCTTAAAGCATTTTCTTAAAACGTTCATGTATATTTTTATTACTTGCTGCAAATTTTAAATGCTTATAATAACTTTCGTGACTTTTTCTTGCAGCCTTACTCAGTCAATTGGGTAAAAACACATTTTGGTATTTTTTCTCTTAAATGGAGCACGCATTATATGCTTTTGTTTGCTTAATTCTCTTCGACAGATAATTACAGTTCATAAAAAGATGTCATGCCAGGATTCTGAGGCGATTATTTGTAAAAAAAGTGCGCCTTGAATGTTTGGTATTATTACACACTTCTGAACCTTTTATCTTAATTCCAATAACGTCATCTTCAAATGTGCCTCATGCATATGTATGCTGATGTAAATAGGGGTATCAGATGCATCTTAAAGTTAATGAAGAATGCCAAACAATGGAAAGCATGCATCGTCTCTTTTTTTATAGCACGTTGGCACCAATTAGCGCGAAAAAGGGGGAAAGAACGTGGCAAATACAGTGGATAGTAATACGTTCGTTGTAGATAAAGAGATTTTATGAGATTTATGTTTAATTTTCGCATATACCTTGTTAACCAAAAAATATCGTCCAAGTTATTATTCTCCTAACATCTGAGTCATAGGAAAGGGTAAAAGAAAAAAAAAGTAGATTACTTACCTCTTATTTTAGGCTTGGATTTCTTCAACGAGATAAAGACCGAAGACAAGTGCTATCTGCATACGAGACGATAAGATGATCTAGGAAAATTCATAATTAAAACAAACAAATCAATGGACGCATTTTTAACGTTCCACAGGAGCATAACAAAACAGAAAACAGGAAACCAGTATATAAATGCTGTGAATATTTTTGAATTACAAAAGACTAATTCAGCTTAAAGAGAAACCTTAGTTATTCCTTTTATCCGTGAAAATGCCATTTTTTTTATCATGTAATTAATGGCGGGCGGTCTTAGTGAGAGATGGGTTTGCCACCTCGTGGAGCTCCGTATGCAATCGCTCACAGAACAGCAACAAGGGTCTCTCTGAATCTTGGAGAGGTGCCAGCTAGTTCTGCGTGACCATGGAGAAAAGACTCCAACTCACTGGGGTTTGTTCCATAATCCTTAGTTTGAATGAACAACTGGAACCGTCAGCGGTAGACTAATACCCCAGACTGAAGTACTTACCTGATTAAAAAGACAAAATGAAATGCAAAAATGGACTCAAGTATGATATGTATATGGTGGACCTACCACACTTGAGAAGGATGGTCCACCACGGTATCGACCTGGAACTGGAAGCAGGAAAACCAGAAAGAGATCTCGGCTGAGTGAGTGTAAGATTGATGTATGGAATACCAGAGGTATAAATGGCAAGATGAATGAGGTGATTGAAGAGATGAATAAGTATAGATTGGATGTGCTGTGTGTAAGTGAAACCAAAAAGAAAGAAATTGGGATAGAAGAAGTGAATGGAACGGCGAGTGTGTGTTCTGGAGTATTGGATAATGTGAGAGGACAGGCTGGTGTATGTGTGTTTTTAAGTGAAAAGATGAAGAACAACTTGATTCACTATAGTTTCATAAGTGAGAGAATTATTTGGATTCGTTTCAAAGTGAAACTTCAGAGAATAGTAATTGTTGTAGTCTATGCTCATTGTGAGTCTGAACCCTCTGATAGGAATTAAGATTTCTGGAATGAGCTAAAAGCTGTTTTTAGCCAGTTTGGTGCTAAAGAGAAAGCGATAATAGCAGGGTATTTCAATGCTAGAGTAGGGGTGCAGAATGCAATTTTTGACCATGTTCTGGGTAAGCTTAATGATCCTTGTGTGAATGATAATGGTGAAAGATTAATTGAACTCTGCATTGAGAATGCTTTGTATGTATCTAATACATTTTTCAACCACAAGTATATCCACACATATACTTGAGAAAATCATACTCTTGGTCAAAAGAGTGTGATAGATTTTGTTGCCTACGATCAGCGTCTGAAACACTTAGTTGCTGACACTCGTTTGATGAGAGGTGCGAATGTTGGTTCTGATCATTACTTGGTAGTTGAAAGTTAAAATATCGACTGAACACAATAAAAGACATATGTAGCACAAATACACTACATGTACTTAAGCTTTACTGATGAAAACACATACCATATGAGATCTTTCGAGGATCACAACGTCCCCATCCTTAGATGTTACATTCACGAGTAAGACCAAAATGTATACATACATATATACACAACACCATCGTCACAAACCAGCAATAACGCAACGTCATCTATGATTTACATAGTGCATTTAAAATAAATCATGAAAATGTTTAAATAAAATAGTCCATGGTTCCGATATAACTTTAGGGACATAGTCATTACAGCAACGAGTTCCGAATGATGAAATATATAGGCTCTCCATAAATAATAATAGTGAGAGCTTGCCTGGAGAGTTTATAATAGACACCTCATTCCATCTTGGAGTATAGGAACCGGTTGCAACCAGACGAGACAAGGCGGTTAACTTGCCATTACGAGCATTATATTTATGCTGCCTGACTCTGGTACTAAGTTCCTTTTTGTAGAACCACTATATACCTTATATTTATGCTGCCTGACTCTGGTACTGAAGTTCCTTTTTGTAGACCCTTAGTGTGTGGAACTCCGGCTTGTAGAGGAATGGTGTATACGCCGTGTCTAGTATGTGGAGGCACCTTGTCCCGATCCTTCTTGATTACTGCATAAATATTTCTAGTCGTGAGGCCAAAGTCAATATTATATGGTTTACACTTATTTTTAGTACATTAACAATCCTGGGCACATACGGAAGTGATCCCACAAAACGGATTTTACGAAAGTCTCTAGAAAGAGTTGAAACATTAGACTTCTTTATTAGCCGGAGCAAGCGATCCACCACCGAGGGCTCGTATCCATAATGACAGGCAATTTGTTTAATCTTGACCAGTTCCAAATGTCGTAATCTAGGGTTGGACGAGTGTGAAAATATTCTACGTAATAAAAACCGAATAGACGTAAATTTGCAATTAGTCGGGTGATAAGACCAGAAGGGTATAATTTCAACACTGGTAGACGGTTTTCTGAATACAGAAAACTGCAAATGATTCAAGGGAGTCCATTCCAAAATAAAATCCAAAGAAGGTAAACTCCGGTTTTGTTTGATTTCTAGGGTGAAATTGATAGACGGAACCTTTGAGGGAAATACTCAGAAAATAAAACCAGATATGAAACGGAATATGTCCAAAACAGCAAAATATCATCCACGTATCTCACAAATAATAACGGAATTTGAGGGTAGACAGATTAGATGTCCTCCTCCAAAGACTGCATCAATATCTCTGCAAGAATGGGGAGGGGAGCCCATGGGAGCCCCACTCTTTTGGCGGTAGATAATGTCATTGAACTTAAAATAGGATCTCGTCTGAACAAGGCGCAACGCTGTAAGCACAGCCTGAACCTCCAGTGTAGGAACGTCAGCTGCTAACAGCTTGGACTCAATAATTCCGTGAAAAAATGTGACAGGAATGCTGGGAAATAACGATTCTACGTCGAGCGAGGCCATCAAAACCTTAGACTCAGGTTGAAGAAATTGTCGGATCCTGGTCAAGGCCTAAAGTGAATTAGAAACAGAATACATGGGATTAGAAATTAATGGTTCCAAATATGCTGTAAATGTTGATTCCAGTAGGCGGGTAGGAATAGACAAACTAGAAACAAGAGGTCTCAAAGGTAGATCTGGTTTATGCAACTTGAGTTTACCAAATAATTCAGAGGATGTGGAGCCACACGGAGGAGACAAAGCTGATATCAAAGACGAAGGGAGGCTTGCAAGGGTTTTCATACGAGTCAATGCTGATATAGTAGCCTGCGTGGGATCAGTCTGGACGACAACAGTATTTGCTGTACACATTTTCTGGTCTTGTCTAAAATAATGATCTGATTCGACTTGTCCGCCGAAATTATAGCTAGCTGTGGGTTGTCACGAAGATCCTTTAATGCCTTGCGCTCAGAATTGAATGTATTGGTAAGTTGTCGGTCGAAATGTCGTTCCCGACTGCGAACAGCTTTAGCCATTCTGTAACGCATTGGGTCCTGTTCTTCATTGGGGACCGCATGGATCACGGTTTCTATCTGAGACACGACAGAAAAAAGGTTGGGTGCAAGTTCTGGGTACGCAAACTTAGAACCAAGTTGGAGTGCTCTGGTTGCAACCGAATTTACTAAGATACAGGAAGGCCATATTCATAAGTTGAGACTATACTTGTCGCAAGGTCTGTATCCTTTAAGACATCTACTAATCACTATTCTCCTAGAGGTGTATTTCAAGAACTGCTCAATAAACCACCGTATCTGAATCTTAGTGGTGTTGACGTCAAAAGTAGGTGGTGATCACAATAATGTGACTAGACTGCGTAAAATTCATTGTACACTTTCTGTTCAGAGCAGGGACTGACAATTGTAATCCTTTCTCTGCGGTGAGATTAGGACTCAGACTGGATGCTAATGATGTAGTATTCCGTCTGGCATATACCTAAATTTGATCTAGAGGTCAATCTTGGGATCTGCTTGTCTTTATTCGACCTGCTACGAATATTTCAGCTTTATGAGATCAAACTGTCTTCAGAGCCTCGAGATCACAGAATGTTTGACACCAAAGAATCGATATAATTCCGCGGTTTATTGACTGGCCTCTAATATCTAAATGGCTCATCATCGTTTTGAGTCTTCTAGATATTTCCTTGCGAAATGAGGAGGAAATCTTTAATCCCAATTGGAGCTGAAAACACCGCGGTGTTCTTACAACATACGGTGCAAAGCATTCAACTTGTTGGGCATTCGTATTTGCGTATTACTCCCAGCGGCTTTGTCACCCAGCACAAGGTTAATCTTCATCCTTTTTAATAAAACACGATTAAGGTTTCGCAAAAGCTTCGTATGTTATTCACACTTTAGTTTTTCGTTTTTAACTTTTCCAACCGTAGGTTGAAGAAGCGTATATGCTCCAGCTTTGTCCGTCCGTCTGTCCGTCAGCACGATAACTCACGTAAAAATGGTTCGATTTCGATGAAATTCTAGTATGTGGTAGGGGTCCACTGGGGACGAACACTATTGAAAATGGAAGAAATAGGGTCAAAGGTCAGGACATGGGAGTGGGATCCATTCCATTGCCCTTATGCTTCATAACGCGTAAAAATGGTTCGATTTCGATGACATTTTAGTATGTGATAGATTACTATCTGGGGACAAACCCTGTTGAAAATGGTAGAAATGGGGTCAAAGGGCAGGACATAGGAGCGGGATCCATTCCATTGCTCTTATGCGTCATAGCTTACGTAAATATGCTTCGATTAAGACAAAACTTTATCATGCTGTTGCGGAAATATACTAAACCGATTCTATTGAATATCATCCAAATGGAGTCAAAAATCAGGGCATAGGAGCGGGATCCATTCCATTGCCTTTTTGCGTCATAACTTACGTAAAAATGCTTCGATTGAGACAAAACTTTAGCATGTTGTTGCGGATGTATACTAAACCGATTCTGTTGAATATCATCAAAATTGAGTCAAAAATCAGGGCATAGGAGGGAGATTTATTCTACAGCTCTTATCCTCACAACTTGAGTAATAATTTGAGTAATGATTCTGGTATGTTGGAAAGCGTATCATAATCAATGTATTGCATAATTTTACTAACTTTTTAAATTTTGATTATTATCGGTTTACGAAACATATGTTAACACCTGAAACGGTAAATTATGGTTATGGTTTCTGGGTTTGTTCTGCTTAACATGTCAGTGTAGTGACAGTAAAAAAAACAAGGCTTGAAAGATAGCTAGCTAATTCGAAGTGCACGTCGTTACCTACAGCCCACAGCTGGTTTAAAGCCATCTGAAAACAATGAAAATTACATAACAACGCTTCATATCGATTTTAAAATTCTGATAATTTCGTTAAGTATCTTTCAATTTATAATTTTCAGCCACTGCATAGCGCATATCCCGTGTATCAAAATGCTATATGAAATTACATCTGTGTAGACATACTTTTGGCACATATAGTGCATGAACTATTATCCCTCATACATATCTTTAATGATTAAAGTATATGAAAAAAAATTCCAAGTCTTCGTTCAAATGGAAAGAAATCATGATTTGTTGAATGGAACGAACGATAGATTACACTTTCATAAGAAACAAAAGGTTTTCTCTTCCGGAGGCGTTTCAAAACGTTTTGGAGACCACGTGATTTTGTCACGACACCAATTTGCCGCAGGGGAAGCATTATTGTTTGCAATGCATTGCGGTGAAGATCGAAAATTTTTTTACACATCTGCTTATCTGAATTTTGTATGCGCATGAATTTACATGTGATTATCGGTGTTAAGAGCATCTGGCAAGTTTTTTGCTACAGTCCTCGGAAAAACAATTATCATGTGGATTCGAAACAAATGTGTAGTTAAGTTTATAAGATACAGTAGTTTTTCAGTGCATGTGTGAAGAAAGGCTATTTGCGCCATTTTTTATTAGCCATTTTTTTGTCCCAAGTGAATCGTTTGCTAGCTTCATATTATATCATCATCATCATCATCATTGTCAACCATTATCAATCCACTGCTGGACGAAGGTCTCCCCAAGTTTCCTCCACAACGGTCTGTCTTGTGCCAGTCTCCTCCATGTCACTCCCGCATATTTACGAATTTCATCCACCCATCTCCCATGTGGTCTTTTTCTGGGTCTTTTCCTACCTACTTTTAAACTGCATCATAACGTGATGCATCTTTTTTAAAACGTTATTGATTCTCATGTACTGCAGTGCCTTTGCTTATGAAAGTCTGATTTTCGAAGCGGAAAATAAACATGAATTAGAATTCAGAGAATGTTGAAAGAAGAAAAAGTAATTAAAATGCGTTTTTTCGTAATATCCAATGCCATAATTAATCTTCCAGGGGAATGAATAAAACCAGAGAAGTGAAAATATTGCAGAAAAATATGTGATCAAGTCATATCAGGTGACGACGCTGTAACAATGTCTTGAAAAATAACTCCTGTACATAACAGAATTCATCATCTTATTTATCGCTCTTCAAAACACTGATTAAACCTCTCGAAATCTAATCACGAAATAGCAACAAAAAGGAAACAACGCGTTCGTTGTCTTGCATTAGCTTTTGTTCTACTATAAAAACAAAAATAATATGGAAATACTACGTAGATGAACAATTTCTGGAAATCAGGGAATTAGAAGTATCATATAAATGGTTTTCTTCGACTAATTGCAATTATTACTGGCTCATGTTAAATGTTCCCTTTTATTTACTAAAGTTCAAGATCTTTTTTTTTTTATATTTTTATTTTTTTAAATTAAGGTTGCTTGTACAGCGTAATTGGACTCATTTTAACAATTTGGATCCACATTTTTCGAGTGAGTGATACCGAATTTTACTGCTTTGATTGTTACTTCAAGTTCAAAACTTGCGCTGAGCGCATTTTATCTCCCATAACTTACTGAAAATTTTATATTGATTCACAGCTTTTTTTTCAGTGATGTAAAACGAAAGCTTTCCTATAATTAATCGCCAATTGAGGGCGTATTTTCCAGTATCCAAATTATGAGTCCTGTAGACACCTTCGTACATATCTGATGTTTGTTCCTACTCTTAAATTCTTAGATTATTCTTAGGTATTCGTACATGCCTGATGTTTGTTCTTATTTTAAAATTCTTCGATTATTCTTAGACATTCGTACATGTCTGATGTTTGTTCTTATGTTTAAATTCTTAGATTATTCTTGGACATCCGTACATGTTTGATGTTTGTTCTGATACTTAATTCTTAGATTATTCTTAGATATTCGTACATATTTGATGTTTGTTCTTGTGTTTAAATTCTTAGATTATTTTTGGACATCCGTACATGTTTGATGTTTGTTCTTATTCTTAATTCTTAGATTATTCTTAGATATTCGTACATATTTGATGTTTGTCCTTATTCTTAAATTCTTAGATTATTCTTGGACATTTGTACTTGTCCGATGTTTGTTCTTATTGAGCTTTTGCGGTCTAATCATACAGGTCGCAAACGCTGACAGCTGTATTTTTACAATAAAGGTGGATATCCTCATGGCCATTTGAATGTTGGAAGGACAAGTTTATCGTGAATCATTCTCTATTTACACTGAGTTAGCTTTGCATTAGGAACTCTTCCGTTTTACATATTCGGAAAGATTACGAAGTATCACGTGATATCGACACCACGTGCGGCTACTATAAATTGTGCACACCTACCCTCTGCACGTAATCAGTAAACCTTTGCCAAATAACGGCGAAATCTGAAAACTTAAGCCGATTTGACAGGGCCAGGGTCCCGGAGGCCAGTTGCCAGTATTTCGGAAACAGCCGCACATGTTGGCTGCTCCCGTGCTAGTGTAACAAGGGGCTACCGAAACTGGATTAACCACTCACAGTCATCCAGAAGTAGGTCTCACATTGGTCAGCCGGGCGCGGTTTATCCGACTGGTGAACGTTAGGTGTCCCGGCTGCTATCTCAGCACCAACTTAGAACAGTCATCCAGCTCACCCAGTAGTATAATAGCTGTGCAGTTTGACCTATTTCCACATGCATCACGGGCTGTACGTTGCTTCGCCTAGGGTTCCACAGCCTGAGACAAAAAATAAATAAATAAAATACCCATGATGACACTCAGTCATCATAAACAACGCCTCACATGTTCCAAAGAACGTCTGCAATGGACCCTCGACAGATTGAACAAGTTAGTAAAATCCTGCAATGCATTGATTATGATACGCTTTCCAACATACCAGAAATTACTACTCAAGTTATAATGGCTGTGGAATAAATCTCGTTTCTGTGTCCTGACCTTTGACCCCATTTCGATTATATTCAACAGAACCGGTTCAGTACACCTCAAGAATAACATACTAAGGTTTTGTCACAATAGAAGCAGTTTTACGCAAGTTATGAGAATAATGGTTGTGGAATAAATCTTGCTTTTGTGCAATGACCTTTGACCCCATTTTGTTGATATTCAACAGAACCGGTTCACTATACCTCCGGAACAACATGATAACGTTTTGTCGCAATCGAAACATTTTTTGGTAAGTTATGATACACAAAGGCAATGGAATGAATCCCACTCCAGTGTCCTGACCTTTGACTCCATTTCGCCCATTTTCAATAGGGTTCGTCCCCAGTGGCTCCGTACCACATACTAAAATTTCATCGAAATCGAACCATTTTTACGCAAGTAGTGGAACAAATCCCGACTCTTATGTCCTGCCTGACCTTTGACCGCATTTCGCCCATTTTCAATAAGGTTCGTGCCCAGGTGGTTCCCTACCACATACTAAAATTTCATCGAAATCGAACCATATTTACGCATGTTAAGACGCATAAAGGCAATCGAATGGATTCCACTTTTATGCCCTGACCGTTGACCCCATTTCGCCCATTTTCAATAGGGTTCATCCCCAGGTGGTTCCTTACCACATACAAAAATTTCATCGAAACGCTTTTACGCAAGTTATGACGCATAAGGGCAATGGAATAAATCCCGCTCTTATGCCCTGCCTGATCTTTGACCCCAATTTGCCAATTTTTAATAGCGTTCGTGCCCAGGTAGTTCCCTACGACATACTGAAATTTCATCAAAATCGAACCATATTTACGCATGTTATGACACATAAAGGTAATGAAATGGATCCCGCTCATATGGCGTGACCTTTGACCCCACTTCACCCATTTTCAATAGGGTTCGTTCCCTGGTGGTCCCCTACCACATACTAAAATTTCATCAAAATCGAAACATTTTTACGGGAGTTATCGTGCCGACAGACAGACAGACGGACGGACGGACAGACGGACGGAAAAAGCTGGAGCATATACGCTTCTTCAACCTAGGGTTGGAAAGCGTAAAAAAGGATTACATGGACTGATGATTCCCTTTTCCTGCTGCACCATGATAATGGCTGGGTTTCGCATATGTCGTAAACAGCATGAAGCTGTATCTTCTGGTTGCACATTTGAGATTCAACTGGCGGGTGGAGGTGTTGTAGTGTTCTGTGAGGGGGGGGGTTCCTGGTATGTCCTAGGTCCGTTGGTTATCACCGCACAAACTCTGTATGGTGGTCGCTACAGGGAGGGATCTGTTAGCCGACAATCTCTATCTATATCTGCAAGAGGTTTACCATGACCACAGAGTCATCTTTGAACAGAACAAAGCACCGTGCCTTCCGGATCATATAATTACTGAATGTTGGGAGGAAAACGATAACGAATTCTCCACATTGCTTTGTACCGCTATACTTCCTCTGACTGTAACCCAATGTAACATTTGTGGGACATGCTAGAACGGAGTGTGAGAACTGCTCCTCCTCCACGGGAAAAACGTCTATACTGACGGAAATGCTACTCCGGATATAAGACAAGTTACGCATTGAGGATGTTCATCATCTTGTAAATTCTGTTCCTAGGCGTCTGCAATCCGTGATTGCTCAGAAAGATGGACCAACGTGTTATTAGGTGTTCCTAATGCAAATATAACTCAGTGTATTTAGGGAAATGTGTTTCACTCGGAAATTAGGTGCGTAATAAGTTCTGGAAAGTCAAGCAGAGACAGAAGGGAAGATATTCAAGTAGTAGTTAGAAGAGGTGCTTTGCCAAAACAGCTGACATCTAAAGAGCACTAGACGCCATCAGAATTGTTTTATGTAAAAACGGTTTGGTTTGTTGTAAGCTAGCTAGCTTCTTAGGTAAATGAGATTAAACCGTATTGGAAACGGATACCTTGCCAGTGAATCTGAAAATGTGGTTCTTTTTAAGCGTTCAGGAAAGAAAACGTGAAATCATTTCCAAAATACTGCTGCCAGTAACTCATCGAAGTGTACCGAATCATACCACATCAGTACATGCCGTCTCAGCACGAGATAAAAACTTTAATGAACATTAAAATCATTTTGATAAAAGTTACATTAAAATACTCTCACTAGATCTTTCAAGACACCATGAGTTTCTTCCTTTTCGCTTGCTCGATTCTCATCGATACTTGAAAGATCTAGTGACTTTTTGTCCTGTCTGCAAAAGGGGCCCCCTCACCACCCAAAAAGGGGGCGATGAAATCTCTCGTGGTATTTTTGTGTGCGCCATAGGAGGTTTCCTATACAACTGCACAAGAAGTAAATCGCTAAATGCCATAGTTCGCGATATATTAGCCTGAACAGAGACTTTCCTTGTAACTGTATAGCCGCAGCCATTAATTCCCACTTTTTAGAAGGAATGCAATGAAAATCTATTTGATGAATACACCGTGTTTTATAATTTACGTACGTTTTCTATATAATTTTCTAAACTTGAGACATGAAGTGCGAAACTGCATGCATCCGTGAAAGGACGTACATTCGTCGCCAGAAAAAAAAAACCCCAACTCATTACTGATGCAAATATGACCCGCAAAAGCGAGGTTGGTTTGCTTTCCGCTATACATACTTGCAAAGGAACTTTTCGCATCTGCGATGGCGCATTGGCCTAAGTGATAGCTTCTGATAATTCGTCTGAGATGGCTCCGGGTTAGGATCTCGGTGGGACATGAATGTTGTGTTTGCCTTACCGCACTGGTTCTCTCCCTTTCCTGGATCTAATGATCCTAAAGTTTGAACGGGAGACTGCTTATAGCCCACTGAGTTGCTCACGGTTGCCATTAAACCCTCAAAAAAAAGATCAAGCACTAATGGTAGCGTACGCAAGTTCAAGATCACGTACGTGTTTTTAGCTGTTTTTCTTGGTCCCGTAGATGTCACATAGCAGAATAAATACTTTCCTTCTAGCAAACTTCACTTTTGGGATACCTACTTGAAACTGGTAATTGCAACTCGCACAAAAATGAAGAGCTAACATTTGAAACATCTATAACGATATTGTGAAAACACAAGTTGTCCGCGACGAGACTCGAATACGTGCCCCACTCACTGCGGAGTAAGTCGCTATCCCAACTGAGCTACGCTGACAAGATTTCTCGCTGCAGATTTGTCGTCTTCACACATGTTTTCACCTCTGTAGTACGTCACATCATCGCCCTCTTATTTTTTTTTATTTTATCTTTGAAGCGAAGTAAGAATTTTTCATTAATTTCAACAAATGTGTGGAACAAACAGCACACATTTCTCGAAGAACCAAACGGCCAGTGGATCCATTTTCCACAATCGGGCGCCAATGTATCGTAAGCCTTTTTCGTGTGCGAGATTGGTGTTTCGCTATGTCTAAAATAATGCCTAAGGAAATGTTAAACTAAATGAAAATGCGATGCAATAGTTGCACGGGATAGTTCAAATTACGGCCAGACGAAACAAAAACAGAAGTCAAACTTACAATAACATTTCATTGGTCCAGTAATATTTGATGAAATCCAAAATATAGCACTGCCAGTTTTATACTTCACATATAATACCTTAACTATCTATCGTATAATCTAGCTTAACAACGATCGAACATCTCCACACACACACACACACACTAAGCAACTGCTGTGTCGTCCTTTTTATCTAACGTTCTTATCACATTCATAAGTCACTCTCTCTGACCTCAAAAGTGTTGCCAACCTTATTCATGTGAGACAGACGATATCACGTTAAGTTTGGAAAGTACACAAGATAACAAACTCAAATTTACATCGGAAAAGGAACTAAAAATGAAAGTTAAATTAGAATCATCATCATCATCATTGTCAACCATTATCAATCCACTGTTGGACGTAGGTCTCTCCAAGCCTCTTCCACAACGGTCTGTCTTTTTCCAGTCTCCTCCATGTTACTCCAGGATACTTTCGAATTTCATCCACCCATCACCCATGTGGTCTTCTTCTGGGCCTTTTCCTGTCCTTTGAAATCCAATCTAAAATTTCGACTTTCCATTGATGTTCTGTCCTTCTGGCAGTATGTCCAGCCCATTGCCATTTCAGGGATTTAACTCTGATCATGATGTCATTTTTCGGATTCACGAGTTCCTCTTCTTATCTCTCCTGGTTACACCAAGCATGCACCTCTTCATGCCTCTTTGAGTTGTTTGCAGTTTTTGTATGCTTCTTTTAGTTAAGGTCCACGTCTCTGCACCATACGTAAGCACTGAAAGGATGCATTGATCAAACACTTTTCTTTTAAGACATAATGACATATTGCTTTTGAAAATTACGCTGTTTCTTCCAAACCCTCTCCTGGCAAGTTTTGTACGCCGATTAATTTCTTCATTATGGTTACCCTAACTTGATATCTGCTGTCCAAGATAAACGTACGTATCTGTTATCTCCAACTTAAATTATAATATACGTCGCAATATCAGGAGGAGTTGTGGCTGATACCCATTCCCTATATCATCTGTGATGTGCCTGCCCCGAAGGACGCACACGACATAAAGGCAGATAGCAGCGAGAAGATACGTCTGCGTAGTACAGTTGTAAAGCCACTTGCTCCGGAATAAGAGGACTCGGATTCGATTCCCGTCGTGGACACAAAACGACGCAGAAATGTACTTCGTTATACATCACATACTGAGTAGTATTTCCGTAATACATTGATCTACAAAAATTAAGGACGAAGTCGAAAAAGTAAAACACGGGACTGTGTCTGGGAAGAGGGACAATAGAACATACGTAATAATGGAGAGCTTGACATGTGGCGAGCTTGACGTGAGGACAAAAATGCGCTCACGCATTCCAATAGCATCAGGTGAACGAAAGTCAATGAGCCGTGTGTATAAATGTGAGCGGACGCCACCGCATTGTCTTCATGGGCTTTAGATTTCGTTCTTTGTGTGCTAGAGACGACGAACTGGCTTGTAGAGATCATCGTGATAATTTTACTCGTGGTCGAATAATTGGGAGGCTCGAGGAGGGCTGATCAGTTATAAGTGTGGCCTAAGAGTTCGATATCGTCCGTAGCATCGCATCTGTTGCGTGGTCGGCTTTCAGCATACAGAAGTACGGAAGACAGGAAGAGGTCGTCCAGTAAAACCATTCTCAGTAAGGACCGCTTTCTGCTGCTACAGGCCTAGAGGAATCGACATCAGACAACAAGTTACCTTGCAAGACACCTGAACATGAGCACAAGACGCACAATATCGCGGTTTATCAGTGGCCAGGCAACTGCACAAAGACAACCTGTACGATCTACATAAGACAACCGACGACCAGTGCGCTGTGTTCAATTAACAACTGCTCACCAGAGATACGGCATACATCAGTAAAGAAAACTTAAGAACTGGACAGCAGAACAGTGGAGTACGGTACTTTTTACCAATGACAATATATTTAGTCTCTGCCTAGCGACTCATGGCGTCTGGTAATTTGGCGTCTCGCCCTGAAAAGTTCAATGAAAGAGATAGATATGGCGGCCGTGGTGTTCTCGTACGGGGAGGCATCCCGATCGATGGACGTATGGAGCTACTGTTACTGGAAGGAAGTACTGTAACCGGCGCGCGCTACTGTAATGAGATAATCCATCCCCATGATCGTTTGTTCCGAGGTTTCACTGCCTCGCAGTTCTGTTCGTGTTAATGGACGGTACCACCACATCGTACGATGGCTGTTGATAAGCTACAGGGAAGTGAAGAAATTCAGGGGATGGATTGGCCAGTACGTTCCCCGAAACAAATTCCATGGAAACACGTTTGTGACACATTATGGAGACTCGTTGCTGGAAGTCAATACACACGGAAAACTATCCAATAGCTGAAGACAGTGCTGACAGAAGAATGGGCGATCTTACCGCAAGAAGACATCAACAACCTAATGCAAAGCATGGACAGAAGGTGCAAACCATGCATCGGCGTTAGGGGTGATCATATCCCACACTGAGGACCTCCTCTTTCTTTCGGACCGCCTTTGGAAATGATGCATCTGTATAATGATACCCAGTGCTATGTAGCCAATTTTGAATAAAATTCTAATATATAGTACCTAAACTGGTGGGCAAAAATTAAGGACGAAGATGAGAAATTAGCATAACAGCGGAACGATCAGGTAGAACGGAGCCAAAGACCAATCGGGAGATAGACTAAGGTCCTGTACGGTGGGGCATGCGCATATATGCAGCATGACGTAGGGGGGGTCGCAAGGGTATAAAGCACACGGGCGGTAATCGTTCAGCAATTAATTGAAAGCTATTGCACGGTGTACATCGGTTTGAACGACGTCGAGTTGCTGCTACCGTGTGAAATGGCCAATAGGCAATTCAGTAAACGACATCTGGATAACTTTACCCGAGGTCGCGTAATTGGGAAGTTGAAAGAAAGTCGAAGTGGGACTAGTGTGGCCGAGGAGTTCGGAATCGCTCACAGCATTGTTTCACGAGCTTGGAGAGCATTTCAAACGACAGGAACAGCTGTCCGAGAGTTTAGCAGTGGTCGTCCACGAGCAACCACGGCGGCGGAAAACCGGTATATTGTCCTACAGGCGAGAAAATACAAAATACAAACGGCAGATAGCGGGAGAAATATCAAGGCACATGCAATAGACAACTGGACTTCCGTTATCGCGTTTTACCGTGGCCAGGAGGCTGCACAAAGGTGGTCTCTTTGTACGACGACCAGTACGGTGTGTACCATTAATGCCTGCTCATCGGAGATGGCGTCTTCTGTGGTGCCAGGAACACAAGAACTGGACACATCAGCAATAGGGTCGAGTTATCTTTACGGATGAGACCTGATTTAGTCTGACGAGCGATTCTGGACGTATACACATCTCGAGAGAGCCGAGAGCACGCAATCACACCTCCAGCATCATCGAAAGGGACCTGTTTGGAGGTGGCGGAGTTTTCGTTTGGGGCGGTATCACGCTTGGTAGCCGTACTGACCTCCGCATCTTCCAAGGAGGTTCAATCACTGGTGTCCGCTATTGTACTGAGGTCCTCCTGCCTCACGTGCGTCCGTTTAGAGGTGCTGTGGGTCCTGAGTCCTTCTTCGTAGACGACAACGCTACACCTCATCGTACAGTGGCTGTCGCAGAGCTGTTGGAGAGTGAAGATGTTCAACGCATGGATTGTCCCACAAGGTCCCCGGACCTAACTCTAATCGAACACGTGTGGGACCTTCTCGGGAGACGCTTGGCAGCACGTAACCAACCGCCAGCAACGATTCCGCAGCTGCGATTGGCGCTACAAGAGGAATGGGCCGCGATGCCTCAACAGCTCTTTGACAACCTCGTCCTCAGCATGGGCAGACGTTGTAAATCCTGCAACGCAGTCAGGGGTGATCATATCCCTTACTAAAGACTGGATTTTTCGTGGCAGCCGCCTGTCACATGGACGTTTCTGTCTTCTGTCCAGTTGTGTTCGACGCTACCTTTTCAATAAAGTGCCTTTGTATCCTTTGGATTCCTTGTTTGGACGGTTTTGCTCACTTGTCCCATATTCTTACATCTTTGGGATCTTATGGTATGATTTGAGTCGATGTGGAGCACTTCTGCACTACGTTACATTCGAAAAACGGCCTCGTCCTTAATTTTTGCACGCCACTGTACTAAGAGAACACAACGTGGTCTGTCACAAATATTTATTTTTTCAATTCGACCATGGTTTCGCTGGGTATTGACCTAGCTTCATTAGGACGAATGGCACGTAAATATACAAATTGTATATGATATCATAAACGGTGTTTCCAGTCACAAATTTTGGTTAGTTGCTTCCACGCGCTTGACAGAAATGGTGTAGGTGCCATGTCATTAACATGTTGCGAAGACTTCTTTTATTTATGGAATGCTTCTAAAATATCAATTTTGGTGGTTAAATTTGGCTTGTCAATTAGTTTTGCTTCTTCAAAGAGAACTGTCACGAAGAGGACCATAAATTTGCCTTTGACGAAGCAAAACTAATTGACAAGCCAGAATCAACCACCAAACTTGATATTTTGGAAGCTTTTCATATATACACTGAAGAGCAATTGAATTAGATACAGCTGGTGTTATGCATATGTGGCGCTGTGGGCGGCCCTGTAAACGGAAACGACATGACATATGCAGCGATCCGAAAATATAAGGAGTGATGCGACGGAAATCAGTAAGAGTCAGACGCAGTATGGGTAAGACGAAGGATCTAAGCTCATTTGATTGTAGACAAATTATCGGGGACCGACGAATGGGTCACTTCATCTCGGAAGTAGTGCAGACACTGGGATTTTCACGGGCCACTGTGTCACGGGTGCACCGTGAGTGCAACGAATCCGGTAAAACCATACCTGCAAGGACCAACTGCCGTGGACAACAGCGCGTGGATGAGCGGGGTCATCGTCGGCTAACTTACATTGTAACAGCAGATCTCCCATACCTTCCTTCTGTTATTAGAAGCTCTTCGTGCGCCATTTGTTAGTCTCCGTAACATACATTTTAGCCGCTGTTGTAAGTTAGCAGCTCTCTCTCTCTATTTCTGGATGTTTTATCGATTGAGGAAATCCGGTTGAATTGTGTTTGGCTACATTGACTTTGAATAAATTTCATAATTTTCATTCGCGTCAGAAGATATTCAAAGGACGTGCTCATTTCAATCGAAAAATTCGGTGTCATCTTTCTTGTTTATTGTCTGGTACCAATGCTCTTACGAAATTACGTGTGTAACTACAAATATTATATTTTGTAGTTAGACAGTGTCATAATATATGTTTGGCGACGGAACGCTCCTCTCTGAATGATCCGACGCAGTCGTCGCTTAATACAAAGCTCATCATCGATTGCGTGCTTTTCATGTATAATTCTTGCACTACCTGATTTTTTCGATGTTTTACATCACTACTAAAAGTTATGAAATTTCAACAGCACATCCGAAGTAGTTAACTTTATTAGACGATCTTAATAACATGCTTCTGTGTTTACAGTAAAACACTCCGTTGTATTAGAACAAACCATATCTGATGTCATAATTTTCTAACACTTTGCCTCTGCTCCTTCGAAAATTTCTGTAGATATATCCAGTACCCTAATACAGACTATCATCTCTTTGATTATCTGACATATTGGGCCCCACATTAAGCACAGCATTACGACTTAGTCTTGCAAATATACCTCTCAACAAGCTATCAAAATCCGGCAAACAAAATTGTTTTGGTACAGACATGCTACTTTCATGGTTATAACTTTCAGCGGAAAACATGTCGCATTACCTGCTTCTCTTTATGCGCTTAAACATGCTCTGGGACGTGTAGACGAGAAGAACAACTCAATTTGTATTCCGCAGTGTGCCGCGATAAAATAGCTGCACTTCGCCTAGATTGCGTTCGATACGTCGCAACCATCTCATCTTTCGTTATCCTCTAGGAGGAGTAGAGAATAGAAATTCGATTCTTAATGACACATTTAAACAGCCAAACCTCACGCGATGTTTAACGTCGTTTCCTCTTATTTTATCATATGGCAAAAAAATGCGTTATCCAATATCATCACTCCGCGATTGTGCATTCCAAGGCATTCCAGCCTCAAGGGAGTGATTCTCTTTTACTAGCTTTCGCAAAGATCTTTCGTCAAATACATATACGCCAAACATGAACCTTTGAACAAGAGTACTCTCTAAATGAACAGATAAGAAGTAAAAAAATACCTTGGAGTTTTCTTTAAATAGATGATTTACGCACAAAATTAGAAATGCATAAATTATAAACTTCAGAATTTGAAAAAAAAATATCAGTTTCAGATTTAAGCGGGGTACGAATTTTAAGACAAATGCACCTACCCTTCGATTCTGCAGTCGAGTATCATGCGTTTCATCATGTAATTTTGTTTCTCTCGTACAGCTGTATCTTAACCTTTTCCTTGGGGGTTTAACAACCACTCTTCTCAACTCAAAGGGCAATCAGCATCAGCCCGTCCCTGATACGGGGCCACTAGTTCCAGAGAATGGAGAAAGCCAGTGCCGTAAGAAATATACACTCATCGTCAAAAAAATAGTTGCACCCAGAAGGACGTGTCGGATTGCAATGCTATTCGGGTGGAAAGTAAAGGTCACCAGGAACAATACATGATTAAACATTGAAACTGATATGGGCAATATTTATTGAGCTACTCGCCAATAAGTAGTATCTCTCAGTATGGCGTCGGGCCAACATGTTTGTTCACACAGCATGCCAGACGTCTCGGCTTCGAGTCATACAGGTTCCAAATTGTGTCCTCCGATAAATACCACCCCGTGCAGCTTGAATGTCTCACGCATTTCCTGCAGATTGTGAGGTAGGGGTGGAGTATGGATAACGCGTCCAATAGCATTTCATACATTTTTAATCAGTGATTGGTCTGGCGAATGCATCTGGCCATGGTAGGGTGTCAGTGCCTTGAACTCAAGCTCTAGGTGCAGCAGCAGTAAACGGACGAACGTTGTCTTGTTGAAAAATCGCACCGGAGTAAACGTTCAGAAAAGTTAGGGCCACTGGTTGCAGGGCCTCATTACCGTAACTTTGGGCAGTCAAAGTGCCTGTAATAAACACCAAAGGTGATCTGGCAGCGTAGACAATTGCATCCCACACCATGACACCAGGCGTTATGGAAGTGTAACGCTCGACAACAAACCGTTCACATTTGCGCTGACCACGGTACCTCCACACACGGAATCGGTGGTCGTCTCCTCCAAGACCAAAGCGGGACTCGTGAAGATTATCCGCTGCCGTTCTGAGTGGCTCCATGGCAGTCTGGCACGACACCATTGCAGTCTTTGGCGACGATGCTATGGTATTAAGGGCAGTCGTTGTAACGGTCTGCATGCCTGTAGTCCTACGTCGTGGTGCAGCCGTCTGCCAATGGTGCTGCCATTAATCAAACGATGCATAGAGAGCACCACTGCACCACTGCTCGCTGAATATCCGCAATTGTTGCTGTTGGGTCACTGCGCGCATGTTGGACAATCCGTCGGTCCTCTCTCTCCGTGGTTCATCTAGCTCTCCCAGATCCTTCCTGTCGCAGCTGCGTACCTTGTTCTACCCACCGCCGCCAACTGCATACTATGTTGATATCCGCACGATCGGTATGGTGCGCAATACGGCTATAAGGCGTTCCCGCTTACCGGAGCCCTACGATGCGGCCGCTCTCGAATTACTCCAACTGCTGGAATTGCTTCCGAACTTTCCTCCAACGCATACTTCCCTTGCAAATGATGCAACCAACACAACAGCATGAGTCAGAATGGCAAGCACGCGCAACGGGGTGACCTTATATAGCCGGTCAGTCACAGCGCTACGACCCCTTCTTGCTCGAGTCACATTTGCGGCTGAGCGTGATACTTGATGTCTCACGATGTCAAATCTACCCACCAAGTTTCATTCCTGTAGGCTGCTTCCTCCTGGGTCCCAACTATTTTTTCACGATGAGTGTATACCACACGTGCCTCACCAGGATCCAAACTTGAACCGAACCTCTTTCAGACGACTGATCAGAAGCTAACGCTTTGCCCATCAGCCACCAAGGCGACAATCTATAGTTTCCTTGAGGATTTAGTGTCGAATCATAGAAACCAATCTAGCCTTTTGCTCGTAGTTTAATTCCAGTCGAAGTCAAAGTACACAACTGTTCGTGAAGATTGCAACCGCATGAAGAATTGCACGCATAAGTTTTAACTTACAGGATATGTGCAACAGGTTTCGTTATGTAAATGACTAAAATTTCAGTGAAAATGCGCATGCGGTTTCGAAACAGCCTCCTCTGAACTGCCCGATTTTGGGTATAAAGACCTGGATTAAACGAGATGTTGCAATCAGTGAGGAGCCGACATTGAGTCCTAAGAGTGTTTTGTGTGTCTCACTAAGCCCCGTCGCCGAAGGAGGTAGCATTACGAACACCTGACTAACTCTGAGCGAAGAAGGATTATTGGCATGAGAGAATCTGCTTGTTTCTACCGCGAATTTGCCAATCGTACGAGAAGAAACGCCAGGGCAGTCATGCGGACGTGACGTCTGTGGACAGAACAGGCTCGGACGCACACAAATCCGGGAAATGGACAGCAAAATCGCGCGACTGTACAGGATGAGAGACATCTCTACCGCATGGCAGTGACAGATCACTCAGTGACATCCACAGTGTTAGTGCGGCACTGAAACATAATCACAGACGTCGTCTGCGTGACAGAGGACTGGCCTCTAGCAACCAATTACTGCGCGTTCTTTTGACCCTCTATCACAGACGTCTCAGGCTGCTATGAGATCTCGAATGCAGACATTGGCGCACTGACTGGCAACATGATGTCGTGTTTTCTGACGAGTCACGATTCAACTTGATGCAACACGATGGTCGCATGCGTATTCGAAGACATCGTGGTGAACGGCACTTTGCGGCGTCATAGCGTCACAATGCCAAACGTCACGGTTTGCTGCACCACTGGGTTTAATTCGCGATCTCCCCTGATGTGAAGTGAGGGAACCCTCCATATCCAGCGACTCATCAGGCATACTTGTTTGATTCACACTTGTCCTGGCGCTATATTCTAGCAGGACAATTCTCGATTACATGTGGCCTGGAATGTCCAAAACCTGTTCCATGCCTGGCAGATACCGCTTCTTATCTGGTTGGCACGTTCGCTGTTTCTCCGATCGAACATATCAGAAACATCGTAGCCTGATCGATTGGCTCGTCAAGCACTCATTCATTCACCCGAAATGAAGTGTGGTCTCGCATAGAAACAGCCTAGTACGCTGCTCCCCAAAACAATATTAAAAACCTCTTGCGTTCAATGCCAGACACTGTAGAGGCTGTTCACACGATGGTGAGTTTTGTTGCGAAAAATCAAGTTTTGCTCTACAAATGTAATCAGTTATCTCCTGTAACTACAGGGATCTGTGATATAAATTTCATTTGGATAGCCTATTTTTTCTTGATGTTGAAATTTTCGGAAACAGTAGTGCATAATGATTTCAGTTTTTGTATGACTTCTTATTGTCCACAAATTCATTAATTAGCTTCCAGAAGAATACTAATGAATGGCAGTCGGAAAAATATTTAATAATAAGGCTAATGAAAATACAGTGAAACCTCTCCGAGCAACCACCCCTATATAACGACCACCGATTTCCTTAGGCACGGAAATTTTAGACGGTAGACGTAATGTTAAAAAGGCCGCCCCGGTGGCTCAGTGATCTAAGCGATGGCCTCTGATCCTTCGTCCGAAAGGGGTCTGGGTTCGAATCCCGGTGAGGCATGGATGTTGTGTTTGTCTTACGGCACTGGCTCTCTCCCTTCCCTGGAACCAGGGACCCTAAATTAGGGACGGGCGACTGCTTACAGCACATTGAGTTCCTCACGGTGGTCGTTAAACCTCCAATAAAAAAAATGTTAAAATGCCCCCTATGAACGACCAAGCCAACTTCCACTAGCGACCGGTTTTCCCTCCTTCCCTCCTCAAAAGAAGAATTCGACCCACTTGGACGCGGGGTAACACGTGGAGTGGAGACAGCTGTCTGACTTTGACGTGTACACGTGTGATCGCTGATTGCTCATTCGAGGGCGGGCATTCAAGCATTGCATTGTCGGACGAAAGAAAGAAATTCTTGTCGTCTCGGTCCAGTGGTGAATCTAGTGTTCATTCACGAATTCAAGTGGATAATGTTTGCTTCTTACAATGTCTAAAAAACGGGGGTTTTAACAGCATGTGAAGTCATAAAATTGCATGAAATTGGAAAATCTGAAAGGAAGTTCTCAGAAACATTTAACTGCGGTAAGACTCAAATAAACAAGATTATAAAGGACAAAGTTAGAATTTTAAAATAATGGGAGGACTTCAAGTTTCGTGGAGTGTAGAAGATTCGCCTCGCAAAGTTTTCGGTTAGCAACGAAGCTGTGTCGGAATGGTTCAAAATCGAAAGAGCAAAGAACGTTACGATCAGTAGACCTTTGATTAAGCAAAACCCTATCGAGATATCAGATGCTCTCGGGATTGAAGGCTTTTCTGCTAGCAATGGATGGTTGAATATATTTCGGATCCGACATAACTTCGTTTATCGTGCATTGAGTGGTGAAGCGGTAGATGCAGATCAGCAATTGTGTAATAACTGGGTTACGAGAATCCCATTACTTTTGGCCGGTTATGAAGACAAGGACATTTTCAATATGGATGAAACAGGACTTTTTCCGTGATCTGCCGACGAAAATAATGAAGCAAAAATTGGAAGAATCGCAAGGAGGCCAAATTGCAAAACAACGCTTAACGCTTGCATTTTGTGTTAGTGCTGCAGGCAAAAAAGAGAAACCGTTGGTGATCTGGAAATACCAAAGACCAAGATGTTTAAAAGAAAAAAACATTGCGAATATGGGTGTGATTTGGAAATCAAATTCAAAGGCGTGGATGGCTCTCCCTATATTTGGAGAGTAGCTCATAAATTTTGATCAAAAGATGAGAAATCATAGAAGAAGTGTCCTGCTTGTGTTAGACAACTCCATTTGCCATGCTAAGAGAAAACAACAATGACTTTATGAATCAAAATATGCGCTGTCATTATCTATCACCTTCCGCCATCGGTCGGGCAGCTGACGGATTCCAGCCATGAAGAATACTTTGTCGTGTGACGCGATGAAGTCGTCAACCCAATTTTTGCACTTCGTCACATGTCTGGAACCGTACAGCAGACAAACCATGTTGCAGCAATCGGAACAAATGATAGTTGGAAGAGGCTATGTCGGGACTATACGACGGGTGCTCCAAAACTACTGAGCCAAGCGCCAATAACGTTTCCTTGACTGATTTTGCGGCATGCGGCCTAGCGTTGTTATGCAGCAATTTCACGGAACGCAATCCTTTGCCTGTGAATGGACATTTCCGACAGATTTCCTAGTTCAATCGCAGCAATTATTGCTTGTAGCGATCACCAGTAACAGTTTGACCCTGTTCCAATATTTCATAATAGAGCACATCCTTCATATCCTACCAGATGCACAGCAGAACATTTTTGGAGTGGATATTGCATTTCGGTTTGAAATTCGTTGCTTCACAGGGTCTACCCAGTGATTTTCGCGTTTGGGATTGTCATACCATATTCACTTTTCATCAACTGTTTCCTCTGGCTCAGGTAATGTGGCACCCATTTTCCTTCCTCTTGAATCTTTCTCATGCGCATAAGCGATTGGAAATGGTTTGTTGAGTTATCCCCAGTTGCTCAACCAGTTCCTTTTGCATTTGAGACGAATCTTCATCCAGCAATGCTTGCAGTTCCTCATGTGCAACCTTCTACTGGGCGCCGCTACGTTCTCGATCGCTAACATCAAAATCACCTGCTTTGAACCGACTAAACCAAAACTCACACGTGCTTTTCGTTACAATATTCTCCCCCAGAACAGAACAGATCGATACACATGCTTTTGCAGCACTTTCTCCTTGAAGAAATTCGTAACGAATGCAGTGTCGAATAAATACAGTATCGCTTGCCATCTTTCACTTACCGATGTGCAAGTGCGTTCGACTGTTGGGCAAACTTCTGTGTAACATTTTATACTCTGGACCAGTTACGGTCACATGACAACAACGCGGGGGAATGCCGGATATGTAAATTAGCGGTATACGTCACGCACAAAAACTCTTAGAAATTTATTTGTATAATAAGTTGCTAATACGTTGCCAGAACGTTGTTGATGCCCATGGTAATTATTTTGATGAATAAATTCCTTTTCTACTACGTACGTGTTTACTTTGTCTCAGTCTCCGAAAACGGCAAAAACTTTTGTGGTTACCTGATGTGATGTTTATTTATATCATTAACGGTGTTTCACAGAACACAGGAAATAGGTTTGAAAAAATCCGAGCGAAATTAATGGTAAGATTACAGCTTTTAATCTCCTGAACAATGCATCCTATTAGCTGAAGCGACACTCCAAAAAAAAATATAGATCTTTTTTAATCTGATTCATTTTTTCCATTTACCGCAGTTCTTTTAAAATTTCATTTTAATTAATGGCTCATTTTCCATTTAAACTAATGGGTAATAATGTAATGATTTTATGATTTTCCTTTCGATTCGTATATCAAAATGAATTTTCTTCTTCGTCGCAGAATTTTTCCCCTCTTTGCAAAACCAAAAATCTTTACTCAAAACAGCTAGAAATAATTCAGTTGTCTTTCCGTTGAGCCTCAGGGTTAAGCGTACATTGCGTGCGCGCTCATGTGACATTTGCGGCTTTTACTACTTTTTTTGTTGTTGAATTCGTCCTTGTTTTTCGACCGTGCAAGCCTTTAATTAACTGCGCTCATTTCTGCGTTACATATTTTATAATGCCGTCGGTTGAGTGAAGATTCATTTTATTGCTCTTGCTCTTTAAGTTTGGAGATCTTGCTTATAAGTACTTAGTGTTTAAATGAAGATGAGAACCACGCAACGGGTCTGACATTTTGAAGCAAATTTAGTGCAAGCAGAATTTAGTTGCCTGCGAATTAGAAAGAGTAGATATTACTTATTTTTTAATGAACGCAATTAATTTATGATATTGCTAGTTTTTAGAATGTCTTTAATTTGGATAAAATCAAATTACTTAAAACAACACTAATTAACCTCAAAGGGAAAATAACTTATTATGCCAAGAACCGTTTTCATATGCTATTATTTTGCATGGCATATTACCTTTGTTCCGAATTGTTTTCTTTTGTCAGTAGCGCAGTTTCGCTCATTGTTACAACGTCTTTTCAAAACGCGAATGTGCATATAATGGTTACAAACTTTAAGCTAGCTGTATGTTAAGCTTCAAATGGTTCTGACCTAACTATATTCTTAGAGAACTTCTTAGAACACACATCACTCTTTGAATAATTAAATTACTGAAAACAGTAATAGAAAAGAATAAGAATAAGAAGTAAGAGATTTAACTAACAAATCCAACCCACCGGCGAATGAACCAGGTGTCTATCGAAAGTGTGTCGAAAACGATAGTTCAACGAACCCTGCTGCATATGGGGCTCTGACGCAGAAGGATGTTCACTGCACCTCCGCTAACGCTAACGAAGGTGCATCGGCCAAAAAGGCTTACATTTGCACGGCAGTATCGGAATTGGACCTCCTCTGATTGGCCAAGGATTGTCTTCCCCGTTGAGACACGTTTTCTGCTTCATCCAAGAGATCGACGTTGGGGGTATAAAGCGAGAAGCATCGGAGAACAAACACACTTCAACCATTGCCGTAAGAACACAAGCTGGTGGGGGCAGAGTTATGGTCTGCGGAATGTTCTCGTAGCATTTCCTGATTCCATTCATACATGTCGAAGGCACTATGAACCGAATTCGTTATGAATACATCATTTCAGACCACGTACGCGCATACATGCTGATTGTCTTTCCTGGGACGGATGGGATCTTCCAGCACGACAATGCGACGTGTCACACAGCTAGAAATGTCCGAGAGTGGTTGGGAGAGCACAATGGAGATTTCTAAGTACATCACTGGCCCCGTAATTCCCCAGACTTAAACCAAATGGAGCATCTGTAAGAGCACCTCGATCATGTTGTTCGCCCTATGGAACCTCCACCACGCACCCTCTAGCAGCTGTCAGATTCACTGCAGTCATCATGTCTCCACATGCCTGTAAGCACCTTCCAGCATCTTATTGAGTCACTCCCATCCCATCTAGCTGTTGTCCGCAATGAGCACTGAGATTATTCTGGATATTAGCTGGTAGTCACAATAATGTGACTCGACCGTGTATACCTTGCCTTTTGTACATGTACACTGAAGTGCCAGAAAAACAGGTAAAGAGGAGCTTATACAAAATACATAGCAACGGCACCTATGCGCGTACTCGGTTGCGTCCGCCAGTGCGGATATAAAGCGAGAGACATCCTTGCCAGCTGTCAGAGCTGTTTTTGGCATGAGAATGACAAGTAAAAACGATTTAAGCGATTTTCAATGCGGTGTCATAGTTGGCGCTCGTGAGATGAGCCATAGTATTTCGGAGGTAGGAACCAAGTTCGGATTTTCACGGACGACCATTGCAAGGGTGTACCGTGACTACAAGAATTCCGACAAAACCTCCAACCTACAATGCCACTGTGGCCGTACAGAGACACAGGATGAACGTATCCATCGTCACCTGTTAAGAATCGTTTCACGCAATGGGCGTGCAACACTCTCGCAGGTATCATCGGAATTAAATGCTGGAGCCTCAACAAGCATCCGGACTGTGCAACGTACCCTGCACGGTATGGGCTTTGGGAGCCGACGCCCAACTCCAGTCCCCTTGATGGGTGCACGACACAGAGCTATGCGCCTCGCTTGTGCTCGGCAAAACCGCCACTGGACACGTGATGACTGGAAACAAGTAGCGTGGTGTGACGCGTCGCGTTTCCAACTGTATCGGGTAGATGGAAGGATTCGTGTGTGGCACAAACCCTATGAAGCCATGGATCTCGCCTGTCAATAGGGAAGTGTACCTGCTGGTGGAGGGTCCGTAATGGTATGGGGTGCGTTTAGCTGGACTTCTTTTTTTTTTTTTTTTTTTTTTTTTTTTTGATTGGAGGTTTAACGACCACCGTGAGCAACTCAATGGGCTATAAGCAGTCGCCCGTCCCTAATTTAGTGTCACTGGTTCCAGGGAAGGGAAAGAGCCAGTGCCGTAAGACAAACACAACATCCATGCCTGACCGGGATTCGAACCCGGACCCCTTACGGACGAATGATCAGAGGCCAACGCCTTAGACCACTGCGCCACCGGGGCGGCAGCTGGACTTCACTAGGACCCCTAGTACGCCTACAAACGTCTGTGACCGGTCAACTCTATGTGCTCATCCTTTCTGACGAGGTACACTCGTTCATGTCCTGCATTCATGCTGATGGGTTGGGCCTGTTCCAACAGGATAATGCAGCTCCACACAAGTGTCGGGATGCCACATTATGATTAGAGGAGCATTCATCTGTGTTTGGAGTGTTGCCATTCCCATCCAAGTCTCCAGATCGCAACGTTATAGAAATAAACTTGTGGTGCCATGCAACGCGCTACCGAACACAGGAAACCGAGACCTCGGGATACACCCGAATTGTGGATCGCTCTGCAGGAAGTATGGTGTGCATTACCTACAGCATATTTCCAGACACTAGTGGAGTCCATGCCTCATCGTATTTCTGCAGTACTGCGCTCCCGTGGGGAAGCTATCAAGTATTAGACTGGTGTACCAGTTTTTCTGGCACTTCGGTGTATATTTCAATGAACAATGATTTTCGTATTCAGTCTCTCAGAATAATATAGTCCTAACATAAGTTAATAAATACCTGCCGTAATGTCAGTTCTGCTATGTAGTATAGTCTACACTGAAGAGCAATTCAATTAGAGTCAGCTGGCGTTATGCAAATGTGGCGCTGTGGGCGGCCCTGTAAACGGGAACGGCATGACGTATGCAGCGATCCGACAATATGAGGAGTGATGCGAAGGAAATCAGAAAGAGTCAGAAGCAGTACGGGTAAGACGAAGGATCTAAGCGCATTTGATCGTGGGAAAATTGTCGGGGCCCGACGAATGGGTCACTCCATCTCGGAAGTCGTGCTGGCACTAGGATTTTCACGAGCCATTGTGTCATGGGTCCACAGTGAGTACATGGAATCCGGCAAAACCATCCTTGCAAGGGCCAACTGCCGTGGACAACAGCATGTGGATGAGGGGGTCATCGTCGGCTAGCTCGCATTGTTAAATCGGATAGACGGGCCACAGTGCAAGATATCACTCAGTAATTTAACGCTGGTGCACAAAAACTTGTTAGAAGTTACACCATCCAGAACTATCTCCTCGCTGTAGGGTACAGAAGCCATCGTCCCACGAGGATACCGCTGCTAACCGCACATCAAAGGGTGCAAATATTAGTATGGGCGCGGGAACATCGCCAATGGACTCCAGACATGTGGAAAAATGTTGCCTGGACTGATGAGGCGAGATACACGTTGGTACATGCGGTTGGCAGGATACAAGTACGGCGCAAACCAAATGAAGCGATGGATCCTTATTGACATCAGGGTACTCTTCAACCTGGCTGGTGGGGGTGGCATTCTCGTCTGGGGACTGTTTACATGGACTGAAATGGGACCCCTGGTACGTGTGACATCGTCCCTCACAGGTCAACGTTACCGATGTATAATGGAAGATCATTTGCTTCCGTTTGTGTGTCTTCAACATCCCACTCATCCTTCAACAAGAAAATGCACCGTGTCATCGCTCCCGAATTGTATCTGAATGGTTTGATGAACACTCTACCGACGTGACCTCGCTTCCTTGGCCAACTAGGTCACCTGACCTCAATCCCATCGAGCACATCTGGGATACCATCGAGAGAGATATACGAGGCTCTGACTTCCCTCCATCAAATCTTCGGGAACTGTGGGAGCTTGTTCAGGGGTCGTGGATCCGTATGGCTTCCCAAAGCTTCTGGTGTCTTGTTGAGTCCATGCCGAGACGAATCGCTGCCGTCATCAGGGCGAAAGGTGGTGCTACACGTTACTAGACATGTATCTCTAATTGAATTGCTCTTCAGTGTATATTGCATTACATGCTCGAATTCCCTTTAACATATTTTGCAGGTCAACGTCAGTGAGTAGGTTACACCAAGCGAACATGTCTCGACCCAAGGAAGCCAAGGAACTGAGCAACTTTCAGAGACTGCGAATCTTGAGGCAATCAGATCTGGGAGCCAGCTAGCTTCAAGTGGCTGCAAACCACCAAATTTCTTTTCCCACAGCTAATCGAGTGCTAATGGAATTCAAGGAGGCGGGCAAGGAAACTCCATCATCACATACGGGTCACCTTAGGCCATCGCAAAGGTATCTGCGAGCTGTCACGTGTTCTGTGGAAACCAATCCACTGCTGAGGGTGCTGAACAGCTCCAAGTGAGCTCCAGAATTGCTCAGCGGTGTCGTCACTGCCTTGGCTATAATGGAAGAGAGGCTCTACGTAAACCACCTTTGCGAGAAGCAAACATTCGTCGCAGATTGGTATGGACGTCAGAATGATTGAGAAACCCTCAGCATTTTGGCACACTGTCATATTCTCTGATGGGTCTCGATTAGCACAATTTTCCAATAGTGGCAGGACCTGGGTGTGGCTATTGCGTAGCCAGGAAATCGGCGTAAATCTCCTACAGCCAACTGTAAAACATTGCCGCATATCAGTCATCATAATGGGGAGCCATATGGATGACTGGTCATTCAGTCCTCATAGAATATGATGGCAACATCAATGCACAAAAGCACATAGCCATTGATAAGAGATCCCCGCTAAAATATTCTCCAGTGGTCAGATGTCAAAGACAACCTCCTTGTTCATGGAGGATGGCGCTCCATGCCATAGGGAAAAACGTGTTACAACATGGCACGAAGAAATGACCATCCAGAAACTGTAGTGGCCAAGCCAGGACCCAGGCATGAACCCTAATGAATACGTGTGGGACATTTTGGATGGAACATTACGACGGATGACCCAAAAACCAAACAACAAGGCACACCTGCTGGCCGTGTTATGTGTATCGTGGGCTCAAATTGCACAGAGCACCATTGCTGAGTTCATTTCCACAATGTCTGAGAGGTGAAGCCTTACGTACTACAAAGGGTTGGGCTGCCAGATATTAAATCCAGCTACAACTACAGCTCCTTCCATTCCAAGCGGACAGAAAATGAATGTTAGTAACATATTAGTTGTCTATTTACTTATGTCATGTCTGTGTATATGTCGTGTCTCACATATATTTTTTCTTTTTAGTAAAACAATAAAGCATTTCAATTGCACAAACCCTTCGAAACAACTAATAGTTTTTGAAACCCATTTGGTCAACCTTAATGTGCTCTTAATGAGCCATTGGTGTTTTGGAGTTATTTCTGTTGTAGCAGGGGTAATGTTTACACTATTAAGTCAAAACGAAAATTAAATAGAATGCCGTTCCTTACATAGCACTAAAGAGAAAATATGTTGTCTTTGTAATGGGTTGTCAGAGAGTGAAAAATGAAAAATTCAGTATTAAAGTGAAGTAACTTTTTTAAAAACTTCAGCTATTTCCTTGATGGAATTGCAGAATCAATAAGCCGTCTTCAAAGAAAAAATCTTGTATGATTGGTGGCAAAATGTTCTTTCAGTTTCCTTCATCAAATTACATAGGAATTCCTCGATTTCATTATAGAGAAAAGAAAGTAATCGATTTCGGTCATATTAATTTATCATGTTTCACATAAAATGCCGATGTAAATGGCTTTCAGGGCTGAAAAAGGAAAGGGAATAGATATCAGTGTAAAGAGTGGTTACGCTGTTAAGGAAAAATGCAGTAATTGGATTTCGTTCACATATTGGGTATCCATAAATTTTGTTTTATTTATTTTTGGCGATAGTCTGACATCAGAGGAAGTTCAGTGTCAACCGAGGTGTCATTTTCTTTGGCTCCTCTGCGAAACGACGTTATTTCGGAACGCTTTCTTCCATTTCGGCAAGACATCGCCGCAAGGTTAACCAGAAGTTTTATGAAAAAGTGTGCAATGATCTCTGCAGTTATTTCACTTCCTGAACCGTTTTTCCAAAGAAATGTCAGAGATTAAATGGCTTTAGGTACAAGCAAAAAACGTTAATGACTTCAGAAAAATTTCTACAGAAAAACGGGATTCTTGCAATGCGCCTTGTCGTTTCTGTGTAATCAGTAATATTTGAAAGAAGTACTTTCAAATACATCAGAAAAATGCAGGTTTTAAAAAAGTGTGTGATGGAGTGATACTTTCAGAGATATACCCAAAAAAGCAATAAATTTAGGTATATCTATATCAAACTCTACCCACAAAAATGTGTACAGAATTTTCCAAAAGTACTGTAATGGTACTATGTTTCAGTTATGTTTCAAAATGGTGGTGCCAGAACCGTATTTTTAAAATCAATGTCTTGGTAAACATGAAAAAAAGGAATGGTGCTTTTAAAAATGGAAGTACTTGATATGTGCTGACTAAGATCCATTTTGTTTTTTTTATTCGGTTTTTTAATGACCACCGTGAGAGACTCTATAAGCTATAAGAAGTCGCATGTATATAATTTAGGCCACTTGCTCCTTAAGACATGCACAAAACATATACATCAACGGGATTCGAGCACAGACACATCTCTAATGAATGGTCAATAACCAAAGTTTAGACCATTGCGACTCGGAGGGAAGGAGGATCCTCAATAAGATAACTGTACCAAAACGGATAGCTAGTAGTACATATCCCGTAATGGTACTTTAAAAAAATTGAACCTTAATCCCACTTTTCGAAACCCATGTACCACCATAAGGCTTTAAAGCGTCGGGATCTGATGGAGCCAAAAATATCAGTCTTACATTATTACTTTTGCTTATACCTGTTCCAGAATGATTACGTTTAAAATACATATTTTGGTAAGTGCATATACAGTACATTGACAAAGATCACCGGACACCTAGAAGAGAAACACAACATAGCATTTATTGACTTAAATAAGCACGGTGTCGGTCCACCTTTGTCCTTAATGCATGCACTAACATGCTTCGAGACATGCTTTCGACAAGGTTTTGGAACACAGCGATAGATATGCGCTTCCATTCAGTACATAATGTGACCGCTAACTGTTGCTTAGTAGTAGGCCTTGGTTCCAAACTTCATATGCGATGCTTTAATTCATCCCATAGGTATCCAATGGGATTAAGATCAGGGCTCTGCGCTGGCCAGTCCACACACGATACGGAAATATCGTCAAATCACGCCGTAACAGTCTTTGCTTTATGGCTCTGTGAGTTATCCTGCTGGTACGAACAAGGCTCAGTTCCACAGTATTGTCACAGAATTGGTAGGGCATTACTGTCCGGAATATCGAGGTAGACGTGATGGTTAACAGGTTTGTAAACGAAAACCAATGGGCCGGGACCAAACCACGAAAAACACCCCTACACGAGTACACTGCCAGCACCAAATTTGACCGTAGGAACAGTGCACTGTGGTAAATAGCGTTCCCAAGGCTGCCGCCATACCCACACATGGCCATCATACTGATGGATCGTGTATCTGGATTCATCCGTCCATAGGACTCGTTTCCATTAATCTGCGGTCCACGATAAATGTTCTTTACACCATGCTAAACGACGAGTAGCATTCCGACTGGAGATGAAAAGCTTATGAGCTACCGCACGACCACAGTAACACATGAAAGGAAGTTCTCTGCGAATGGTACGTGTACATACCAAGGTTGCAGCATTTTTACTGAGGTCTTGCGCAGTATTCCGTCGATTAGTTGCAACGATTCTCCAAAAGCATGGGGGAAAACATTGATTGAGCACTTTTCTTTTAAGACATAATGGCATATTGCTCTTAAAAATTGTACTGTTTCCTACAAAACCTCAATAAATTATACGTTTCATTCGACCAACGAGTACTGAATAAGCGTATTATTTGATGATCCGTATTGTGCAAGTCCTACCTTTATAGGAACGGGCACTGGAGGAATAAGTATTGTTCCAATTCCTCCAGTGCCCATTTCTCCTACGGATGAAAACATTGCTACATTGGACGAACACTTCACTTAACGGATACGTAGTAGGCCAGTTATCCCTTTCTGATGAATCAGAATCGGTCCAATTGTCATTGACGGAATCGTCGGGATAGATGAACTAAGTATAATAAAATGAAGCGAACAGTTGGTCCGCTATGAAAAAGGTTTTTCCTTTAGTTTTTATCGAAAAAGAAGCAGTAGGTATCATCAATCAAACGAAAATAAAAAGAAGCCACCTTGCAAAAACGAATTAGTACATGGCAGAACGAACAACTGTAGCCTCCAAACATGAAAGACACCGATCCTAAATCAGACCAGAAAAAATCGAACAAGCCGCATAAATTGATTTCTGAATACAAAAGGTGTGGATGACCGAATTGCTGCGGCACACGGACAATCACCACAAAAACTAATGTCGCGTAAGCAGACATCAAGAAAGTCACAAATGACAGTGCATGCTTGCTGTGCAAAGAAAAGTCCCCAAAAAGTAATCTTGAAATCGTACTTCTCTCTCGATGGAAGACAGCCGAAACAAAATACAATATATGCAATGTTGCTTCGGAACATATGATAAAATATTTACCACGTGAAAGAAATTGGAAAAGGTATGAATCAAAAATATCGGGGAAAATTCCGGTGCAAAAATTTTATGGGATTTTAAAATTCAAACAGGCACAAATTAAATCATAACACGCTTCATATTATTTTGATTAAAAAGCAGATAATTGCAATAACAGATTCTGCTGTATCAGATGAAGGTAGATTTAAAGAAAAATAACAGAAAAAGGACAAGGTATTGCTATTTGCTGATTGAAATTCATCTTTAGCGGGGAAAACAGTTCAGCATTGTTCATTTAGTGGTTGCTGCATCAGCAGCTATTATAACAAGAAAGATGTCACCGAATTTTCGGGTGTAATAAGCACGTCTTTTGAATCCGGTCTGACGCAAATTAAATTTATCAAAGCTATTCAAAGTCAATGGAACCGGTATGGAAAACAATAGTATCTGACGGAAGAAAGAAGTTTTTCAATCGGGTTTTTAATCCCTCAGATATTGCTGTAAACGTAATCGTGAGCTTACAAACTAATAGAAACAGAGATATCGCCAAACTAAGATGTCACTTTACGTCCCCTGGTGGGAAAACCATGCATTATTTTAGGAAGAAAGTGTTCTCAAAAGGTTTATCCATATAAGCGGTATCGGTCCAAGAAAAAAAAATTTAGTCGTATTTTCAGGAGCCCAGAATTTGCTACAAATACATCAGAATCAGAAATTCAACCCTTATGAGTCCTGGTGGCCGAACCATTCTTTACCAAACATTAGAAATTATGTGAAAAATATTTTCCATTAGGTCTTGTATGCGATACAGGAAGAATTTTTCAAATCGGAGTTTTAGGAGCAGAAATAACGCAGAAAACGCAATGACCTTTGTGCCCCCTAACGGAAAGTCTATGATTTACTTGAAAAATTTGAATTTATAAGAAAAACATTTCACATCGGAAACACTTTCCAACAATGAAGGAATTTTTCAAATCGGACTCTTAGAAGTAGAGATATTGACAAAAACAAGATATACATCGTTGCCTCCTATCGTAGAAACCACGCATTATTGCAAGAAGAAAATGTTCCTAAAAGGTTTGTCGACATGAGTAGTATCGGTCAAAAAACGACTTTTTTTCAATCGAGATTTTAGAAGCTCATATTTTGCTGCAAATACATCAAAAGCGGAAATTAAGAATTACGCCACCTGGTGGCCAAACCATTTTTTACAAAAATTAGAAATTACATGCAAACAATTACCCATCAGGAGCTGTATCCGGTGCAGACATTTTTTTTCAATTCAGAGATATAGGGAGAAACGTAATTTACCGCTACGCCCCCTAGCGGAAAGTCTATGAATTATTTGAAATTTTTGAAATTCTATGAAAAACATGTCACACGGAACACACTATCCAACAAATAAGGAATTTTTCAAATCGGACTATTAGAAGTAGAGATATTGACAACAATAAGATATACATCTACGCCCCTGACGGAGAAACTGTGAATATTTTAAGAAGAAAATTTTCGGAAAAGGTTTATCGATATGAGTGGCATCAGTCCAAGAAATAACTTTTTCAATCGATATTTTAGAAGCTCAGATTTTATGGCAAATACATCAGAAGGGAAAATTAACACTTACGCCCCCTGGTGGCCAAAGTATTCTTTACCAAAAATTTGAAATTATGTGCAAAGGATTTTTCATCAGAAGATGTAGCCCGCTGAAGAATTTTTTTTTCAAATCGGAGGTTTAGAAGAATTATCGGGAAAAATGTAATTTAATTTTACGCCCCCTAGCGGAAAATCTATGCTTAGTTTGAAAAAGTAACAATATCTAAAATACTCTTCGACATAAATGGAATCGACAGATAAAAGAATTTTTTCAATCGGATGTGGAATAAAACGTATTTTTGAATTCGACATCATCTGCATTTACGCCCTCCAGCGGAAAAATTGTACAGCGTAAAAAAAAACGAAATAAAGGATTATCATTCGCATAATTCAAGCTTCCCAATACAAATAGAATTTTTCAAATCGGACTCATAGTTGAAGAGATATCGTGGGTACAGACGGACGAACGGACTGACAAACCGGTAACATAAGCACGATCTTGTTTTACAAAAGACGTGCTAAAAAAATTAGGAAAACACAATAAAGAGATTGAAATTCTCAGGTTAGACACATACCAGCCGTAAATTGCAGCACTGTTTGAAACTGCCCCAATCCTTTGAAGATTTTGCTCTGATTCTTATAATTTTGGACAAAGTTTGAAAACTCTACTAAGATAAAATTGCAGTCATGTGTGATGGGATGTGAACACGGAAATTAATAAGAATTAGAAAAATTATTTTCAGAACTTACATGGCTAGTATAAACTTACATTGCTTTTCTTTCCTTTTGATGGTAGTACAGAAGATACACTAAAGATGCAAAAGTTACCGGACACACCTTCAACAGCAAATGAACGGATCCGGTTGTTAAGATGCGAGGTACAGCTGCAAACGGTATTAAAACAATCCTGCAGCTGACCGCGATATCGCACTGTGAGGTTGAGTGAAATGTGGCGGCGGGAGAGAACTAACATTGAGAAAGTAAATATTGTTAGGCGTTGTATTAGTGTGTTGCCCATAAGATAAACCTAGAGGAGTTTAAACATACCCAAGTCAACTGTTTTGGATGTACTGAATAAGTGGAAGACACATGGCGTGCCTGAAGCAGCAAAACGTACCAGCAGACCAAAGAAAATCAGCGATAGAGGACGTCGAAGCCTTAAGAGAGCCCTTACAGCTAATCGACGGAGTACTCTGCACAAGACCACAATGCACAGTTTAGTGAAAATGCTGAAACATCGGTATGTACAAGTAATATTCGCAGAGAACTTCATTCCATGGGTAACCGTGGTCGTGTGGCTGCTCACAAGCCTTTCATCTCCACTCAGAATGTTACTCGTCGTTTAGCATGGTGTAAAGAACATTTATCGTGGACCGTAGATCAATGGAAACGGGTCCTATGGACTGATGAATCCAGATACACGATCCATCAGTCTGTTGGTAGTGTGTGAGTATGGCGCCAGCCGGTGGAACGCTATTTAACACAGTGTACTGTTCCTACGTTCACGTTTGGAGCTGATAGTGTACCAGTGTGGGGGTGTGTATTTTTGGTATGGTCCCGGCCCATTGGTAATCGTGGACAAACCTGTTAACCAGCACGTCTACCTCGATATTCTGGACAATTATGTTCTACCAACTTTGTGACAATACTTTTGATACCGATCCTTGTTGGTACCGGCAGAATAATGCACCGACCCATGAAGCAAAGACTGTTACGGCGTGGTTTGACGATAATTCCATATCGTGTGTGGACTGGCCAGCATATAACCCTGATCTTAATGCCATAAAGCACCTATGGGTTACATTAGAGCACGGCGTAAAACGTTTGAAACCAAGGCCTACTACTAAGGTACAGTTAGCGGCAGCATTATGTACTGAATGGAGGCACATACCTATCGCTGTGTTCCAGAACCTTGTCGAAAGCATGTCTCGAAGGGTCAGTACGTGCAGCAAGGCTAAAGCTGGACTGACATCGTACTAATGTATATCAATAAATGCCATGTTGTGTTTATCTTCTAGGTGTCCGGTGACTTTTGTCAATATAGTACACACTGAAATGTGTATAGTACAGATATTTGGCACCCCTGGTGCTGTAAGTAAGACGTTTGTATGTGAAAGCGAAATATTTGAAACGCTTGTGCCAGATTTATAATTCCTTTCTCAAAGCGTTTGCTTTTTTACTACGCAGAACTATGTCTTTTCGCGAGCTGAGTAGGAGGTAAAATCGGGAACACGAATGAAACGAAAACATATCGCACTTTGAATGCTTATAAATTCGGAACTAAGTAATAATCGTAGAGAAATAAATAGTACAACATCAGATAGTTTAATGAGTTCCATTTATAACAAAACAAGTTTCAACCCTTCACCTCTTAACCCTTTGATTCAGTAGCGTTGAATAGGTAAGTTAGATTTCGCGTGACTTTGTTGCGACGCTCGCCGTTTTAAGATTGATAACTAGTGAATAGATAATGATAACGAATATATCAGCCGCGCATTCCGTATCTAACTTAAACAACTGTAGCTAAAAATTATCGTAGCAAACAAAATTGACAAATATGACTGAAAATATGTGGTTAAAATTACCATAGATAAAAAAAATAGGTTACGAAAATTTTAAAAATGCCGCGAAAATTACTATACAAACTGACGAAATTTGAAGAAACAGCTGTAGGAGAACGAGAGGCTTCCGAAAAGGTCCGCTAAGTCATTAACTCAAAGGTCACGGGAATTTAGGGAGCGTCAAAATTTCTATCGCCAGGATGTGTTTCACCCGAGTTCGATGCTAGCGCCACAACCTTCCACTTTAACTGCACAAATTGAACCTGAACAGCAAAAGCAGATGGAGTTTGATGTCATCGATCCAAATTTTCAAATTTTTACACCAAGTATGGAATTCCAATGTACATCACCAGTCTTCACAACTTCGCTGGATAATGAATGTATTACGTCTCAAACCTTTGCACCACCGATGCATTCTGAATCTAGACAAGAGCAAGAGCACCAACAAGAAGAGTGCATTAGACCCGAGAATTATCTCCAAATTTATAACAACGGAATTAAGGAGTTTGAAAAATTGTTTCTGAAGAAAGATTTCTTCAGAAACAATTTTAGCAGTAACTACTGACAACGATGATGTTACGCCCTCTAATTCTACTAACATTTATAATGAATTAGCTTTATTTACTTTCCGCTAAGCTAATTATTATGAATGATTCTCTTCCTACCAGCTAGCTAATGATTTACTTGTACTAAGCTTCAAAATAATGAATTCAAAAGGGTGTTGTTACTAGTTAATTACGAACTTAAACAAAGTCTCAACGCTGGTTATTTATAGGAATCAAATAAATGTTATAAACCTAACAGCCAGACAGAGGTCTGACAAAAACTATGAATTGAGAAAGACTGAACTTACTGAAAACTTCTTTTATTTCAACGACTCTTGGTCAACTAAGGCACGCACAACACTTGTAGAACAATAATGAATAATCACTCCTCGTAATATACACGCTCTCACTTAACGACCACAAGCTCTCCTCATAACAACACAAAAGCTCCTAAGTCTCGATTGAACGCGCCTATATACTAGCTACCACCACGTCATGACTTACACTCATTGCCAGATCTCATTCAGCGGGTGAAATAATATTTCGTTCAGTAGGAAGATAATTTACATAGTAAAATAAAATAACCAGAGATAGTAAAATCAAAAGGAAAGTGAATATAGAGTATACGTTACATCATCTCCCCCTTAATTTTTCATTTTTTTTTCTTTTTTGTTTTTTTTGTTTCCGAAAAACCTATCAATTTTGGAGGTAAGTCTTACATTTCGTTGGTTGACGTTTCTCGATCTCTTTTTTGTTTTGTGGTTTGGTGGTAGCCGTATTTACATTCTCAAAGTTGGCATGACAATGTAAGAAATCTGTATTCGACTGTGAACTTGTATTGTAGAACAAAACAAACCTGCATCGGCATACTTTCCTTTTATTCTGCCTAGCAGGAATCACTTTTTTAATTTCAAATGACGTTCTCATTATTCGGTGAATACATACCAACTGTATCAGCAGCGAAATTTACCTGGAGCTGCCTAACAGTAACAATTTTATTATTTTACCCCTAAGCACATAGATATATATAAAAAAAGTGGATTAGTAGATGGACATAGAAGAAATAAAAAAAACACATATATACACAAAAAAGAATGCATAGGCCCACACGAAAAAGAAATTCTGACACCCCAACTGGTCGTGCAGGAAAAACAACAAACTGAGAAAAGAACCTGTCCACGAGAACTTACTTATCTCGAGGACGCATAAAAAACTCTAGTGCGATAACGTTTTCCAGGCCTAATTGGACTGGTAAAATCAGGTGGCTTCGATCTCTTCAGGGACTGGAATGGAACTGGAACATCGGTCTGCTGTCGGTCAGGAAATCCCGGCGGCTAACGGGAACGGTCAGGAATGGCGGAAATCCTTCGGTCCGAAACGGCTGAAGTCTGTGGGTCCAGAAATCCCTGCGGCTGAGAAGAACGGTCAGGAGTCTGGCGGTCTGGAAATCCCTGCGGCTGAGAAGAACGGTCAGAAGTCTTGCGGTCCGGAAATCCCTGCGGCTGAGAAGAACGGTCAGAAGTCTGGCGGTCCGGAATCCCTTGCGGCTGATAGGAACGGTCAGGAACGTCTGAAGTCTGGCTGTCCGGAAATCCTTGCGGCTGATAGGAACGGGCTCCCCCAGGCTTTGGATATGAAGTCCCTTTGTGCTGGGGCCCGTTGTGTCCTTCCAGTATCTTTTTGGACGGACGTGTCTCCGGCCACATCGTTTGCTTTCGCTTACGCCCACGTGGCATGAGAGTAGCAGCAGGCATCGGCCCTGTTTGCCCTGAACGTAGGTTCCAGGGGCGAAACCCGGGCTGATGCAAAGATTTCTGCCTTCGTCGCTGTTGCGGCGAAGCAGATTGGGGAGACAAGTCACGTTTGCGCCCAGCCTTTGGGGGTGCTGGACGGTTTGGAACATAAAATGTAGGATTCATAACTGATAAGTCAGAAATGTCCGAAGCCTCTGAGTCGTTGCTGTAATGCAGTGGTCGTGCAGGGCGATGTTTAGATTTGCCTATAGGAATACTTTCGGACGAGGTATTCAAAGAAGAAGTAGCCCGCATTGGTGCAGAGTTATCCGGAAACGGCGCAGCATAAGTCTTGGCAATGGTTGGAGGGAAAGGAACGATACTAGTATTCGACGAACTCGATTCGAGCCTTGGTCTCATGGGAGAATCAGGCTGCGTGTGTAGAAACCCGTCTGGAGGGGGGGAGGGTGAAGGAAAATCACTGGGAGATTCTTCAAAAATGTTTGTTGGTTCGTCCAAAATTTCTGGCGGTTGAACATGAGATATAGATTCTTGAGTCTGTGGAACAGAAGGTTGAGTAGGGTTGATTATGAACTCGATATTCCGTTCATGATACTTGCGACACTGATCAACATGTACATATTGAAAATGGTTGTCAGGTTTCTCCAGAACAATATTATTTTCAAAGACATTTGCCACCCGATATGGACCTTCGTAGCTGGGTGCAAATTTCTTCTTTAAAGTATGCGAAACAGAAGACTGGAAGTGTGTTTCCACGAGAGTGAGATCTCCAACGACAAGATCTGGTTCCCTACGCCTAGAATTATAATATCTTGCTTGAGCCGCTTGTGCTCCGATCATTGCAACACGAGCTTTTTCTGCCATAATTCTTACTGATTGCGGAGTTGGTCGCTGGTTTAGTTCGTCGATAATCCCCGTTAAATTTTCAAAAGGGGTTTTAATTTTGCGACCCAGAAAAGTTCTGCAGGAGTAATTTTAGTAGACTCGTGGACAGACGAGCGGAGGGCGAACGCAAAAAGCTCTAAATGGTCATCCCATCTTTCATGATGATCCATTACAAAAGTCGCAATCATTTTCACTAGCGTTCGGTTAACGCGTTCCGCAGGATTACTCTGGGGATGATATGGGGAAATGAATTTATGTTTAATGTGTAGTCTCGCACACATTCTTTCAAAAATGTCAGAAATAAATTGAGGACCATTATCCGAAACTACTTTATTAGGTGCACCATATCTAGAAAATACTTCATTAACTAAGACATTACAAATAACTTCAGCCGTAGCGGCTTTAATGGGAAAAACTTCAACCCATTTAGAAAAATTATCAGTTAGTACTAAAACGTAACGAGCTTTATTTTTAACAGATAATGGATAAGGTCCCAATAAATCTATGGAAATAATATCAAACACATGAGAACTTGAACTAGATTTCAAGTGACCGGCCGGTCTTACATTACGGTAATTATTAATCTGACATAAGTGACATGATTGAACGTATGCGAGCACACTTTGGTACATGCCAGGCCAATAGGCAACATCCCGCAATTTACAACGGGTCTTGCGAATACCTAAATGGCCTGCAAGAGGTTTGTCATGAAATTCATTTAAAAGAGCCATTCTAAGGGTTCGCGGAATACATGGGCGAAACTCTGCCCTAGTAGTCCGAGATTTTGTATAATAAAGAAGACCCTCTATTACTTCAAAATGTTGTGACCTTCCAGCCAGAGAAGGATCACTTGGTAGGGGCGAACCCGCAAGCAAAAAATTGTAGATATCCCCAAAATCTGGATCATTTATTAATTCTGCCATTATCTGCTCTCTGGATGTTATATCAGCAATTAGAAGTAAAGGCTGACATCCAGGAGTAGTTTCTGTGGGGACCCCACTAATCGGAACGCGAGACAATGCGTCCGGTAATTGATTCTTATGACCTGGCTGATACGAAATTTTGATATTGCTCTCTTGTAACTTCAGAGCCCACTTCATAAGTCTTTGAGACAGGTGCTTAGCAGAATTCAAATACTGAAGGGCAGAATGATCCGTAATTATGTTACTGTCAATTCATTAAGATAACATTGAAATTTATTCAGTGCATACACAACAGCAAGACATTCACGTTCCGTAGCTGAATAATTGCGTTCAGCTTTGGCTAAAGTACGAGACGCAAAAGCTATTGGATGCCCAGCTTGCGACAAAACGCAACCAAGACCAACTCCGGATGCATCAGTATAAATATCAAATTCCTTAGTATGATCCGGGAAAGCCAACACCGGAGGCTGAGTCAATGCAGACTTCAGTGTTTCGAATGCAGCGTTAGCCTCAGGTGTCCAAATAAACTTCTTGTATTTACGTTTTAAAGCATACAATGGCTCACATATTGTAGCAGCATAAGCGGGGACGAACTGCTGATACCATCCGGTCATTCCCAGAAAGCGGGATAGTTCTTTTGCTGTTTTAGGCCGAGGAAAGTCAACAATAGGCCTAATTTTTTCATTATCCGTAAATAAGCCGTGGGGAGTAATTTTCAACCCCAGATATACAATCTCGTCCCTCGCTATCTGGCATTTACTAGGTTTTAACGTCAAGCCAGCATTACATATAAGTTGGAACACCTGTTTGAGCAGAGAAAGGTGATCGTCAAAAGTCTCTGATGTGATAATAATGTCATCCAAATAGACATGCACATGGGGACCCAGGACAGGTCTGAGAACCGTATCCATAAGCTTTTGGAAAGTAGCAGGTGCAGAAGCTAGTCCAAAAGGCATACGTAAATATTCATAGGCCCCAAAAGGAGTCACAAAGCCAGTTTTATCGACAGAGTCCGGATGTACTGCCACCTGCCAATATCCACTCGCCAAATCCAAGGTTGACATCCATTTGTTTGACGACAAGTCATTTAAAATATGTGACATAACAGGTAGTGGATAATTGATAGTTTTTGTGACTTGGTTGAGCTTGCGAAAATCTGTCACGAAACGAAATTCATTGGCTTGTTTCTTTGGAACCAAAAAGGCAGGAGCAGCCCAGGCGCTTGTTGATTCCCTGATTATGCCCTGCTTAACCATTTCAGCAATTTGACGTTGCATTTCCTGTTTGTTATGTGGAGCACAAGGGTAAGGTTTCGTCGCAATGGGTTTCGAACCATCAGTATCAATAACATGATAAACCACCTGTGTGAAACCAGGTTGATCCGAAAATAAACCAGGGCTTTCCTGTAAAAGGAGAGAAGCTGGTCTCGTTGCCCCTCATTCAATTGGTCACTCAACAATAAACTCGTGATATCTACAGGAACCGTAGGAATCATTTCGACAGGTTCCGGAAAGGAAATCACATGTTGTACAAAATTCAAAGTTATTTGAAACTTGTTTATAAAGTCCATTCCCATTAGACATTTCACAGGTAGCTCGTCTATAAGCAGGAAAGAATGTGTAAAACGAGCTTTTCCCAGCCCTAAAGATAATGTGACAGTTCCTGAGATACTGAAGATTTCATTATTTGCACCTCGAAAATACTGCGTTGCAGGCTGAACATGTATTGCAGAAAAAGTGTCAGTGCAAAACTTTGTATTTAGGGCTGATATTTCAGACCCAGTGTCGAACTTTGTCTCGACAATAATGTCTTCAAGTGTCAAGAATACATCAGGCAACTGAGGAGTTTGAACAGTCACTAATACTGTTTTAGGGGTCAGAATGTTTGGTAACAGGAAGCAGGACCGACCCTTCGTCTACTTCCTGTGGAAGTTTAAAGTAATCCTGGTGGGGTTATCATGTGGTCGGAAACCTCGACCCTGCCGGGTATCGGGAAAATTTTCACGATGAGGAAAACTGGGTGAAAACAGCGTCGGGAACTCCGCGTGTCTGTTGACATTTTCATATCCGTTACGTCTGCCCCTCAGCACGGGCAGAAAAATTGTCATTGCCCTGAGCATGATATCGTTCCGAATGCTGCTGAGTGAAACGAGGTCGAGCATACTGTGCAGGTGTACGATATCCCGAAGCTGGTCCAGAAACTCGCTGTTGGTTTGCCACTCTTCTGTGTGGTGGAACGTATGCAGCTTGGGTGTGCACTTGTGTATGCTCGCGCTGAAAGTTATGTCTATTATGCCGCTGAGGGTTTTCGTAATAAGCCTCGCGGGGTGCCTGAGCATGGTGAGTTGAACCATGTTTGCCATGTCGCCTCTTCATACGTGCGTATGAGGCGAAGGCATTCATGAATTCTGGCAGGGTGTCGAACCTCAAGAAAATCTTGTAAGAATGGGTCGAGCTGCTGCACGAGGGTATCCAACATGTCAACATGACTGGCATGTGGATCCCATAGGTTATATAGGCGTGTAGTTTCCAACGCAAATGCAACAGGGCTATCATTGGGACCTTGCTGACGCGAAAAAAGCTGTTGAGCAAGGCTAGCTCGACTGAGGCCGAAAGGAAAGACCTCCAAGAATTCTGCACGGAAATTCTCATAATGAGAATCTGGGTTCGACCTCTCCACTGCCGATACCAGGTCTTAGCGGTATCCCTCAAGCAAGTGCCGGCGATTTGGACTTTGCAGTCGTCAGGAATATTATATAGATCAAAATGATCTTCCAGATCTTCGAGGAACTTTAAGGACCCCTCCAAACCATTGAAATGAATTGTTCCTGCATGCGGCACGAAATGGGCAAGCATTCTGCTTCGCTGAGAGGATTGCACTCCCTCAGGTACGACCCGCGACTCAGAGTAATAAGAAGCTGGTGCATTACGAAATGGTGAAGAATGTCTGGGTGCGCGTAAATCATTCATATCAAAGTCAGAGCCACAGGCTTTGTGCAAATTGTCCACAAAACACCATTACCCTCGAGACTTGCCGGAGGGTGGAAATTTGCAGTTGTCTCAGGTAAGGAAGACATGGGTAATAAACGTCAAGATCTCGTGCTCGAGAAAAGTTCGGGCGCCAATTATAATGAATTAGCTTTATTTACTTTCCGCTAAGCTAATTATTATGAATGATTCTCTTCCTACCAGCTAGCTAATGATTTACTTGTACTAAGCTTCAAAATAATGAATTCAAAAGGGTGTTGTTACTAGTTAATTACGAACTTAAACAAAGTCTCAACGCTGGTTATTTATAGGAATCAAATAAATGTTTTAAACCTAACAGCCAGACAGAGGTCTGACAAAAACTATGAATTGAGAAAGACTGAACTTACTGAAAACTTCTTATTTCAACGACTCTTGGTCAACTAAGGCACGCACAACACTTGTAGAACAATAATGAATAATCACTCCTCGTAATATACACGCTCTCACTTAACGACCACAAGCTCTCCTCATAACAACACAAAGCTCCTAAGTCTCGATGAACGCGCCTATATACTAGCTACCACCACGTCATGACTTACACTCATTGCCAGATCTCATTCAGCGGGTGAAATAATATTTCGTTCAGTAGGAAGATAATTTACATAGTAAAATAAAATAACCAGAGATAGTAAAATCAAAAGGAAAGTGAATATAGAGTATACGTTACACATTAATTTATAATCAGCATACGTTACTATGAATTGTATATAGTATAATTTGCTTTTAAATAAACAAAGTAAAACATTTCTTTGGTTTTATTTCTTAAACATTGCCTATCTGAAGAACATCAAAGGAGCACAACGAGAAAAGCAACTTTGAAAAAAACAAAAAACAATTTCGTGGCAAGTTACAACGCAGGGCTACGTCAAATGTCCTTCGCTGAATACTTTAAGGACATAGAACTAGTGTGATACTGCCATGAAATGGTGATAGTTGACGTAGTTCTACGCTGTAGGATGCAGCACAGTTGCTACTGTGACCCTTTGATTTTTATTTGGTGATATTCTCTGCAAAATAACAATAGATGTAAGAAAATGATTGCACTCATGAGCCAAAATATTATGAGCACACAATTATTAGCATTTTGGGCCTCCTTTCGCAGCACTGACAATTTGTTTCAGTTCACTAATTTTACTTCACCATGGAAAGTGTCACTAGAAACGGTGTACCAAATAGACAGAATGACATCGCAGATCTAAGAATGGTACCAATATTAAATGGGATTTAAGTCGAGGAAATTTGGCTGCCTTTGGATCACGCTAAATGTTTGAAGCTGATCCTCAACTTACTCCTGCGCACTGTAAGATCTTCAGACACAGGGCACTCTATTTCTGAAAGAGTCAAGTGCCATCAGTTTGCACTGTCACCAGGAATGATAACGCTTAATTGTAAAAATGTCTAGGTAGAATCTATCGTTGAGGATGTATTCAGCAGGATTGAAAGGATCTGGTGATGTCCGTGAAAGCGTTCCCCATACCACGACGCTTCCACCGTAAGCCTGTTTCCGTCCAAACATTCAGTCCGATTACAGCTGTTCACCAACGTAGCGTCGATTACAACTCCTTCCATTTGCGTATTGCAAAAGTAACGTGAAATCATCTGGCAAGGATAACCTTTTCCAACCGTCCAATGTCTAGTCAGGGTACTTTCGTGCCCATTGCAGGTAAAGGTACTAACAAATATTGCTCAACAATGGGCGCGTGAATGCTCCGCCGTCTACTTAAGCTCACCGGAACAGTGTTGTCCGGATTCTGCGCTGTGAAACGTTTCTCTGTTCGCCCTTGATTTTTCCCTGCCGTTAACTGAGCGATCCTTAATCGTTTTTCCCGCACGCCGCGTGGACTATTGGCTCTCTTCGTACCATTACCACCTCATCTACATGCATACATACAATCGTGGCCAAAGGTATTCCATCAGTAGACCGAAAGTCAATTTTTGAAGTTTAAAGTAACCTTATACAGCGTAATGATAAACTCATGAATACATATTATGCATCATTTTAAAGGAAAGTTTATGCTGAATTCAAATATTGTTTACAGAATGTTATTACCAGTAATACAAGTGAAGTTGCAAGCAAAAATGTGCAAGTGAGGAAACACAAATCCAGTTCTGAAAAGCCCTGGCCACAGTAGTTCTCATTTTCTTGTAGGACTTCCGTCCACAGTGAGTAGAGTTTAGGTCCCAGCCACCTACAGCGAGATCGCCTTTTGGGCATTAAACAGAAACGGAAGGAATGAGATCAAGTCTAGCGACTTTGACAGAACAGTTTGTAGTGAGATTAGAGTACAGTAGATGGCGCCACCGTACAAGTGCGATGTTGCACATAGAAGGGTGAGAGAATTTCAGGGGGGGGGGGCATAGGAAAGGATACCCATTTAACCAGTGGGTCCATCCTGGGGGCCGTCATCACTTAACGTGCTCGTCCAATGCACGGCGGATATTCAGCGATTGTTAGTAAATCACACCATCTCTGAAAGATCAGCCCAGGTTCGAACCTGAGGACCTTGCATTGATAGTCTGACTCTCTAACCACTAAGCCATCCGCGGCTCATCCAGTTCTGAAAAAGCGTTCGCGCCCCCTTTTATTCACTATAGCTTTCTCCGACGTCCGCTGGTGAAATATAAAATGATGTAGAATCGTCTGCCGACTTAGCACGCAGCTGCTTGTAGTCAGTTGAAGGAAGTGTATGCAGAATTCCTATTGATATTTGAAATTGGGAATGTCAAAGAGCCGAACTTTGGTCCTGCCTCTTCAAAATAGGGCAAAAATTATTACTTTGCATGAACTTGGATTCAGTAGTCGTAAATTGCTGTTAAGTGTGGCTCTGATCATTTCACTGTCTTGCACACCATTAAAAAATTTGCAGAAACTGGATGTAGGAGAACTGACCACCAGAGAACTGGTCACTGGAGAACTGGCCAACCGGAAAAATGACCACTGGAAAACTGGCCAGAGGAGAACTGGCACCCGGAGAACTGGGCACAAAAATTTTAAGGGGCGTATAGAAATTGCATTTTTGACCGCTTCGTGGCCACGATCCCCAGAGGTTGGTTATTTGAGTCATATAAAGTTTCCGTAATTTCGTATTTTCTTACTTGCGGTTATTAATGTAATTCTTTGTAAAAAATGTTTATGATCTACAACTCAAGAAATGATTACAATATTTACAAACTGCAAGTCTGCAATTAATTATCTGAGGGCATGTGCCGCCTCAGGAAACCTGTCGAACCTTATTAATGTTTCGTGCTATTATACCACCAGAATGTCCCAGTTTGTAATCATTCAGAAAAGTTACGTGCACCTGGCCCTTCTTCATGGTCTACTTTGACCAAATCGTTTGCTCTCGCAGGAAAATCTTGGCAGGAAATGGGACACACAACGCGTACACCAGATATGTACCGACGTTTGGACCTATGCCATGGGACGTTGTCGGACGGTATTATTCCTCCAGAGTGGATAAACCTGGCCATCGTTGATTGCGAAAATTCCATTTTCGCCATACCAATCGGACAGGTAAGTCATGAATTCTGATCGTTCGTCCATGATGGGTTCCGGTTCAATTCCCGGTGAGACATTGAGGTTGTGTTTGTCTTAAGGCATTGGATCTCTCCCTTCTCTGGAATCAGTTACCATAAATCAGGGACGGGAGACTGCTTATAGCCCACTGAGTTGCTCACAGTTGCCGTTAAACCTTAATTTAAAAAAATTCGAACAGCATTTTTTCGAAGGCGCGATATTACAGTTCTTCAAGGATCGCCAAACGCTACGTTAAAATGGAAGAGACCAAAATGGGTTGGAACGCAAACACTAAGATCGAACTACATACGCATGTTATAGCAAATGTTATTTTACCTCTCTAATTTAACGGATACAATGATATGTTGAAGCAGGGTTTTGGTAATATTGATTGCTAACTATCTTAGTTAGCAATCAAATATTACCAAAAAAACCTGCTTCCATAATTTCCTTAACGAAACACATATGCCAGCCCGGAAAACTAAAAATCCAAGAGCCACATTGTAATGCTTGCTTACTCAAAGAGGTGACGCAGTATTTGAAGATTTTATCATAAGAAAAGGCTTCGAAGAGTAGTAAATTTACCAGAAAGCAGGGTACTCGGGCAAAGATGAGATGATCAATAGAGAAAGGCAAAACAGAGAATGAAGTGGAATTATGTGACCAAATAATGAAGTGACTTCTGTTTTTCTTTGCTGGCTGGAGAAACTATGGCATAGTGGGATGAGCATAAAATAAAATGACAGTGGTAATTTAATTCTACAAAAAAGCAACACAAAAACCTTAAACAATAAGATTATCTTACAGCAGTGATATGTAATTCCTTGAATACATTTTTTAAAACAAACCATATTTCAATTAAATGCAAAAAGAATTAACAAAAGTTATATTTCTCTCAGCAGTTGTTTCCAGAGGGTGATCAACTTTTCTTTAACAGACAATTCTGAAACAATAAAAACAGCGAACAGCTGTAGAGCAGAAGCAATTAAAACGCTAAAATCAGGTCGGGCGAAGAGCTCTCTGGTGATGCAATAAAATAAACACCGGATGCAGATGACCTTGGCTTAACAATGCGCTGCGCTCCGAAACACTTTCGAATCTTTCAAACATATTCTCAGCGGGAAATTATCTAAAAATTCGTTCCATCCAGATCCGATAGGTCGATTTCGTCATAATCCACGAAACGTGCGAGCTTCCATTTGAAAATATGGTTATCGATTTTTTTGTTCGCTTTCGTTTTAACATTGTGTGTTGCGAAATTATCAGTGCTATTGGTGGAATTTCATACTGCGAAACATAAAGCAATGTCAAATGTTTTCTAGATAGAGGAGTTATTAGGAAACTAGAGGTTTTAGCCAATTGCCCACCTGCCTAATTTTACGGATGATCAGAATGCTGCTCTTTAAATTTAAAATCTGTGATATTCGTTTACTTCTGCCTATTATCACAGCCTTCGTGAAAGCGAAGTATGCAAAAATTTAGTATTATAATTATTTTCCCAAGTATGATAGCCAGTTTTTTTATTCTGATTTAAATCTCCCATTTATTGTCTGCATTTCAAATTGGATGTAAACAGAATGTGAAACAGAAGAGCGTTGCAGTTTCGTACATACCAAATGTCTAAAGAATGAGACTGTCGCTATTTGTTTAATGTGAACAGGAATTTGTTTATTCTTGTGCACTCACGTGGCGAATGTTTCTAGAAGTTCCAAATGCAATCGGTAGTCAGGAAGAACGACGTAACGAACTGCTGAAATATTCGCTGTCGAGATTACTACGAGAATTAAAAACTTTGGTGTGTTATATTAAAGCTTCTGTGGACACGCTTAGAGACTTCCAGTCCTTTTTAAATGGTTCGCGATAGAGCAATGGATTTTGTATTGCATAACAATAAACTGAAGGTTACCGACAACGTGATGAATATCAGTAAAAATCTCGTTCTCTCACAAATTTTGCTAGACATGATTGTAACCTCCTTTCATGAGCCGTGAAAATGAACTTAAAGACATTTTATTGCATGGCAACAGCCGGAAGGAAAATTAAGTTTCTTCGACATGCGGCTATTATTTTCTCTATATTTGTCCTGGCAGGTTCTCGAAGATGTAAACCACATGGTCTTTTAACTGTCGAAGAGCTGATTGCTCTCGCAAATATTGCATCTTGAAAAGTTAAAAAGAAGAACACTCATAGCATACTCGCAAGTAAATTATTTCTTTTCCGGAGCAGTTCCCCAGGAAACTCTGAAGAATAGAATAATAGTCGGCATTTTGTTCATTTGCTGGGTAACGGTTACATTTCACACAAATGAGGCTTGATATAACTAAACATTAATAATTTCTCTTGCAACGTGAGGAGCATATGCTCAATTTACGACGTTCTATACTTCAATTCCTTTCTTAAGGATTCCCACTACATTGGGGGTCCTTTTATTGAAAAAATGCTGGAATGGGTATTTTTTTAGCAAGGCTAATACATTGTGATGATGTGAAAACCGGTAGAAAAAAGAATTTTAAAAAATGCCAGTGGTGCACAGGAAAATGAGAACTGCTGAATTTTAATAAAGTAAACGTGGGGAAAATCAGAAGTAGGCAATGGAACGCCATTTCGAAGTGAAAAGCGAGGAAGGGAGAAGGACAGCCATCTTGGTGACCAGTTCACAAGGTCATAACGAGCCCATGAATTCTCAGAACTTTGAGCATGGAATTCTTCGAAGAGCAAAGCAATAGCGAGGTAGGGGCCATCGAGCGGATGTAAACCGTGAGAACTTAGGACGCGGAGAGTGAAGGATGCCCAGCAACGGGGGTCAAATGCGTCGTCGTGATTGGCCAAGCGCTCGCTGCGGCTCAAAAAAGTTTGGGAGGACTCAGGAAGTTAGTTTTTTGGCGGTCTCTTTTCGTATAGCTTCCACAGGAGTAAGACGTCAGGTCACCGCTTGGGATGATTTTGACTTAAGCACAGCGCTCAGCTGCGGTCGAGTTAGCTAGGGGTAGATTTCGACTAACTGCGGTTAGTCACACAAATATCTGTATTTTGTTCCAAGGGATCTGGCCGCGGTCTAGATCCATTATATCTGAGATCTGATAATCTCAGATCTTGTTTCCAAAGTGTTGCATAATTGCTTGCATGAGATGGAACGTGATTGTAAGTGCCATGTGTGCTGAATACTGCGTAGCTTATGAACTCAAACAAAAACTGAATTTAACATCACTGAACTCTTGTAAAAAACTGAACGGTGCTAACAAGGAAGCACCATATTTCTATTAGCTCAGCTCTTAAGCTCTATTGTCACCTCAAGCTCATACGAGCATTTTCTGTATGTTCTAGTGCAAGGTGTAAAACCAACCTTCATCCTACCCTAAGTGGGGGATAATAAAGTTCCTTGTTATTTGTTAAATATCTTTGGCTCATTTCTACACCAGCTTGGAAGTCTTCAACCACGCCTCTGTGTCGAATAAAGGTGGACCTACTAAAGGCGTTTAGACCTTACCCCAATTTAGACTGGTGGCAGCAAGAAAAAAAGTAAGTGCATCTGGATGGTAAGAGTATCGCAGTGAAATAAAGTGCAATAACATTCACCATGCAACACCTCCCACTATCCCACACCAAATGAAATAAACAGAAAAAATACAACAACGATTATCGTGACGGTACGATTATGATACACACGAAAACAAATAAACGTTGAAAAAAAATTATATCAATATACATTTTCAAGAAATTGAGAAATCTGTTAATGAATTTAAAGAAATATGTCGTTTACGGTAAACGCTCTAAATAAAAAAGTTACAGATATATGATGGCATGTTTTGCATGTATATGCGCATGACTATTATCTGTGCAGCGAACTAAAAGATAAGTGATGTTCCTAAACCCTGCTAAGATACACTCATTCCTACATGTGTGAATTTTCGCTGAGATAACCACTAGTTCATTGCATGCACAACATTGTAAAAAAGATGTATACTAAGTTTTATCAATTTATTTACATACCTTTTGCAGTTATCAGGTTTTCCGTAAAGAGTTCGGAACAAAATTCTCATCCTGCAAACAACGCGTTTCAAGTGTCTCTTCCCGCTCGTTTGACACCTGAGTTTAGATATTCTAATTGCTATAACTCTGAATATATTCATCGTAGACAAGAAACAAAGGCAGTTTCGGAATCCTAAAGAATGGGGATTTAAAATGAACGCATTTTTGCAAAATGTGAAATTTGGCCCAAAATGGTCTTTTCAACGTAGTGGGATACCTTAATGATCTGAATGCACACAGTTTATCACAAATTCACAAAATATACAGGTAACAGTCAGAAAAACATAAATATGTTTCCACAATAGCACTCTGTTAGGGTTTTATTCTCTCAAAGCAAAAACAAATAGATAAATTATTTTTATGCAATAAGATCAGAAAAGGAATAGTCGTTGGCTGAATGAAGAGAACTAAACATTAAACAACACACTGAAAAATATTTCCTGAAATTCAGGAGTCATTTTGTGTGAATTCCTGAATAAACGAAGCATATTCCGTGAAATGACGGAATAAAGAGAGCAGAATTTCACCGATTCTCCTTACACAAGGAATATTCTGAATTTTCAGAAACCTTTCCGCAATCACTTTCGTAATTAACAAAATAAATTATGTTCTCACTTTTTCCGTATCCATACGATGGAAAATTTCCGGTAATAGGAGAGATTAGTTAGAAAACTTGAGGTTTTATTTAAATATTAAATTTCCCTTAACTGCCGGAGGTCCTGAATTTAAAGTTATGTAGGGAGATCAGATATCGTGTAAAAAAAAAGGAGATCAGATATTCTGTAAAAAATAAGTGGCGTGAATTTACGGAAAATTGCTGAAAATAACGTTCAGCAAAGTTGCCAGTAAGTGTCTTCTTTTAAGAGAATTTCCGTTTCTAAAAGTTCCCTTTTTTCTTAACTTCCGTATTTTCACAAATTTTCCGTAATCAGTAATACCGTTTATTTAAAAAAAGCCTGTTTCAGGTTTTTCTCTATTTAGACAGAAATTTCGCAAAATCCAACGCGCAGAATATTTCATGCCAGTGTGCAATGTACTGTTTTATAGTATTATTTCACAAATCTTCTCAATATAAAATTCAGTTAAAATAGTATAACTATACTACTAGTAATCCCAATTTCTTGGCGTAGAATATAAATCAAAGTTTCCAAGCTTTCTTTTTTTGTCCTGGGTTTTTAAGGACTGCCATGACCAACCCGATGGTCTATAAGCCGCCCCTCATCCCTAATTCAGGGCTACTGCTTCCAGGAAAGGGAAGGAGTCAGTGCCACGCCTCACCGGAATTTGAACCCGGATCCATCTCAGACGAATAAGCAGAAGCCAGAGCTTAGACCAATGTGCCACCGGGACGGAATATTTCTATTTGCGAATATCTCTCACTTTCGGATGTACCGAATTAACAAAAGGTAAAATTTTCTACGTTTTCCATACCTTAGAAGAGTGACATTTCTTTAGTTGTCCTTTCAAAAGATTTCATATTCCACAGTCGTGTAACGCCTACTCCAACCTTACATTTCCTCAAGTTCTTTTTTGCCAAAGGGCGTGCTCAGTTCATAGGAAAATATGGTGGAATCCGTCTTGTTGAAACTTTCTAAGCGAAATGATGCTATTGACAATTTTAATGCAACAAAATGCTAGCACGACTAGGCAGTGCTCTAATACAACAAAATGAGAAGAGCAACGTTGTGCTGCAAAGAATGTCGGGAAACTTTGATCGTCTGAATTCTCGGTTATGCCGTCTGTTTTTTGTTTTTTTTCCTGCTTGTTTTTCTGTTTTCGGTGAAACTAGTTTTTGGCAGTTAAAGCTGCCAAAAACTGCCAGCGATCATTATTAGCAATTATAGTGATATAGTGAAACCTCCATTAACTGGAACCTCCTCCAAAAACGGTAAGTTTTGGTTGGTACAATACAGCTGTGGCAGGATTAACATTAGCGATAACGTCCGAACATGTTCCGGGGTTCGGACATTAGCGATAACGTCCGAACCCCGGAACATGCCAGTAAGTCCAGAAGAAGGTTTAACGGGTATCTTTTCTCTTCGTATTTTACCTAGCATCTTCGATTCATCGGAGGGTGAGTAAAAAGGAGACACAGAATGTTGCTATAGAAGCTGTGACCTGGACAGGATGGTTTGCATTACTTCGGGAGTAATGGCGTGCTTAAATGAAAACAAGGAGTTCAAGTTTAGTTCCACGTGTGATGGCAATAACTTGAGGTAAGCTCCAGCTCCCATGTAAGTCTCAGTCTCACACGAAGTGTTAGTGTCTGGAATATTGCCCTGCGGTGTCTCTTCGTTTGGTCCCTGCGGGATCAATTCCTGCTTCTGCTCTCACAAATGCGTCGTCCTAACTGTATATTTACAATTCACTGTCTCCAACATTTTTATGTTTTTTTTTGTTTGTTTTCCCCTGTAGGGTAGTCTGACCATAATCTCGTAGCTTGCTGTTTTCAAGGGCTCTTTAAAACTAGGAGGAAGACACTACCTTCTTAAAATTCTATACACCGTGATTAATATTTAAAGTTTAGCTGTAGTTCATCCAATTCTAGTGTACGATCGTTGGAGACAATGAAACAACCCTTGCATTGCAACTCCTGTTGCCAGTTCAAAAATTCAGAGGCGAGAAATCAGTTACAATTGCTCTTCAATTAAGCTCAGTTTTCTTTTAGATAACGTTATGCAGTCTGTGTTCGCATCTTCGTATCGCTACAATCGCTTACTACATCTGTCTCTTACCCAGCATTAACTTCTAGGATTTGTTCAGCAGGAGTGCAACTGAAAAACAATATTAATTTAGGTCTAACCTCCAGAAAACGGACACCTTCAACAACGATTACTTCTTCCCGGTTGGAGTGGTGACCGTTATACAGAGGCTTCCGTCGCTACATAATGCATTTTACAAATACTGTTTCAAATTTGATTTTTCGCTTGATATTGAAATTTGCTCACATTTTTTTCCGTAGGTTTTTAAACTACCACTGACATGGCTCAGTTTGCTGATTTCCAGCCTCTTTTTGGTGTGGTAGAAGACTATATGGGGTTTTAATTCCTTTGCCGGTCGTACAAACTACGGCTTTATATAAACATAACGTGAATGCGTTATGGGTAAAGGAGGCATACTGAGATTGTCCCTGAATTTTTAAACTTTTGCCAGCTGCGACCCTCCACCCAGACTCGTGTATGTCGGGCAAAGAAGCTCCGTGTACGAGGAATTTGGGACTCTACATGGACGTTTGCGCCACGCAAACGAGGTTTGGAAGAACTAAATACGACGCTTCTTCCTCCCAGAAAATAAGCTAAGTTACCTGTTCAGACTAAATGTATATCTAGATAAACTGATAATTGTGTAATAGAAATACAGTAATCCTTCGTTATAACCGAACAAAAATGGTGTTCGATATTGCCGCTTGTCCGTTATTAACCCGGCAAGGGTGGTATATGTACACTATATTGACAAAAGTCACGGGACACCTAGAAAAGAAACACAACATAGCCTTTATTGACATACATTAGTACGATGTCTGTCCACCTTTGGCCTTAATTCATGCACTGACCCTTCGAGACATGCTTTCGACAAGGTTTTTCAACACAGCGATAGGTATGCGCTTCCATTCAGTAAATAATTCCGCCGCTAACTGTTGCTTAGTAGTAGGCCTTGGTTCCAAACTTCTTTTGCGGAGCCCTAATTCATCCCATAAGTGCTCTATGGGATTAAGTTCAGGGTTCTGTGCTGGCCAGACCAAACAATACGGAATTATCGTCAAACCACGCCGTAATAGTCCTTGCTTTAAGGCTCGGACCATTATCCTGCTGGTACCAACAAGGCTCGGTTCCGAAGTATTGCCACAGAGTTGGTAGGGCATAATTGTCCAGAATATCGAGGTAGACTTGCTGGTTAACACGTTTCTCCAAGATAACTAATAAGCCGGGACCATACCACGTAAAGCACCCCTCACGAGTACACTGCCAGCTCCAAACTGGACCGTAGGAACAGAACACTGTGGTAAACAGCGTTCTCCCCGCTGCCGCTATTCCCACGCACGGCCATCAAACTGATGGATTGTGTATCTGGATTCATCAGACCATAGAACCCGTTTCCACTGATCTACGGTTCACGATAAATGTTCTTTACACCATGCTAAACGACGAGTAGCATTCCGAGTGGAGATGAAAGGCTTATGAGCAGCCGCACGACCACGGTAACCCATGGAATGAAGTTCCCTTCGAATGGTACGTGTACATACCGAGGTTCCAGCATTTCTACTTACCTGTACACTGAGGTCTTGTGCAGTACCCCTTCGATTAGATGTAACGACTCTCCCTAGGCTTCGACGTCCTATATCACTGATTTTCTCTGGTCTGCCGATACGTTTAGGTGCTTCAGGCACGCCACGTGTCTTCCACTTATTCAGTACATCCAAAACAGTTGACTTGGGTATGTTTAAATGCCTCTCACTTTCTCTTATGGACAATCCACTAATACAGGGCTGGCAATCGTTTTCTGACTAGTGTACCATTTAAAGTTTACTTTACTGCTTTCAACTGTCAAGTGTGCCACCTCTCTTGGATTTTTTGTTTTTGTTTTTGTTTTTAAATTTGTTTTTACGTCATGAACCTTTTTTGCGAATAACATAAAAATGATATTAACAAAATAGGTAAGTAGGTGACTTTTAAGATTAACACAATTTCAATTTGAACCTGATTTAATTTGTAAGAAGATAATTAAAAATCATACTGGCATAATCACATTGGTGTGAAACTTGTTGATCAATGCCAATCGCCAAGGATACTCGTTCATGCTCGGTTCATAACCTATTGTTTTCAACGTTATGGGCACCATCAGCAGTCGCAGGCACTATTTTCTGTAAGTTAATCCCCATTTGTACTACAAATTTCAGCTTCACTTCACACATTATACATTTCCCTGTGATCATAGTTGGAAAACTTAGCAGTTTAATTAATTCCTCCTCATTACATTTCAACAAAGAAATCTAACAAACATTTCTAACCTATAAAATCAAAATATCTTACCAACAATACCAGAATATAAAATTATTGTTTTCAAAAACCTACATTTTTACTTGATTTTTCTGTTTTCATGGCAGTGTGCCACCCAGCGGCACGCGTGCCATAGGTTCGCCATCCCTGCACTAATACACTGGTGTGCAAAAATTAAGGACGAAGAGGAGAAATTAGAATAACAGCGGAACGAGCAGGCAGAACGGACCGAAAGACCACACAGGAGGTAGACTAGGGTCTGGTACGGTAGGGCGTGCGCATATATGCAGCATGAAGTCGGGCGGGGGTGGGGGGGGTTGGAAGGGTGTAAAGCATTACGCTCAGCAATTCGGTGAAAGCTATAGCACGGTGTGCATCGGTTTGAACGACGTCGAGTTGCTGCCACCGTGTGATATAGCCAACAGGCAATCCAGTAGACGACATCTGGATGACTTTACCCGAGGTCGCGTCATTGGGAAGTTGGAAGAAGGTCGAAGTGTGACTAGTGTGGCCGAGGAGTACGGGCTCGCTCGCAGCATTGTTTCACGAGCTTGGAGAGCATTTCAAACGACAGGAACAGCTGTCCGAGAGATTACCAGTGGTCGTCCACGAGCAACCACGGCGGCGGATGACCGGTATATGGTCCTACAGGCGAGAACGGACATACGGCAGACAGCGGGAGAAATCGCAAGGCACATGCAACAGACAACTGGACGTCCGTTATCGCGTTTTACCGTGGCCAGGAGGCTGCACGAAGGCGGTCTATTTGCACGACGACCAGTACGGTGTGTGCCATTAACGCCTGCTCATCGAAGACGACGGTTTCTGTGGTGCCAGGAACACAAGAACTGGACACATCTGAAATGGAGTGGAGGTCTCTTTACGGATGAGAGAAGATTGAGTCTGACGAGCGATTCTGGACGTATACAAATCTGGAGAGAGTGGGAAACACGCAATCACACCTCCGACATCATCGAAAGAGACCGGTTTGGAGGTGGAGGAGTTCTCGTTTCTGGCGGTATCATGCTCGGTAGCCGTACTGACCTCCACATCTTCCAAGACAGTTCAGTCACTGGTGTCCGCTATTGTACCGAGGTTCTCCTGCCTCACGTGCGTCTGTTTAGACGTGCTGTGGGTCCTGAGTTCCTCTTCATGGACGACAATACTACACCTCATCGTACAGTGGCTGTCGCAGAGCTATTGGAGAGTGAAGATATTCAACGCATGGATTGTCCCACAAGGTCCCAGGACCTAAACCCAATCGAACACGTGTGGGACCTTCTCGAGAGACGCTTGGCAGCACGTCACCAGCCGCCAGCAACGATTCCGCAGCTGCGATTGGCGCTACAAGAGGAATGGACCGCGATGCCCCAACAGCTCATGGACAACCTCGTCCTTAGCATGGACAGACGTTGTAAATCCTGCAACGCAGTCAGGGGTGATAATATCAACTACTAAATACTGTATTTTTCTTGGCAGCCGCCTGTCACATGGACGTTTCTGTCTTCTGTCCAGTTGTGCTCGAAGCTACTTTTTCAATAAAGTGCTTTTGTATCCTTTGGATTCCTTGTTTGGACGGTTTTGCTCACTTGTCCCATATTCGTACATCTTGGGGATCTTATGGTATGATCTAAAGTCGATGTGGAGCACTTCTGCACGACGTTATATTCGAAAAACCGTCTCGTCCTTATTTTTTGCACGTCAGTGTATAACACCCAACTATCTTTCCTTTCTCAAGGTCAGTTCTCTCCCGCCGCGATATTTTCACTCAACCTCACAGTGCGATACGATCGCGGTCAGCTGCAGGTTTGTTTTTATACCGTTTGTTGCTGTACCGCGCATCTTAACAACACAGCTGTTCCGTTCATTTTCTTTTGAAGGGGCGTAAGTTGACTTTTGTCGATATAATGTATGCGTGTGCCTTAGTCGACAGCTCTTTCCAGCTTATTGCTTTATGTTCCAGTTTTGTGTACGTGATGTTGGAGGACGTTTATTCAAGAAGTGGTATGTGTGAATCTAGACGAGGCTGAGTTTGCAAACGTTTATTCTGCATGATCGATCATCTCAAGGAAATTGTATTCTGGGCCTTTAAAGCAAAAATTTGTGATAATTTGGAATTATTTGAGATTTCATTAAACAGTTAAACTAGAATTTGTGTTAAATTTTGGGCACTGTCGCTATTTTCTGAACTTCAAAGTGTCGACTTATTTAAGACAGACCTTCCTGCAGCGGGTTTTTGAGCTAGCTGGCTTCGGGTAAAGAGATAGTTGGAGGTTTGACCATCCCAATTTCAGTGGGGCAGTAGTTTAAGATTTGGCTTATGACCATTCGTCCGAGATGACTTCAAATACCTGTGGAGGTATGAATGTTGTGTTTTCATTACGTTACTGGCTATTTCCCTTCCATGAAGCCAGTGTCCCTAAATTAGGGACAAGTGAGGGCTTGTAGTCCATTGAGTTGCTGCGAGTGGTTGTTAAACCTTCAACGCAGTGGTCTAAGCAATGGTCTCTGATCATTCGTCCGAAAGGGGTCCGGGTTCGAATCCCGGTGAAGCAGGGATGATATGTTTGTCTTACGGCACTAGCTCTCTCCCTTTCCTGGAACCAGTGACCCTAAATTAGAGACGGGCGCCTGTTTATAGCCCATTGAGTAGCGCAGAGCGGTCGTTAAACCTTAAATCAAAGCAAAAAATGTAAAAATAAACACTGCATCGTCTACCACATACGTATTTGACCCACTGTAACCGAAATTCGTGAACAGGGTTGTGTGCATTAATTTTCTGGAAGATGCTGTTATCAAACAATTCTGCTGCTGATATTCAAAAAGAAGCAAAAGATTGTCCCAGAAATATCGATGAAACATTAACAAAAAAAATGTATATCATTGTTGTCTTTTGAAAGAGTTTAGAAAAGAATATGATATAATTAGGAAAAGATCAGTCGTACATCTCATTTTTCTAGTTATAGGCAGCAGGAAAAGCTGCCAATCAGAACAATTAGAACCAAAATTACTGTGCTCTGTCTCACGTGGGAGTCGAATTCAATCTGCGTCTGAGAGAACCTTGTTTTCTAATTTCCTGAGGACCGGTTAACAAGCTTTTGATAATTGTTGTTTCCGATTATTCTTTGGGGCCATCATAACTTCCGTAGAGTAATTTTCCAAGCTCCAAATACTTCTTTGACGATACCACAAGGCGGAAATTAAACTTAATAATGTCTATCGTTATTAACAAAGATAATACAAACGCGACAAAAGAACCTAACTGGAGTCTTGAATATGTCACTTTATAAGGTGAACAGTAAATTAAATTAGGCCGTTGGCGCCTGATAAGTAATCATTTTTAAAAGTTAATGTGCTTGACATGTTTCTATGCTCTTAGCAATTACCTACTAAGTCGTGAAGAGTTGCCCCGCCTCGAGGCTCACAAGTTAATGCACATCATAATTTGATTGTTTTAAAAGATTAACATGTAAGTCCGTAACGCCATAATAAGTCTTTTGATCGACTTGTGCTTATGAGTTAACAAGAAATAGGAAAGTTTCTCATACCTATAAACTTGTTATTCCGGATAACTATTGGATTGAATATAAAAGGCAACGAACAACTTAATTTCATGGTTTTTTTTTTTACATTAGGCAAAACATGCTCTTGTAGTTTAAGATCAATACTTGCTGTAACAACTTAGCAATTTGTTGAACAATGCCACTTACTGTGAAAACTAACTCAGTCCTTCAGCTTTATTTCTAGGAAAAAAAGACGAAAATATCAAGACGCTGGTTCATCCATGTGTATTTACAATAATGTCTCGTATTCAGTAATACTGCTATTTCCCAAATTTACAGGACTTATGTATTGAGAACTGTAGAAAGTAAGCTGTGATTTAATCATAGAAAGAGCCCTGGGAACCTTATAGATTAGCCGTATGTTTGTAAATGAAGCAACTTTCTTGTTCTTTTTCTCTTATGCATCTTAATCTTGTAGGCAGCTTCTTTAACATTCGAACAAGTTTTAAATCTGAAAAAAAAATTTTTTAACTTACTTCGTTTCGAATTTCTGCTTTACTGATATTTTAGGTTATCGTTTTGAGGCTTTCAGTAGGTACACAGTTTTTCATATGCTTGGCTTTGAGGTACACATAAAAGAAAGTCAGATTCGGGACTTTAAATACTATATTATTAAGCATTACCCATTCCTATGTCTGAAAGTCTTTGTATTTTTCCTGAAAATCTTATCAAACAATAATTTTATTAAGGATGTGCTCCACAACGCACAGATAGAGAAATCACAAGTAGCTAACTCTTAAATGCTGTTGAAAGTATCGAGGTCACCATGTCGCGGTTTTGAAAATTGAAATGAATCACCGTTTATGGTGTTTAAAGAATAGAAATGAATAACGGTTTATGGAGTTACATACATATACAGATATCAGTCTCTTACCAACTGCTCTACATCATTTATATATCATAAAACACGACCCATATATGTCTAAAATATATTTTAATACCGTTCTAAGCACTGGGAATTAAACATAAACGAAGAATCCCAGCGGAGTGTGGAAGTTCGACATATATTGTGTGTTTGTAGTTACGCCATTACAGGAGATTTTGGGCTTAGTCGTGTGTTACAATATCAATCTCTGGTTGATATTCATATATCTTGTTGAACAGAAACAGGTTGGTGCGTTAAAATTCCCCTAGAGAGACAGGTTTGGACTTTTTTTAAGACTGGTGAAAAAAATACACCTGCCGTATTTTCTGGGTGGGTCTCAATCTTTCAGACAGGAAGGCAGATGGATAAATAACTGAGAAATATAGCCCGAGCTCCATATTAAGAAGGCGATAAGACTTCTTTTCTAAGAATCAAACCAACGTACAGTTAAGAATCTTAAAGTAAGGATCCTCCTTGCTTTTGTTTTATATTGCTATGTGAAGTTTGGTTGTTTAACGAGCAAATTCTTCTGCTTACAGCGGCGAACTGAAAAAGTAAGACAAAGGAAACACAGTACATGGAATTAGTTTTTAACTGCAGAAAATATTCCACACATTGATGTTCTTTACGACAGCAGTTTAATCAGGGAAGTTTGTAGCGTTGGCATTCAAGTCTCCGAGAATCAGACCTTGAAAATGCTAGCTTCAATGAGAACCGCGCAGTGGGGATTCCCCAAGATAACCACCCTGCGAATCGAAAGATTGTTGGTAAAACTACCTCGGAGGAAACCAAACATTTCTATAGTCCGCCAGAGCCAACAGAACTGCATTTCTAAGAAAACTACGATAATACTCCACATTCTTGTGACAGTTAGGCTTGTGGTATGTGCACGGCAGCAGTAATGTTTCGAATGTTGGGTGTATCATTTCGAGTCGTAAGAGAAGAGACAGTAAATTAAACAAAGTTACAAATGTCTGTTCTTCAGCATCGCCACGCATCACGGCATCATCTTTTGAAAAGACCATAATCCCCCTCTTCTTAGATATATATATATATATCAGCCACAGCCAACACAACTATCATGGCATCATCTTCACGGGATCATTTTTGGAAAATACCATAATTCCTCCTCTTTTTACAATGTTTTTCGACGTGAAAAAAATACTGTGATTCCATTTCCTTAAACAACTACATTATTATTTTTCACAAATACTTTCACAAATATATTCTATGCTTCCGCATTTCCATTATTATATACATCTATTTATTATATCATCATCATCATCATCATCATTGTCAACCATTACCAATCCACTGCTGGACGAAGGTCTCCCCAAGTTTCCTCCACAACGGTCTGTCTTGTGCCAGTCTCCTCCATGTCACTCCCGCATACTTTCGAATTTCATCCACCCATCTTCCATGTGGTCTTCTTCTGGGTCTTTTCCTGTCCCTTGGAATCCAATCTAAAATTTCGGCTGTCCATCGATGGTCTGTTCTTCTGGCAGTATGTCCAGCCCATTGCCATTTCAGGGATTTAACTCTGATCATGATGTCTTCCACTCTTGTCATTTTTCGGATCCACGTGTTCCTCTCCTTATCTCTCCTGGTTACACCAAGCATGCACCTCTCCATTATTATATATATTTAAATATATATATATATATATTTTTTAATATCGTTACGAAGTCGAAATGGTTAGGGTATTCGTTCTGAGATGTGCAAGATCCGTTTAGCGTTTGTCGCGCTACTCCTCGTTAAAAGAACATTGAACAGTTTTGTCTACAGCAGGCAAGGAGGAGAAATGCGTGCAACTAAGAGATATTCGTGCCAACCTCGAAAGAGCGTCGGGGGTCAAGAGGTCACCGCAGAAGCGAAGCAAACAGCAGTATGCAACTGGAATCTGGCGAAGAATGTCTGTTCCGTGGACGAAATGAATTGATGATGGATCTCTTAGAGCCGACTAGGAACGCAGATCATTAATGCCCAGCGATCTTTCTGGCCAAAGAGGGAAAGAGAAAATTAAGCTCCCTCTAGATCTTTCAGCGGCTCTGTCTCCTCTGTCCAATGGTTGAACTCATGTCTAGTCGCGGGAACCTGCAGCTTACCGCCTCGCCGGCAAGCTGGTGCGTACACTACGAAAGCAGTGTGTGTGCGTGTGCGTGCTCCATCCCAAGGCTGGTTATTGCTGGCCAGTTCCCTCACGAATTAATGAAACGTATGGAGGATACCTATCTGTAAGTACTGTACATCTTAATACTTTCGCATGTATCTAGCAGAACTGTGCCTAAGCAGAGCGGACCGCCATTTAAGTAGCGCAAATCTGAACTTGTGAGCTGCTGTTGCATTTATTGGGGCGCTTTCTCGCCCTCTTCGCTCCCAGAACTAGATGAGCGGTGTAAATAATTTGTAGATAATTTGTAAATAGTTGTAAATAATTAACTGTGCCTGTGTTGTCCTAAGTCCTGAGCTTGCCAGTGCTAGTCCCTTGATCTCTCTCAAGAACCCAGGGCTCGGAACTGTCCCTTCCACCTGTTTTTTGTTTTTTTTAAAGAGGGGTGCGTATCCCAGGGGCCCCCCCAAAAAAAGGGCCCACGTAACATTTCATGGTGTCAGAAGTGGGATACTGCTACATTCGTATGCCAGCTGAGATATCAAGGGCATAGTATTTTTTGTTTTCTCTGATAAAAACAATTGTTGAAGAGCACTGAAATTTTGTTTATCGAATTTTCTTTGAGCTAATTTGTAAAGTAGAAAAATGGAAGGAGTTACTACTATACTGTGAAATTAATTGGGACAAAGTAAAAAATCACTCTTTTTCCAAAACTATGCCTTTATATCATTCTATGCCTTGATATACACTGATAAATACCTGTATGAGTATGAAGTATGTCCTCCTTTAGCATAAATGACCTCTTGAATTCGTTTTGGCATTGACTCCACTAATTGAGTGCACGTATTTTTGACTTCATAATCGTGGAACTACACTTTTTAGCATTCGTTATCATGCGTTCTTTGGTTGTACAGTCCATTTTACCTAAACGTCTCTTCAAAATATTCCACAAGTTTTGTATGGGATTTAAGTCTGGAGGATTTCCAGGCCAATCAAGCAAATGAATTTGATTTTCCAGCATGAAATTCTTGACCAACTTCGAATTACGACATGGGGCCAAGTCATGTTGAAATGTTCCGTCAAAAGTTTGCAAGAATGGAACAATCTTACGTTGTAATATTTCTACGTACTTGGCTGAATCCATCATACCTTAAACAGGAACTAAGCTTCCAGTGCCATTTGATGTGAAAAAACCCCAAAACATCTGTTTCAGAGGGTGTTTTACAGTTTGTTTGACATGCTCAGGTTTTAAGCGTTCACAGTTGCTTCGTCTAACGACATTTTCTTGGTAACCGTGCACAAATAAATTAGTTTCATCACTGAAAATTACCTTTTTCCAGTCTTCAGCAGTCCATGATTTATATATTTTGGTCCATGCTAAACGTTTTATCTTCATTTTCGCATTCAAATATTGATTTTTCTTTGGCCTTCTTGCCTTCCGGCCAACTTCCAGAAGCCTACTGCATACAGTTGAATCACTAACATCACAACCGTTAGCCAATGAATCTCTTTGAAGGTCGGTGTTTGTTTTTTTGGATTCATTTTACTATTTCTGATTAGATATTTATCGGCTCGTGGAGTTGTTTTTCGTTTTCTTCCGCATTTACCTCTCCTTTTTGGAGACGATGATCCAGATGCATTGTATCGCGTAAGCAGTCTTGATACACTTTATTTGCCTACACCAACTACAGAAGCGATATCTCTCACTGTCATAGAAGGGCGATCCTTCAGAGCAATTATTTTTGCACTCTTCCTTGGGGAAATATCCATTTTTCAATGCACAAAAGCAACACGTACTCACAGAGAGCAAAAACTAACATCCACCTGTCACACACGAAAGCTCACAACTGAAGCTGAAGTGCCTATTTCCTGTTTCAAACCGGTCAAACCACATTCTTACTATCAAGTTCTAACAGTCACACCACCTCACAGCTGATAAAACCGGTTTACGTGGGCTTCCGACATCAACTGGCGATCACATTACAATTCTGAGAATAAAATAGCTTGTCCCAATTAATTTGCACGGTATAGTACTTCGTTGGAGAAATTGAACGAGCGGCTGGTTGCCCAGCAAAATTAACTTACGGAGAAGTTCGATGCGAAAAACCGTAATTTCCTTGAACTGTTCAAAACTAAAAAAGAGGATTTAGAAAAAAAATTCGACACGCAGGCACGGAACGTCACCACCCAGTTGGATGCTCAAGCGCAGTATTTACTGCTCAACTGAATGCGCACACGAGAGAACTGGGAGAGAAAATGCAGACGCAAAAAGGAAAGCTTTCATTGCTTGAAAAGCAGCAGTCTGATACCCAGCTGCATCTAACTGAACTTTTAGAGAAACAAAAAACTGAAATGCAGGAAAGTTCGGAGCAACTTAAGCAGAATGTAGACGCAAATTTAGATCAGCATGAGGCTTCCGTAACAGAGATTAGGAAATACGTACTGTCCGAAGTGCTTAATATTAACAATGTATGTTCGAAATTGCGTAAATAACTCTCTGCCCAGGATAGGAATGTGCAAGATCATTTCGCAGCAGAAATAGAAGCCGCCAAGGCAGAAAATCTAGATTTTCGCAGACGTTTTGAAAATGAAGTGAAAATAGTCGAGGAAAAAGCAACCTCTCAGACAGGGCTTCGCGAAGAGTTCGAAGAGAAAGTAAAGGCCCGAGAAAATAAAATTACTATGGAGCAACTGGGGGCAGCTTCAGCTCTGAGCGCGGATTCCTTCAAATCCGCTGGGATAACACCTAGCCCATTTGGCGGTAAATCAAGTTGGAATGTTTACAGAACTCAGTTCGAGTTAATCGCGGAGGCAAATAAATGGAACGAACGCGAGAAGGCCTGCAGCTTAGCGGCAGTGCTTCGCAGCACTGCGGTGGGTGTATTGCAAACTCTGTCTGAGGGAAACTGGCTTAATTATAACTGTCTGATCGCTGCGCTAGTGATGAGATTCGGGAATGAGCAGTTAAAGCAGCTGAGGGTAATTCAGTTGTAAAACCGCCGTCAGGAGGCTCAGGCATCATTGCAGTAGCTAGCAACAGATATAGAGAGATTGACGAGGTTAGTGTATGTACAGTGCTCTCTAGAGGTGTTGGAAAACCTGGCACAGCAGCATTTTGTCGATGCTATACTGGACCCGGATATCCAACATGCGGTTCGTATGGCCGACTGTGATTCGTTGAGTTCTGCGGTACTTCACGCGATGAAGTACGACTCGTCGTGGCAGTCGAGAGGCTCCCGGAGATCCGTAAAATTGGTAGCCGCGGAAGAGAGTACGCCAAAATCACCGGTGGAAGAAAGACTAAATCAGATGCTGCAAATGATGCAGCGAATTTTGTCAATTCGTTCGTCCTCCATATCTCCGGGGGCGGCGCCGAGGAAGAAATGCATCAGGTGGAAATACTTGTTGGGGATCGATTCCAGTGGTCATCGCCTTAGGCAGTGTCCTAAGCGTAGGGATCACTCCCCGGAAGCCAAAGCTAAGACACGAGATTCGGGAAACGCCGATGGCCTAGTTCCGTGGCACAGGAACTAAGCGACTCGTCTGCGGCGCACCGCGTGGTACTAGCTAGACTTTCAGGGGTGTTTGGGGACACTTAATAGTTGGTTGTGCAGGGAAAATCAACGGGTTAGACTATGATTTTGTGTTGGACACAGGGGCAGACGTAACGCTTGTGCGAGCAGATTTCTTCGAAACTATAAGGAGCCCGGTTGTTCGGTTGAATCAAGAACCGAGAATTGTTTTACGTACTGTGAACGGGAAAACGTGAGTTCTCAGGGAACAGCTAAACTGCAGTTTCAGATTGAGAACAGGCTGTGCGAACACCCAGTGGTGGTCGCTGACATTTCCGACCGGTGCATTGTAAGGTTGGATTTCTTGCGCAGGTATGGCTATGTGTTGAACCTTCATCACGGAACGCTGCAAGGGAAGCAGAGGAATTGCCTCTATGGAATAGATGCCGCAGCGAGCTAGCTGTTAGGAGGCCAGAAGTGTTAGTCCAAGAAGAGGTTGTAGTTCCGGCGCGGAGTGAAGCGTTGGTTGTTGGCCATGTATCTGGATGTGAGGCGTCCTTCCCAATGGTAGTCTGCGAGATGTTGGAAGATTCTCCGCTCCCTAAAATTTGCTAATTGCGAGAACTCCGGTACTTCCTGGGCATACTATTCCCGTGCGTGTTTTGAATGTTGGGGATGTGCCCAGCACGCAGAAGAAAGGAGCGACGCTTTGCTCCATGGAGCCTGTTGTCTCCGTATTCTCCGCGAGGAAAGAAGATCTTAGAGGTTAGGTGTCGGGATTTCACGAAATCCCCCGCACCTGTAGCAGCTAGTTGATGAGGCGGCCGGGAACCTGAGAGAGCAGTTACGATATTGCTCTCGGACTTTTGCGATCTGTTTGCGAAGGGAGAAGACGACTATGGCCTGACGGAAGCGGTGTTTCATAAGATTCACACAGGTCAGAGTGCTCCCATTAAGCAGCCGGAGAGACGTCTGCCTTTAGCGTAACGTCCCGAAGTGGACGAGCTCATTTCTGATATGGAAAGACAAGGTGTTATAGAGCCTGCTTCGGGCCCGTCGGCTTCCCCCGTAGTTCTGGTTAAAAAACGTAACGGGAGCACCCGTTTCTACGTGGATTATCGTCGGCTTAACGAGATAACCAAAAAAAGATTCATATCCGTTACCTCGAATCGATGACACCCTTGACCACTTAGCGGGATTCGAGTGGTATTCGACGCTAGATTTAAAATCGGGGTATTGGCTGGTCCCCGTGAGACCTGAGGATAGAGAGAAGACGGATTTCACGGCAGGAAATGGCTTGTGGCAATTCCTGGTAATGGCATATGGCTTATGTAATGAGCCCAGTGCGTTTGAACGTCTTACGGAGACCGTTCTCCGCTGTCTGCCTTTAGATACATGCACAGTTCATTTAGATGACATCATTGTTTGCGGCATTACTTTCGAAGAGCACATCAGGAACCTGAGAACAGTTTTCTCCCGCCTTCGAAGTGCGAAATTGAAATTGAATCCGCAGAAGTGTAAGCTCATAAGCCGGGAAGTAAGGTACTTAAGGCATGTGATCTCAGCCCAGGTCGTGGAGATTACAAGTTCCGTTTAGCGTTTGTTGGAATCGCTTAGAGCTGAAATTCCCCAAAACGTGCCTCTGTAAGTCAATCTACTCCTCGCTAAAATGCCATTGAACTGTTTTATTTACAGCAGGCGAGTAGGAGAAATGCGTGCGACTGATAGATATCCGTGCCAACCTCGAAAGAGCGTCGGGAGTCAAGAGGTCACTGGAGAAGCGAATCAAAGAGCAGTATGCAACTGGAATCTGGCGAAGAATGTCTGTTCCGTGGACGAAATGAATTGATGATGGATCTCTTAGAGCCGACTAGGAACGCCGATCATTAATGCCCAGCGATATTTCTGACCAAAGAGGGAAAGAGAAAATTAAGCTACCTCTAGATCGTTCAGCGGCTCTGTCTCTTCTGTCCGACGGCTGGAAATGTGTTTAGCCGCGGGAACCTGCAGCTTACCGCCTCGTCGGCAAGCTGGTGCGTAACCAACGAAAGCAGTGTGTGTCTAGACTGGTTATTGCCGGCCAGTTCCATCACGGATTAATGAAACGTACGAAGGATACCTATCTGTAAGTACTGTAAATCTTATTAATTTCGCATGCATCTAACAGAAATGTGTCTAAGCAGAGCGGTCGGCCATTTAAGGAGCGCGGATCTTAACTTGTGAACTGCTATTGCATTTATTGGGGAGCGTTCTCACCCTCTTCGCTCCCAGAACTAGATGAGCGGTGTAAATAATTTGTAGATAATTTGTAAATAGTTGTAAATAATTAAATGTGCCTGTGTTGTTCTAAGTCCTGAGCGTGTCAGTGCTAGTCCCTTGACCTTTCACAGGGACCCAAAGCTCGGAACTATCCCACCGACCTGTTCTTGTTTTTTTTAGACAGGGATGCGTATCCCAAGGGACCTCAAAATAAAGGGCCCACGTAACAATATATCATCATCATCATCATCATCATTGTCAACCATTATCAATCCACTGCTGGACGAAGGTCTCCCCAAGTTTCCTCCACAACGGTCTGTCTTGTGCCAGTCTCCTCCATGTCACTCCCGCATACTTTCGAATTTCATCCACCCATCTTCCATGTGGTCTCCTTCTGGGTCTTTTCCTGTCCCTTGGAATACAATCTAAAATTTCGGCTGTCCATCGATGGTCTGTCCTTCTGGCAGTATGTCCAGCCCATTGCCATTTCAGGGATTTAACTCTGATCATGATGTCTTCCACTCTTGTCATTTTTCGGATCCACGTGCTCCTCTTCTTATCTCTCCTGGTTACACCAAGCATGCACCTCTCCATGCTGCTTTGAGTTGTCTGCAGCCTTTGTATGTCTCTTTTAGCTAAGGTCCACGTCTGTGCACCATACGTAAGCACTGGAAGGATGCATTGATCAAACACTTTTCTTTTAAGACAAAATGGCATATTGCTCTTGAAAATTATACTGTTTCTTCCAAAAGCTCTCCAGGCAAGTTTTGTACGCCGATTAATTTCTTCACCAATGTGACCCTCACTTAATATCTGCTGTCCAAGATAAACGTACGTGTCTGTTATCTCCAGCTTTTCTCCATCAATCGATAAATCTTCATTTCTTGTAAAAGCATTGTACATCACTTTTGTCTTCTGAAAGTTCATTTTGAATCCCACTTCTTTACTCTTGTCAGCAAGTTCCTGGATCATACTCTGTAGCTCTGATGGGGTAGTTGCAAAAATGACTATGTCATCAGCAAAACGAAGGTGGGTTAGATAATCTCCATTAATCTTTATCCCTTTGTTTTCCCAGTTCAGTGATTGAAAGACATTTTCCAATGTGGCATTAAAGAGCTTCGGAGATATGGTGTCACCTTGTCTCACTCCTTTTCCAATTTTTATGTGTGTTGTATTTTCAAACAGCCGAATCTTTGCACTTGCATTTTCATAGATGTTATTAATAATATTAATGTATGCATCTTCAATACCGCAGGATTTCAGAGCCATTGCAACTGCTGATGGTTTCACCGAATCAAAGGCTTTTTCATAATCGATAAAAGCCATGCACAATGGAAGCTCATATTCCCTCGCTCTTTCAATTAGTTCTCTCAGTACGTGGATATGATATATATATATAGGCTGCGGCCAGTGCTACATGAAGGCAGAGGGTGCTAAGAATCACCGAAAGACCGGACTAGGCTGCCATTTTATGCTGACCTTGGCTACTTACCATGGACGCTCCCTATCTTCTGATTCAAGACTTCCTGAATTGGAAGAGGAACTGCAAAGGATCAAGTGGAACATCGTCGGGCTAAGTCAGGTAAGGAGAAAAGGATAAGATCTCATTGAGCTGAAAAGTGGACATCTCTTCTACTATCCTGAGACAGATACTGGCAGAACTAATAGTGTTGGATTTATATTAAACAAGAAACTGAAGGATAAAGTTGTAGAAGTTGAAAGGTCCTCTGACAGAGCTGCACGACTCGTAATCCAACTCTCGAGAAGATGCCAAGCCCAGATTATTCAAACTTATGCACCCACCACAAGTCATCCTGAAGAAGAAATTGAAGAATTTTATGAAGAAATTCGTCATCTAAATAATAAAGGCAAGCAGCATTCGAAGATAATTGTGGGAGATTTCAATGCAAAAATAGGGCAACGACAAGAGAATGAAACCTCAGTAGGTAAATTCGGTCACGGCAATAGAAACCAGCGTGGAAGTTCTCTTGCAGAGTTTGCAGAGGCAGAAGGCTTTTTCATCATGAACTCCTTTTTCAAAAAAAGCCGCAAAGGAAATGGACATGGAGGTACCCCAATGGATGCACAAGTGAAATTGATTTTATTATGTGTAACAAGCAATTTGTCATGGAAGACTGCAGTGTGCTAAACAAGTTCAACACAGTTAGTGACCATAGAATAGTAAGATGTAAAATGCACCTCAATGCTAAACTTTATCGTGGCAAGCTCATTAAACAAACAAAGTGTATTGGCGTGACTAACCTTAAAAAGCATCAGAATACCTTCAAATAGGAACTGAGGAACATATTCTCTGCTCAAGAAGGTCTAACATCAGAATAAGTTGACATCTCTGAAGTTAGAAGAAAAGTAACCAAAGCTCTTATGGAAACAGCAACAAGATTAGTTGGGTCTAAGAACAAGTTGCATGTGAACAAATTATCAGGAAAAACCAAAATGTTGATGCAAAAAGAAAGAGAGATGTGGTCAACTAAAGAAGATGTGACTTCCAAAGTGGAATATATAGAGCTATGCAAGACAGTACGAAAAAGTATTACTGAAGACGTAAGGAAATTCAACTGTGAACTAGTGAGGAAAGCAATTGAAAACAACCAAAACCTAAAAATAGCAAAGGGACATCTCAGTAAGGGAAGAAAACAGATTATTGCACTGAGAAAAGAAGATGGTTGTGTAACAAGAAATAGAGGCGAAATTTTGACAAGAGGGAAATATTTCTACTCCAAATTATATAAAAGGTATGATACATGTACTCCAGGCATCATGAAACATGAATAGTACCAGTAGCAGAGTTCTTTCAGGCCTTCCAGCAGAGGTTACACATGCAATCAAGAACATGAAGCGGGGAAAAGCTCTAGGAGAAGATGGAATTACTGTAGACATCATACAAGAAGCAAGTGGAGAAATCGAAACAGTACTCGTCCAAGTTTTCACTCGATGTCTTAGTGAAGGAAAGATTCCTGAGATTTGGAACAACGCTACAATGATCCTGCTACATAAATAAGGTGGCAGTGAAGATCTTAGGAACTACAGATCTATCAGCCTCTTATCAGTGGTTTATAAAATCTTCACTAAAGTTCTTTCACACCGCTTGAAAGTAACACTGGACATGGCTCAACCGAGAAAGTAAGCTGGATTCAGGAGTGGCTACAGCACTATAGATCATATCCACGTACTGAGAGAACTAATTGAAAGAGCGAGGAAATATGAACTTCCATTGTTCATGGCTTTTATCGATTATGAAAAGGCTTTTGAATCAGTAAAACCATCAGTAGTTTACAATGGCTTTGAAATCCTGCGGTGTTGAAGATGCATACGTTAATATTATTAATAACATCTATGAAAATGCAAGTGCAAAAATTCGGCTGTTTGAGAATACAGTACACATAAAAATTGGAAAGGAAGAGAGACAAAGTGACACCATATCTCCCAAGCTCTTTAATGCCACATTGGAAAACGTCTTTCAATCACTGAACTGAGAAAACAAAGGGCTAAAGATTAATGGAGATCATTTAACTCATATTCGTTTTGCTGATGACGTAGTCGTTTTTGCAGCTACCCCATCAGAGCTGAACAGTATGATCCTGGAAATTGCTGACAAGAGTAAAGAAGTGGGATTAAAAATGAACTTTCAGAAGACAAAAGTGATGTTAAATGCTTTTACAAGAAATGAAGATTTATCGATTGATGGAGAAAAGCTGGAGATAACAGGCACGTACGTTTATCTTTGACAGCAGACATCAAGTGAGGGTCACATTGATGAAGAAACTAATCGGCGTATAAAACTTGCCTGGAGAGCTTTTGGAAGAAACAGCATAATTTTCAACAGCAATATGCCCTTACGTCTTAAAAGAAAAGTGTTTGATCAATGCATCCTTCCAGTGCTTACGTATAGTGCAGAGACGTGGACCTTAACTAAAAGAGACATACAAAGGCTGCAAACAACTCAAAGAAGCATGGAGAGGTGCATTGTTGGTGTAACCAGGAGAGATAAGAAGAGGAACTCCGGGATCCGAAAAATGACGAGAGTGGAAGACATCATGATCAGAGTTAAATCCCTGAAATGGCAATGGGCTGGACATGCTGCCAGAAGGATAGACCATCGATGTACAGTCGAAATTTTAGATTGGATTCCAAGGGACAGGAAAAGACCTAGAAGAGTACCACATGGAAGATGGGTGCATGAAATTCGAAAGTATGCGGAAGTAGCATGGTAGAGACTGGCACAAGACAGACCGTTGATGAAGAGGCTTGGAGAGACCTTCGTCCACAGCAGTGGATTGATAATGGTTGACAATGATGACGATGACGATATATGTATATATATATATATAGGCTTATGGTATGTTGCACGACAGCAGTAATGTTTCGAATCCTACTTTTTCAGTTCGCCGCTGTAAGCAGAAGAATTTATATATATATATATATATATATATATATATATATATATATATATACACAGCTGGCCACCCAAAATGCAACACCTCGAAGGAAGCATCCGATTGGCCTGAAATTCGCAGCATGCGTCGCCCGCGAGAGGACATGCAAACTATTAGTATTGCAAGGGCATACACAAAATGATGTGCGCCCGGCACGCCACCGAGAAGCACTATATGAAGGGTGCACAGAAGGCGGGGTATACGTTGTGGATGTGTGTTGCACTGCCGGACCTGTGCGTGGGAAGTTTCCTAATGCCTCGTCGCAGAATACGGCAGTCATTCCAGCACGTTTCGTAGTTCAACAGAGGACTAATAGTGGCTTATCGCGAAAGCGGTTTATCGTACCGAGACATCGGCGCCTGTGTGGTACGACATTCAGCCACAGTGAGGCGAGAATGGATTCGGTGGGTGCAGGAGAGACGGGCTGACCAACGTGAGCAATAGCCGCAGCCGCGGCACACTACCGAACGAGGGGATCGGCATGTTGTGCGGCGGGCATTGACGTCTCGCACCGCCACATCACGAACGTTAGCGCAGGAATTAGGGTGTGATGCGCAAAAACCTGTGTCAGTACGTACCGTTCGACATCGCCTGCAGGAGCAGGGACTTGTCGCACAGCGCCTATTGCTCCGATTATCATTGACATTACACCACCGGCAAGTGCGGGGGAATAGGCCGTTGAACTCCGCACCTGGACTACGGAATGGCACGACATTGTCTTCTTCAACGAATCCCGCTTCTGCCTGCAACACCACGATGTTCGGATTGGCGTGTGTTGGCACCGCGGCGATAGACTGTGTGACGCCTGCATTATGCATCGCCATACCGGTCCGTCGCCTGGCGGTATGGTTTGGGGCACATTTGGATATGACACGCGCACCCCTCTGGTACGCATCGCCGTTACACTCAACAGCTACCGCTACATCTCCGACGTTTTGGAGCCTGTAGTCCTCCCTAACCTGCAGGACCTGCCAGCGGCCACGTTTCAACAGGACAATGCGCGCCCGCACGTGGCATGCATCATGCAACAATTCTTCACGGCCCACCGGGTGCCACTGCTGCCGTAGCCCACCTGTTCTTCCGATATGTCGCTCATTGAACACGTCTGGTCGCTGATCGGCAACCGAGTGGCCCGGCAAGCACCAACCGCGGCTCAGCCTGATGAACTGTGGCAACGTGTGGAAGCAACCTGGACCGACATACGCCAAGCCCACCGCCAAAGCCTCTTTCGTTCGGTGCCGCGGCGTGTAGAGGCCGTTATTGCAAGCCATGGGGGCCACACGAACTATTAATGTCTGCGTGTTCCGCAAGTCGCACGGGCCTGTAAGCTCAATCGTTTCATCTTTGTATCTGTTGTTATGTGTCCAGTAAATCTGGCTTTGCTATCTCGTGTCCTTCTTGGTGTTGCATTTTGGGTGGCCAGCAGTGTATATAAATATATATACACTACCAGATTTTTATTTTCGTAACTAAACTAAATCCAAACGATTAAAAACGAAATAATAACGAAGCTTGTTCCAGATGGAGCGTCAAAGTCAGCTAAACCTCATCGATAGCAATTATATAAGTTAGAAACATATTAAAAGAAAACACAAATAAACACAAAAATTGTAGCAAGGAAATAAAAACAAGAAAGAGTTTACCTTTTTCAAGGCAGCATCAATCTGTGGGAGTGGCTTTTCTGGCACCAGCGGACGACAGGAAAAACCAAATTTCGGCTGGTTATGCTCCCGAAGCCACAGAACCTAATTTCCAAACTTCAGTAAACAAGGAAAAAGAGTAACGGAAAAGACTTACCATCCATAAGCATCATGGAGTGTAAGAAGAAACACAAGACCCCCAACTACTTACATGCAAATATATACTAAATCAGAAAGGTATTGGTTACGTTTAAATCAGAAAACCCACCAAGCCGAAAACGTGTAAGCGACGTAAGCGGGTAAAACTGTGTCCTTCATTATAGACCCACCAGGCGGCACTTTGTGATACCTATGTACATGCGTCTGTAGGGTTCTGGGTGAGTAAAACATGTCTATGTAAAATTTAAACCCCCGCGAGACCGAATTAAAGAGCTTGACTAGTTGACCAAAATAATGCTTAAGAAAAAAATAAGGAAATTTATTTATTTTTAATATTTTTTTGAAATGATTTTAAATTTTTAACTGCAAGAACCTGTGTGGAACAAATTGCGACAATTCGGTGAAATTGAGACAGGATCATATGTAGAGGACTTTTTTAGGAAGTGAGTGTCTGACCCCAGGTCTTAAACAAATCTTAGAAGTAGGAAGCTAGGAGATTTGGGCTAGAGCACCCGATAGGAAAAGTGACGCGGAAGCGAAGCAGAAAGGGGGAGGAAAACGCCCTTATTTATTACCGGGGGCCAGAAACCTTGATCCAACGGCTTAACGTGCCCATCCGACGCACGGGGGATATTTAGTGGATCGAGCGTTCGTACCTGCCTGGGATCGAACCTGAGGTCCTTTCCATGGCAGTCACGAACGTTGCCCACTAGGCCAACCCGCGGCTCAAATTGAGACAGGATTAGGTTACGATGTACTTTTATGAAAATGTTGGAAGACCACTGCGTATAGTGTATGATGTCAAAATTAAAATAATTTCTCTTGTCACAAAAACCAATCATACACCAGGCTGGCCCATCCACATTAACCTTCAGATCAAGGTAATTAACACACCCTAATCTTCAGATCAAGGTAATTAACCTTCAGATCTGAAGGTTAATTACCTCAGATTAAGGTTAATTACCTCAGATCAAGGTTAATTACCTAACACATCAAGGTAATTAACCTTCAGATCAAGGTAATTAACATTTGAAGATACATGCAGGACACAGTTTTACACGCTTACGTTGCTTACACTTTTTTGGCATGATGGGTTTTCTGATTTAACCGTGACCAGTACCTTTTTGATTTAATATATATTTGCATGTAAGTATTTGGGGTCTTCTGTTTCTTCTTACCATCCATGATGCTCATGGATGCTAAGTCCTTTCCGTTACTCTTTTTCCTTTATTTACTGAAGTTTGGCAATTTGGTTCTGTGGCTTCGGGGGCATAATCAGCCGACATTTGGTTTTTCCTGTCGTCCGCTGGTTATAGAAAACCCATTCCAACAGGTTGATGCTTTCTTGAAAAAGACAACCTCTAACATGTTTTTTTTTTCTTAGCAAAATTTTTTATGAATATTTGTATTTTCTTTTAATTCGTTTCTTACTTATACAGGGAGCATAGGAAAGTCCCTTTAGACTGAAATAACTTGCTAACGGAGAGAGGTACAGTTATGCAAGTGAGATAACGGTATAGTAAAGCGACGACGCCCGATCGAATGCAACCGATAGTAGCGCCTCTAGTGGCGAAATTTGGAAGTTAGCCATTGCAAATCGAAAACGAAAAGAGATAGAGCAAAATTTTCAATTACAAAATTGCAGAGCATCAATTAATTAATTAGTGCAAAACGACATTTGTTTCACACGGATAAGATAAATTGTTGCCTGAACACCCTAAAATGTCTGAAATCGATGCGCGACCTTTTGTGTGAACGTTTGAAGGGAACAGGCATAGGTATGAGCAAATACAGACAATTTATTGCATAAATGCGTACTTGTGTCAATACAGTTTGATGACGTCAGACAAAACAAAAACAAAAAAGGCAAACTGGTTCACAGTGATAAAAAGTTAATGTCGAATATGTTCGAAGAGTTCGCCATTGCCCACCATACATATTTGTATTTGCGAAAGTAACTCTGCATGCACATTCCTCAGCATCGAAGGTGTCGTACTATTGCAAACATCTGTAACACGACGACGTACAGTAGATCCAGCAGACTTTGTGACGTACCTGCCAGCAGGACGCACACGACATAAAGGCAGATAACAATCAGAATGAACGTCTGCGTAGCTCAGTTGGTAGAGCGACTTGTTCCGGAATAAACGGACTCGGGTTCAAATCCCGGCGTAGACCAAAAATGACGGAGAAATTTACTTCGTTACAATGGCGCCCGAACTATCCAGATGACCCGACCGTTCAAAATCTCGCAATGGTATGATGTTCTTTCCACACCGCGAGATAGGAAAAATCAGAGAATCCCTTCTCCAGCGCTTCGAAAAATAAGTGTGTGTGACGTTGCATTCCACACACCAGATTGACTGGGAGTTCTCAAGTGCGCGTTCTACAGTGCACTTGAGAACTCCCCGGCCCTCTTTCGGGGGGGGGGAAGATGTGACGTACCTGCCAGCAGGACGCACACGACATAAAGGCAGATAACAATCAGAATGAACGTCTGCGTAGCTCAGTTGGTAGAGCGACTTGTTCCGGAATAAGCGGACTCGGGTTCGAATCCTGGCGTAGACCAAAAATGCCGGAGAAATTTACTTCGTTATAACTTGTAGACGCTGTTGCACACACCTGTTTTTGTACGTAACCCCAGAAATCCAAGCTCGCCGTTCTCACAAAGCATACATAGACCTAAACTTCTGATCATGTTACATCCTGCTACTGGTTTTTATATCGTAGTTACGGTACAACTTCACAATCTGCATTTGCATACGGCTACATTTGCAAAATGTGAATATGCAAATTCGAATCGTCGGACATCGATTTCGCACATTTTAGGGTATTCAGGCGACAACTTATCTTATCCGTGTAAAACAAATGTCGTTTTGTACCAATTAATTTATGCTCTACAACTTTGTAATTGGAAATTTTGCTCTATTCCATTTCGTTTTCCATTTGCAATGGCTAACTTCCGCATTTCGCCACTAGGGGCGCTGCTATTGGTTGCATTCGATCGGGCGTAGTCGCTTTATTCTACCGTTATCTCACTTGCATAACTGTACCTCTCTCCGTTCAAAAGTTATTCCAGGCTAAGGGGACTTTCCTATGCACTCTGTATATATACAGTATATATACAATATGTGTAAATATACAGTATATATATAATAGCTGGGTCTACGAATAAGTTGCATGTGAACAAATTATCAAGAAAAACTAAAATGTTGATGCAAAAAAGAAGAGAGATGAGGACAACTAAAGAAGATGTGACTTCCAAAGTGGAATATATAGAGCTATGCAAAACAGTAACGAAAAGTATCACTGAAGACGTAAGGAAATTCAACTGTGAACTAGTAAGGAAAGCAATTGGAAAACAACCAAAGCCTAAAGATAGCAAAGGGACATCTCAGTAAGGGAAAAAACCAGATTATGGCACTGAGAAAAGAAGATGGTTCTGTAACAAGAAATAGAGGTGAAATTATGACAAGAGTGAAAGATTTCTACTCCAAATTATATGAAAGTGATGATACATGTACTCCAGACATTACGAAAGGTACCAGTACCAGAGTTATTCCAGTCCTCGGAGCAGAAGTTGCACATGCAATCAAGAACCTGAATCCTGGAAAAGCTCCATGAGAAGATGGAATTACCGTAGACATCATGCAAGAAACAAGTGAAGAAATTGAAACAGTACTCACCCAAGTTTTCACTCGGTGTCTTAATGAAGGGAAGATTCATGAGGATTGGAACAACGCTACAAGGATCCTGCTACATAAAAAAGGTGATATTGAGATCTCAGGAACTACAGACCTATCAGCCTCCTATCAGTGGTTAATAAAATCTTCACTAAAGTTCTTTCACACCGCTTGAAGGTAACACTGGAAATGGCTCAACCGAGTGAACAAGCTGGATTCAGGAGTGGCTACAATACTATAGATCGTATCCACGTACTGAGAGAACTTATTCAAAGGTTAGGGAATATGAACTTCCATTGCGCATGGCTTTTATCGATTATGAAAACGCCTTGGATTCAGTGACCATCAGCAGTTAAAATGGCTTTGGAATCCTGCGGTGTCGAAGATGCATACATTAATATTATTAATAACATTTATGAAAACGCAGGTGCGGAGATTCGGCTGTTTGAGAATACAGCACACATAAAAACTGGAAAGGGAGTAAGGCAAGGTGACACCATATCTCCGAAGTTCTTTAATGCTACATTGGAAAATGCCTTTCAATTACTGCACTGGAAAACAAAGGGATAAAGATGAATGGACATTATCTAACTCACCTTCGTTTTGCTGATGATGTGGTCATTTTTGCAACTACCCCATCAGAGCTGCAGAGTATGATTCAGGAACTGGCTGACAAGAGTAATGAAGTGGGTTTAAAAAGGAACTTTCAGAAGACAAAAGTGATGTACAATGCTTTTACAAGAAATGAAGGTTTATCGATTGAGGGAGAATAGCTGGAGATAACAGATGCATACGTTTTTCTTGGACAGCAGATATAAAGTGAGGGTCACATTGATGAAGAAATTAATCGGCGTATAAAACTTGCCTGGAGAGCTTTTGGAAGAAACAGCATAATTTTCAAGAGCAATATGCCATTATGTCTTAAAAGAAAAGTGTTTGATCAATGCATCCTTCCAGTGCTTACGTATGGTGCAGAGACGTGGACCTTAACTAAAAGAGACATACAAAGGCTAAAGACAACTCAAAGGAACATTGGAGAGGTGCATTGTTGGTGTAACCAGGAGAGATAAGAAGAGGAGATCATGGGTCAGAAAAATTGCAAGAGTGGAAGACATCATGATCAGAGTTAAATGCGTGAAATGGCAAATGGGCTGGCATACTGCCAGAAGGACAGACCATCGATGGACGGTCGAAATTTTAGATTGCATTCCAAGGGACAAGAAAAGAACCAATAGCAGCCCCCCTAGTGGCGAAATGTGGAATTTAGCCACATGGAAGATGGGTGGATGAAATTCGAAAGTATGCGGGAGTAACATGGAAGAGACTGGCACAAGACAGACCGTTGTAGAAGAGGCTTGGAGAGACCTATGTCCAGTGCTGGATTGATAATTGTTGATAAGGATGACGATGAGTATCACCATCATCATCATCATCATTCTCACCATTATCAATCCAGTGCTGGATGAAGGTCTCTCCAAGCCTCTTCTACAACGGTCTGTCTTGAGCCTGTCTCTTCCATATTACTCCTGCATACTTTTCAATTTCATCCATCCATCTCCCATAGGGTCTTCTTCTAGGTCTTTTCCAGGCCCTCGGAATCCAATCTAAAATTTCCGTTGTCGATCGGTGGTCAGTTCTGTCAACATGTCCAGCCCACTGCCATTTCAGTGATTTCACTCTGGTCGTGATGTCGTCCACTCCTGTGATTTACCTTATCCACAAGTTCCTCTTATTATCTTTCCTGGTTTCACCAAGCATGTATCTCTCCATTGCTTCTTTTAGTTGTAGCTGTCTTTGCATGTCTTTTGTACGGTTTCCAACCGTACTTTGAAGAAGCCTATATGCTCCAGCTTTGTCATTCCGTCCGTCCGTCCGTACGATAACTCGGGTAAAAATGGTTCGATTTCTATGAAATTTTAGTATGTGGTAGGGCTTTACTTGGAACGAACCCTATTGAAAATGGACGAAATGGGGTCAAAGGTCACGACACAGGAGCAAGGATGCATTCCATTGTCCTCTTACGTCATAACCTGCGTAAATATAATTCGATTTCGATGAAATTTTAGTATGTGATGGGGAACCACCTGAGGATGAAACCCTATCGAATATGAGCGAAATGGGGTCAAAGGTCAGGACATAAGATCGGGATCTATTCCATCGCCCTTATGCGTTATAATGTAGGTAAAAATGCTTTCATTGAGACAAAACTTTATCCTGTTGTTCCGGAAATATACTTAACGGGTTCTGTTGAATATCATCGAAATGGGATCGAAGGTCAGGACACGGGAGCGAGATTTATTCCACAGCCATTATCCTCATAACTTGAGCAATAACTTGAGTAATGGTCTCTGGTATGTTGGAAAGCGTATAATAATCAATGCATTGCATGATTTTACTAACTTTGCTAAATCCCGCTTCGACCGCCCACGCATGCGAAACATAAATCTCTTGGGCAAATTCTCATTTTTCCTCTTCCCTATCCACGTTTTAACCACTTAATCACTATTTAGTAAATCTCGGAGTATATTATTCATTTTGAGACATTTGCACCGCTTAGTCAGAGGAAATTGAAAAACATTTAAAACGACGGGCACGGTAAGAACCAAACAATAAAGAACTCCATCATGCATTCTACCAGGCCGGATTAAAGCTTTCGTGGGGATCCTAGTTTAAGACATTTGAGTAGGCCAGCAAGGAAATTATGACGGAGAATAATGATTGAAGTCCGTTAAAACATGAAACTGTCGCAACATGCTGGTGATAATTAATACGTAGTGCACTCATCAAGCTAATCACTTACACGCATAATTATCATAAAACGTTACTGTATTTGCCACAGTTCTTACAAGAACATGCGTTAAAAGCTTAAGATTCCCAGATCTTGTATTGGAATTTTTAATAATTTGGAATCGTATACTTTCCTTGGTGCATCCTTTTTGTTACGCAATGTAAAATCACAGTGCATTTCGCCCGTTAACTATTTTAAGTGGAATCAGGGAAGTGCTGGTGGACGATAGCGAAAAACCTGAAACTGTGCCGCCGACTCCACTGTACACAGTGACATGAAACGTTTAGCCGTAGGGAGTCAATGCCTTGAAATGTATTCGTCTTTTAGCCACTGTTTATAATCGAATGGAAATCATACAAGACAGAATAAAAACTTTTTAATTTTCTCTGTATATATACACAGTCGAGTCACATTATTGTGACCACCTCCTACTTTTGACGTCAACAGCGCGTAGCCAATGAATTAATGCACGTGTCGTGAGCTGGCTTGGAGGGTATACACTGAAGAGCAATTGAATTAGAGACAGCTGGCGTTATGCAAATGTGGCGCTGTGGGCGACCCTGTAAACGGAAACGACATGGCGTAAGGTTGCGATCCGACAATATAAGGAGTGATGCAACGGGAATCAGTAAGAGTCGGACGCAGTATGAGTAAGACGAAGGATCTAAGCGCATTTTATTGTGGGCAAATTGTCGGGGCCCGACGAATGGGTCACTCCATCTTGGAAGTCGTGCAGGCACTCGGATTCTCACGAGCCACTGTGTCACGGGTGCAACGTGAGTACATCGAATCCGGTAAAACCATCCCTGCAAGGGCCAACTGCCGTGGACAACAGCGTGTGGAATAAGCGGGGTCATCGTTGGCTAGCTCGCATCGTAACAGCGGATAGACGGGCCACAGTGCAAGAAATCACTTGGCAATTTAACGCTGGCGCACAAAAACGTGTATGCAGCCACACCATCCAGAATCATCTCCTCGCTATGGGTTACACAAGCCATCGTACCACGAGGGTACCGCTGCTGACCGCACATCACAGGATGCAAAGATTAGCATGGGTGCTGGAGCATCGCCACTGGACCCTAGACATCTGAAAAAATGTTGCCTGGACTGATGATTCGAGATTCACGTTGGTACATGCGGATGGCAGGATACGAGTAGGGCGCAGACCACATGAAGCGATGGATCCTTCTTGCCAGCAGGGTACTCTTAAAGCTGGTGGGGTGTCATTCTCGTCTGGTGCCTGTTTACGTGGACTGAAATGGCACCCCTGGTACGTGTGACATCGTCCCTCACAGGTCAACGTTACCGGGATATCCTGAACGACCATTTGCTCCCGTTTGAGAGTCTTCAACATCCCACTGGGGACCTCATCATTGCAACAAGACAATGAACCATGCCATCGCTTCCTTGGCCAGCTAGGTCACCTGACCTAAATCCCATAGAGCACATCTGGGATGCCATCGAGAGAAATGTTCGAGGCTCTGACCCCCGTCATCAAATCTTCGTGAACTGTGGGTGCTTGTTCAGGGGTCGTGGATCCGTATGGCTTACCCAACGCTTCCGGTGTCTTGTCGAGTCCATGCCGAGACGAATCGCCGCCGTCATCTGGACGAAAGGTGGTGCTACACGTTACTAGACAGGTATCTGTAGTTCGATTGCTCTTCAGTGTATAAGGTGTGCTGTAAGCATTCTGAAAACATTTCCCCCGTTGAAAACATGGATAAAATTAACGATTTATCAGATTTGCAAAAAAGGATGATTATCGGCATTCGAGTCAAGGGAGGCAGCATTTCTGAAACAGCGCAGTTCGTGAACTATTCTCGTGTTGCTGTGGTTAAAGTGCATTGTCTTTTGAGAAGTGGCACCATTGGAAATAAGCGATGTGGAAACTGCGGAGCACCACGTGCCATTGATGTGAGAGGTGAACGTCGGCTTTGAAGGTGCGTGAGGTCCGATCGACACGCTACATTGGAGCAACACACTGGCTGAATGAACCAGGGGACTACCGGAAATGTGTCTAAAACGACAGCTCAGCGAACCCTGCTGAGTATGATGCTCCGAAGTAGACGGATGGTCACTGCTCCTATGCTAACGAAGGTGCATCGGCAGAAAAAGCTTGCATTTACACGCAGTGTCGGAATTGGACCTCCGCTTATTGGCAAAGGATTGCCTTCTCCGATGAGTCCTGTTTTGTGCCTCATCGAACGGAAGGACGTAGACGTATAAGGCAAGAAATATCGGAGAACAAACACTTTTCAGCCATTGCTGGAAGAGCACCAGCTACTGGGGGCGGCGTTATGGTCTGGAGAATGTTTTCGTGGCATTTCCTGGGTCCATTCATACCTGTGAAAGACACTATGAACCGAATTCGTTATGAATCCATCCTTGCAGACCACGCACATCCATACATGCGGATCGTCTTCCTTGGGTCGGATGAGATCTTCCTGCAGGACAATGCCACGTGACACACAGCTACAAATGCCCAAGAGTGATTGGAAGAGCACGATGAAGACTTCAAAGTACTTCCCTGGCCTCCTAATTTCCCAGACTTAAACCCAATCGATCATATGTAGGACCACCTTGATCGTGTTCTCTCTATGGATCCTCCACTGCGCATCTTCTAACAGATGTCATATGCACTGCAGTCGGCATGGCTCCACATACCTGTGAGCACCTTCTAGCACTTTATTGAGTAACTCCCAGCCCGTCTAGCTGCTGTCCGCGCTGCACACGGTGGTTACTCTGGACATTAGCTGGCTGTCACAATAATGTGACTTGACCGCGTAAAAGCTGCGTACTATTTGTTCTGTAGCGACATGCCTCCTGAGAGCTTCGTAACAGTGGGCCCCTGGGCTGTAGTCTTGTTAAACTCCCTGCCCCCTGAATCCTACCCTATATCCCATATTCATGTATGTAACAGGCGAAATTTTAAATTTTCGACAGTTACTTTAATTCTTTCATTTGTTAAATATCTTGGTGATTGAAGATTTATTGAAGATCTCACTCGTATGATATTTCTGGCTACCTTTGATTAATTGGCAAAGAGCCACATACGCAGCAAGATTGGCTGAACGTTTGTATAGTTTGAACTTGTCAAAATGTAATGTGCCAAATACCCCCTTTTCTTATCTGTTCTGTTATGGCGAAGCTCGTATATATATGGTATGTTTTCGACTCCCCGTTCAACTTCGTTTCATACGGGTTCGACTGAGTTTATCTAAATATCCAGTTGGTTTTCTGATCTGAAGATATGCAAGCTGGGATTAGGCAAAGACGATAATGTAGAGCGTAAATGATCATTATTTCTTTCATATTTCTTATCTTCTGTAAATAGAAGATACGACTGAATTCCCCTTAGGGCGTTATTACTGCTTCGTATCAGCTATAAAATCCATATACTTCGGAAAAGGTAAAAGCATTTTTATATTAAAAGCTTGAGATTTTCTTTTGTTTATCTTGGTTTAATAACGTCCATTATTAAAAAAGAATCGCATATAATCCATACTGAAGTAAGCCTTCAAAATGTTAGGAATAAACAAATAATCTGCATTCGAAGAAATTGCTTTTCGAATTTATAGCGATACTTCTCTCTCTCTCTCTCTCTCTCTCTTTCTCTCTCTCTCTCTCTCTCTCTCTTTCTCTCTCGGCATTTCCAGAAAAACATTTTTAACGTTTTTCGTCCACGTAAAAACAACACAGGCCTTAACTGCGGCTCTTTTGTGGATTATGTGTTTTAGAGCCAGAACAACGTAACGAATTTAGTTGTTAGAGATCCGTCCCATTTTATTTTTAATCCTTGGTTTCCTCTCTGAGCACGTGATGGCTATTTCCTCCAAGACATTCCCAGAAGAATCGTTTCTAATTTATTTCCTCCATCCGAGCGCAAACTCACATAATTTTCGCTTCTAGAGAAAGTGAGAAGGAAGTATTCTTCAAGCATTTGCTCAGAATTGTCTCCCATTTCTTTCCTCTCGGTCATTCACAAGGGAGAATTCACTGAATTTTCGCAATGGTTCTGTCAACTTTACTAAAACGTTTTACTTTTGCCACCCCTTTTGTTTTCTAAATATTTAAAGTGGTGAATGTTCCTTCACTGCGAGCTATCATTAGCGTGTGAAGTACGTCGTCACTATGTTATATTTTTGCTGATGAAAGATTAAATATATTTGGTATTTTTAAAAGCTTTTTTCGCGCGCTCAAGACAATACCTGCGCAAGTTAAGTTCATTTTACACGAGAACTTCTTAAATTAGTAAGTTAAAATTTTACAAGGAAGTGAGATTCTACTACGGTGAATTATTTAGTAGAGCATATCTAAGAAAAACTGTCTAAAAATACCGCTGAGAAAATCTCAAAATACGAGAATTTAGGAATGAAAACCCAAAGGATCTGGAAACCGAGTACAATACAGATGATACAAATTTTTATTTAAGAAAACGCAGTGGCACCTAATAATTTTAAAAGAAAATCTAAAGAGTAGTCCAGTACTTTTTGTAGATAATTTTTTCTATTTATCTTTCATATGCCGAGATCTCTGTGAGTGTGAAATTATAGAGTATACCTTTATTTACGTGCAACACTGTCAGGTATATATTAAATGGAATTAAATCATAACAACAAGCAATAAGGTTCATTGCTTCCTGGCATTGAGAGGTACTTTGGTAATGGATTTATCCACTAACATTCATTATTTCTGACAGTAAAGAAGAGAGTGGCACGTAAAAAAATTTCCTCTACAGAGTACTAAACCAACAAAAAGGACAGCAACATTCAATAACTAAAAACAAATACAAGATATAAATGGATAGATAACGCATAGTCACATTGCACGAAATGTCAAATACTTATACGAAAAACATGTCGGACTGTCCCTAGTTAATGAGTTCTGCATTAAAACGTTTTCCGTGGTATGCCGGCAATAATTTAAGCACTATGAATCTTTGCATTAACTCAACGAACAGTCGTCACTGACATAAAAATGATCTGATTTTAAACACGTTGCCAAAAATTTTAATCCAGCGTGCTTCTGTTCTACACATGCACTGAGCATTGGTTCAACGCAAGCGCACAATGGCACAAGCATCCTCTCGCGTCATCAAAAGAACACAGTCTCTTTTCTGTCAATCCGTTGTTTTGCTCAGCACACACGTTGACACCACTTGACCGACTCAGGTTGAGGTTCTCTGCTTGAAAAGCTTTCGAACAGCGCAAAAGAAACAATAACACCTCTCACGTTTGGAAACAGCTGCAATCGCCTGGTTGTGAAACTGCCCGTTATTTACTAAACCACCAGCAAAGCACTTAAGAGGAAGTTTCGTACTTGGCCATAAAAAAAGAAATTAATTTCACACGTAACAATATTTACTAAGCTGTGGAGGCGGCAATGCTAAGCATTTGGACTATTTATTTCTCAAAAATAATATTTATTATGATTATCACATATTATTCAGATTTAGACGAACGTAAGAAACGACCCTGCCAACGACGAAATGTAATGTAGCAACTAAAGTCTATCTGCCAATGCGCAAGCTAAAATCTGAGATTAAGATAAAAAGAAACTGATTTGCAAGTGTGTTAGTCAGGAAGATTGGTACCTTGTGTTCTAGAATATAACCAGGTTACGCCGCATCATGTTATACATCATACTAAAACTCTGGTCGATATCAAGTAACCCTCGGTTTCCTTTGGAAGGGTGTTTAAAGGAAGCCAATTTTCAATACGACGCACGGTTTTCATAACATTAAAAATTAGTTTTTGTAATGGCTTTTACTACATTTAGCATCAGGTTCACGTAATTTTTGCAGATTGCAATGGGATATTGTTATGTTTATGTACAACCTGATCATATAATTTTCAGCGATAATTTAGTAGAATTTACTATTGAGTAACATTGAAATTGCTGCTGTTGCGTCACTTCATGCGACAACATTCACAAATCAGATTTCAACAATGGTTTTGACTACTTCCGTAATCCAGTTTCTTTATATCGAAATTTTTTACTTGAAATGCACTTTCTGCTGTTTTGAAAAATGTACAGCATCAAAAATCTCGAGGAATTGGAATTGCCCCTCAGTATGCTTCAAGCAATCCAAAATGCAGTCATTCTACATACCTGTCATATGACTAGAACAGTTCTAGATTTGAGGTGATGATCTCATCCTTTATTTAACGGCCTTGGCCAAGAAATGCAACAACAGCAAATATAAAAGTAATAAAAGCAGTTATATACAATACAAGCATACAGAAAAAGGGAAACTTTGTTTCGGTGCATTGCTTTCTCATTGAAATTTCTTATCAGTTACTTTTGGACGGCACGTAAATTATGCGCTACCAGCACAAAACTCTTACAACAGACAGAGAGAGAGACAAAGCCAGACCTCAGATAACTACCAATGATATATGAAAAACTGCCGACTAAGTATGCCTCCCGAATGTTTACAAAAATGGCTTCACTAGTGGTCCTTGCTAAATATTATTTCTAGCATTGCCAAAAGAAGGAAACGTTCTCTTCGGAACAGGAAGTCTGCATTAAAATATGTTTTAAGTACAACGAGCAAGCAACCATTAATCAGTGATTCTATTTCGTGAGTTCATTTGCATACATTCCGAAAAAATCGTTTCAAGAAGAATCATTCTTCTCGCTTCTCCTTGCATTGCTTTGAATCATTAATCTAATTTACTGAACCAAAGCCAAAGTCGTTAGACACTAGATAACGGCGATGCACACCGTGTGATCACTGAATTATGACCTGCAGCACGCACACGACATAAAAGCACATAGCAATCAGAACAAACGTCCACGTAGCTCAATTGGTAGAGTGACTTATTCCGGAATGAGGGGATACGGGTCCGAATCCTGGCGTGGACAGAAATGACGGATAAATTTACTTCGTTATAATGGCGCCCGCACTATCCGGATGACCCGACCGTTCTAAATCTCGCAATGGTGTGATGTTATTTCCACACCGAGAGATAGGAAAAATAAGAGAATCCCTTCTCCAGCGCTGCCAAAAAATAAAAAATCTGTGACGTTGCATTCCACACACCACATTGACTGGGAGTTCTCAAGTGCACGTTCTACAGTGGATGGCTGCATGCAACGATTCATGGTCACGGCTGACCCGTGTGCCATGCCCCGGCCCTCTTTCGGGGGGGCGGGAGATGTGACGTACCTGCCAGCAGGACGCACACGACATAAAGGCACATAGCAATCAGAACAAACGTCGGCGTAGCTCAATTGGTAGAGTGACTTATTCCGGAATGAGGGGATCCGGGTTCGAATCCTGGCGTGGACAGAAATGACGGAGAAATTTACTTCGTTATAGACCACCCCTAACAAACGTGGATGCGGCGTGATTTCAAAGACGGCGCTATTAGACGACCGGCGTAGTATATATAAGGTTTGAGTGGAACAGTAAGTAGTAAAATTTGGAGCATAATGGGTAAATGGAGGGATTTATCAGTCCTTAAGGAACGACAGATTGTGGGAGCTCGCTCGGAGAGAAGGAATAGTATCTGTCATGACCACACGTCGCACGTTCTCACGTCTGGGCTATAACAGCAGACGGTTCCTACGACGACATTCTCTCCTAATCACTGTTCACCTTCAGAAAGCGCTCGCCTGGTGCAAAGGTCATGCAAGATGGATATCGAATGACTGCAAAAAAAATTGTGCTAGTAGGACGAATCGCGTTTCCTTCTCTACTCTGTGGATGGTCGTGTACGTATTTGGCGCAAAAAACATGAGACACTCTCCCCATCATGCATGATATCAACAGTGCAAGCTGGCGGAGGAGGCTGTGTGGTGTGGAGCATGTTTATCTGGCAGGAACTTGAGTCCCTGGTGCATGTAGAACATATGACTGATGCCTACTATCATGAATTGCAGCTCACTCTGTACTACACCCAGCAGTGTTGCACTATTTTCCCGAATGACGACGGTGTTTTTCAAGATGATAATATTCCGAGCCACAGGTCCAATGTTGTGCCGGAATATTTTGAGGAGCACAGTTCAGAAGTAATGTATATCGAATGGCCTCGGAACTCCTGCGATATTAATCCCATAGAGCACGTGTGGGACATTATCCCACACAGCACACAATATTTCGTATATATTACAGGTACGTAACACTGAAACATTGAGACTTTTCAGATACGTTGCGCAATGTAACAGTAATGTTTCAGAAACCTTACGGTTGCGTCAAAATGCCCGCAAACGTTACATAGCTTTGGAACATAACTGATACGTTGCAGTGAAATGTCTTTGTCCTCGACATTTTCACTCAACCTTGCAGTGCGATATGATCGCGGTCAGCTGCAGGCTTGTTTATATACCGTTTCGAGCTGTACTCTGCATCGTAACAAAGCAGCAGATCAGTTCATTTGCTTTTGAAGGAGTGTCTCGTGACATTTGTCAATATAGTGTATATATATGTACAATGAATTTTTCAGAAATATTGAGAAACTAATTTACTCATTATTTTCGTAAAATTATATGCACTAATTTAGGAAAATACTTTTCCTTCCTTCCCCACACTTTTTTGAAAAATAAAGCTTATTTTAGGAACAAAAAGAGTGATTAAAATATATGCATTTTTATCACAGTAACATGGTGATAAGTTATTAGACCTTGTCTATTGTGGAAAATCCTACATAGAATCAATCTTTGGAGTTCTCTGGATTTTATTTAATGGAATTACCAGCTGTTGGCGTTGTGGCTATCAATGCAGTACGTATAAATACCTTTACCACCCTTGTGTCCCACAGCATTGTCTATAGTGCATCCCCCTGACTCCCCCCTTCTCATTTGTAAGTTGGCAAGTTTTTTCTTGCATCGCACTATTCCCAGATAAACTTTCTTATCCGATTATCGGATTGGGCCGTTAACAAAATATGCAGTGGTGTTTCCATACATCATCATCATCATCATTGTCAACCATTATCAATCCACTGCTGGACGAAGGTCTCCCCAAGTTTCCTCCACAACGGTCTGTCTTGTGCCAGTCTTCTCCATGTCACTCCCGCATACTTTCGAATTTCATCCACCCATCTTCCATGTGGTCTTCTTCTGGGTCTTTTCCTGTCCCTTGGAATCCAATCTAAAATTTCGGCTGTCCATCGATGGTCTGTTCTTCTGGCAGTATGTCCAGCCCATTGCCATTTCAGGGTTTAACTCTGATCATGATGTCTTCCACTCTTGTCATTTTTCGGATCCCCGCGTTCTTCTTCTTATCTCTCCTGGTTATACCAAGCATGCACCTCTCCATGCTTTTTTGAGTTGTCTGCAGCCTTTGTATGTCTCTTTTAGCTAAGGTCCACGTCTCTGCACCATACGTAAGCACTGGAAGGATGCATTATTCAAACACTTTTCTTTTAAGACATAATGGCATATTGCTCTTGAAAATTATGCTGTTTCTTCCAAAAGCTCTTCAGGCAAGTTTTGTACGCCGATTAATTTCTTCACCAATGTGACCCTCACTTGATATCTGCTGTCCAAGATAAACGTACGTGTCTGTTATCTCCAGCTTTTCTCCATCAATCGATAAATCTTCATTTCTTGTAAAAGCATTGTACATCACTTTTGTCTTCTGAAAGTTCATTTTTAATCCCACTTCTTTACTCTTGTCAGCAAGTTCCTGGATCATACTCTGTAGCTCTGATGGTGTAGTTGCAAAAATAACTATGTCGTCAGCAAAACGAAGGTGGATTAGATAATCTCCATTAATCTTTATCCCTTTGTTTTCCCAGTTCAGTGATTGAAAGACATTTTCCAATGAGGCATTAAAGAGCTTCGGAGATATGGTGTCACCTTGTCTTACTCCTTTTCCAATTTTTATGTGAGTTGTATTTTCAAACAGCCGAATCTTTGCACTTGCATTTTCATAGATGTTATTAATAATATTAATGTATGCATCTTCAATATTGCAGGATTTCAGAGCCATTGCAACTGCTGATGGTTTCACCGAATGAAAGGCTTTTTTTATAATCGATAAAAGCCATGCACAATAGAAGTTCATATTCCCTCGCTCTTTCAATTAGTTCTCTCAGTACGTGTATATGATCTATTGTGCTGTAGCCACTCCTTAATCCAGCTTGTTCTCTCGGTTGAGCCATGTCCAGTGTCACCTTCAAGCGGTGTGAAAGAACTTTAGTGAAGATTTTATAAACCACTGATAGGAGGCTGATAGGTCTGTAGTTCCTGAGATCCTCAATGTCACCTTTTTTATGTAGCAAGATCATTGTAGCGTTGTTCCAATCCTCAGGAATTTTCCCTTCATTAAGGCATCGAGTGAAAATTTGGGCGAGTACTGTTTCGATTTCTCCACTTGCTTCTTGTATGATGTCTACAGTAATTCCATCTTCTACTGGAGCTTTTCCCCGCTTCATGTTCTTGATTGCATGTGCAACTTCTGCTGAAAGGACTGGAAGAACTCTGGTACTGGTACCTTTCATGATGTCTGGAGTACATGTATCATCGCTTTCATATAATTTGGAATAGAAATCTTTCACTCTTGTCAAAATTTCGCCTCTATTTCTTGTTACAGAACCATCTTCTTTTCTCAGTGCCATAATCTGTTTTTTCCCCTTACTGAGATGTCCCTTTGCTATCTTTAGGCTTTGGTTGTTTTCAATTGCTTTCCTTACTAGTTCACAGTTGAATTTTCTTACGTCTTCAGTGATACTTTTTCGTACTGTCTTGCATAGCTCTATATATTCCACTTTGGAAGTCACATCTTCTTTAGTTGTCCTCATCACTCTTCTTTTTTGCATCAACATTTTGGTTTTTCCTGATAATTTGTTCACATGCAATGTGTTCTTAGACCCAGCTAATTCTGTTAACTTCAGAAATATCCACTTCTTCCGATGTTAGGCCTTCTAAAGCAGAGAATCTGTTCTTCAGTTCCAATTTGAAGGTATTATGGTGTTTTTTAAGGTTGGTTATGTCAATACATTTTGTTTGTCTTATGAGCTTGCTACGTTCGGGTTTAGTGTTGAGGTGCATCTTACATCTCACCAATCTATGGTCACTGCCTGTGTTGAACTTGTTTGAAGAATTTTATGTGGAAATTCGTGATCTAAATAATAAAGGTAAGCAGCATTTGAAGATAATTATGAGAGATTTCAATGCAAAAATAGGGCAACGGCAACAGAATGAAACTTCAGTAGGTAAATTAGGTCACGGCAACAGAAACCAGCGTGGAAATACTCTCTTAGAGTTTGCAGAGCAGAAGAGTTTTTCATCTTGTACTCTTTTTCAAGAAAAAGCCACACAGGAAATGGACATGGAGACATCCAAATGGGACGACAAGTGAAATTGATTTTATTATGCGTAACAAAAAAAAATTCGTCCATACATATTATAACGAAGTGAATTTCTCCGTCATTTTTATCCGCGCCGGGGTTCGAACCCGGGTCCACTCATTCCGGAATAAGTCGCTCTACCAATTAAGCTACGCGGACATTTGTTCTGATTCCTATCTGCCTTTATGTCGTGTGCGTCTTTCTGGCAGGTACGTCACATCTCCTGGTACGTTACATCATCTCCCCCTTATTTTTTTTTTTTTTTTTTTTTTTTTCGAAGTGCTGGAGAAAGGATTCTCTTATTTTTCCTATCTCGCGGTGTGGAAATAACATCACACCAATGCGAGATTTTGAACGGTCGGGTCATCCGGATAGTTCGGGCGCCATTATAACGAAGTGAATTTCTCCGTCATTTCTGTCCACGCCAGGATTCGAACCCGGATCCCCTCATTCCGGAATAAGTCACTCTACCAGTTAAGCTACGCGGACATTTGTTCTGATTCCTATCTGCCTTTATGTCGTGTGCGTCCTTCTGGCAGGTACGTCACATCTCCTGGTACGTTACAATATATATTCCGTTATACACCGAACACCCATTAAGTCTTCCCCACAACCTGAAGTGATGAAAAGCTTTGATGTTTTGCTCAGAGGTGGATGTATAAAATCGTTCTGTGTGATCTATATCATCGCAAGATTCTATCTCTTAATGAAATTACATGTGCCACTTGATAATTGAAGAATATGCAGGAGACTTATCGTCCCAGTGATAATGAAACTTCTGTGCGGACATGACCTTTAAAGACTAATTTCGTTTGCCGCCAATAAGTACTTTTTTTCCATTTGTAAGAGTTTATATGGTTTAGTTCGAAATATCACAGGGAAAAACGTAACGAATGGATTTACAGCACTAAAAAGTAGCGCAGTTACATACAAAAATATGTACTATTTGCGAAAAAATAACTGAATTTTCGTATTAATCAGCAGCAGACTAGAACGGGAAATTGTTGAATGCCCCTTACTCATGCAGGTAAAAATATACCTTGACCTCACATGAACTGTTCATTACGGAAAAGCAGAAAATGTGTGCAATATATTTTTCATTGCAAGAGCTATGTGATGAAAAAAGAATTTTTCAAATACACGTTTGTAATTACAGTCTTTACCATAAGGAATGACATACAATACAAAAGAATTGTCTCATTGTTTGGAAGAAATGGGACAGAAGAAAATATATTTTGAATTCAGTAGCCCGCATTTATGATTCTTAGAAGGAAAGTTATGAATCTGAACTGATCGAATGGCAAGGAATATCATTCATCAAAGAAATTTTAAAGAATTTTAAAACCAAATCAATAGCTGAAGCGACATGATTTCCACAAACTAACGTCAGAATTATTATTGCCCAAGGGGCGCGTTAAAAATAAAACGCAGTTATTCGTGTGACTTTATACTTTTTATCCAATCCCTAGCTTGCCGATATGTTGTCTTAATGAATCATGTTTGAACAATGAGCCCTGCAAAATTTATGAAATAGTAATTCTGAATTATGATGAGTAGGATTTTCAGTGATGTACTCTTTTATGTCGTGAATAAACGTAAGGATAAACAAGGGTTTTCATGAAAACATATAAGAACTCAAGTATTGCATAAAAGTCCAGAGCAGAAGCTGATCGACAAGGCTCATGATTGCGGATTAGTTGCTGGCATGCTAACATGCTGCAGACCACTAGGTTCTGACGGAAGATAGAAATGTTTGATATTTCTGACAGGATAAGGTTAAGCTCGAGAAAAGGCAGACGTCTTCTACGTCTTCACGCAAGCAAAACTTCAGCACCAGTTGAACCTGTGCGTGATAAAAATAAAACATGAAATGAAAGAGACCGGGAAACGCAAACAATACTGTATAGATTACATTCTTTCCTTGCATTGATGGAACTCATCACTATCTGTTTAAATGTAGTCACCTTTCTGAGATGCTTCATGTGTTGTTAAAATTTAACTGGTACATCCTAAATTGCTAAACGGTGGAAACCTTTATCAGCAATTTTCGTATGATGCGACATTCAGGCTACATATAACTTTATATTTTAAACATTAACAGATTTCACACACGAAGTTGATTTTAAGCCTTTTGAAAAAATGGAATAATTTTCCGCGGGAATCTGTTTGCTTCAACATAACGGAAATGCTATTTGCACGATCTGGTCGTAGCTTTTTCATCATTTATTTTTACGTATCAGGGACGTTTTCATTTGAATCCCACGGAACTCTAAAGTATGTTATTTCAGTTGTACGAAACTTTTTCTTAAAATGTCAAATTACATCACACACTTTATTTTCCCTGTTCCTCTTGTTCTGATAATACATAGATTATTAATTTTAAAATATATTCATTAAGTTTTTTGTTTATTTTCCATTATTTTAAAGCCTTTCGTCACTAGATTTTGCATTAGGAGAATCATCAGCCTTTTCACACGTCAATAGCACTAAAACGAGGTTTCAAAATTCACATCGTTTCTAATTTGTTTTTGTTTTTACCATATCGTAGGAAAAGATCTATTTTTAGAAATTTGAACGAGAGATATTTTTTGAAACACGGAACCGACCTTCTAGATTTTTTGATGTTTTCTAAAATTTATCCAAGCATTATTTTTCTTGAGGAATTAAGAAAAAAATCTATTACAGAGAAATATTTATTGGTATTTTTTTATAGAAGCAAGCGTTGCAAAGTAATATCTGTCATTACCTTTTCAAACTTCAGATATTCTCTTGGATACCTGTTTTCTTGAACAACAGCGTAATGTATTTTATTTACCTTTAATTCATTACCTAGGAACATCTAGGTAAGCAGTTTTCAGTCGTTTTACTTTAATTAAATAAACAAAAAGGCATGGTTTCATATAAAATGTAATCACTATTTTTCTTGATCTATATTTAGCACAAATTTAAAATATTTTAGTCTAAAAAGAACCACTTAAATGAGATGTTAAGACATCATCGATAGGGAAGAAAACCTTAGATGTAAATCCCAGATTCAAAATGCTCTGAAGTATAATAAATTTTATTTTTTCTTAGTCTTCTTATTGTTGTGTAACCGAAATTGTTTTATACGGGTAGGTTTTTATTAAATATTTTTCTTTTGAGCAAATAAGGGCAAGAAGTATATTTAATAACACAGTATTTAAACACAGTATCTTCTTTTTAAGAAAATATAACACAGCTCATAACACAGTATCTTCTTTTTAAGAAAATATGAGATTCTAGTCTGGAATCCCAAGTATGGGATTGTTGACTTCACGCTGAACGAGCTCGTACGGTGGCAGAAGTTAGGGGACACAATTAACTGAGCACGCCTGGCGGCGGAAGTTAGGGGGACACAAATAACTGAGCTCGCCGGGCGGCAGAAGTTATAGAACAAACCTAACTGAGCTCATCGGTCTGCGGATGTTAGGGGGACACAAATAACTGAGATTGCCGGACAGCGGAAGTTAGGGGGACACAAATAACTGAGATCGCCGGACAGCGGAAGTTAGGGGGCCACAAATAACAGAGATCGCTGGTCGGAGGAAGTCAGGGGGACACAACTGAGTTGCCGGACGGCGGAAGTTTGTGGGACACAAATAACTGAGCTCGCCGGGTGGCGGAAGTTACGGTGACACAAAAAACTGAGCTTGTCGGGCTGCGGAAGTTAGGGGAACACCATTTATTGAGATCTCCGGGCGGTGGAAGTTAGGGGGTCAGAAATAACTGAGCTCGCCAGACGGCGGGAGTTAGGGAGACACCAATAACCGAAATCGCCCGAAAGCGGAAGTTAGGGGGACACAAATAACTGAGCTCGCCAAACAGCGGAAGTTTATGGGTGCAAAAAGTTTAACTGAGCTCGCCGCGCGGTGGAATTTAGGGAACAAAAATATCTAAACTTGCCGGCAGGTGGAAGTTAGAGGGACAAAAAAAATTAGGCTCGCCGCGGCGGCGGAAATCTGGGGGACACAAAAAACTGCGCTGGTGGTGGAAGTTTGGGGGACACAAAGGACACAAATAGCTGTTAGTTAATGCATTGGTGAAGAAATCTTCTACAAACAAAATGATTTGAATCCTGGTTCCTGAAGCTAATGCAAGCTCAAAAGAGAGTTCCTTAGCTGACATCCTGTCCCCTATGGCAGGCAGACTCACGTAGTAATGGTCTGAAACAGTTGTGACTCTCGGACGGCGTTGTTCTGATCTGAAATGTAACATCTCCTATCTGTTGAGACTATTCCCAGTTTCTTTAAAGGACATTTTGTGGAACCAATGCTTTAAAAATTTCATGCTGGGGGCTGCTTTCATTCTACCGATCGCACTCCTCCTCTAAAAATCGTCCGTACGATGTCTTCGTGCCAGTTCGACTTCGCACTGAGCTAAAAGTCAGAATTATTAGGAATAGCAACAAGATTCAAGTCGACTCTCGTGTCTTTCAAAAGCAACTTAATAAGCATTGGAACTATAGAAGATTTTGTACATTATATTTTAATTTTGAGCACCAGTGTATATAGGAGAAATGACCATATGAAACGGTTAGCTCTTAGGCAGATCGCACATTCTGGCGTATTTCTTTTATGATTTTTCAACTCAAAGGAAAAACTGAAAGGATGAATTGCCGCACTTATATCCTAAGTTAAATATTCATAACTATGGCAGACAGTTAGCAGGTTTGAGGTTCGAGAAATGAGGAATAGAAAGTGAAGATATCGCTTTTTCCTAGAGCATAAGAGGAAACAGGGATAAACGATCCTAAGATATTGTAAAACATCATGATAATCTAAAAGCAGATAACTTTGTTGCTGTTGCACCCACTGGGTATGTAAAAACGCTTTGACATTTCTCCCACGCTGACAAAAAAAAACTTTCTCGAACGAAAGCAAATAATGTCGACTTACCTAATTATATGTTCTGTCTTTCTTACGAGTGGTACTTAAATGCATGTTAATAAACAAACATGAGAAACTGATTTAGAAGTTCATAGAAAATTCAATTAGTGGGAGAACACTTTTCTGAAGATCAGCGTAGCTTGTGTGTGTGTGTGTAAATTTAAACGTTCGAAAAATATGTTTATGAGTGCTCCATAATGAAATCAAATCATTTATGCTGTTTAAAGAACCCGAAGATTTAAAAACAATGAACCAAGTTTATGAAATGTTTATTTGATATTATAATTTATGTCATTTTCATATCCAGGAAGTAAATATGACGTGGGGTCAATTTTATTTTCGCAGGTTAACGAAAGTCACAATCATCTCTAAGGCTTATAAGCAATCGACCGTCCCTAATTTAGAGCCAATGGATCCATAGATGGGAGACATCCATCGCATTAAGATAAACGCAGCATCCATGCTTCTTAAAGGACCCTCCGGCTGGAGCCAACTCAAGAAAATGCCAGACATCTATGCCTCTGATCGCTCGGGCTCTGGGAACGCTCGGTTTCGATTTAGATATCGTAGCTTTACATTAACTTCTGTGGCTACCTTCAGTTTAAAAAATACACAATGAATTAAAATGTCAAATAAAGTTTTATCTGTTTAAGTAATATCTTTTACATAATGAACATTGTTGCATTTAAACAGTTAAAAAGGAGTTTTCGGAAAGCAAACAACATGTTATATTCATTTGGTATTGTTGCAATTACATGGTCTTCATTTCTAATACAAGCAGAGTATTTTGTTCCCTGCTCACAGAAAAGTTTAGATTTTATATTTGGTTTCGGAGTTATAACGAAGTAAATTTCTCCGCCATTTTATCCACTCCGGGGATCGAACCCGGGTCCCCTCATTCCGGAATAATTCACTCTACCAATTGAGCTACGCGGACGTTCGTTCTGACTTCTATCTGCTTTAATGTCGTGTGACGCTGCTGGCAGGTACGTCACCCCTCCCCGGAAGAGGGCCGGGGTCATGGCCCACGGGTCAGCCGTGACCATGAATCGTTTCAGGCAGCCATCCGCTGTGGAACGTGCACTTGAGAACTCCCAGTCAATCTGGTGTGTGGAATGCAACATCTCACATTTTTATTTTTCGAAGTGCTGGAGAAGGGATTCTCTTATTTTTCCTATCTCGCGGTGTGGAAAGAACATCACACCATTGCGAGATTTTGAACTGCCGGGTCATCCGGAAGCAATTATAATGAAGTAAATTTCTCCGTCATTTTTATCCACGCCGGGGCTCGAACCCGGGTCCCCTCATTCCGGAATAAGTCACTCTACCAATTGAGTTACGCGGACGTTCGTTCTGACCGCTATCTGCCTTTATGTCGTGTGCGTCCTGCTGGGAGGTACGTCACAGAGTATAATTAGTTTTTCAGACATTTTCTCTAAAAGAACATACATTTTTTAATTTGTTTAATATATTTCAACTACCTGTCATTCAGGTTCTGAAGCTTCAGCGGGTCACTCGACTTTAATTAAGGTCCACTAGTCCCAGATAAGGAAAGGAGTCAGCGCCGTAGGATAAGTGAAACATCCATTCTTCAACAGGAACTAGGATCCCAGAACAAACTTCACGGTCGGCCAGAAACATGAGATCACCGAGAAGGCGATTCAACACTCCTCCTAGATGGTACAGTGGTATCCACACTTGCTTGGTACAGAAGCAAATGAATAATACACTCGTATTATATTCAGAGTAAATACGTGTATTATCAGCCATTTGTGAAACAGTTTCTCGAAGATTTAGTATACAGCTGAATGCCAGTTCTCAGTTTCGAAAGTTTTAATTAGAATTACTATCGAATTCAACCTTAACGTTATAATGTTATTGTGGAAGCAGTCTTGAGGTCAAGGTAAATGACGTGTGCGTGTTGACAAGATAAAGTGTAATGCGGCTTTCAATGTTGATATGGAGATGACTGGTGTATCCGGGCACCTGATATGACGTCCTATAATACTTGTATACCCTATATTGACTTTTGTCAATATAGGGTATAGAAGTATTGTAGAGCACATTAGCAGATACTGTTGTAGTTTGAGGATAGGACACAATGATCCAGAAACGTCTAAGTTTTTTTTACCTGTAAATATTTTATTTTTTAGTAAAGTTTATCTGACTTGTAATGGGTTTTCGGTTTTTTATAAAATTTTAATTGTTTATTGACGGTGTTGCCTTTAATTTTTGGAGGATATATGGAGTTCTAAATTGCAAATTTAGGATTTTATGCCACAATTTAGACTTCTTCACGCTACTTTGACGTGTATAATTAAAATCAAGACTTTGCATCCCACATAGGCGACTGAATACATGTATGTTTAGCCTTCGCAGATGAGCTCAGAATGTTTTAGAGTTACAAATTTGAGTAGTTTTCTCATCTTTGAATTTTGTTCTAATACTCACTACATTAGCTTCCATGCGTCTAGTTTCTCCTAGAATTAGGATAAATATCACTTTAAAGATAGTCTGTTCGTTTTCGCCTCGTTATAGAAGCTCCGAATTTGATTGTTGCCAAGAGGTAACATACTAAAACACCACAACGACAGTAGCGTTAATAAGTTAAGCGTAAAAGTGAGTCTGCTAGTTCAGTGTATTAAACAAAAGTCCTATGTCTTGCATAGCTGTTTTGCGTAAACTTGATAATATCTAAGACAAAGTTTTTTTTTTACAAGGAACAATGGGGCCCATTTTTCTGAAATACTTCATTAATTTCAATCATTAGAAAATGAACAGAGAAAAAGTGTCTTCTCACTGAATGGGAAATGTGATCACAATGTATGTTATTTCCGTTCACTTCGGAAAAATTGATTTTTTGTGGCTTCTCATTTTCCTAAAAGGGAATACTTTTTTTTGATTAGTAGTGATGGAATAAAGAAATTCCAAACACGTGGAAAGCAAGATGAAGTCATAAACCGTTTAACACTTGCATTTAGAATAATACATAGCTTCCTTTAATGCGCTTCACGGTAATGACACACTCATTTGCGGAAATCGATTCAAATCTAACAACAAATAACAGGAAACACACACAGAAAGAGTCAATAATGGAAATGTTCTTCTAAGACAAAAGATTGAACTGGTGTAATCGTCAAAAGAATTCGCTAAACATTCGAAATTCTGTACAGAAATGAAAAGCTATCTTCTTTCAAACCCGGTCGCCCTGCTTCAATAAACCGTTATTTCAGCGACAAAATAACAATAAATGAATAAGTGACATTCAAGAAAGACTTATTGGGAAAATAAAAAAATCTACATCTCCAATTTTCCATACAAAATTTAAAAAACGTGTGTTTCCTAATATTTTGATGTTTTCAAAAAGCGATAGACAGGTTGAATGACCACACAACTTTGAAGGGGAAAACACACATATTTAAAACATATTACGGGTAGGCAAAAGTTCCCACCTCCCCCTCTAGCGGGCGCTGTAGGTGTCTTGCCGGCCGGCGACCCGTGCTGACAGTTCATACATGATTAATTTAGAGAAACGTGCGAGTGAAGCATACGGTTCAATATGTCAAGCGTATGGCGAAACGGTTATGGGTGAGCGAACGTGTCAAGAATGGTTTGCCAGGTTAAAGTAAGGTGATCTAAGCTTTGAGGGCAAGCCACGTGCAGGTAGACCGAAGAAACTGGAAGACGAGGAACTGGAACCGCTGTTGCAAGTGGATGCCACACAATCGCATACGCAACTGGCGAAACGTTTGTTTGTGACTCAGTCGATGGTGGTACGGCGTCTACAGGCCTTGCGGAAGATCCAGAATATTGGTAAGTGGGTTCCGCATACTTTAACGGAGCGTAATATTGATCAACGATTGGGAATCTGCATGTCGTTGCTGAAGAGTTTTCAAGGGAAGAATTTCTTATAGAAAGTTGTCAACGGTAGTGAAAAATGGGTCTATTGTTACAACCCCATAGGCAAGCGATGCTGAGTCGACCCAGGCCAGCCCTCAACATCCACTGCAAAACAGGATATACACGAGAAGAGGTGCTGTTGTGTGTGTGGTAGGATATGCATGGAGTGCTGTACTTCGAGCTGTTGAAACTGGGAAAAGCAATCACTGCAGAACGATATAGCGATCAGTTGATTTAACTGAACGTCGAAATCGAGCAAAAACGCCCATGTACTGGTAAAGAACGCCGCCCAGTCATCCTGCTACACGATAATGCCAGACCACATGTCAGTGCTACTACGGAATCAGCCCTTGAACAGTTACATTGGGAGGTTTTACTGCACCAGGCTTACTCCCCGGACATTTCACCCTCAGACTTTCATTTGTTTCACTCTATGCAACATGCCCTAGCCAACAGCGGTTCCCTACAGTTCCAGAGATAGAAAACTTTGCCACTGCATTCTTCAGCTCAAAACCCGTGTCTTATCATCACAGGGGCATTCATTTGTTGCCTGAAAAATGGCAAAAGGTCTTTGATGCTAACGGCTAATATTTCGTTGAATAAAAGTGTACTGGTTTCCTGATGTCTCCTTTCTCCTTAAACCGGCGGAAACTTTTTGCATACCCCTAATATTTTAGAAGAAATTAAGAGCAGCAAAGCAGTTCGGAATTCACGAGACGATTACGTTACGTACACCGATTGTACGCACGGAGAATTATAAAGATGAAAAAACCGCAGTGAAATTTCGAAGTTGTAAGAAACTTTGATATGCAAAGTAGCGTTTATTCATTTATTGAACTTTAATCCTGATTCTTGAAATCAGAGGCTACAGTCTTGGGACAATTATATGTGTTTTATGATAATATAACGTTTGCCACAAATATTTTATTTTTTCAAGTCGAAAGGTTTCCCTGGGTTCTGGACTATCTTCATCAGGACGAATGCCGCGTAAATATTCAAATTGTATATTATATCATAAATGTTGTTTACAGTCACGGGCTCTAGTTAGTTGCTTCCACTCCCTTAACAGAAATTGTGTGCCACATACACTGAAGTGCCAGAAAAACTAGTACAGGCTAGCTTATGCAAAATACATAGCAACGTCACCTATGCACGTACTCGGTTGCGTCCGCCAGTGCGTATATTAAGCGATAGACATCCTTGCCAGCTGTCAGAGCTGTTTTCGGCATGAGAATGACATGTAATAACAATTTAAACGATTTTCAACGCGGTGTCATAGTTGGCGCTCGTGAGATGGTCCATACTATTTCGAAGGTAGAAACGAAGTTCGGATTTTCACGGACTACCATTGCAAGCGTTTAACGTGATTAAAAGAATTCCGCCAAAACCTTCAACCTACGATAACAGTGTGGCCGTAAAAAGACATTGGGTGAGCGTGACCATCGTCGGCTGTCAAGAATCGTTTTACGTGATAGGCGTGCAACACTCTCGTAGGTTTCATCGGAATTCAATGCTGGAGCCTCAACAAACATCAGCGTCCGGACTGTGCAACGTACCCTTCACGATATGGGCTTTGGGAGCCGACGCCCAACTCGAGTCCCCTTGATGAGTGCACGACACAGAGCTATGCACCTAGCTTTGGGCACTGCAACACCACCACTGGACATCTGCTGACTGGAAACAAGTAGCCTGGTCTGACGAGTTGCGTTTCCACCTGTATCGGCCAGATGGAAGGATTCGTGTGTGGCGCAACGACCATGAAGCCATGGATCCCGCCTGTCAACAGGGAACTGTACCGGCTGGTTTTGGATCCGTAATAGTATGGGGTGTGTTTAGCCGGACTTCACTGTGACCCCTTGTACGTCTACAAATGTCTGCGACCGGCCAACGCTATCTGCGCATCCTTTCGGACGAGGTACACCCGTTCATGTCCTGCATTCATGCTGATGGGTTGTGCCTGTTCCAACAGCACAATGCACCTGCACACAAGTGTCGGGACGCCACATTATGGTTAGAGGAGCATTCATCTTAGTTTGGAGTGTTGCATTTCCCACCCAAGTCCCCAGATCTGAACGTGATAGAACACAGTTGGGATGCTATGCAACTCGCTATCGAACACAGGAATCCGAGACCTCGGAATACAAACGAATCGTGGAACGCTCTGCAGGAAGTATGGTCTGCATTGCCTACAGCATATTTCCAGAAGCTAGTGAAGTCCATGTCCCATCGTATTTCTGCAGTCTTGCGCTACCGTGGAGGACCTACCAAGTATAAGATTTGTGTACCAATTATTCTGGCACTTCAGTGGATATGTCAGAGTTCTTAGCAACATGTCATTAACAGGTTGCTAAGTATTCTGATATATATGGAAAGCTTCCAAAATATAGAGTTTGGTGGTTGAATCTGGCTTGTCAATTAGTTTTGCTTCTTCAAAGAGAAATTTGTGGTCCTTTTCGTAAGTGTTTAGCCATCGATGACTTCTTTACGCCACAGTTCCAAATATAGGTCTTGTGCTCCTTCAATGAAAAACGCAAGGCTCTACGGGTCTGTCCTATACAGGGTGATTGTGAACTCCTTCAACAAAACAAGAGGGGTGATAGTACACATCAAGACGAACAATATTTGCAAAGGAACCCAGGGCCGCATTCCACTCCTAGTGCCAGAAAAGAGTAAAGTTACATATCCACGTTGAACCTTCAACAGTGAAAACAAAGAGACATACCTAATTTGTGAGTTGCACAATTCCAATCGCATCAGAGAAAGACTCAAAGGAGCTGCTAAAACGTGCGTCCAAGGACATCGTTGTACAGCCCACACCGACGAATGAAGGACTGTCACACCCTCTCGTAGACTACCAGTTTGGTGTTGATGTTGTCCCCAGCAACAGCGATTGGCGCTACGAGATTTTCCAGGGAGTCCACAGCTGTCTCGTATGCCAATGTTTTCATGTGCACCCAGAAGAAGACCAGCGGAATAAGGTGCGGGGAGCGTGGAGACGAAGCCACAGGTCCACGGTGTCCAATCCACCGCCCGGGATATGTCTTATTTAGGAAGTATCAAACATTGGTGGCAAAGTGTGTTGGGGCCTCATCATGCATAAACCACATGTCCCTCCGTGTGATGAGCGAAACATCGTGCAACGTACCAGAAAACTCTTGCTCCCTTAACACACGGAACGCTACGCCGGTCAGATGTATACGTCAGTTCTCATGTGATGTTCGCACGGTAATATCGCTGAACGGGTTCAGCTGCGTTTTTAAATGTTTGCTCCTCATCGTCTAAGCACGTGTTCAGCGCACCTGATTTGCATCTTGTGCTTCTCATTCACTGGTTGGTAATCCGTGTGCCTGCTGGTCGTTTTTGGAACGTGCTCTTTTATGGCACTAGGAGTGGAATGCGGCCCTAGGTTCCCCTGCAAATAATGTTCGTCTTGATGTACACTATGACCCCTCTTGTTTCGTTAAAGGAGTTTACAATCACCCAGTAAACAAAACGCCGTATTCACATGGAATTTGATAACTTCCCCACGAGTGTTCGTCTTCAACATAGTGCTTTGATCCTAAAAAGTTTATTTTGTTTATGGTGTTAAGAATTATTTTAAAATCAAAGGTTTTTAGAATTTTTGAAATTTTGAAGACAATGTCACGGGAAAATGGAATAATCGTAAAATTATTTCGTAATGAGCGCATCACTGGAGTTAACGTGGAAATAGGCTTCGGTTTCTGGAATTTTGTTACAGCCTTGTCTATAATGCAAGGGTTGTATTCTCACTATACTGCAACACGTTTAAGGAAATCAAGTCTTTTTCCAAACTGTTATTATCCGAACATATATGTATCGCGCGATATACGCAACGCTAAAAGGTGCTGAGATTTTGTTGCCAAGGGTGATTGGATTTGGTATGTGGAGGTGAGAAAACAGCGAAAGGCTTCCGATAAATTGCAGTTGCAAGAGATCCACTTGAGGGAGTATCCAGGGCGTCAAGAAGTGGTAGGAATCCGTTATTTTCAGTTTCGTAGCTGAATTGAATGTGAGGATTAGTGAGATTTATACGTTTGACTAATTCCGGAATTTCGGAACATTTTCCTTTCCATAGAACGAAAGTATCATCTACATATCGTATTCATAAATTAAATTTCACGAGCCTGAAAAGTTTTTTCTTCAAATCGACGAATGGCAACATGAGTTCGTGAGAGCTTGCAACACATGGACATGGCACATATTTTTCCGGGATGACCTCTGCTGTATTGAGTAGTCAACTGTTAAACCGTTGTGCGTCTGTTGAACTCTACGAGTCGTCGTACCCTTCAGCTCTTGCATCGATCTTTCGCTGTCGTGTGTAGTTTTGCCTTCGGTTCATTAACACTGGTGCAAAAATGAGCAAACAACGTACCGAAGGCAAAACTACACTTTGCCTTCGGTACGTAGTTTTGCCTTCGGTACGTTGTTTGCTCATTTTTGCACCAGTGTTAATGAACTTTAACTACTGCGGCTCCTAAACGATCCACCGGTTTAGCTGTATGGGAAGTCGACGCATCCCCGCTCCGATCTTTCACAATCTGTCCTTTCTCAAAGTCCGGTAAATCCTTCGATTTATGCCTCGCATTCCAAATTTGACATCTGCATAATATTAACAACCTCCTCAACGGTCATTAGGCGGTCTACGAGCAGGAATGCCACGAAAGTACTGACATTAACCTACGCAGTCGATGTTGAAGGCTACCGGAGCGTAGCGGCATCTTCCAGACACTCTTCACCATTCACAATTTCTTGTGCCACTCAAAATCTCTTGCACGGACAAAGCACTTTCCTTATACGCCATTTTAATCATGTGTTGCGTTTCTCTGGAGGTTTTATTCAAACGCACGCAAAATTTTACATCTGCTTTTTGCTCCAGATTTAAATCCATACCGGGTTGCAGAAACACGTCTCAACTCTACGCCGTCTACTACAAGAATGATGTAGGTGAGCGCTGTAACGACGTGTCATCACGTGACTGGCCTTGCATGCCTTCCGAAACAGGCAGGCTGCATTATTCAGCTAGGGTTTGTTTTGACTCTATGACCTCAGTTTCCCTACTTTTTTAACGACCTACGTATGCTCTGTCGCTCGAATAATCGCCCACTCTGGGAAATAACGTGGTCTACGGGCCGCATTCAAATTTTATAGGGGTGGTCATAATTCAAAGATCCCTCTGTGTATATAATTCTGTTGAGACTGCCGAAAGCCTATATTTAACTGTTCTAAACCAAAAACTGCATTTTTCTGATGCTGCAAAATGTTTTAACATCAATCAGAAGAGAACGGCAATAATAATAGTTGGCTATACTTTCGTACCTGGCCTGCGTAGTCTGCTACAATAGAGCAAGTGTCGGTAGGTGGCTCTTCCGCTGCTTCGCAGCCGAGGCTGGTAATTGCGTTACGTCATCGCCGTTTGCTCCATGCGTGAAGTGCATTCGCTTACTTGTGTTTAGATATTCTTTGCTTGTGTTGCCCCTGATGCTGTAAGTGCTGCTTCGTGTTTCTTCTGTATTTGTTCTTTCTGCGTACCTTGTTACCATGTGGAATTAGAGCGCTTTTTCCAAGAAGTTCCCCAGGATAAGGAGACTTGTGTTTCGTTAGGTGACCGACAGGGATTGATCCCAACTAGTAGAATATGTTCGGAAGGTCATTCAATGACTCTCAGCGCCGATAAGTTTCATCCTTATGGTTACTCCAGGTATCAGAGGAATCACGTTTGAGGGAAATCTGAGCAGTCTTCCCGTGCACTTGAGACATGGGGCACCTGGGTACTTGGTATTTTTGAACATGATACTAAGCAATTCAGGGTCGAGATCTACCCTGAGAATGACAGATCTGCGAGCGCATTGCTTCCCCTCAATAACAAATAATGTATTTACAACCACGAACTACTGTCATGGCCGATAAGTGGGCTGCATATTGCAACCTCTGTAGATGTGGATACGAACATCTCACAGTGAACCACTTTCTGAACTTTGTAGATCTTAGTACTGGGGCTCATACCCAAGATGTTGAAAGCAACTGGCGACCTCTCAAACGCAAACTTAGGGATGGAACTTACAAATTTCCTTTGGCAGACCGTATTTTGTAATACTTATTCCGACGGAACTGTCGTCTTCCGTCACATCATTGCTTTGTGGTCATGATTTGGATCATAAAAAAGTTATTTCCTGGACGTAATTTATTTATTTAATGATAAGCCAGAAAGGCAGGTTATAATTCTGCACGAAACCTGTCTCTTCCGTCCCTGTAAATGTTTCACAATACGAACAAAATCATTCGTCACGTAAAGCCCTTTTAAGGGACAACCAGAATACCTTAGAAACATTCGTATCCTGAATACATGGCACGCTGTGTTATTCAGTTAGGAAACGTCGTATTACCCGTGATTCCGCGTTGCTCTATTGCAGCGGACGACGCAGACCAGATATGGAAATGCTTCCTAAAAGTTTCTGTGCGTGTTGATCTAAGTATTTTGTGGTGTTCTTTGTGAAAGTTATTTTAAATGCAAAATATAATGCATCTTTTCATTTCGGTACGTTTAGCTGATACGCGAGTTTTACGGCAACGTTTTTCATTATCAGACATTGACGATCCAAAACATTTTGTATCAGTCAAATGCTATTTATTGATGTGAAAGATAATGTTTACGAGTTCTGAGATTATTTTTTTCTTTTGGTGGGAGTGTTTAACGACCACCGCGAGCAACTCAGTGAGCTATAAGCAGTCGCCCGTCCCTAAGTTAGGGCCACTAGTTCCAGGGAATGAAGAGAGACAGCCCCGCAAGACATTTCAACATCCATGCCTCACCGGGATTAGAACCAGGACCCATCTCAGACAAATGGAGAAACCATCGTCCAAGATGGGTCCAGGTTCGAATCCTTAGACCACTGCGCTACCGTTGCGGCTTCTAAGATTTCACGTAACGGATGGTTGGTTTGATTGCAAGTAAAAAAAAAGGCTAAATAAAATATTCGAATTCAAAAACAAACAAAATTTTTCAGTTTCACGTTTTCAGTTCGAAAATGCCGAATATTTAACCCGGAATTTACTTACGATGAATGTTACGGAATGAGAAGTTTTCGTTACTGCAAACACCATTCATCACATCCGGGAACAAAATACATGCATAAAACACACACACACACACACACACACACACACACACACACACACACACAAGCATATAAACATGTATACACAGTTGAGTCACATTATTGAGACCACCAGCTAATATCCAGAGTAACCGCCGTCTGCAGCGTGGACAGCAGCTAGATGGGATGGGAGTGACTCAATAAGGTACTGGTAGATGTTCACAGATATGTGTAGTCATGCCGACTGCAGTGCATCTGACAGCTGCTGGAGGGTGCGTGGTGGAGGATCCATAGGGCGAACACCACGATCGAGGTGGTCCCACAGATGCTCAATCGGGTTTAAGTCTGGGGAATTAGGGGGCCAGGGAAGTACTTTGAAGTCATCGTGCTCTTAAAACAACACTCGGACATTTCTAGCTGTGTGACACGTCGCATTGTCGTGCTCGAAGATGCCATCCACCCCAGGGAAGACAACCAGCATGTATGCTTGTTCATGGTCTGCAAGGATGGATTCATAACGAATTCGGTCCATAGTGACTTCCACAGGTATGAGTGGACCCAGGGAATGCCACGAAAACATTCCCCAGACCATAACGCTGCCCCCATAAGCTTGTGTTTTTCCAGCAATGGTTGAAGAGTGCTTGTTCTCCGATGTTTCTCGCTTTAAACGCCAACGTCCATCCGTTCGATGAAACCGAAAACGTGCCTCATCGGAGAAGGCAATACTTTGCCAATCACGGGAGGTACAATTCCGATACTTCCGTGCAAATGTAAGCCTTTTATGCCGATGCACCTTTGTTAGCATAGGTGCAGTGACCATCCGTCTGCATCGGAGTCCCATACGCAGCAGCGTTTACTGAACTGTCGTATTAGACACTTCCGGTAGCCACCTGGTTCATTCGGCCAGTGAGTTCCTCCAATGTAGCGTGTTGATCGGCCTTTACGCACCTTCGAAGCCGGCGTTCACCTCACTCATTAATGGCCCGTGGTGCTCTGCAGTTTTCACTTCGCTTATTCGCAATGGTGCCATTTCTCCAATCACGATACACTTTAACCACAGCAGCACGTGAACAGTTCACAAAATGCTCTGTTTCAGAAATACTTCCACCCTTGGACCGAAAACCGATAATCATCCCTTTTTGCAAATATGATATGTCGTTACTTTCATCCACGACATCAACGAGTGATATGTTTTCAGAATGCCTACAGCACAACTTATATATCCCCATGCCAGCTCACGACACCTTCCTTCTTTCATTTGCTACGCGCTGTTGCCCTCAAAAGTAGCAGGTGGTCACAATAATGTGACTCGACTGTGTATAAATATATTTTTAATGTTCAGTGGTAACAGTTTTTCAAATATTTGAATGAGAAAATAAAGGGTCATAAAAATTAATGAAGACTTCTTAACCCACCTTCGTGTTGCTGACGACGTAGCCACTTTTGCAAGTACCGTTCAGACCTGAGGAATAAACTTGCTGACAAGATTAAAAAATTAGCCTGATTTTGAACTTAAGGAAAACGAGATTGATGTGCAATGCTTTTACAAGAACTTTAGATTTAGCGATTAGTGGGGCAAATCTAGAAGAAACCTGTATCTATACTTGCCTAGTACAACGGGTATCAAGCGAGAGCAACATCGACGAGAAATTAACAGTCGTATGAAGTTGCTTAGGGAGCATTCCGAAAAAAAAGTACACTTTTCAAGAAATTGTAGAACACTTCTTCTAATATGAGACATTTTTCTAAAATGTGTTAAAAAGAAACTGTTTAATAAGTGCTTCCCACGAATTTTTACATACGGTTTAGTGACATGAACCTTAGCTTTAAAAAATGTTCCAAGGCTACAAACTAGAGAGCTATTTGCTTGGTATAAACAGGATACATAGGAAAAGGAACTGATTCATGGCGATAATTGATGACATCATGATGAAACTAAAATCCCTGAAATGCACTGTGCTGGATATATTTCTAGAAGATCCACACACCGTTGGGCAACTGAAACACTTGATTGTATTCCAAGAGATAGGAAAAGACACAGAAGATGAATGACGAGTTGATGAAATTCGGCAGCAGGTCGGTTTGATATAGACGTGATTGTGTCATTACAGAAAGTTATGGAGGTGACTTAGGGAAAAGTTCTTTCAGTGGTGGACTGTTAATTATTGATGATGACGATATGTACACCGAAGATCTAAATTATTATGATCAGCGCGTCTTTATACAAATCGAACCATCTGCAGGTAAAAGTCGGCTGGTGTGAAAGTAATGAAACGGAATAAATAACACCTGATACTCAGCTCTTCTAAATCAGTGTTGTTCTTATTCTTCATATGGGAAAGCAGCGGGCTTTAATCTAGTTTGACAAAAACCAAATTCTAATGGCCAAAGTCCGGGTCAGTGCATTTCTTAGACGACAAGGCCTAAGGCGTGTTTACTGTCAGCTGTTATATCGATTGTATAAGACGCGCTGGTCATAATATTTTTTATCTTCGGTGTACATATTTTCATCATCAATAATTAACATTCCACCACTGAACAAACATTTCCCTAAGTCACATCCAACACTTTCTGTCTTGACACAGTCACGTCGACATCAAACCGACCTGCTGCCGAATTTCATCAACTCGTTTTTCATTTTCTGTGTCTTTTCCTATTTCTTGTAATACAATCAAGTTTTTCAGTTACAGAACGGTGGGTGGATCTTCTAGAAATATATCCAGCACATTGCCATTTCAGGGATTTTAGTTTCATCATGATGTCATCAATTTTCCGCCATAAATTAGTTCCTTTTCCTATGTCTCCTGCTTATACCAAGCATGTAGCTTTGTTCTTCCTTCAGTAGTTTGTTATGGCCCTAAGACAAAACAACACTTCAGAAAGTGGACCGAAGATGGAAAAGCACTTCAAAAATTGGACGGAGGAGGAAAAAACACTTCAAGTAGCGGATCGAGAAGGGAAAGACACTTCAAAAAGTGGACAGAGGAGGTGAAAATACTTCAAAAAGTGGACCGAGGAGGGGAACACACTTCCAAAAAGTGAACCGAGAAAGGAAAAGCGCTTCAAAAAGTGGACCAAGGAGGGGAAAATACTTCAAAAAGTGGACCAAGGAGGGGAACATACTTTAAAAAGTAAACCGGGGAACGAAAAGCATTTCAAAAAGTGGACCGAGGAGGGGAAAACACTTCAAAAAGTGAACGAAGGAAGGAAAAGCACTTCAAAAAGTGAACCGAGGAGGGTAAAAATACTTTAAAAGTGACCCACGAGAAGAAAACCACAAACGGCTGGAAAGGTGTGTGGGTCGGCGACGACTCATAGATACTAGAGGTGAGCGAAAGCTATCCCTTATGGAACAAGCCCATAGAAGCGATGCTCTGGCACAACTCGTTGGTAATTTGAATGCTGGTGAGGGAAGTATTGTGTCAAAACACACAGTACATCTAACCGTTTGAAAATGCGTAGCTTCAGTGTACTTTCAGTACCCATGATAACTTCCATTCACGCTTGAAAGCGCCTACAATTTTCACGCGAGGATCAAATATGAATCTTGAATGATTGCAAGAAGGTCGTCTGGTCCAATGAGTTTCGTTTTCTGTTGGACTATGTGGAGCATTCTTTACCTGGGGACGTTTTGACACCACGATGCACAGTCGGATGAAAAGAAGCCGGTGGAGGAAGCGTAATGCTTTGGGCAATATTCTGATGCGAAACTCAGTGTCAAGACCTTAATTTGCTAGAATTACGACCACTGTGAGCAATTAGATGGGTTATAAGCGTTCTTCCGTCCCTAATTAAGGGCCACTAGTTCCAGGGAAGGGAGAGAGCCGGTACTTTAAGGTACCGACTCTCTCAAATTTTCTCTGCTGAACGAAGACAGCGGCAAACGTTGTGAAATTGTTCTTTCCCAGACAATACTGCAGGTTACGCTCTTAAACTCTATATTATTTTTTTAACATTGTCATAGGCGTTTTGCAGCACATCTCGGCTTTTCTCCTTATTATCCTTTATTATGCTATAGATTTCTGCGTCTCTTTGGTTGGGGACATTATCACAGGAAGCCATAGAAACCCAGGTAAGGAAAACTGCTTGACAAGTTTTGACAGCCTACAACTTTTTTGCAAATAGCTAGCACTGCAATGCTAACTGCAGCATGGATTTAGGTTTTGAGACAAACGTAACATCCATGCATCACTCGGATTCGAAACCGGTCCCCCTTTCAGACGAATGGTCATAAGCCAGCGCTTAGACCTCTGCGCCACGGGCGCGGATTATATCTGGGACAATGTCCAAGCGCTGGATTGTGACAATTCGTCCGGTATCCTTTCGGACGATTGGTTAAAAGCCAGTGCTTAGACCTCTGCGCCACAGGCTCAGCTTATGTCCGGACCAATGTCTAAGCGCTGGCTTGTGACCATTCGTCCGGAACGCTTTCGGACGAATGACTAAAAGCCTGCGCTTCGATCTCTGTGCCACGAGCGCGGATTATGTCCTGGCCAATGTCTAAGCGCTGGCTTGTGACCATTCGTCCGTTCCCCTTTCGGACGAATGGTTGAAAGCCAGCGGTTAGACCTCTTCGCCACGGGCGCGGCTTATGTCCGTGCCAATGTCTAAGCGCTGGCTTGTGACCATTCGTCCGGACCCCTTTCTGACGAATGATCATTTCATAAGCCAGCGCTTAGACAACTGCGCCACGAGCGCGGCCTTACTTCACGCTGGTACTTTCCTAAAGTAAGCATCTCAGCAATCTTTCTTTCAAAATGGCAGTAACACTAGGACACCAACACATATACTCTTTATAAACAAGACATAACCCCCATCTCTTGTATACACTGATGTGACATTCCATAAAATGGTGAAAGCAAAAGACATGACTGCGACCCACAAGCAATATTTTTATTTTCCTTGAAGTGATAATATATATGATATAGACAAGATTAAAACTTGAGATCCAATTTGAGCATCTAGTTCGTTCGCTTCATAAATAATTTGTAACATTTAAAAACGACAGTCACAGTTACACGTTTGTTTGTTTTTGTTCTCAATAGATTCACTTTGTTTTTCTTAAAGGTTGTTAGCAGACAAGGTTCTTGAACAAAGATATCTCGACAGGAATCATTCTTGCGTAGCCATAAAACCTTCATCCATGTTATTGAGATTGATATTCTTCATCGGATAAGCATTGTGGTGACCGTTGGCTCGCATAGAACATGATGAAATGACAAGCGTGGTAGTTCTGAATGAAGTCTCTGGTGGGCATTTGAAACCACGTCGACCATGCCGACGAGGTACGGAGAAGCAGCACAGCATCAGTTGCTTTAAGTCGATCTATCAAATGAGAAAAAACAAAATGCATGTCATGGCATTGTTCCAGAAAGTTTGTTCTACAAAAATAAATCAAGATATGAAATCTTGTAATCCCTAACCACCATCAAGTTTGCATCGCTATATCCCCCTCCCCCACAACAGAAAAAACTACATACATATGTCATCCTATTAAACTTGAAATTTTGTTCTACAAAAAGTGAAATATGATTGAAAAGCACTTGAAACCTCAACAACAGCTGCTTTTTGGGTCAACCGACCAAACAAGACTTTTTCATGTAATAGCGTTATTTGGTTTACTGAAAAGTAAGAATAGAAACTTTTTTTTTAAATGTTGTTAAAAACGGCATTACGAACATAGTATAGTGTACTATAATTTACTACAAATAGATCCTGTAAACAAATGCAAAGCATATTAAATCATCACTTGCCGAATTTTGCTGTGTTTTAAATAAATAATTATGCATGTTCCGTACGTAAAATAATTATATAATGATTTTGGAAAACAATGTGGTGTAGTACCCAAACTTGAAATTGATGTACAACAAAAAACGTACCTGATCCAAATTAATAACAATCACCAAACATGACATTGCTCATAAGAACGATAAATTATTATATAAGAGTACTGGGCTATTTAGAAAAGTAAATGAAATCAGAAAGATTCGACAACCGATTTCAATGAAGATAACTGAAGAAATTAAATAATTTTATGAATCACAAAATGTTATAAAAACCAAAGATAACGAATCACGACGTTAAATAAAACTAAATATAAGTTTATAGTCAGAGAATACGAGAATATGCGAAAGAATTATTTTAATTTGACAACTAGAATAAACTAACGAAAATTTACTACGCTCGCGCTAAAGTTTGCTGTATCAGAAATGATGATGGAGAAAGGCGCATTAGATGAATAACAACTGTAGCTTTAAAAATCACTCTGCGAAAAGAAAACCAATTAATAACACAACTGATGTACTGCATCGTTGATCGAAAGTGCTTCTTCAGTATGGATCTACTTCAAGTAAAGAAGACAAGACCATAGTTTGAAAAAATTATTTAGATTCCCAGAATGCATAAAGATACAGCATGAGTAAATGAAACAAAGACATATCGGATAACTTTACCAAAACATTAATGAACGAGTGACGTAGGCTACAGACCTCAGAGATGACGCACATATCAAGAAGACAAACTTGCATCGACAAACTTTGTCGGTGTAGATTAATTGGGAAAGCATTCGACTCCAGACCAGAAAGATGCTGTTTCGATTCTCACCACCAGCAAGTATGATTTACGCTATATCGGCTCCCGAACGTAAACGACAAGTGTTTTTACTCTATATCGGAGCCCGAACGTGAAATGGGTCTCCTGGACTTTGGGTTCTGCGAAAAATGTGTGATGTTCACTCCACACATCATCTGGCATTAATGATAATTCCCTTTTCTTCAGCGACATATTAAGGATATGCAAAAGTTTTCACAGCTCCCGCTAGCGGGCTCTGTAGGTGTCTAACCGGCGGTGACCTGTGCTGTCAGTTCGTACATGAAACCAAGCATGGTGGTCGATAAAGTTCATTTGCGGCACTGTTTGTTATTCCTGTTTAATTTAGGGAAAATTGCAAGTTAAGCATACGGTTCAATATATCAGGCGTATGGAGAAACGGTTATGGGTGAGCGGACGTGTCGAGAATGGTTTGCCAGGTTTAAGAAAGGTGATTTCAGCTTGGAAGGCAAGCCACGTGCAGGTAGACCGCAGGACCTCGTAGGTGAGAAGTTGGAATCGCTTTTGCAAGAGGATGCCACACAATCGACCACGCAACTGGCGAAACATCTGAAAGTGGCTCAATCGTCGGTGGTACGGCGTCTACAGGCCTTATAGAAGATCCAATATATCGGTAAGTGGATTCCCCAGACTTTAACGAAGCGTAATATTGGTCAACGATTGGGCATCTGCATCTCGTTGCTGAATAGGTTTCAAGGGAAGAATTTCTTGTGAAAGTTTGTCACTGGGGATGACAATGGGTCTATTGCGACAACATCGTACGCAAGCGATTCTCCGTTTACCCAGGCCAGCCATCAACATCCACTACAAAACAGGATATTCACGGGAAAAAGGTGCTGTAGTGTGTGTGTGTGGTGGGATATGCATGGAGTGCTGTATTTCGCACTGTTGAAACCGGGCGAAACACTCACTGCACAACGATATAGCGATCAGTTGATGAAACTGTACGTCAGAATCGAGCAAAAGTGCCCATGAATAGGTAAATGAAGCCGCCCAATCATCCTGTTACACGATAATGCCAGACTACATGTTGGTACCACTACGAAATCAACCCTTGAACAGTTACACTGGGAGGTTTTACCGCACTCGTCTGACTTCCCTGACATTGCACCGTCAGACTTTCATCTGTTTCGACCTATGCAACATGCCCTAGCCAAACAGCGGTTCACCACAGTTCCAGAGGTAGAAACTATCGTCACTGCGTTTTTCAGCTCAAAACCCGAGTCCTTCTATCATAGGCACATTAATTTGTTATCTGAAAAATGGCAAAAGGTCATTGATGCTAACGGCCAATATTTCGTTGTATAAATGTGTACTAGTTGCTGATTGTTCCTGTCTCCTTTCTCCTTAAAACGGCGGAAACTTTTTCATATCCCTAATACTTCAAGCGGTGTTCGCATTTGACCCGAAATCCTACGATTCCGTTCGAGCCATTTCTCAAGGGGGGGGTGATATGCGGCGTATCTACCTCAGAGGTAACGCACATGTCAAGACGGCCAAGTTTCAGTAACAAGTTCCGTTGGTGTAGCTTAAATGCGATAGCTTTCGGCTCCGGATGTAATAACACAGCTATGTTTCATTTTCTCTGACGTCAGTTGGGCTATGTTGCGTTTCATAGACGTCAGCAATATTTTTATTAATATTCTTCTGACGCCCCCTAGCAGCTACTAAGTTTGCACTGACATTAGCTGAGTTCCAAATAACATCCCATTCGCGTCATTGAGGTTTCTGTTAATACATACTTGCAGCGCGAAATAAGCGTCAGGGTTTATATAAAGCTTTTTTTTAATTAATAATTAGAAATATTATTTACATGGGAGTAACAAAAGTCGTGATTCCACTTTTAAAGATTTCTCCATTTTCATTGTATTAAATTCAATATTAACGAAGAGAGATACATTTCCCTTACCTGTGATTCTTATAAATTTAGATCATATATTTATCCTAATCTTAAATAAAATTTTATGTCGGTAATCTGTTTTACAGTATATTTATTTTTTATTTTTTGAATTACAATTCCCTTGAAAACTACTCTAGTAGTTTGTCTCAGTCTTGTGATGTGGACCATTTTCATGTGTGTGTTTCTTCCACTTATAGCATTTTAATATCCGGTGTGTTTCCATTTAATAATGGAAATGTGCGTTTTCTTCTCTGATGGGATTCAAATCCATTCACTCAGAATGTACAAGAATAAATTTAAAATACTGAATATATAACGGTTTGCATATTTGTTAGTCTTCCTGTATGCACAATAGCTCTGCATTCATTAATCCGAATCGAAACTGCCTTTACCTGCTTTGTAAATTAAACCATTTTCAATCTACCGAGAGCAGAACTTCCGTGTAACGTTGCATTAACGCATTTATGTATTCGGCAATGCAACCCCATTTTGAATGTTGTAGTGGAAACATTCTGTATTTCCATATACACCCATATGCCCGTGTATTAGGCACATCTGACATCGTCGCATAGATGAATCATTCCAACATATGAGATGGCATGTGAGTGTGATGAGAGATATGAACCAAGACCAGCTCGTAGATCATCAGTTAACGCTCTATTGAGGGTCGCAATGGGCAAAATGGGTAATCTGTGCGACTTTGGACGCGGCATAATAGCGCTAGGCGTATCAGTTGGTTCATCTTTCAAAGGCCCATCTTCCTGGACTGCTCACGAGTAATGCTAGTAATAGTTTGCCGTGGATTGTGACACGCGCAAAACTTTCTACCAATCAGCGATCCTGTAGACCAAAGTACATTGTATGTCAGACCGATGAAGTGAACTGATGATAATCGTGCACGCGGGACACATTCCGGTAAAGCACTGCAGAATTCAGCAGTGCTGTACAGTGGGTCACCTTGGACACATCGCTTATCGGACAGGGTCGCAAACTGGATGCAACAGCCGACGACCATAGGGTTCCGATAATTTCAGCCCAGTAACCGAAGACGCGGCTAAAATGAGTGTGGTAGTATGCACAGTAGACCGTTGAGAACTGGAGAAAGGTAGCCTAAACGTAAGCACAGTTGGAAACGGGTCAAACATTCTAGACCTGGACCCGATCCGGACCCGGTAGTTATATAATCGTACCCGCCCGGGACCCGACACGGATATAAGGGCGGACAAATCTTCCTTGAACTATAAATTTCATTATATCTTCATCATCATTGTCAATCATTAATAATTCAACCCTGTATGAAGGTCTCCCCAAGTTTCTTCAACAACGGACTGTCTTGAGACAGTTTCCTTCATCCACCTATCGCCCATGTGGTATTCTGGGTCTTTTCCTGTCCCTTGGAACTCAGTGTAAAATTTCATTTTTTCATCGGTGGTCCGTTCTCCTGGCAATATGTCCAGCCCATTGCCATTTCAGGGATTTTGCTCTAATGATGATGTCTTCCACTCTTGTCTCACTTATCTCTTATCTCTCCTGGTTACAATAACTTACAATGGCACGTAAAACTACTCAACTTTCGAATTTTCGTTCCACGTGGAAGACTTCTTCTGGTTGGATGTCTGCGCACCGCAATCGTATCCGTCTTAGAAACTAGAAATTCGTATCTTCAGTACATTTCATCATTACGTATTGCTTCATTTAGTATGTTTGTTCTGAATTAAATATGACTTCTAAAGTAACCGTTTTGTTATTTTTTATTTCATTGTTTTATCAAGCATCCCATTGTGTTTTTTTATATCAACTGACTTTTATTTTTGCGACGTTTATGCTCAGTACTTGTGTTTTAATATTTGTTTTCTTTCATTTAAGTTAGCTTATTCACGTCCACGTGTTGCCCAAAATAATGGAAACACTTTGAAACAATAGCTGTTACGCACCTAATATGGTGTGGGAGCACCCTTGACATTTAAATCTGCTTGAATCCTACTTTGAATGGACGCTTACAAGTCCTGGATGGTGGTAAGTGGTATGTTGTACCATTCTTCCTGCAGAAACTGCAACAATTTCTTGAGAGACGCCGGAGGAAGATAACGGGATCTGACTCTGTTTTCCAACACAGACCACAGGTGCTCAATGATGTGTAAGTCCGGTGATTGTGCTGGCCAAAGAAGGTGTGCAACTTCAACCTCATGTTCCTCAAACCATGATTGAACAGTTCGACTTCTGTGACTCTAGGCATTATCATCTTGAAATGTACAATTTCCCTGAGGAAAACAATGTATGGGTCATTCAATGCACATGGTCGGCCAAAAGAGTAACATTGTCACAGCTAGTGATCTGGCCGTGCCAGGTGATAATGGAACCTGCTGCAAACCTCGAAATCATGGCCCAAACCATTACGGAATCGCCCCCATGCTTCACTGTAGGAAGGGTACAGTCTGGGTCGTAGGCTTCTGCGGGGGTTCTCCACACGTAAACCCCTCCTGTGGTGGATAATAGTAAGAAACTTGATTCATCGGAAAACAAGACATGTTTTCAATGATCCGCAGTCTACGTTTTATGTTCCTAGCACCACTGTAGTCTCCGTTTCATATTCACCTGTGACACCAGGGGTTTTGCAATCGCAGCTCTGCCGTAAATATTGTGGTTATGCAATTCCCTTCGCATGGTATGGGTCAATACTGGGTTTTGGAGATGTGCATTAAGCTCAGCAGACACTTGCGTCGCCGTGGTCTTCCTCCTTGCGGTCACAATCCTCTTTAATGTGCTCCTGTCTGTCGAAGGGAGTTTGGTTTTCCTTCCGCAGTTGTGTCTCGCAGATAATGTTGTGCCCTTGAACATTGTATGCTGTCACTACCTTCTACACGGTACCTCTCGATAGCATCAATACCTGTGCCATTGTAGTTATCGACGCACCAACCAGACGGGCTCCTACAATCTGCCTTCTTTAGAACTCTGACAGGTCACTCAGTGTGCCTCCCCTGGAACGAAATTATGGAAACACCGATTTACAATGCAATCACACAGATCCTTGAGACTATAAGCAAAACTTTTTTACAAAAAGAAATTGCAGCTACATGTTCGTTTTACTCAAAAAACAGCACATACCAAAGTTACTGTTTTCAGGGAGGTTTTTCCATTATTTTGGCCAAACCCTGTATAATATTGCTATTGTACAATGTAAATAAGTTATTGCTTGTAAAAATGTCAGCATTGCCAGATTCTCATCACAACAGTCGTGCAATGAGAATATCCCGTGTTCTACTACTCTCACGGTTTAAAGGCGTAAAGGGATTACTTTTCAGCAGTAGAGTTACGAGCTTCAGAACAGTGCTATTTTCACTGCTTTGCGATATATGGTTTCTTCTTTTTGTAAAAGTGCCTTGAGTGCTTGACCTACTTTCGCGCTCCTAACACGTGTTAAGACAACCATTCGTTCATATCTGCACAAAATGTTTATCTTCATTTTAAGTGACATTAAAGTTTTAACGGACTTAATTCCTCAGCTTATATAAATCAGGGTTTTATCTTTTCATGTTTTCATGTACTACCATTTATTTAATCTTTTAAGCTGCCAATACTTTATAAATTTTTTTGTTCATTAGCATAATAAAGTACACTGCCGGACAATTTCTAAGGACGGATGACAATAGCAACGATAGCAACCATAAAATGCAAGGCAGGAAAATGTGGAAATTAGCATAAGTGCGGGATACAGTAAGACGTGTTGTGCGTATGCAAATTTTGGATTGCCGAATTTGTTCGTGACGTCATAGCGCTGATAAGAGATATAAAGGATTTGACGCGTATTGACCATTGTTGTTCAAACGCAAAGTTGAAAGGGAAAGAATCAATTGACGAACTTGCAATTTTCAGTATGTCTTCCCGACATCACCTAGATGATTTTACGCGTGGCCGTATTATTGGCAAGATTGAAGAAGGGCGAAAAATAACAGATGTTGCCAGGGAGTTCGACGTCAGCCACAGTGTTGTTTCAAGGCTTTGGGACTCATTTCAAACAAATGGAGAGTGTAGCAAACGTCACGGGGGAGGTCGTGTTCGCAGTACGACACCTGCAGAAGATCGGTACATAGTACTATCAACAAAAAGACACCAGCGCAGCACAGCTAGTGAGGTAGAAAATCAGTTTATGGCTGCTACTGGCAAGCGGATCTCCCGAAAAACTGTCGCCAGACGTTTGCATGAAGGAGGACTATACGCCCGCCGTCCTGTTGTGTGGATCCCATTACTCAGACGTCACCGTACAGCCCGTTTGCAATGGTGCCATCAACATCGCAATTGGACTGATAACGACTGGTTTGCTCTCCTCTTCTCAGATGAGAGTAGATACAGTCTATCGTCTGATTGTCGACGACAACTGATCTGGCGTGATAGTGGTACTGCATATTGTCCAGCAAACATGCAGGAAAGGGACCGATATCCGACATGTAGTGTCATGGTATGGGCTGGCATCATGATCAATGGCCGTACGTCCCTCTATGTGCTTCCAACTGGGACTATGACTGGCCAACGATACATTAATGATGTTCTGCTACCTCATGTTCGCATGTTCCGTGGTGCTGTCGGTGATAGATTCATTTTCATGGACGACAACGCAACATGTCATCGAACAGTCGCTGTCCAAGAGTGTCTTGAGAGCAAGGATATTCAACGCCTCTTATGGCCAGCACGTTCTCCAGATCTGAATCCCATTGAAAATGTGTGGGATGCTTTGGGGAGGAGTCTTGCTGGTCGCCAATGCCCTCCAATAAACAAGGACACCCTCATCCGTGCACTGACAGAGGAATGGGATAAATTACCCCAACAGCTGCTTGATAATGTTGTGCAAAGCATGACACGACGTGTGGAATCTTGCATCGCCCTCCATGGTGGCCATATCCCGTATTCACATCTTACGCCGGAACGCCTGCGGACGGTAATTGCATTTTTTCACGTTTATGTATTCTGCACAAAATGGCCTGTTTGTCCCTTGAACACGTTCCAAAGCCTTCTGGATTTCAGAGCACACTAAATTGTCTTTCTTGTAATGTCCTGGCATTCTGACATTATTTAATTTCACTTGGCACCCAACCACACTTACTTTTTTATGCACTATATAGCCGTTTATGATCCGTCCTTAGCAATTGTCCAGCAGTGTATTATGATTTCAGTTGTCTGCACACATTGTATGTCTTTTGTAGTTAAGGTCCACGTCTGTGTTAAGTAACTAAGCACTGGAAGGGCGCATTGATTAAACACTTTCTCTTTAAGACATAATAGCATATTTTGCCCTTAAACATTGTACTGTTTCTTCCAAAACTGTCCAACCTAGTTTTATACGTCGATTAATGTCTTCATCAATGTGACCTTTTCTTGATGTCTGCTGTCCAAGGTAAATGTAAACACTGGTTATCTACAGCTTTTTCCCATCAATCCACAAATCTTCATTTCTTGAAAAAGCATTATTCTTAAGTTTTGCCTTCTAAATATTCATTTCTAATCCCATTTTTTTACCCTTCTCAGCAAGTCCCTGGATCATACTAGGCAGCTATGATATAATATTTCAAAGACCTCTGAAGGGTTCTCTAAAATACTTTTTTCTTTTCAAATATAAAACTGGATTGAAATCGGGTCAATAACACCTTGACCCGACCCGTTTGACACGCAAGAAGTTGCCAACCCGGTGATATATGACCCGTTTCCATATCTGGTCGTACGAATTAAGGTTTATTCCATCTCATGCAGATGACAGGATCCTAATTTGGCTCAAGTAACATGAGGCGATGGACTCTACGACGAAGTAAATTTTCCCATCATTTCAGCCACGCCAGGTCCCCTCACTCAGGAGTAAGTGGCTCTCCCACCTGAGCTACGAGGACGTATGCTCTCATTGCTATCTGCCGTTATCTCATGTGCGTCCTGTGGTGCAGGAACATCACATTCCCCCCCCCCGATGAGGGCCGGAGGCATAGCCTACGGGTCAGTCGGGACCATGTGTCGCTGTAGGCAGTCATCCCATAAAGAACGTGCATTTGAGAAATCTCAGTCAATTTGGTGTGTGGAACATAACATCACACACATTTATTTTTCGAAGCGCTAAAAAAGGGATTCTCATTTTTCCTATCGCGCGGTGTGGAAAGAATATCACACCATTGCGATAAACCTAACAGCCGGGTCATACCGGAAGTTCGGGCGCCAGTATGACGAAGTAAATTTCTCCATCATCTGTATCCACGCCTGACATGGAATCCGGGAAACCTCACTCCGGGGTAAATCGCTCTCCCAACTGAGCTACGCGGACGCATGCTCTCGCTGCTATCAGTCTTTATCTCATGTGCGATCTTCGGTGCAGGAACATCACAATCCATTTTTTTTTTCAGATTTTAAGCTGAAAGGCCTATGGCTGAGGTGTGCGGGTATGGGAAATGGTTTCCTGGCATCCATAAGGCTCTTTGATATCCACCCAAGAACGTTTAAAGAGCAGGGGTATCTGAAATTGGTTGTCAGCTTATATATTCATCCTTTATGGCTGGGGGTCTGAAGCAGACGGACACGTCCAGAAGAATAACTCACCCATTTTCAAGCCTCGTACAATCACGAAATGTTTTCAGAAACAAGCCGTCGAGCTTTATTTTTTCCAGTGCCGTGCAGAATCGCCGAATTTGAACCCCACAAAGCATCTCTGTGATCAGGTAGAACGGGTTGTTCACTGCGAGGCTGCGCCGCCTTCCATTTTGCAGCAAAGGCCTGACTCAATTATTTCAGCGCGCTTCAATATACGTACTTCCACAAAGCTTCCAGCAGCTGGTATACCCCATGCCCCAACCAATTTAGGCTGTTTTGTAGGCGAAGTGCTGCGAAATCTGCGAAGAGTTATAGGTATACCAAATAAACTGGCATATGAGTGGAAATCTTTCAGATTAGCTTAAGAACTAATTATTTGGCTGTTCTTAAAATAACACATCAGAACTATCTGGCATTCACATTAAAAGCATTATGTAAATAAATCTGACGATCATACATTCATAGATAAATGATGAAACGTACACACACATAAATGACAGCCCAAGTAAGAAGAATAGTGTCTATGGAGGACACGGAAATTACCCCTTGAGTTTTCTATTATCAGCAGTTGGACTTTGTTGTTTGCGTAAGAAACTGAAGACATACATTTTCTTCCACAGTCCACATGTCATCTTGCATACAGGATACTAAGAGTGCTATGCTCTATCATGAAGATTTGTACTGATGAAATCAATTACATTTTTAAAGTCTTTTGTCGGTCATGTTAATTTTATATTCACGGGGTTTGATGTTTGTTCCCTATAGCAACTCTTTGCGTATAATACAAAAAGAAATCACTTCACGAAAGGTATAAAGATCATTTGCGTTATTAAATTACTCCTTTACTAATGTTAAACTCGCTTATTGGGTATGTCCTGAAGTTATATTAATTACTGAATGTATTATGATTACTGTATCATCTGCTTGTCATCTACATGTTCTACTTAACTTCTCTTCTAACTCATTTTCTTTTACTTATCCTTGTCACTTCTTGGTCCAGAAGCTCATTTTCGTTCCACTCAACCTCCCTTGCTTGCTGTCCGAATATTCCTCCTTCCTAAAAGCTTCTTTCCGCCACTTCTATCGCCTCTAGACTCCCTTTCTTCTAGGCCCCTCGAGACTACTTTTAGCTTGACCGCTTGTGGCTGTCCCCTGGCATCCACAGTTTCTGGCGTCACTGATGCAATAAACTAAGGAAGCCCGACCGGATGCCGGCCGATGATATTGCCAATACAACCATTAGGCACTTTTCTAAAACGTCCTTCTGCGCAAAAGAAACGGTTCCCTTTGAACCTCGCCTTTAGGTGTCCAGTTACCGATTGCCGCAGTAATACTGCTTTCGAACCTACGGCTAAAATGTTCCCTACTTGGAGAAGTGAATTAATATGTAAATGCTTTAAAATGTAATGTCCACGTACCATTTAAGTCAAAAGACTCTTTCATTGGTATGCAATTATAAAGCACTCACTAAGTGAAACCACAATTTTTGTGGAAATGTGGCTCTAGTTATAATCCAATGGTTGCTTAAAGATGCTCTATTTCCCATATGAGTATGAGAGGCCGAGAGTATACTCTGTTTTTCTCTCTTCCGTAAAATGGAAAATTAAGGTGCGTGAGTTCTGTCCCACGCATATTTGGCATGATGTTCTTGTTCAATAATTACACGCCCCGGTGGCGGTCTAAGCTCTGGCTTAGGACCATTCGTCTGAAAAGGGCCCGGGCTCTAATTCCTTAAGGCATGGCTGTTGTGTTTGTCTTACGGCGCTGGCTCTCTCTTTTCCATGGAGTCAGTGACCCTAATTAGAGACGGGAGATTGCTAAAAAAAATCAACAATTACTCAGATTTGCAGATAACTCTGTCCTTGTATGGTAATACAATTACTACGCAAGAAGTAATTTTGACTCATTTTGCAAAATAATGGAAAGCACAAATTTTCTTAAAGCAAAGAAGAATTTGTAACGAACTCACAATGCGCCATGCTGAAATTTTAAATAACGACTTCTAGATTTCTTAATAACAATCTACGATTTCGAAAGTTTAAAATCTCACACCTTCTTTTAATTTGTTTTATTATTCCCATTCAATGTTTCCAGTATTTTCTCGACTCAGTGTTTCTCTGAATTTTGCTGTGAGGTCTCGAACCTTACATTTCATTACTGGAAACAGATATCTCTGATTTAATTTGCCCTTTGGAATAAAAAGAAACTAAATTTAGATAATTCCGTAATATTTCGAAATCTGGTGTGATAAATTGAAAAATTTCAAAACGAATGAAAATATCGTTTAAGCAGAACGATGGGGTTGTTCTAGTTTACAGAAATTTATTCCGCATTACTACCTTTGAAAAAGCTTTCGTATGGAAAAAGAATGTGATTCTTGGTTAAAATTACTCGATTCGATTCGAATTGGAAAGAGTTAACTGATGCCCAACGATCTGGTTTGCATGATTTATATCGCACACTGTGCTCACGTGCCGAATCCCGTTTTGAAGTGATCTATGGATGAGAGATGGGCATGTGCACATAATAAATTTATATTTCAGTGTATATACAGGGTGATCATAATTAAAGTATCCCTAGTCAACACTCGGTGAAGAGATATCTAGCAGTCCAAACGCAACCAAATTTAGTATGCTGACAATTCAGAAGGTGCGGAAGAGATTTCCGCAAAAAAAAAAAAGAAAAAAATAATTAATAGGTCACCGCTAGGGCACTTCTGGCGCTGCAAGCTGCGATAATATAGACAATTTTAGGCGCTACGGGGGAAATGAAACAAAATTCCAAGCAGTAGCCAACACACGTGTTGCGTTCAAGACGTTTTATTTTCTCCGGTATTTAATTGCATAAGGAAGAGATAGCGACATTAGCGGTGCAACCGGTACTGCTCAATGTGGGCGCCATTGTTAAATGGCAAAACCTGAAGTCGATGAGCAGTGTGTTCAACGGCCGAACGTAAATGATCTTCCGTGATGCTGCTCACATGCAATGTGATACTGTCCTTCATGGCTGCTATGTTAGTAACGTCGCCTTGATAAACCTTACGTTTTAAGTGTTCCCACAACTAGAAGTCACAGGGATTAAGTTCCGGAGAACGAGGTGACCATGATGTGGGAAAGGAGCGACTAATCAAGCTGTTCTCGGAGAAATGTCGCAGAAACATCTGTACGCACCGTCCGATATGTGGATGCACCCCATGGTGCAAAAAAATTGTCGACCTAAGACAATGTCGTTTCTGCAGTTGAGGTAGAACAAAATTGTTCAGCATCTCCCTATACCTCTGGACATTAACGGAGCAAGTCACAAGACCCGTGGGTGTAATTTCTTCGAAGAAGAACGGACCAAGGATAAATGTGGCTATGAAGCCACGCAACACTGTAACTTTGGGCGAGTGCAGTGGAATCTGTTGAAATGCCTAAGGATTTTGCAATGCCCAAATATTATGCGTGTTGACTGTTCCATTGAGCTGAAAATGTGCCTCGTCACTCCACAAGATCTCCCATGGCCATGGCATCGTCCACTTCCATTCTAGCAAGAAATGTCAATGCAAAACTCAGTCAGGTTGCCTTGTCACCGTCAACCAACTGTTCGGTGTGGCTGATCTTATATGGAATAAAATGAACACATTTCTCAGTACTTTCCACACGGTGGTGTAGTGCACATCCAGCACGTGCACCACTAGAACCTGGTACTTATCCATGGAGCAATCCACAAGCGCCCGTGGCGATATCTTCAACTTTTCTGGAGCTATAGGTTTGCGCCCTCGCCCTGGCTAAACACGTAGACATCCAGTTTCTTCGAAACGAGCAATCATTATTCGCAGTGCACATGGGGTCAGTGAACCTCGACGCAAATTCTTACGACGTCGGAATTCTTTAAGCGCAGCGGCAGCATTGCTCGCGTTTTCATAAAACAGCTTCACAAGAACAGCGTGTTCCGGCAAGGTGATACCCATTGCGGTTGATGGAATACGAATGGCATTCACCATGCCTAGGACAGTTTTATACCCAGGAGTCGTCCGTAGCGCGTGTGCATTGTGCAAATGATACGCTTTGTTGTAGCTCGTAGGGCCAGAAGGGCTCATTTCCTTCGTACAGCCAAAAATTGTCTATATTATCGTAGCTTGCAGCGTCAGAAGATCCCTAATGGTGACTTTTGGAACTTGTTCGTTTTTTTTGCAGAAATCTCTTCCGCATGTCCTGAATTGTCAGCATACCAGATTTGGTTGCATTTGGACTGCTAGATATTTCCCCAGAGAGAGTTAAATAGGGATACTTTAATTATGATCACACGGTATATGACATTTTATATTTTCTCTTTGTTCCGTTTCAGGTCATATATCAAAGTAAAATCCAAATGAATTTGCCTATCCTCTTTAATTCCTGCACTGTCCCTAACATTTAAACATATCTTCCCCCAATTTCTCTCTCCGTATGTGTGTGCCTGTGTTAGGATAAGCACGGACTCAAGGTTTTCAGGAAATGAATCCGGACCCGGGCTGGCTCTTATATCAAACATTTGACTAAAACTCTGACCCGGGCTGGCTATTATATCAAGTTTTTGACTAAACCTCTGGCCCGGTGTGGTTCTTATATCAAATCTTTGACCAAACCTCTGGGATGGGCTATCTCTTATATCAAAATTTTGACTATAACTCTGGCACGGGCGGGCCCGTTTATCAAATCTTTGACTAAAACTCTGGCCCGGGCTGCTCTTATATCAAACACTTGACAAAAACTCCGGGCCCGGTTTGGTTCTTATATGAAATATTTGACTAAAGCTCTGGCTCGGGCTCACTTTAACTTTCCCATTCACTTTTTTCATTAATTTTATTTAACAGTGCTAGCCTAATTACCTAACGCAATGGGAAACGCACAACCGCTTGGCTAGTCTCCCTTTTGTTCTTTGCCTAAAATTGGCAATTATTATTTACTGCGTGTCGCGTGCACTTCGTAAACTCAAAAACCTCTGTGACGGTTTTAAATAACAATTATGTATTTTCTTCTAGATACGATTAAAACATATAGTAAAATGTTTTCCGTCGACTAAAATTTAAAGTTCTGCTAGCTACAAGATGAAAACTGAGAATTTTTTGTCATTCGGTGAAATTATGAATGTGATCCAAGAAAAAAAGAATTAACTTGATGCACTTGGGAAACAAAATGAAGGCATTTTGCTACCTGAACATAATGCGCATAATAATAATTATTTCTCTCTCTTTTTTTGGGAGTCAACATTAAATGAAGCACTAGCATTCTTACCTGATGATGAAAATATAAATTGAAGTAAAACAATATGCAGCATTTTTTTTTCTTTATTCACATAGGAACAATTTGAATAGATGTTTAAATCCAGGAGGGGCCCGGGTCAGTCATAAATAATAATATAGTTGGCCCGAACTGGAACCCGGCTGGAATTGGGCCTTGAAACCGGAGCCCGTGCTCGTCTCTAGTGTGTGTGTGTGTGTGTGTGTATCAAAGTCATTATGCTGATGTACAACATGGTTTCTTGAGAAACCAAAAGTATCGTAAATAAGTGATTCCAGATTAGCAATCAATTATTTTCAACAGGACACCATGATTTAAAAGTAACGTCGGAATAAGAGAACTCATAAAAATAAGGAATAAGACGTATAGGGTATAACTCGTGTCCTCCATTTTTTCATTGACACTATTTAGGAAACTGACTGAGAAACACAGGAATAGTGAAGGATGAAGAAAAAGAAAGTAACACGGTTTACAAACATGAGACGAGGATGTGGAATTTCCTACTCGAAAGTTTTCACTCATGAAGCAGTAAATGATGGGATTCATGAAGCTGTTGGCCATGGAGAGCCAGTGGCAGCAGAAGAACGATGCAACGTATACCACGTATTCGTATTCGGTGCTGGGAAGGATGAGGTCCGGGTCCAAGTAGATCAAAAGGATGAAGGTGTGTATCGGCAACCAACACAAAGCAAACAACACCACAACCATCGCCATCATCTTCACTACCTGAAAAATAAAAATGAGTCGTCATATGATTGACTTATTTCATCCCACAAAAATGCTAATCAAGGGCCTTGCTTTACAAACTATCTCAAAATATTGGAGTCATTAGTACAGTACTAACAAACCTTTCCCGAAAACATATTATTCTTTTATATTATACTAAGTTCTAGACACATATTAACTATGCCATACTAACATGGGGACCGACAACAAAATATAATTTAAAAAAAAACTTCAAACTTCGCAAAATAAATATATTCGATTAATTTATCTTAAATTCAATACAAGCACACAGTTATCACTATAGACCAACCCCTAAGTTTACCCGAATAAATATAATATTCTTATAATCATCCAACTTTATTTTTTTAGCATTGGAAAAATCATGTTGTAGAGAATAAAAAATAATCTACACACTGATATAATAAAAATTATTCCTCAGACACACCCACACCACACACGAACTAAATCACATATTCGACTGATTCATCCAAAAATGGATACTATGACACAAAGTCCAAACTACACTGGCCCTCATTACTAGAATTAAATACCAACGGAATTAACATTACTAAATAACTTTAACATTTTCAGAAAAGAAATAAAAAAGTTACAATAAAAAAAATACTAATTTCAAAACAAATTTCACTTAACCTACTAATCATGTTTTGCTTGCATTTCCATACACAACACTGAACATTCTTGACGCTTTGGCTTGCCTGTATTCTTTTAATGTACTTTTTTTTCTTTTTTATATAACACTTCTGTACAGGGAGCTCGGTGCTTTGACAGGCCTGGTTGGCCTTTCTCGTTTGCTTCCTTCCTGCGCTATGTTTTATAAACTATATTTCATGTACTATATGGCAATGCTCAGCAAAACAAATAAGTAAAAATGAAAAATCTACCAAAACGTGCAGTGAATATCATACTACATATTTGTATTTATACACAGCCGAGTTACATCATTGTGACCGCTTCCTACTTTTGACGTCAACAGCGCGTAGCCAATGAAAGAAGGCACGTGTCGTGAGCTGGCTTGGAGGGCATATAAGGTGTGCTGCAGGCATTCTGAAAACATATCACTCGTTACTGTCATGTATAAAGGGAGCCATTTATCACATTTGCGAAAAGCAATGATCATCGGCTTTCGGGCCAAGGGTGGCAGTATTTCTGCAACAGCGCAGTTTGCAAACTGTTCGCGTGATGCTTGGTTAAAGTGTAACGTGATTGGAGAAATGGCACCACTGCGAATAAGCGACGTAAAAACTGAGGAGCACCACGTGCCATTGATGTGACAGATGAACGTCGGCTTTGAAGATGCTTGAGGGCCGATCGACACGCTACAGTGGAGCAACTCACTGTACGAATGAACCAGCAGGCTAGCGGAAGTGTGTCTAAAACGACAGTTCAGAGAACCCTTCTGCGTATGGGCTCCGATGCAGACGGATGGTCACTGCACTTATGCTAACGAAAGTGCATCGGCAGAAAAGGCTTGCATTTGCACGGCAGTATCGGAATCGGACCTCCGCTGATTGGCAAAGGATTGCTTTCTCCGATGAGTCACGTTTTCTGCTTCATCAAACGGATGGACGTTGGCGTATGAGGCGGGAAACATCTGAGAACAAACAATCTTCAACCACTGCTGGAAGAAGACAAGCTGGTGGGGGCAGCGTTATGGTCTGGGGAATATTTTCGTGGCATGCTCCGCGTCCGCTCATAGCTGTGGAAGGTACTATGAACCGAATTATTTATGAATCCATCCTTGCAGACCACGTACACCCATACATGCTGATTGTCTTCCCAGGGGCGGATGGGATCTTCTAGCACTAAAATGCGACGTGTCACACGGCTAGAAATGTCCGAGAGCTGTTGGAAGAGCACGATGAAGACTTCAAAGTACTTCCCTGGCCCTCAAATTCCCCAGTCTTAAATCCAATTGAGCATCTGTGGGACCAACTCAATCGTGTTGTTCGTTCTATATAACCCCCAGCACTTACCCTCTAGAAACTGTCAGATGCACTGCAGTCATCAAGGCTCCACATACCTGTAAACACCTTCCAGCACCTTATTGAGTCATTTCCAACCAGTGTAGCTGCTGTCCGCGCTGCATATGGCGGTTACTCTGGATATTAGCTGGTGGTCACAACAATGTGACTCGACCGTGTATATCCCACCATAAGTTCAACACAGTGTAGCTTCTTTTTTAAATTTTTGGTTGGACGTTTAACGATCACCAGGACAACTCTGAGAACTATTGGCATCCGCCTGTCCTAAATTTAGATTCACTTGTTTCTTGAAGCGGAATCATTCGTACTGTATCAGGTTAATGCACGTCGAAACAGAGGTCAGCGACAAACTCTCAGATAACTGCACCACGTGCTCATCATGTAATTATTACGGACATAAGAAATGTGGCTGGCGATTGGATTCATTGGTCTTACATGAGAGCCCTGTCCGATATCATGTGTTTTTCTTATTGGGGAGGGGAGGGGGACTTGCGACCACGATGACCATCCTTAAGGGTCATAAGCAGACGTTCGTTCTTAATTTATTAGGTGTATACACAAGTTCTTCTCGTTTTCAATGATGCAAATTCCAAGTACAACATTTAAGTAACAAGTGCAATAATAGATGGCGCGTATGATTGACAAGCTGCTTAAGGAGTAGGGTATAAGATGTCCCCAGTATGCAGGTACATCTCGTTCGTAAACAAGTTATACAAGGGTTCACAGCTCAAGTAAAAAGGACCACATTTGACATTCTTTGCTTTATGAGTTCGACAAAAGCAACAATGCAGCTGAAGCCTGTCGCAACATTTGTGAGGCGTGAGGCGGGGATGCTGCAGACGAAAGCACATGTCGCCGTTGGTTCCCGGAAATCCGAGAATGCGACCGAAGCTGAAGAGGTTAACCACGTTCTGGACGTCCATTAGAAGTTTATGAGGAGAACCTCAACCAAGCCACATAAAATAACCAACATTTAACTACTGAATAGATGTTGTTTGAAACTTGGAAAGAGCGATGACTACTGTTTGATGTTCCTAGTCTACGTCAATTGTGTGTATTAAATATTCATTCCTCTATTAGTTATTTGTTAAGTTGCTGCTTTCCAACTTTGGTGAATCCTCAGCATTGTGAGGGGCTCCATGAAGCAACCTGCCACGTGGTTTGGCAGTTAGTCGTATGGGAGTCTGGAAAATTCGAGGCTGCTGTGGTGCAGTGGTAGCATGTTCGGGGCGTAACTGGAAGACCTTGGTTTGATTCCTGGTGGCGGCCGATGAGAATTTTAACGTGACTCACTTCTAAACGTGGGAAGAGCGATGACTACTGTTTGTTGTTCCTAGTCAACGTCAATTGTGTGTATTTATTCAGCTATATAGTTATCAGAAAGGTTTACTGTACACAGAACAATAGAAAGAAGGATGCATGCGTTTATGCTCATCCCAAAATACGACCAGTAGGTATCACATGATTTAAAGCAAGTAATCGATCAGATAGACTAACCACCTATCTTTCTTTGCTTTCGTTTCACAGAAAGGCAGCTACGATTAGTTACGGAGGATGAAAACTGGGTCCTTTACAGAAATATAAAGCGTCAAAGGACTGTATGCCGAGTTGCAGAACTGTTTCGTCTGCTTCAATGGGAGGACTGTATCCGAGAAAGGTCTTTCTAAGTGCATGGTGAGATGTCAAGGGGGTAAACCACTGGGAACTGCTTGCACCTAACATAACAATAAATGTTGAGCAATACTACCAACAGTTGGAAAGGCTGAAAGAAAAATTGAAATCTAAATGTCCAGTACTATTTGATCACAAAGGCGTCATCTTGCAACATGACAATGCAAGACTCCACACAGCTTTAGTCACTCAGAGTAGATTATGAAACATTGGATCGGAAGTGTTACCTTACCTCCGTATTCTTCAGAGCTTGCACCTATGGACTACTACCTTTTTCGATATCTTCAGTGCAACTTCGCTGCAAAAGCGTTCAATAAATTTGAATATTTCGAAACTGCATTATAAGAGATTTTGAACTCCAAATCGGAGTTCTAGAGAAGGGGAATTCAGTTACTACCAGAACGATAGCCAGATGTTATAGATAATAATAGCAGTTAGTGAAAGGCTCAAGTTGTTATTTATTTAAAAAAATGATTTTCTTCTACCTTACAAAAACGGATAGAACTAGACAAATTCATTGCTCTTTCCAAGTTTGTCTTTAATTAACACACAGCAACCGAAAAGTTGTTATTCAGACACGGCTGGAATTGAACCCCAAATCTCTCGATAACTTGACGAGTGCGTTCGTCTTACGCTACGGTGGCCAACAATCCACGGCAATATGTGTGTTTATCTGCCAGCATCTGATTTCACAAATCCGTAGAGATGGGCTCAGAAACTGAGACGTATCGAGAGATCTGGGGTTCTATCTTAGCGGTGTCCGAATAACAATTCTTCGGCTGCTGTATGTTAATTAAAGACAAACGTGGAAAGAGGGAAGACTTTGTCTATTTACATTGTCTCCACGTATTTGGAAGATTTTTCCCATTTCTCCCGCCCATTGGATTTATCAGCAATAATTAAGTAGCTTGTGCCGTTAAACTGCATCAGATGGAGACGTCTCAGCTGCTCAAGCGATCCGTATGGATTTGTGAAATCAGATGCTCATAAATAGCACACATAGGTTCGTGGATTGTTGGTCACCATAGCTTAAGGCGAACGCACTGGGCTAGTTATCGAGAGATCTGAAGTTCGATCCCAGCGGTGTCCGAATAACAATTTTTCGGCTGTTGTGTGTTAATTAAAGACAAACGGTGAAAGTACGATTCCTTTGTTTATTTACGTTAAAGAAAAAGCGGCTCTAACATTCAGAAAAGCCTGCGGTTAAACCACTCCGCGACCGAGGCAGCCGATAGCACGTTATGCTGCATTTGTAAAACCCCAGTATTAGCTGGATGTTAACGTGATTGTGTGTGGCAAGTCTCAAGGCTTTACTGTGTTTGCCGTTGATCGGAAAGCAAAGGGAGAAGCGATTTGCCGTCTTACTAATGGCACTAAACACAGTACGTAAGTGGAATCCATGTCTGCCCTAATGGTAGTTGGGTAAATATTTTATTGGACATCACTGACCAAATTTATAGCGACACCAGAAATATTTACTGCATGTGCTTCTCAGACGCGCTTTTAGGTAACAAATGGAAAATCAGTTACTTTATCGCACCGAATGGAAATAAAAATAAACAGCGCAGATTGTCGATGAGTGTATGTAACCATAGGGAATCTATTTATATTGACACTAAGAGATTTAAAAGTACCGAATAACAGTCGATGGTTGTAAATGTATCTTCACCACAAATTTTACACTTTGGAGCGCAAGTACTTATCGAATGTATTTATTTTCGACTATATCTCCTTTCCTGAAATAGTAACCAGAAAAAGTTTTAGGAATTGATAAACATCGTTGTGTATTGATTGAATCTTCAGCATTAAATTCAGCTTCCTTGTAGTAGAGCAAATATATATTTTTATTTGCAACCATTTATTCCTTCCTAAAAACGAAATTTAAAAGGTTATTTTTTGGGTCGCATTTTACTTCCTGCGGGAAAAAACACTTTGATTTATATTGCCCCAAAGCCTTAGTTATCAGATTGTATTTGCCAATAAATGTTTAATTATTGCAGGTGATGTTGTAACATGCTATTGCATGTGCACAATCAACCCAATAATTTGGTGTCATATTTCTTGTTACGGTAAGCTATGCACAAGGAATTTAATGCTGCACGTGATAGATCGACGGACTCACCTTGTTTAGCAAGGTGAATTCCTTATATTAACTTCTCAGATGATTTTTAATGGTAAAAATTCTACAAATTTTGTTTAAATCCTGATACATTGCATTACGAGTGCCGTTTAAGCCCTAGGTTCCCAACCGGTGAGGCTCGCCTCCTTTGAGAGGCAGGGAGCATTTGCAGTAGAGGCGCGAGTCGATGCAACTCATTGGGCTATAAGCTACAGTGGGCATAGCAAGCTACCTGTGCGAAGCTGGATTTTCAGCAATGGCAGCAGTTAAAACGCAGTACAGAAATCGTCATAATGTGGAGAACGACCTGCGTGTGGGACTGACGCAGTTTTTAATAGAACCAAACGTCAATCGCTTATGCATTTCAAAACAAGCCCAAGTTTCATATTGATGTGTACAGTTTGGGAAAATATGGAATGCGTTTTCTTAATTTACATTATTATAACTTTATTCAGGAGGAATAAACTCCTGGTTTTATACTATATACAGATATTACCTACTACATTTGTGCAAAGTGTTGTAAGTAGGTATATTTGTATTTTTCATAGTGCAGTTGTATTTTTGCTTAATATTTCGAACCGGTATTATTGAATTTGTAATAAAAGAAAATAAATACCGATTATAGAGCAATGAACAGCTGTAAATATGCCGGAGGGGGGAGGCGCGTCATTGTAAGGTATGGTATCTCCTATGGAGGAGAAATAATGTAGAAAAGGTTGGGAAACTCTGGTTTAAATGATACTCAAACTGAAGCTAGTCCGAACATGTTAAAAGTAAAACCTTGTGCATGCATAAGCAAAACAAGTTGCATAAAACTTCAATAATTGGGAATAAATAACAGAAGATAATTTGTCAAAACAATAAAAAGTCCAAATTACAGATCTTTTTAACCTACAGAAATCATATGGAGCTGGGAAGTGGAAGAAATTTTAAAGACCTATGAGGGGAACGTTAGCCATTAAAAACAGGAAATTGTTTAATAGGCATTTTCAGTTGCTGGACACTGAAGCTTAAGGCTCTTCTGCAAGTTGTGGAACGTTGGCTGAAGCTTCACGCTTAAAGAAGCCAGAAGTGTTTGGCTATGTGGAGTTTTGATGCCCTCTCTCTCTGGATCATTTCTTCAAGCATTCCATTCAAACTCATTTTATACTTGTGCAATTTAGGGTTAGTGGCATACATTTATTGGGGGTATCCAAGCACTGTACTATCCCTGACAAGTTTGGTCTAGCAACACATCTCTAGTCTTGTTCATCTTCAGTTTGGTCTCGTTATTCCTATCCCTGATTTTGTACTTGATTAGTAATTGTCTTGTCATGCAAGTTGTGGTAGACTGTTTCTTCTTAATCTAAAATCAACCAGATTCTTACTTTTTCCATACTAGCAGGTCCAAGTCCTGTTACATAATTGTCGCCTTCTATCCTCTCTAGGTCGAAAACCGGTTGCTCATTTTACACAATATTTTTCCGGACGATGACCCCATCAAAACGGTTCATAGCGACAACCGCTAGTATTTCTGGGAATTTTGCCTTAGCACAGTTCATGGCTTATTAAAAAAATGAACAATTCCGTATTAAAGGCGTTTTACTGCATATCATTTACAATGAATGAACTGAACTTATTATTATGTATACAACGCGACACCAATATACAAAGCAGAAGTATCTCGTACAGTGGCGTGGGATGCTGAAACTGGCAATGCTTATTCAAGTGTCTATTGGAGAAGTAGGCATTTTAATAGACATTTTAAGACTTGTGGAAACCAGTCACGAAAAAATAATGGCTTTTTATTGGAGGTTTAATGATTACCGTTAGCAAATCAATGGGCTATAAGCAGTCGCCCGTCCCTAATTTCGGATCACTGGTTCTAGGAAAGGGAGAGAGCCAAGTCAGTAAGACAAACACAATACCCTTGCCTCACCGGTACCTTTCGGACGAATGATTAGAAACGCAGGGTCATTGAGCATGATTAGAAACGCAGGGTCGATGAGCATGATTAGAAACGCAGGGTCATTGAGCATGATTAGAAACGCAGGGTCATTGAGCATGATTAGAAACGCAGGGTCATTGAGCATGATTAAAAACGCAGGGTCATTGAGCATGTTGGGGCCCGGCAGCGCACTCTGGGCCGTCGAGTGAAGGGTATAAAGACTTTGTTTAGGATACACACCGCTGGCGCATCGCGGACATCGTGTTGTAAAAGGGTCTACAGGATTCAATAATGCCTAGGCGATGACGAAGGACGCAATGTCGCAATACGACAGAGTTTGAACGGGGGCGAATTATTGGTTTGCCTGAAACGGCATTTTCGTACTGCGACATTACAGCTCGCAGTGTCGCAGTACATAATAATAATAACGCTACGACAGTGATGCGCGCGTGACGGCAGTGAACCGAGGAGATCCAGGTGCATCGACAATCTTTCAGTGGACCGAGAAATGTGACGACACCACATCTGCATGGCAGTGACGAACCGTTCCGCACTTTCGCAAGTGTTAGCACAACAATGGAACACTCCAACAGGCGTGGCATTGTCTGCCTCCACAGTTCGAAGTGTCTGCAGCACAGAGGACTGTTTGCACGCATGACTTTGCGACGGATTCCTTTGATACTGAACCATGGACGCCTGAAGCTGGAATGGGGTTTTCAATACAGACAATGGTGTGCTGATTGGAAACATGTCGTGTTTTCGGACGAGTCTCGATTCACCCTGGACTACCATGATGGCCGCATACGCTTTAAGCAGTATTGTGGTGAGCGAGCGCTTTCTTCCAGCATGCATTGTGGAACGTCAAGGGCCTAACGCCAACTGTGATGGTGTGGGGTGCTATTGGGAACCATTCGTGATCTTGGCTTCTACGACAGGGCATTCTCAAAAGCGGTCGCTACATCACGGCAGTTGTACAAGCGAAGTCATATCCTTCTTTCACAGCACTCCTGGCGCTATATTCCAGCAGGACAATGCCAGACCATATTGTACCAGGAATATTCAAGTCCTCTTCGCAGCACAGCAGATATCGCTTCTTCACTGGCCTGCACGTTCGCCAGACATGTCGCCTATTGAACATGTCTGTGATATGTTCACTCGGCAGCTGGCCCATCATAGTCCTCGAGCGGTCGGCACCAATGATCTGTGGTCTTGTATACATGCCGCCTGGCAAGCAGTTACGCAGAACACCATCCAACGCCTGTTTGATTCAATGCCACGTCTAGAAGCTCCTTTTGCTGCTCGCAGAGGCTTCACAATATATTAAGTTTTGCAGGAAAAATGGTTGTATTGTTCTGAAAATTAAATCACTGTTTACAGTCATATAAGTAATGTGTGTATAAATTTCATTCGAATCGATTGGTTCCTTCTTGGTGCAGCAATTTTCACAAACAGAATGTATTATGCAGGCTCGTAATACTTTTTCTTGAAAGTTAGATCTTTGTGTACCGGTCTACCTGCACCTCCCTCTGATATAATAACTTCAAGCCATGATGGTAGCGATAATAACTTCACGCCATGATGGTAGCGATAATAACTTCAAGCCATGATGTTAGCGATAATAACTTCAAGCCATGATGGTAGCTAAATTAACATAACTTCAAGCCATGATTATAGTGATAATAACTTCAAGCCATGATTATAGTGATAATAACTTCAAGCCATGATGGTAGCGATATTAACATAACTTCAAGCCTTGATTATAGCGATAATTACTTCGAGCCATGATTTTTTTAGATTTTCAGCGTGTTTTGTGACCGTCACAGCATGTAATATTTTACTGAGTGTTCCTCGTACAGATTGCGACCTGAGATCTGGCCAAGAGAACAACGCATTGCCAAAATCATCGCAGCACGATGCGTAAGTTCTTCACTATAAGAGATCATATTGCATAACTTTGTCTTAAAATCCACGGAAATATGCCAGCAGATAACATAAGATTTTCACAGAATAACTTTGAATTAAGGCTAAAAATATTCAAAAGAAGCTTTTATTTTTCACAGAATTACTGGAAAATATTTGCTGCACAAATTAATGATATGAACTTAAATAACAAAGTGTACTTCACCTAAATGATGGAAAATTAGAACTCATATTAAATGGGGAACGCTCTTATGTCGGAAATCGAAATCGAGCCTGTTAAAATACAAATTGAAAAATAAAATGCATCTAAAATTGTGCTGCGCTGTTACATCACCAAGACGTTTTGTTCAACTGCGGAACGGGTGGAAGCTGTAGGAACTTTTTTGAGTGTTTTTAAGGGAACTTTCCCTTCAATAACGCGAAAGCGGATATCCTATGAAACTACTCCTCGTATGGAAGATGGTATATTTAAAACCCATCATATCGCAATGAAAATGTTACATGAACCTCGTCATATCGCAATGTTTAAAAATTTGATGTTCACGTTGTAATTTTGACACATCTATTCGGACGACAAGAGTGTCACTTAAATATTTCCTGAGTCAAACATTTGCTTGTGATATGCCCAGCTCTCCTGATAATCTCCGAGTGCTGGTTTTCGAAGCAAGTCCTTCCTACATGAGATACTATACAGTGCAAATTAACTGGGAGAAGCTATTTTATTCTCATAATTGTAATGTGATCGCCAGTTGATGTCGGAAACCCACATAAACCGGTTTTATCAGCTGTGAGGTGGTGTGACTGTTAGAACTTGATAGTAAGAATGTGGTTTGACCGGTTCTAAACAGGAAATAGGCACTTCAGCTTCAGTTGTGAGCTTTCGTGTGTGACAGGTGGATGTTAGTTTTTGCTCTCTGAGAGTACGTGTTGCTTTCGTGTATTGAAAAATGAATATTTCCCCAAATAAGCGTGCAAAAATAATTTCTCTGAAGGATCCCACTTCTATGACAGTGAGAGATATCGCTTCTGCAGTTAGTGTAGGCAAATCAAGTGTATCAAGACTGCTTACGCGATACAATGCATCTGGATCATCGTCTCCAAAAAGGAGAGGTAAATGTGGAAGAAAACGAAAAACAACTCCACGAACCGATAAATATATAATCAGAAATAGCAAAATGAATCCAAGAAAAACAAGCACCGACCTTCAAAGAGATTTATTGGCTAATGGTTGTGATGTTAGTGATTCAACTGTTCACCGTAGGCGTCTGGAAGTTGGCTGGAAGGCAAGAAGGCCAAAGAAAAACAATATTTGAATGCAAAAATGAAGATAAAACGTTTAGCATCGGCCAAAAAATATAAATCATGGACTGCTGACGACTGGATAAAGGTAATTTTCAGTGATGAAACTCATTTATATGTGCAGGGTTACCAAGCAAATGTTGTTAGACGAAGCAACTGTGAACACTTAAGAAGTCAAACAAACTGTAAAACACAGGGTTTTCTCACATCAAATGGCAGTGAAAGCTTAGTTCCTGTTCAAGGTATATGACGAATTCAGCCAAGTACGTAGAAATATTACCACGTAGGATTGTTCCATTCTTGCAAACTTTTGACGGGACATTTCAACATGACTTGGCCCCATATCACAATTCGAAATTTGTCAAGAATTTCATGCTGGAAAATCAAATTCATTTGCTTGATTGGCCTAGAAATTCACCTTACTTAAATCCCATAGAAATCTTGTGGAATATTTTGAAGAGACGTTTAGGTAAAATGGACTGTACAACCAAAGAACGTATGATAACGAATGCTGTAAAAGTGTATTTCCACGATTATGAAATCAAAAATATGTGCACTCATTTAGTGGAGTCAATGCCAAAACGATGTCAAGAGGTCATGTCTGCTAAAGGAGGACATACTTCCTACTAATACAGGTATTTATCAGTGTATATCAAGGCATAGAATGATATAAAGGCATAGTTTTGGAAAAAAGAGTGATTTCTTATTTTGTCCCAATTAATTTGCACAGTATAGTACGAAGCAAGTGCTGCATTTTAGCTTTTGCTACGGAATGATATGTTAAAAAACAAGGCTTGCTACCTAAGAACAAAAATATGTTCTCTTTCGTCACGTGAACCGCATGGCACAAATAATATTGGGTTGTCGCAGATGAAATGTTGGATTTTTCACACTCGAGCAGTTGGCATGGAATTTATACAGGGTGATTCGAAGGTTTTGCAATATTTGGATCCCTTTATCTCTTCATACGTACCTTTATGACAAAAGCTGACTAGCATTTAAAGTATGGCCCATCATGTTGCACCGTCATTAGCCATCTGTCTGCCAGTTCTTCGAGTACACGGCGGTATCAGTTCTCTGCCTTCTAGGCGAAGAATTCTTTCCCCTCGGCCGCCGCCTCCTCCTGGTTGTTGAAGTGCCACCCGCGAAGGAACTGTGCCATGGACCGGAACAATCAATAATCCGACAGTGCAAGGTCCGGTCAATATGCTGGCTGTGGCTTCAGTTCGATGCCCTCAAGTTCCTGGGGTTTTACCTGGGTCGTCCGCGAGGCATGATGCCGAGCATTGTCCTGCTGTAATACAGCGCGCTTTCTGTTCACCAGCGCCGTGTATTTCTCCTCCAAAGCGGCATGCAGCCACTCCAGTTTTTCAGAGCAGAGGTTGGCGTTGATGGTCCGACCATCTGGAACAATTTCGGAATGGATTATCCCCTCACAATTCCACTAGACGCAGGGCATCACCTTGTGCTCGAAGCATCTACGTTTGGCAACAGGTTCAGAAAGCTGGCCCGTGCTCAACCACTGCCGTTGTCTGTTAATATTTACGCAAATAGACCCTTTTAGCGTCACGTAACAAATCTATTGATAAAATGTACACCGAGCGGGTTTTCTAGGAGTCTCGTGCACACTTCCCCTAGGAGGTTTGCTTTAGCTGGAGTTAGTTCGTGAGGGACAATACGCTTGTGATATGCCCAGCTCTCCTGATAATCTCCGAGTGCTGGTTTTCCGATTTGACTCTACGGCCTGGCGCACCGCACAACCTCATAGTCCACTGTTCGCGGCCTATACCTGACCTTGGCGGATCGTCGAGGTTTCTGTCACCTGAGCGAAATTGTTTGAACCATCTGGTTGCTGTGCTGTGGTCCACGGAAACCTCCCCTATCGCATGATAAATCAAAAGTTCCCTAATTAGGCGGTTGTGGCTGTTCATTTTTTAGGCGTCCCCAAAATAGGCAGAACGGTGGCATGCAATGCTGTTCACAGGGACGACTACCACTTAATATTCCTTTCGACTGACTGCAGTGCGCGACTTTAATCAGTTTAAACACGTAACATACTTGCCACAGCTCATGCGCTTATGCAAATATTGCAAGACTTTCGACTTATCCTCTGTAACACTTTGCACGATGCGACTTGTGGGTTATAAATCTAAAGCGTCGATTCTGCTGCCCATTAGTCACCAGTCACTTTCTGAGTTGCATTACGTCCAAAGGGATTGTCTTAAAATGAAGGAGACGATGTATCATAGGCAAGTTGTGTCATTATCTTATAAGATTTAGAACTTAGACGCGAGTGAAACGGAGGCAGCTTGCAACATCAATAAAGCATTTGTAGGAGACACCGCTGTGAAAGCAAGGCACAACGTTAGTGTTTCTTCATTCTGGTTTGGGGGTATAAGCCGTGAAAGGCAGCAACGCGAAAGAGCAGAAGGAGCTTCCCATGATGCGACGTTTAAAACTGCCGAAAACGATGCAAGAACTTGACGAAAAACGTGAAGTACACTATGCAGCTATTTCCGATATTACACTCACGGACAACGAAATTTACGCACTTAAAAGAAAACATGCTACAACTGCGAAACTGTCCAAATAGCTAGAGTGCGTGCTTATGAGCAAATGATCTACGTTTTGTGTGCTTGCGCATGATAGCACACCCTGCGGTGGCGCTGCAAGCACGAGCCGGCAGCCTTATAAACCGGCATGTAGTCGATGCCTCATAAAAGCAAAAAACACCTGCTGACGCAAGCAAGTGTACAGAGTGACATGAAGGCCGAGTAGACGCCAGAAACGTCGGATGTACGCAACTTACGGACTTTGTGAGAGGCCGGATCACCGGGCTGAAAACCGCAGGTTGGGCGGCGCACCGTATAACTTGCCACGTGGAATGTTCTGACCATACCGTGAGCCTCTGTTCGGAGCAGTAGACACGTGACGGCACTGCCACACGGCGGAGCGGCTCCGAACGGACCAGGAAAACCACCGGTAGATAGGGTCGACGGATCGCGCGCGGCACAAACGGATCCCATTGGGACCCGGTGTACTATACAGGCAGATGTAGCGGCTCCTGTGCGCACGCGATCCGTTTTCCGAAGACTCGCAGAAGCGAATCTACGATCCCAGCGCCCCTTAAGCGTGCTGCCATTAACAACGGAACATCACCGGCTCTGTGTGCATCGGACATGTCCCCTATCGAGCATGTTTGGGACCAGTTGAATCGCCGGCTGCCGCCATGCCGCACTATCTGGGATTTGGAGCACACTGCTCACCTCGTGTGGTCCAATATGCCGCAGGACAACATCAGGCGTCTGTTCGCCTCCATGCCAGACCGTATTGCAACTTGTATCGCAGCACGAGGCGGTGCGACGCGCTATTGAACATACCCGGACTGCGTGCTACAGATCCCTTTGTAATTGACCTGCAGCTTTGATTTTGCCATCACGTGTATCATTCATATGTATCATTACGTCCATAAAATTTCAGTTGAATCCGATGCTTCCTTATTGGTGCGCAAATTTCATTTTCCGTGAGTGTATTAACGGTCATCAACAAAGCGAAAAAGTTGGATAAATGGGACCGACATGAGTTCACGTAACATCGCAAACACGAAGATTGGATATCAACCCTTCTCCGCTTATCCGTAACAAAATAAGCGACATTTGTCCGCGGACAAGGTATTTTTTGTCTGCTTGACTGCAGTCAGGCCCTAAACACATCGTTAAGCTGATACTCAATCCCAAGAATTCAATGGTCAGTGTTTGGTGGTCCGCAGTTGGTGTGATACACTCCTCCTCCTTACAAATGAGTCAAATCATGGTGTGATGCACTCCTCCTCCTTACAAATGAGTCAAATCATGGTGTGATACACTCCTCCTCCTTACAAATGAGTCAAATCATGGTGTGATACACTCCTCCTCCTTACAAATGAGTCAAATCATGGTGTGATACACTCCTCCTCCTTACAAATGAGTCAAATCATGGTGTGATACACTCCTCCTCCTTACAAATGAGTCAAATCATGGTGTGATACACTCCTCCTCCTTACAAATGAGTCAAATCATGGTGTGATACACTCCTCCTCCTTACAAATGAGTCCAATCATGGTGTGATGCACTCCTCCTCCTTACAAATGAGTCAAATCATGGTGTGATACACTCCTCCTCCTTACAAATGAGTCTAAATCATGGTGTGATACACTCCTCCTCCTTACAAATGAGTCACATCATGGTGTGATACACTCCTCCTTACAAATGAGTTAAATCATGGTGTGATACACTCCTCCTCCTTACAAATGAGTCATATCATCACGGAAAACAGGCATTGTCAAGAACTTGACATTATGCATAGAACATCTGTAGCGTACCAGGAGATGTGACGTACCTGCCAGAAGGACGCACACGACATATAGGCAGATAGGAATCAGAATAAAACGTCCGCGTAGCTCAATTGGTAGAGTGACTTATTCCGGAATGAGGGGATCCGGGTTCGAATCCTGGCGCGGATAAAAATGACGGAGAAATTAACTTCGTTATAATGGCGCCCGAACTATCCGGATGACCCGACCGTTCAAAATCTCGCAATGGTGTGATGATATTTCCACACCGCGAGATAGGGAAAAATAAGAGAATCCCTTCTCCAGCACTTCGACAAAAAAAAAAAAATAATTACGGGGAGATGATGTAACGTACCAGGAGATGTGACGTACCTGCCAGAAGGACGCACACGACATAGAGGCAGATAGGAATCAGAATAAAACTTCCGCGTAGCTCAATTGGTAGAGTGACTTATTCCGGAATGAGGGGATCCGGGTTCGAATCCTGGCGCGGATAAAAATGACGGAGAAATTTACTTCGTTATACATCGCGTACTAACCAGCCAGTATTAGTCAGTGGCCATGAACCATAACTCTTCAGGGTAATGCAAGATCACAAGTTGCCCTCTACAGGATACAAAGTCTTCACCGATTGATGTAAAAAACTATAACTTAATTGGACTTTCATCTGCCTTTTTACCAACTGTTCTACACGATAATCGTTATAACAGTTATCACTTCTTAAAACACCTGTACACTTTTCTACACGATAAATCGTTTTCCGATCAAGCACCAGTCTATACAGCATTCCATGACTGAGTCGCATTTCGAAGCTCGACATTTTTTACAACGGTATACAGAAGCTTTTACCTCATTGGCAAAACATTCGCAGCTGGTGTGAGGTACTCTTCCTCCTTACAATTCACAGCTAGTGTGATACACTCCTTATCCTTACAATTGAGTTAAATCATCACGGAAGGCTGGCATTGTCAAAAACCTGTCATTATACATTGAAAAGTGTCTACTGAAAGACCAGTATTAGTGAGTTGCTATGAACCATAACTGTTTAGGATAATGCGAGATCCCAGGTTGCACTCTAGATGATACAAAACCTTCACCAATTGATGTAAAAATCCGTACCACAATTGGTTCTTTATCTGCAGTTTCGCCTGATTTGTCCTATACGGTTTTCACTTCTTAAAGCACCAGTACACCTTTCTGCAGGATATAACATTTCCCAATGAAAAACCAGTCTTAATGGCATTCCATGACTACTGTCTCTATTCGAAGCTTGACATTTTTTCACCACGGTATACAGAAGCTTGTACTTCGTTGGCTAAACATTTACAGCTGGTGTGATACACTCCGGCTCCTTACAAGTGAGTCAAATCATTACGGAAGGCAGGCATTTTCAAGAACTGGGCATTATACATGGAAAACTGTCTGCTAATCATCCAGTATTAGTCAGTCGCCATGAACCATAATTCTTCCGGATCATGCAAGATCCCGAGTTGCACTCTAGAGATGCAGAAGCTGCACCAATTGAGGTACAAAACCCTACCTCAATTAGTCTTTCATCAGCCTGTTTCACTTGATTTGCCACCAACTGGTATCACTGTTTAAAGCATCTGTATACCTTTCTACAGAATGCAACATTTCCCAAATAAACACCAGTCAAAACGGCACTCCACGTGTTTGTCGCACGTCGAATCCCGACATTTTTTTTCACAACGGCGTACAGAAGCTTATATCTCGTTGGCAAAAGTGTGTTGCTTTTGGTAGTGAATATTTCGATAAATAAAATTTGTTTTACACCGGATTTTTTTTTTTGTAGTTTTTGTCAATATTCTGAGATTTCAGCTGTAACTACCTAATGTCTGGTTTCTGTCTATTGCATTTCAACTTGAAATTGAAATATACTGCTTGAAATTAAGAAATCCATAAGAAGCAAAGGAAAAAATGAAATTCAGAAGAAACCAAAATAGTAAAACGAAAGCCACCACAACGGAAACGGGGTTAATTTTTGACATTTTAAGTGACTTGAAATGAAATTTGCAACTTTTCTGACATCTGGAGTATATCTCTTTTTATATTTGCCTGTGCTCTCCTACTCCGAGTTCAGGAGTTAGGCAAATCCTTTATTTATTTTTATTTTTGTTCTACTTTGTTTTCCTTTTCTTCCTGCAGGTTCGAAATCCTCCGAAGTTAGACTTACCATCAAGGTACTTTTTTTCCTTTCTTTCTCAGTCATCTTTGTTACGTTACTCTGCAGCAGAATAACTTCATGTGTGTGTGCGAATTTCCGAAACTGTTACACGTGAAAAAAGCGTGAAGTCACGGAAAATACTTTGTTTCGATATTCTTCCGGAAAATAAAAAAAAAGTTGAATCCTAGACATCGTATCTCGGATGAAAAAAGGCAGCGCGTATAAGAATTTTTCGCTCTCAGAATATCTTCTAAAGATATTTCTTTGGAGCAATGTTTCAATAAACTTATTGACTGCAGCAGGTTTTACTCCTTCGGAATTGTCGTTATTGTACATATATATCTTAGTCCTGCAGTGGTTTTTCTTTGTAAACGCATTTTAAAAATAACATTCTTGCCATCTATAAACAGTTTTTTGCGCCAGTAGTATCTTGAACAACAGGAAATCAATAATAATTTACATATCGAGTAAATGTAAATTTTGTACATACTGTATATTTCGACTGAGATAAAAAAAACTTTTTTTAACGAAAGATATACCCATAATTTGTAACATTTTCTGTAATTTCGGAATAAACTAGTCACATTATAATATAGATGTATCTTCATTTTCAGTAAAGCTTTTGCCTTTCGAAAGGCACTTCAAAAGCATGAACTGTAAACACCTTAATGCAGCAGGGTTGCAAAAAACAAAAAACACACTATACAAACAACAACTTCAAAGCACAAAATACGCAATGTGCTGATCGGGGAAGTGAAGTTTTGATAAATTAGAAATAGTGTTTTTGAACGGCTTTTACTCCGGAAATTGGAAACAGATTGCAATAATGTGGAAAGAATATCTTAAAATTAAGATTCCTCTTTGTAAGCGCTTTGAATAATCAGACAGATGGAAAAAAATTAACTCGAAACATGACTGGGTTTTACATTTGAAATATTGCATCGAAATTTCATGTCAATATGCTAAAAATAATATTCGACGCCATTATCTTGCTAATGTTAGCTTCATTTACTAAAACTTGTGTCTTTCCAACTTCGAGTATAAATTTAAAAGTGAACTCGTTAGGAAGAGATAAATAATGCATTAGGACCTGAGAATTGGAATGAAAACTTAACTGCCAGCTATCTAAACTATCCAGATTTTGTTTGTAATTGTAACATGGATGCTTTGAAATTCGTTTTGTACAATGCTGTCTATGAATTCTAGAAACGCAGAACAGTAATTAAAATGTACAAAAAGAACAAAGAACAGCTGTATCTTGCGATAAGTGGGGAAATGGAAACCCATTAAGATGAACCGCTCTTCCACAATTGCAAAAAATCGTAATCTGGATGAAGCACATGAATTTCAGTCCTGCCTGATGCAGTCACTGAATTCTTCCATTTAGACATATATAGAGTTTTCCGAAATAATAGAAACAGCAATTGGTAATGGAGATAGTTTTATTTACTAGTTGTATGACCACCTCAGGCTTTCAGACCAGAAGAAATTCAACATGGAATAGACTTATACAAGTCATGCACATAGAATAATGGAATTTTGGACTATCCTCTCTATAAAATATATTCCAACTGTTCCAGTTACTATATAGGAGGTGGTAAGTGTGATTTGACGTTTCGCTCCAGATATTCCCTCAAATATTCAATGATATTGCGGTTTGGAGATTGAGGATGCTGCTGTACTTCATGCATGACGATGAAGTACCTTCACGGGTGCGATATCTGCTTGAAACCAGGGACGCTCATTAAGGAACAATGCCTGAAACTGTGGGTGCGGGTGATCCCCCAAAAATGGATTTGTACATTGTAGATGTGAAACAACCCTACAAATAAACCAATGTCTGTAAGGAACGCAATTGCTTTAGGAATTTACCTCCATCTCCATACTTCACAGTTGGGGCGGTAACTTTTCCAGGTTTTCGCCAGACGTAAACTCACCAATGGCGGAAAACAATGTGATGCACTGCTCATCACAGAAGATGACACGTTGCCAATTTTTGGCAAACCATTTTGTATGGATTTGTATTAATGTACATGTTTTGTTGCACTGATGCTGGGAATCAGAAGTATGCAGATTGCACGACGGCTATGTAAATAACGACACAATTTAATTCCGGACTAACTGTATTTACGAAAACGAGTCATTACGATTGGTGTTCAACTCTGCTACTATTTGCGCTTCTGTGATCTTCTGGTTCCGTTGTACAACCTGTGCCAAAGTTCGGCAATTAAGATCGGATATCTCCCAATGGCGGTAAAAATGTGCATGTTAGGAGGCAACCCAGAGTATATTTTGATAGGTAATCATAATTTCTTCGATACAGTTCTTCATTTTACGCATGCTATTTTATTTCTGCCTTTATGGTTTTTGAAACACCTGCGAGACGCGTACCAATGGTCATTCATTTTTGTAGGATATTGGGATTTGACATTACTCTACAATAGCTGTTTCAGCTACGACTAATTGCATACGGCGTAGTTCATTTGCTCAAGTGGCAGCCGTTGTTTCTATTATTTTGATAAACCCTTGTAGGTTTCTCATATACCAGATATACTCACGAACCAGATCACTTCCATCACCCCAGCTTAGACGAGCGGACGAGTCCCAGAAAATGTAACAATCCATAGACGGCGTGAAATAATGATGGACAGCACAGAATGGAGGTGCCCACTTGCCAGAAGGAAACCCGTTTAAAGAGGATAGAAAATAATTTGTAAAAGTCTGAACGGAAAGTTATTATCGGCATGAGAAAATTACTCTCAGAAACCGCGTGCATTTCTACGGTTGCAATGATGAAGTGAAAGGAGTATGGTTCTATCGCATCCACCCAACGTATCGTAAAGGAGAGACGCCCGCAGGTTGATAGCCCAGATAAACGGCAGTTGATGTGTGCTCTCCTTAACGAAATGCGTCTCACTCTCCTTATAACCAATTAACGGCACAACACAAGCAACGTAGGCCCAGAAACGTTTTCGAACACGCAGTTTTGTAGATGGGCCACAGCTGGCGACCTATTTATGTGAGCATAATAGCCGATCGTTATCGGAAGCTGTGTCTACAGTGGACAATGAAGCATCGTGAGAGGACACTTTTACTACTGGAAAAAGAGTATACTCAACGAACATGTCAAGTTTCAAGCTCCCAAATGACTATTCCCTATTTAATCCGTATTCGATGCTACGTCAAGACTGGATGGTTGAGAGGAAACAGCACAGAGCTGGCTATAAGGGGCATGATGTTTGTTCCCTTGGATATTATTGGAAACCCTCAACCTCGTTGAGCGTATCTTTACCACCAGATCATACCTAAATATTGTTTCGGAGTAAATGTTTCCCTATACGGGGGCTGTGTGTCCAGTTGGTACTGAATTCTTTAAACAAGGAAACACACAGTTTTAAAAATCGCACATCTTGCAAGACCAATTCCAGACTCATTTCCAAGCATGGAGTGTTCTTCCATGGATTCCAAATTCACTTAACTGCCATTCCATGCAAAATGCAGTGAAACGAACCAAGCTTTTAAAATAATGCATCTTAAACTGCCTAATTTTCAATCTGACATCAAATATCTGGATTATTCTATCTTCACCAGATCTGTTGCTAACAAAAAATTATGTCAGCCATGTGTTAGACTTAATTTCGGTTTAAATAGCATACTGTATAAAGCCATTATCCTATGGAATAATCTCCCAGAGGGCATCAGATCCCTGGAAAATATCAAAAAGTTTTCCTTGTCTCTGTGAAATTACATTGTAAATCACCCTGATCTCCATAACGAATCTCAATCCTATCATTAAATTGTAGTTTGTAGTTCCAAGCATGCTGCTAACAGTGGTGCTTCTGTCATAACCATCTTACTTGGTTTCATATATGCCATATGTTTTATTCTTTTTCTTACATCTGATAGGGGGAATCGCCTTACAACCAATGTGTCCAGATTCCTCCTGGTGTATTGCATTTTCATATAACTGTAAGTTTTAAATGTGTGCAATAAATAATTGTATTGTATATTGTATTGCTAGTTGATATTAATGTTTCGCTCCGTAGCCGACCTCGGGAAAAATCATTGTATCCATCGGATATAGGAAACCTATAATGGATGCGACACCATATACAAGCAGTTATCGCAGGGAAGGACAACCGAACCAAGGTCGACCGAGCACAGTATTGGTGGTTGGCCGTGCTGCTACAGCTGATGAGGGTATTTGACAGGAATCGTTCTATAGCCTGAGCTTTTCTCAGTTTATGTTGAATCAGTTAATCAGAAAATCAGTCATGGGATCCTAAAATAAAATAGCAGTTCCTTGTAATTTTCAGTAAAGAATATTAATTGAGATTAAGAATACTAATAAAGAATGTTAATTGTAAAAAATGATATTAAAATTTTAGTAAAGAATATTAATGGAGATTTTTGTGTTTAAGATTTTCGCAGATATAATCCTTCAAAATTATGAGGCGTCACTTTCCTTGTTTCACCGCGATTTGCAGCTTCCAAGAAATCCTTCGAGTCCTGTATAGAAGTTCTTCATAAAATTCTCAACCGCACAATGGGTTTACGTTGCATTATTCCTGAACTGCCTACTTACAAGGAAAACTATCGGACCTCCGGACGACAATTGTCACGGAACTTTCTGTGGTGGTCAAGCATGACACCAAAGTAACATGTATGAAGTACGGCATTTTGCAGTCTCCCGCAACCCCTAGAACATGGCTTATAAAAGTGGGACGCCCGCCTGTAATATATGCAGCCATAAAGTATCAAACAACATGTAAATGTGGGTGTGATGTGATTGGGTGATACTGCGCATGCTTGGAAGGTGTCCTGCGTTGTGTACGTCAGTGACTGTTAAACGTGAGTTGTGTGAGACAGCGCACAGGCCTGTTCATACGCATACAAATATTGTGTTGTGTGTTTTAAGAAAATGGCTTCTAACCCTCATGCTGTAGTACAGATACTGGTGAACGAAGTGACGCAGCAATACCAAGTGGACGACACGGCTCCAACGTACATCGACAGGCGAATTGCAAGGCAGTTGTATAGCGTTTTGGAGCAACATGTCATTGGAGGCGCTGACATGTTTGAAGTACAGGCAGTGTGGCGTGATTGTGATGAAACGTCGAACACGTTATCTGAACATAGTGATACACCGGGTACTCCAGCTCACAAAGTGCCAAGCAGTTCGAGTTTCTATGAACCATCACCCCGAAAGTGAAACGGAAAAGCATTCACGAACAGTTTTCCGGACAAACCATGCAGAGTGTCTATGACAATGTGAAGGTCGCAAAGCAAACCGCTGCAGCACTACCTTCTCTCATCACATTACCGTGACATGGAGTGAGGTATGTGTATGACATTTGCAACTTAATGGTGTTGTACGTGGTCTCTCTCAACATTTAGGTACCTCATATCTAACAAGTAAATTTTGTTTGACACTTTATGGCTGCATACATTACAGGCGGGCGTCCCACTTTTATAAGTCATGTTCTATGGGGTTGCGGACGATTGCGAAATGCCGTTCTTCACACCTGTTACTTTGGTATCATGCCTGTCCACCACAGAAAGTTCCGTGCCGATTGTCGTCGGGAGGTCCGATAGTTTCTCTTGTTAGTCTGCGAGTTTTTTAGTGCTTATAATATACATCTTCAAATACTAAATTACTCCCCAAACACAACCAAATTTTACGCAATCACTAATTATCAGATTTATTTTTATTACTTATTTATACTTATTTATTACTTATTTATTGCTTATTTATATACAATTTATTACGTATTTGCTCGCAAGTACTACTTATGTAATACGACGTAATTTGATGGTTCTATGAAAAACGGTGTGTGTTTTTTTTCATGCTAACATCTCGAGCACAGTAAGCAGATATACAATCGAGATATGCAAAATAATCGTTGTGTTAGAACAGCACAATTTTTAAGGATTCCTTTACTTTTTCTTTTCGTTATCTTAATGACCATGACTAGGATATGATTCAACGTTGAGTCACCAAAAACAGTTTACTCAAGCTGGATCTTGCTTTACAAAGGAATTATTTCAGAAGGACTTGCACAGCCGCTACGTAATCGGCCATTAGGTCTCTGACAGAAACCTGCGAACAAGACTAGACTCAGACAGAAACCTGCGAACAAGACTAGACTCAGACAGAAACCTGCGAACAAGACTACAAAACACGACTAGACTCAGACAGAAACATACGAACAAGAATACCGAATAAGACTAGACTTAGACGGAAACCTGCCAACAAGACTAGACTCACACATAAACCTGCCAACAATACTAGACTCGGACAGAAACCTGCCGACAAGACTATCGAACAAGACTAGACTCAGACAGAAACCTGCCAACAAGACTACCGAACAAAACTAAACTCAGACAGAAACCTGCCAGCAAGACTACCGGACAAGACTAGATTCAGACAGAAACCTGCCAACAAGACTACCAAATAGGACTAGACTCAGACAGAAACCTGCGACAAGACTACCGAACGAAACTAGACTCAGACGGAAACCTGCCAACATGACTAGACTCACACATAAACCTGGCAACAATACTAGACTCGGACAGAAACCTGCCAACAAGACTATCGAACAAGAGTAGACTTAGACAGAAACCGGCCGACAAGACTCCCGAACAAGACTAGACTCAGACAGAAACCTGCGAACAAGACTACCGAACGAGACTAGACTCAGACTGAAACCTGCCAACACGACTAGACTCAGACAGAAACCTACCAACAAGACTAGACCCTGGACAGAAACCTGCCAACAAGACTATCGAACAAGACTAGACTCAGACAGAAACCTGCGAACAAGACTACCGAACAAGACTAGACTCAGACAGAAACCTGCCAACAAGAATACCGAACAAGACTAGATTCAGACAGAAACCTGCCAACAAGACTACCAAACAAAACCAGACTCCGAAGAAACCTGCGAACAAGACCACCGAACAAGACTAGACTCAGACAGAAATTTGCCAACAAAACTACCGAACAAAACTAGACTCAGAAATAAACCTGCCAACAAGACTAGGCTCAGACAGAAACCTGCGACCAAGGCTACCACACCGTGACAATGATATTGAGTCATGTGCATTCTATTCTCGATGTCTGCGCATACGCGATTCTGGATTTTTAAGATAGCATCTCTGCGTTGCTCTCCGTTTCATGCTTTCCAACCGTATATTAGGTACTAGTATAAGAGAAAGAATGGCATAAGGAGGCATGAGTAACACAATACTCCATTGAACACGTTTTCACATTAGGTCACTATTAACTTCCAGAGCGAAAACACCGCTCAATAAACAGTCTAGTAAAATGCCAAATTTCGAGATTTGCTATTCACAGAACATAAAATTATCAGTCAACTTTTGCGGTAGATTAAAAACTCCTCATGATTCTAAAAATTAACGTTTCATTATCTGTACGTATCGTTTCTGTGAAGACGAAGGAATACTTTAACGCACCAAGTGAACAGAACAAACTGTAACCTTGTATTCTGAAACTGGGAGCAGCGCGTTGACAAAGAATCTCTTATGTCGGGATTGCTGCCAGTAGCGGTCTCTATATACATAGTCGTATCAGATTAATATGACCACCTACCTAATAATTGGAATAACCACCCTTGCCCCGGATGACCGCGGCGAGACGGCGGGCATGGACGAAGAGAGGCTCTGGAAAGTTGTCTGAGGCACACGTGCACATTCAGACTGCATCAGAGCACGGGCCACGGAGATAACGTGGTTGTGGGTCGGCACGTCGAAACTGTCGATCCAAATACTCCCACAAGTGTTCTATGGGATTGAGGTCGGGCGATTTCGTCGGCAAAGGGAGAACGGAGACATCGCTCGCATGTTTCTGGAACCAGTCACGCAATCCATTAGCGACGTAGCACGGCATGTTGTTCTGTTGGTAGACACCCTCACCACCAGATTAAAAGTCCAACATGAACGGATGCATGAGGTCAGCGAGGATGGACAGGCAACCATTGGCGTTCACGGACCCATCCTGTGGTACCAGTGGTACCAAGTCATACCAGGAAAACATACCCCAGAAATGGACATATATACTTCTCCAAAAAGCGTGTCCGTGTGTTGGTTCTCGTGTGTCTGATGCCGTATCCGCCACAAACCGTCTTTTGTGTGAAGTAGAAACCTCGATTCGTAGTATATGGCAACTTATTTCCACTCTTCCAGTGTCCAAAGACGATAGTCCCATGCTAACTGCAGACGTCGTTCCGATGGACATGGATTTAAAATGGCCTCCTTGACCCAGCGTCGACTCCGGAGACCCATGCGTAACAGGGTTCGCTCTACTGTTATCGGCGACACGTAACTGGGTGCCCCAGATTTCATTTGAGTGGTCAATTGCTGCCCTGTTGTGCGTCGATTGCCGTTTTCCAGTTGACGGAGGCGGCGTTCTTTTCTGAGGTTGATGTCCTTTCGGGTTCCACAGTCATGACGACAGGAGGTACTCGATCAACTAGCGGTTTATTCTTGATACAACCTTACTACAGCAAACAGCCCATGAAGTCTGCTGTTCTTGATACAACCTTACTACCTCGCGGACAGCCCATGAAGTCTGCTGTTTCTGAGATGCTTCCATCCTTGGCGCGGTAGCCGATGATCATTCCTTTCTGAACGTCCGTCAAATCCTTACCTCTGCAGTTGAATTGTTGAACTGATGAAGGAAGGAATAAAGTCAAGGAAGTTTGTTTCTTTGAGAGTCGTCGAGTAACAACTGTACGGGTTACTAAAGAAATGGGGCTCAGTAGTCGAGTTAAAAAACGATTTTATCAGCCTGCCTTAAGTCGGAGGGAAGTATCGGTATTGAATAACTGCCTTAGCGGTGTTGTTTATAAAAAAAATGGAAACTGACTGATGGATTACACTATCAGCTCTGATCGTGTTTGAAATCAACTTCCTTGCTTTCATTGTTCTCCAGATGTAACTCCATGTCTCCAGTGGCACATCCAGAGAAGATTTGGTTGGAGCAATCCCACCTCCTAACCAGTTTTTTACCTTTTAAATAGCCAACATTGTAAATCATAATTAATATAATTATTTTTTCAAAATTACAATAATAAATGCACAGATTTTAATAAAAGTTTTGAGGACAACTAAAGACTACTCTAAGTGTGGAGATAAAATGTCCTGTTCTAGCTTCAGCACAAAAGAAAAGCAATGAACTGGGGGTGCAGAAATAGAGAAAACTAAGATAGGAAGTAAAAAAAAATGACTCATCATTAAAATCAATGCGTGTGTTTGTTCTGTTCTTTCGTATTGTTTGGTATCAATAGCGATTGGAAGCAGGCAAGGTCACCGAACAAAATATACCTCCCGTTTTGGAGTGTGTGGGTGACAGAGCAAAGTACGTACCTCACATTTTGGAGTGTGTGGGCGACAGAGCAAAGTACATTGCTCACATTTTGGAGTGTGTGGGTGACAGAGCAAAGTACGTACCTCACATTTTGGAGTGCGTGGGTGACAGAGCAGAGTACGTACCTCAAATTTTGGAGTGTGTGGGTGACAGAGCCAAGTACATTGCTCACATTTTGGAGTGTGTGGGTGACAGAGCAAAGCACGTACCTCACATTTTGGAGTGTGTGGGTGACAGAGCAAAGTGCGTACCTCACATTTTGGAGTGTGTGGGTGACAGAGCAAAGTACACACTTTGGAGTGAGAGGGTTACACAGCAAAGTACATACCTCGCATTTTGGAGTGTGTGGGTGACAGAGCAAAGTACAAACCTCGCATTTTGGAGTGCGTGGGTGACAGAGCAGAGTACGTACCTCAAATTTTGGAGTGTGTGGGTGACAGAGCCAAGTACCTTGCTCACATTTTGGAGTGTGTGGGTGACAGAGCAAAGCACGTACCTCACATTTTGGAGTGTGTGGGTGACAGAGCAAAGTACACACTTTGGAGTGAGAGGGTTGCACAGCAAAGTACATACCTCGCATTTTGGAGTGTGTGGGTGACAGAGCAAAGTACAAACCTCGCATTTTGGAGTGTGTGGGTGACAGAGCAAAGTACGTTTCTTACATTTTGGAGTGTGTGGGTGACAGAGCAAAGTACATTGCTCACATTTTGGAGTGTGTGGGTGGCAGAGCAAGGTACGTACCTCATATTTTGGAGTGCATAGGTGACAGAGCAAAGTACATACCTCGCATTTTGGAGTGTGTATGTTACAGAGCAAAGCATGTACCTCGATTGGTCCATAAACAAAATATAGTAACAAATTTTCAAGATGTAAACTTTTTATTAAATTATTGGAATAGAAAGGATGAAATCTGATTTTGGAAGATTTTATTCAGACCTGTGATTTAAAAAGCACCAAGCTGGTTTGCTCGAAAAGGGAGCAATTGAAAGCCATGAACACTATTGCTGAGTTTTCAGTCCTTGTTCACTGGTTGTGATTTTCATGCAAAAGTTTTGATTAGTATAACAATAGAAAATTTTTTCAAAAGACTTTCAAAGCTAGGAGGGGGAGCGCCTCAAGTTTATAGTTTGTGCGTGCGTGCGTGTTCGTGTGTGTTCCCTTCACAAAGCCTCTCTCTTTTTTTTTCGACCGGGGAGATTGACCCCACTGTGGTAAGCTTCTGAATCCGCCTCTACTTATAATTTACCAGTTACGAAGTTTCGACAAAATTCTCAGTAGAACATGTTTTATAGCAAATCGCATCTACAAGACGGTACTATGAATCGTTTTGATTACATGATAACTACATTTATTAACAAAAAATAATAATTGTGGAATTAAAAGTGGGGCAAAGAAATTTAAATTAACGAGGGATACATCAAAATTAATAGTAATAATATTACTTTCAAGTACAAGGTACAATACCTTTTCTTCGAACTAATAGAATTCCTATAATGCATTGAATTTAACCTGCGGGTTAAAAAAAAGAAGATTTATTGATTTCTTTACGTCAGAGTCGAAATGAAAGTGCTGATTTTTCTTTCAGAATTAAACTTTTTGCTTTCTGTTTTATTATTCTCCTAACAGCAGCAGTTTTATAAAAATGTACTCTTTTTTTCGTTATGTCATGTCTCTTTGATAACAAATCCTTAGAAGTAAATAACCAGTAATCCACATCTGCACAAAAGTGTTATACTTTATTTTCGTGTTTCGCATTTTGTTTCTTCGTACACAGTTTCTCCGATCGTTAAATTTCAGAAAATCCCCGAAACTCGTCGAAGTGAGGAGATTAGTTCAAATAACTAAGTGCTGCTTTTTCTACGACATAATCTTCCAGTAAGGCTTTCCAAGATGTAGGTCATTACGAGAGAAAATTTCCACAAAACTTCTGTCGAATTACAGACCAAAGAAATCGAAAAAGATTCTTTTCCAGTCCTTAGCCGGAGACGTGTGTGCCATGAACAAGAATATTACACTTGCTTTTGCAATAATATTTCGCGACACGTGTGGCATCAAAATACAGTTCGCGATTTCGACGTGTGTAGAATTTTACCACCAAGTTAAATCCTAACTCCATCTACCGAAAGAGTTGTACGTGTCCTTCATAATGGCTAAATTGTCCTTTTTCATATGAGAACGAAAATACATTTTTGAAAAAGATTGTTTTCATTTTTCTATAAATTTTTATTTCCTTCAATTTTATCGACTATAAGGTTCCTTATACCCATGAAATGGGATCCTAATGTAGCAAAAGCATGCATGCACGTACGTGTATGCGATGATTTTCCATCTCGAGCACAGGCAAAAGCGATTTAAGCATAAAATAAACACGCTATGAAAGCACATATGGGAAGTGAGCCATTTGGAAATATTGCACAGGCTCCGTATGACTTGATGTGCAAGCAAGATATATGCAAAACAAACTGGGTCTGAAATGTGATATATAACAGTTTCGATGCAAGAGGAAATAGGTTTTTATTTACTCCTGAAATATCAGCGACTGTGCTTAGTTTGTTTCCAAACATTTGCAGACATCTCGGACAGAGAGAGTGAGAGAGTGAAAGTACCTCAGAAAAAGTTATTCTTTACAAATTATGATGTTAATCCCTGATCTATGCAAAATCACACGTCCCCGAAATGTGTGTAGGAGATAGCTAAAGCTCACATGGGATAAACATATTTACCAATGAATTACAGTAGAATGATTTCTCGGGTGGCTTTTAAAGTCATATAATAATAGGATATATAAATTGAAAAAGTAAAGGAAGAATTATTTCAATTTCGCCGAAGCTTACCATATCGCAGCACGCTGACGTGGTTGACGCCCAAACATTCAATGGTCTTTTATTTTTCAAACAATTTGAACTTCTATAAAGCAAACTACAAATCTCCTTGAAAAAGAAAGTAACTTGTTGTTCTTTTCGTTCTCAATTTCTTCGTACATTTTCTTATATTTCCTAAATCTCTCTTCCTTATCATTCTCTCCTTCCCTCACTGTTTGACACTTTAAGGACAAAGTCCTTAAAATAGTGTGTCTCCCAGAATACCATAAACCTCGAAACTGTCTTTTGCTACTTTTAAATCTCTGTCCCTCTTCTATAGGTTAACAAAGAAGGAAGGATTAGTGCAGGGTCACAAACCGAAATTTCCGATGTGTGGGCTTGATATTCATTCACCTTCAGATGTTTGCAAGTGCAATCACTACATTCTTCCACAGAGAAGAAATTCAATTCCGTGACAGTGAATAATATCACACCAGGAGAAACCAACTCCTGATCCACTTCTTTGTTTAGTGATAACAATGTTGACTGTGTGGGACTTCTGCTAATTCCGCAGATGTTATTAAAATTCTAAGAACCTATGGATGAAAAAATTCAGCTCACACAAGACGGGTGGCTGTAATCGTTTGAATGCACGGGCGTTTAGAGCGCTACAGTAGTAGAATTTCTACATGTTCTGTCGAAATTTGTCGCACCTGTATCCAGCATAGAATCATCTTTTCGCCTACTACACTCCCTAACATATAACCTTTTTAGCCGGTAGTGGACTTCGAAGAGTGTGTTCTCCCAACTAAAGTACGTCGGCAAGGCTTATCGATGCAACTCGCAGATTTGACGGCTCATACGTCTCGGCAGAAGTATGTTATCTACGTCATGTTTGATAGTACTTTACAACTCCAAGTAAGAAGGTATAGGTTAGGAAGGTACCAATTTGTGTTTTAGGACTTCGAATATGGTCCTGCCGTTAGGACTAGAATGACAACATATTTTATTGAAATATAAACAGCCAGCCTTACATTATTTCTTCTCGTAGGTACTGATATAAACAGTAATGAGGAAAAAGAAATTATTAAACAGATTGCAAAATGAAAATTCAATAGCAACAATAAATACGAGCTTAGTAAAATTGATAAATGGATCTTAAGATTTTAATGTTTTTGCTTCTCTAGATATCAGAGATTACCGATAACGAAATAGTCCTTAGCCTGGTTTGTTCTTCAAAATATGAGAATTTCACTTCAATTAAATATATATAGACTCCTCGTGTGTGCATCTTATAAGAAGAAGGATGTTTAAAACAGCATTCGGAAACCTATGCAACTAAGCCACAGATAACTCTCACACTTTTTACCAGTTAAGTAAAATTTCTTGCACTTGTAAGTTCACTGTTAAACATTTTGTGTTATGTTACACCAAAAATTGGTGCTACAACAGCTGCCCATGCCTTCAGAAATGATAAGCCATTCTTTGGTGGAAACAAAATCCAACAACATGGTGAAACCTTGCATCATAACGGCAAGAAGTTGCACCATGTTGTTGGGTTTTGTGTACACCAAACAATGGTGTATCGTTTTTCAGAAAGTGGTGCATCTGCTGTAGCACCACGTTTTGGTGCAACCTACCGCAAAATTTTAAACCGTCTAGAGTCTGCTTACAAGTACAGGCCCTTCTACTTCTAAATGCACTCTTAATCGCGCATTGTATATTTTGTTACCTTCACAAAGATTTCGTTTCCGTATGATACTTAAAAAAAATTGTTAAAACACGAACTTAGCGTTTCTTAAGTTCAAAGAAGTACGAACTCAGCTATACCTACTGATGGTGTTTCTAACAACAAATTCACCGTTTCATCCATTAAAAAGCTGCTTGAAAAGGAAAATTTAGATTAAGAATTATTAGCTGAATTTCCGAAGAGTTTAATCAATTAATTTTAACGAACACGACACAAGTTACACAAAATCTTCGTGACTAAGTTCTGCGAGAAATAAAATTTCTCGAAACTAAAACATGAATTGGGTGGATAAAAGGAAAATTTTAAAAGGACATTTTTTTAAAGAAAAATTTGTAAAAGGAAAATTTTAAAAAGGAAGATCTTTAAAAGGAATTTTTTTCACCTCGTTTCTAAACCGCGTTCTGCAGTTTTACTGCTTTAAAATCTGTGAATCGGTATTCGGAAGCTGCATGACTTTTCGTTTACTTTTTTATATCGTCAGTGGATATACTCGGAATAGTAAACATTTTCAGAAAATAATGTGGAGGAGAGCGCAAATCGTTTTCAATTAGTTTTCTCATGAAAATGTCTTGTTCCAGATCGATTTTCTTCTTCTGTAGTTCTGAATAACAGTTTCAGTTAATTCAAATACTGATGTTCGGATTCCTTTCTTTTTAACATTATTTGTCAATCCCCTCATATCCCATCCAGTAGTGCAATACAGAACACAAATATATGTAATATATGGGCAGTAATGATAAGAAGCCATTAGACGTACAAGCAAACTATGATGAAGGTATTAATTTAGAAAAGAAAAACATTATTCCGCAGCACACATACGCGGAGTATTTTTTTCTATGCTTTAATTTTTTCGAAACGTATGGAGTGCTTACGCACGCTTAAATACTCTATTCTGAATTTCTTTCTCTCATGCAAATGTTGTTCATTTTTCCTTTATATTTTCTGAACTTAACGTCATATTTGAACTCCCGATAGTTCAAATATGAGGTTAGGTCATATTTGAACTATCGTGCCAGGGGAAGCACTGACAGCTTTTCAAAAGGGAAAAGGATAGAGGTAAAATAATGGAACTGTGTATGAAGAGTAATAGACGACGAAATATTCTGAGAGCTAAACGTCAGATCCTTGTTTTGTTAAAATACGATTGCTCTTTTCATCAGTTGTATAAATAAAAGTTAAGTAGATCTTGAATTATATTAGCGTGTTGTATCAAGCGTACATGTACTCTACAGAAATAAGAATAAAAGAGGTTGTTCATCAGCTCAATTAAATAATAGCGAATAAATCAATCCGAAGAAGGGTAAATTTTCTTCAAGTATCTGATTTGGGTTTGGTTCTTGTTTTAGTTTACAATAATATTGGGTCGTTTCATAATTAGTGGCCGATTCGGGCACAAAAAAAACAACAAAAAAAAAACAGCAGTAACAGACGACAAAATACATTTTATTCCGAAAAATGTCAGCCCTCGGCAGCAATACTGCCCATCGTATTTTCAGCGCAAAAATGCCATGGTGGCAGAAACTGGCATCACAGTGGTCCAAGAAATCGCTAACGGCGTGAGTCAGCGCATCCTTGTTAGCGATCCGATTGCCTCACAGGAAATCGTCCAAATGGCGAAACATGTGAAAGTCTGAGAAAACCAAGTCAGATGAATACGCAGGTGTGAGAGAAGACCTCGTACCCCAAGGCGTTGATTTTTAGCATGCTTCCAATTGACACATGCGGTCGTGCGCCATCCTTAAGCAGTATGGGACCCAAGCGATTGACAAGCGATGGTTATTTATTGCATAATTTCTAATGACATTCGTCTAGCTGACGGCAGTAATCGGGAGCTCTTCTACCTCAGGTCCTTTTCGTGGACGATAACGCCCTTACTCACAGCCTAGCCCTGAGGGTGATCATACACCACATTAGCCCCTCAAAATCCGCACCACATGCCACATCCCTTTCGGACTGCCAACGCTTCAGGACACTTGACTTTTTCCTCATGTTGTGATGACATTCCTTTTATGCTGTGCATTTCTGCGTTCTCGATATCTATGTGTCCGTTCAAATTGTCATTTAACTCTGTCGTGTGGATTTTGTGGTATGCATGATTTTGGGGTTGTCTCTTTAATTCTGCACACAAGGGTAACTTGCAATGTGGCATTAAAAGCTTGGAAGACGTGGCGTCATCTTGTCTAACTCCCTTTACAATTTTTATACATGATGTTTCCTTAATTAGTTAAACCTTTGCATTTGCATTTTCCAAGATGATGTAAATAATACTAATGTGAGCAAATTTTCGATACCACAGTAACGCAGGATTTCAGTACCGCAGGATTCTTCAGTACTGCAGCTTTTCAATTATACACTGAGTGGCCACTTTATTATGACCACCTGACAGGTTTAAGCAAATGAGCTATAGCTGCACGCTGTTGCCGCCAGAGGGCAAGGCTAGTATGAAAAAGGAAAGCTTAGTGCACGTGACATTTGTAAAAATTATTTTTGGGTGACGAGACGGGTAAAAAATGCGATTTGACGGACTTTCTACATGGGATGATTGTAGGAGCTCAGAGCCACGGAGCGAGTATCACCGAAACCGCCGCATTCGTGAAATGTCCCAGAGCAGCTGTTGTTGAAGTGTTTAAAGACTGGACTCTCAGCCAAAAAACTGGGTCTCTACGTGCAACGTGTGGTCGTCATCGATTAGTGACTGCTCGGGCGGAACGGAGAGTGTCCAGATTGCTAACAGACAGCAGAAGGGCAACAGTGCAGCAAATTACAGACCATCTTAATCAAGGATTCCCTCAAATGATCTCTGCACGCACTGTTCGCCGTACACTGCATCGGATGGGATATGGCAGCCGAAGGCCTGTTCGAACACCATTGCTGTCTGCAGTTAACAAGAGAAAACGTCTCCAGTTCGCACAGGAGCACAAGGATTTGGCAGTCGATAATTGAAAACATATTATGTGGTCCGATGAATCACGTTTTCAGTTGCACCATTCCGATGGCCGAGTGAGAATTTGGCGGAAACAGCACGAAAGCATGGTTCCCAAATGCATTGCTATAACCCTTCAAGCTGGTGGAGGTCCCGTTATGGTTTAGGGACTGTTTTCCTGGCATGCGTTGGGCCCTTTAATTCTTGTTGATCAATGGCTGACTGGCACATCATATCTAAACATCGTTGTGAACCAAGTGCATCCTTTCATGTGGATGGTTTATCCCAATGGCGATGGCTACTTTCAACAAGATAATGCGTCCTGCCATAGTGCTCGTATTGTACAGGATTGGTTTTAGGAACATGCCGGTGAGTTTACTTTGCTTAGGTGTACCCCACAATCTCCAGATCTGAACCCCATTGCGAATTTGTGGGATGAAGTTGAACGAGACATCAGACAGTTGGATCCACAGCCCTGCAATCTCACACTCCTGGAAAGGGCTATTCATCGAGCATGGTCTCCGATCCCACAAACCACCTATTAACATCTCGTGGAGTCCATGTTGCGAAGAATCGACGCAGTATTAAAGGCAAAAGGTGGCCCAAAAAAGTACTGAGGGGGTGGTAATAATAAAGTGGCCACTCAGTGTATAAGTATAAATGGTTTCACGGAATAAGAAGCCTTTTCACAATCAATAAAACCGTATATAATAGGAGTTCACATTTCTTTGCTCGTTCAAGTATTAGTTCATTCAATGCAGGAATATGATCTATAATGTTTTAACCTATCCATAATGCAGTCTTTTCTTTTGGTTGAGGCATTTCCAGTGCTTCGTTCAAGAGATGTAACAGTACCTTAGTAAAGATTTGGTAAGCAAGAAATAGAGGTTGATTGGTGTAGTTACTAGAATTCTCAAGGTCTCGTTTTTATGTACCAGAGTAGCTATACCATTGTCCCAGTCAACAGAAACCTTGGCTTCTTTCAGACATCTTGCGAAAACATGAAATAGAGAATAGCTTCTATTTCTTGACTCGGTATCAATAAAATGTCTGCTGTAATCCCATCTCACGGCAGAGCTCTTTCATGTTGCATGTTTTTAAGCATAGTCAACTTCCGTCTGGCGGATTTTGTGGTGAGATACTCAGTTATGATGAAAGTATGTTTGTTATAACTAAAATAATATTTCAGCGCCAATAAATTTCAGATAACTAAAGTTCTATACGACAACTGTACTCTACCTTTTGTCTTGTTTCTTTCGTAAAATTAATTATAGATGAATTGGTGATAAAAGTTTAAGTTGCATTCGATTTTGAAAATATGGGCGCAACAAACATTTTTGGGATGAAAGTGATTTATGACCTCGTCAAGTCACATAATGTTTTCAGAAAGAAATGATTTTGTTTAAATAGTTGCGACAAAATCTACTCTTGTTTGCATGCAAAGCACTGTTCAAAGAAATGAAGTTTGTTTTCGTTTTGAAGACGTTATTGATGCAGTTTACAATTGTTTAAGATTTTCAGTCGGATTAATGATAATGAGAAGCAAAATAATTTTACTAGGGGTGTCAAATATTTTCTCTAGAGGAAACAGGGGATCTAATAATCTGAGAAACTGTACTATCCTAAATATTTTAAGAGCCGTAAGCTGCCTTATTCTTTCTTTTCAGAACGGCTATTATGCACGCATCCAACCAAAAACTTAGGAGAGAGGGAATGAACGAGATCACCGCACTTGCACATGAGTATGGATATCCTAATGGAGTGGTTAGAAGCGTGCAGCAGAAGATGGATTAGCTGCACTCACTACATTCCTCCACTGTCCTTGGATTTTCTTACCCAAAGACGAAGAGTGCTTATGTTCAGATTTCCAGAAACATAAACTGCCACAAATGAAGCGTGAATTTATTTGGGAGGTACATTTTCATGAGTTAAACATTTATAACAGATCATTGCTTGGAAACCGTCGACACAGGTGATATAAAATCCATTTTGAACACATTTAAACATGAACAAATAGATGTACGGAGATGTACAAAGAATCGTTTGCCGTCTGAATAGCTGCCAGGCAAAAATTCATGCGCGGAGGCATTGTTTATTGAACACGTCTCGTACTTGTTGCAGCGATTGAATTATAGTACAAAAAAGGCTCTTGTACAACCACGGGCAGTGCACTGAACCTGTTAATATTCAGGGAATGTGTGACGTACCTGCCAGCAGGACGCACACGACATAAAGGCAGATAGGAGTCAGAATGAACGTCTGCGTAGCTCAGTTGGTAGAGCGACTTGTTCCGGAATAAGCGGACTCCGGTTCGATTCCCGGCGTAGACCAAAAATGACGGAGAAATTTACTTCGTTATAGTGGCGCCCGAACTATCCGGATGATCCGACCGTTCAAAATCTCGCAATGGTGTGATGTTATTTCAACACCGCGAGATAGGAAAAATCAGAGAATCTCTTCTCCAGCGCTTCGAAAAATAAATGTGTGTGACGTTGCATTCCACACACCGGATTGACTGGGAGTTCTCAAGTGCACGTTCTACAGTGGATGGCTGCCTGCGATGATTCATGGTCACGGCTGACCCGTGGGCCATCCCCCGGCCCTCTTTCGGGGAGGGGGAGATGGGACGTACCTGCCAGCAGGACGCACACGACATAAAGGCAGATAGGAGTCAGAATGAACGTCTGCGTAGCTCAGTTGGTTGAGCGACTTGTTCCGGAATAAGCGGACTCGGGTTCGAATCCCGGCTTAGACCAAAAATGACGGAGAAATTTACTTCGTTATAAATGTTAAAATGTAGAGAACTAAAACACAGATATCAAAATATTTCCTGAATTATCTGATCTCTTCAATTCGGCAGCAGAAACAATATTAGGTGCTCCAAGCCGACATTATTGGAGTTGAGAAAAATTGTTCTCAAGGTGAATGTATCTCTTTTGCACGTGGTATCTTCTACGCCGTCTCGATCTGTCTCTGCGGTATCGGCGGACATTTCTTCCTTCTATGCTCTCAGTGTTTTGTGTTTTAACGCTAAACAATTGAGACCGTCCCAGTGGCGCAGTGATCTAGTGCTGGCTTATGACCATTTGTCCGTGAAAGGTCCGGGTTTGAATCCCGGTGAGGCTTGGATGTGTTGTGTTTTCCCTACTGCAATGGCTCGTTACCTTCCCTGTCAAATACTTCATGGTGTTGCATTTTCTATGTCAAACAGTGTATTGTGTGGTGCTATTAATGTTTAAGGGTTTGACAATTACGATGCGCAACTCTCAGATCTATATGCAGTTGCAAATACAGAACCTGTAACAATAAAGGTCAAAAATAGCGCCATCAGAGAAGCACGCGACACCTGAGTCACCTGGGGTTCGAACCCAGACTCACTTCGAATGAATTATCAGAGTATCGCGCTTCAGCCGTCTCTGTTTTGTACTAAAGTCAGAGTTTGAACTCGTTGAGTTTATTTTTGAAAGAGAAGATATGTTAATGTCGAAATTTAGAATACGGCTTGTCCCTGCCCATCTATTGCTATGTGAAAGTAATGCTACTTATTAACGCTCCAAATAAGCAGTTTAATTCGATGAGCAAGGACTCCAGCTTTGCTACGAATATATCTTCATCCACTTCAGAGCTCCTTTCTGCAACGTGGCACGTCGGTTTAGTGAAAACTTATACCGACTTGGCTTGCATAGGTATACGTGGTATTTACTCATGAGTAAGCGGCTCGTAAGCCTAGATCAAGCGCTTATAACGTCATCAGAGGATATTAACATCGTGTGTTGGAATTACAGATGGAAAGATGGCGACAGAGCATATTAATAATTTCATGACTGGAGATCAGGACTGCCAACGATTGAACTTCGTCAAACGACTAATTGGCTTTCATAACGATAAAGCTAAAAAGATTGCTTCGGTAGTAGGTGATTTGCGGGTACTTAATTCCTCCCTTTTTGAAGGCCATTTTCAGAATAGGATATGTTAAACTTCATGAAACTGCAGCATGGATTTAATAAGCCGGTTTCTGAAACAGAATGGCAATAGGAAATCAACGGCAATATTTTTTCGGCAAATTCCAGCTACTGCAAGAAAGCATTTCTAATTTTGATTGCTAATACGGAAGATATAATGCGATTTGGAAACCAAATCAAAATTTGCTGTTTCAATTTAAAAAAAAAAATATTTATGCCTTTTCAATTTCATAAGAGTACAATCTTTGGCTTTATATGCACTTAAGTAAAAATTTTGTAGTTTTGTAATAAATAAGAACGTATTTTTTATTATATTATTCTCTTATTTTTTTATGAACGTTAACACATCACCAAAAAATACGTTCCTTATTTATTATAAAGATAAATATTTTTTTTAAATATTTATTTTTATGGACTAATAATATTTGATAAAAATAGGAAACTATTTTTTAAAAGTTAAAATACTTGCTAACAATAAAAATGCAGTTCCTTCAACGATAATGCAATTCATTTGCAAAAGTTTATTGTAAAAATATTAATAAGATTTGTAAAATAATGTAAAAATGCAATAACGAAATAATGTATTAAAATGTAATAATAAATATAAATAATAATATAATAAAATGTAATAATATAATAAGTATACAATAATATAATATAAATAATATATATATATATATATATATTAATATATCATCATCATCATCATTGCCAACCATTATCAATCCACTGCTGGACGAAGGTCTCCCCAAGTTTCCTTCGCAACGGTCCGTCTTGCGCCAGTCTCCTCCATGTCACCCCTTCATACTTTCGAATTTCATCCACCCATCTCCCATGTGGTCTTCTTCTGGATCTTTTCCTGTCCCTTGGAATCCAATCTAAAATTTCGGCTGTCCATCGATGATCTGTCCTTCTGGCAGTATGTCCAGCCCATTGCCATTTAAGGGATTTAACTCTGATCATGATGTCTTCCACTCTTGTCATTTTTCGGATCCATGAGTTCCTCTTCTTATCTCTCCTGGTTACACCAAGCATGCACCTCTCCATGCTGCTTTGAGTTGTTTGCAGTCTTTGTATGTCTCTTTTAGTTAAGGTCCACGTCTCTGCACCATACGTAAGCACTGGAAGGATGCATTGATCAAACACTTTTCTTTTTAGACATAATGGCATATTGCTCTTGAAAATTATGCTGTTTCTTCCAAAAGCTATCCAGGCAAATTTTGTACGCCGATTAATTTATTCATCAATGTGACCCTCACTTGATATCTGCTGTCCAAGGTAAACGTACGTGTCTGTTATCTCCAGCTTTTCTCCATGAATCGATAAATCTTCATTTCCTGTAAAAGCATTGAACATCACTTTTGTCTTCTGAAAGTTCATTTTTGATCCCACTTCTTTACTCTTGTCAGCAAGTTCCTGGATAATATTCTGCAGCTCTGATGGGGTAGTTGAAAAAATGACTACGTCATCAGCAAAACGAAGGTGGGTTAGATAATCTCCATTAATCTTTATCCCCTTGTTTTCCCAGCTTAGCGACTGAAAGACACCCTCCATTGAGGCATTAAAGAGCTTCGGAGATATGGTGTCACCTTGTCTCAGTCCCTTTCCAACTTTTATGTGTGCTGTATTCTCAAACAGCCGAATCTTTGCACTCACATTTTCATAGATGTTATTAACTCTTTTAATGTATGCATCTTCAATACCGCAGGATTTCAGAGCCATTGTAACTGCTGATGGTTTTACCGAATCAACAGCTTTTTCATAATCGATAAAAGCCATGCACAATGGAAGTTCATATTCCCTCGCTCTTTCAATTAGTACTCTCAGTACGTGGATATGATCTATTGTGCTGTAGCCATTCTTGAATCCAGCTTGTTATATATATATATATATATATATATATATAAACTACTATCAGTGGTTTATAAATATATATATATATATATATATATATATATATATATATATATATATGCTGTTTAAAAGAAAGGCTGCTTAAAAGAAAGATCAAAATACATGCGGACATAGTGCTAAAACCACAGCAAAAAGAAACAAAAGTAAGGGGAAAAATGAAACAAAATTTAGAAAAGAGAAAAAGAAAGTCATAGAGGAAAAGGAAAGAAGGAAAAAGCCAAAGTTCTGCACTAAACCAGCACCGGAGCAAACTAAAACCAAAAAAATTAAACAAAAACGTGTTTTTCTTGTTTTGGTAAAAACAAATTACCAAAACATGCAGAACACAGGTCTTGCGATCGTATGACAGAGTCTCTTTATGGCTTCGTCAGGTGCAAGCATGAAGAAAATCTCTCATAAAACTACAAAGCAAGCATGGAGAAAATCTTCATGCTTGCTGCTAACGAAGCCATAAAGAGACTCTGTCATACGATATGCAATCCCTGTGTTCTTGTTTTGGTATATTTTTTTTGTTTTAGTTTGCTCCGGTACTTGTTTGGTGCAGCAGTTTGGCTTTTTTATTCTTTCTTTTTCCTCCATTTTTTTCTTTTTCTCTTTTCTAAATTTTGTTTCATTTTTCTCTTAATCTTACGCCAGCTACTGTATGTATTACTCAACTTTTTGTCGGTGTTGCATCGTCCTACAACGGAAGCTGTTGATAGAGTTGGAGGAAGCGTGCGGGCGTCAGTTTGCTCAAGGTATTCAGTATGACAGGTTTTGTACGTATTTTCTATATAGCAAAAAATGGGAGAAAAAGCGTCATTAAGTGTTACTCAGAGGGCACAAATAATGACTTTATATCATGAGCGATACTCCGAACGTGACATACGCACAAAGGTTAATATGAGCAAGACTGATATTGATAATGCGATCATGAAATATATAGAGTTACAGGTGAATTTAGCGAAAGAAAGAGAAGTAGACATCCAAGGAAACTACCCTATGTGATGACAATATCATAAGGCCAATTAGTTCGTGCAAGAAAATCAAGGATTTTCACATTCAAAGTGTCTGATGTTAGTATCAGCACTGTTTCACGTCGTCTTAGCAAAGATTTTGGATTAAAGTCTTATAAACTTGCACGTAAACCTACACTAAACTCTGTCATGAAAAAGAAGAGACACCAGTTTACGAAGCGTCATCAATCGTGGACTGCTGAAAATTGGAGCCAAGTTCTTTTTTCCGATGAATCAACTGTGCGCCAAATTGAAGCACGTGAAGCACATGTTCGACGACCTAAAGGCAAAAAGTTTGATTAAAAAATACACTGTTAGCTCCGTGAGACATCCGGTCAGTCAAATGATATGGGATGCTATGTCAGCATCTGGTACTGCTTCATTATCCTTTTTGCCGACAGGCACTACCATGACTGGTACTTTTTATGTGAAAATATTACGTGAGAAGCTCTTAACTCATATGGAAGTGCACAGATGGACAGTCGTTATGTATGATGGTTCTCAATGCCCTTGATCAAAGACTACGTTCAGAGGAAAAAGATAGCTGCGATCACTGATCAAAGACTACGTTCAGAGGAACAAGATAGCTGTGATCACTGATCAAAGACTACGTTCAGAAGAAAAAGATAGCTGTGATCACTGATCAAAGACTACTTTCATAGGAAAATGATAGCTGTGATCACTGATCAAAGACTACTTTCATAGGAAAATGATAGCTGTGATCACTGATCAAAGACTACTTTCTTAGGAACAAGATAGCTGTGATCACTGATCAAAGACTACGTTCAGAGGAACAAGATAGCTGTGATCAATGATCAAAGACTACGTTCAGAGGAACAAGATAGCTTTGATCACTGATCAAAGACTACGTTCAGAGGAACAAGATAGCTGTGATCACTGATCAAAGACTACTTTCATAGGAAAATGACAGCTGTGATCACTGATCAAAGACTACTTTCTTAGGAAAAAGATAGCTGTGATCACTGATCAAAGACTACGTTCAGAGAAAAAGATAGCTGTGATCACTGATCAAAGACTACTTTCATAGGAAAATGATAGCTGTGATCACTGATCAAAGACTACTTTTTTAGGAAAAAGATAGCTGTGATCACTGATCAAAGACTACGTTCAGAGAAAAAAGATAGCTGTGGTCGACTGGCCCGGTAATAGTCCCGACCTGAACCCCATCGAAAATTTCTGGACAATTTTAAAAGACAAGGTAGCAGGAAACGGTCATCAAATTCCCAAGATTTGATTGACGCCATAAAGTCAAGTGTCTGCTTCAAATCCTTTATAGAGAGTATGGCTCATCGTATTCTGCCCGTTATGAGAAACAAAGGTGGCCACGTAAAGTAATGAATTCGGTCCTTTTGTGTTCTAAAGAATATAAGATGATTCATCTGTGGTGCCATTTTTTCAAATACCTCTGGCTAATAACTAGTTGTTCTTTTGAAAATCTGAATTTTCAATAAATCCACAGATGGTCTTAAACATTTGAAAGTGACTGTAGCTGTTTTGTGTGATAAAAAGTAATGTTCAGTGTTCAACTTACTAATCACAGCTACACTTCGTTGAAAATAATTCTTTGGAGTTTCAGTGTGTGTTTGTTTTGCATTCAGTTTTGCGTTATTTTCCGTGTGGACTATAATGGCGCATGACGTCACATGCACTCTAGTTTTTTTATAGCATGCTGTTACGTTTTTTACGCTTTCCAACCGTAGGTTGAAGAAGCGTACATGCTACAGCTTGTGACGTCACATGCATGACGTCACATGCATGACGTCACATGCACTCTAGATTTTTTATAGCATGCTGTTACGCTTTTTACGCTTTCCAACCGTAGGTTGAAGAAGCGTACATGCTACAGCTTTGTCCGTCAGTCCGTCCGTCCGTCTGTCCGTTCTTCTGTCCGTCCGCACGATAACTCACGTGAAAATGGTTCAATTTCGACGAAATTTTAGTATGTGGTAGGGGACCACCTGGGGACGAACCCTATTGAAAATAGGCGAAGCAGGGTCAAGGGTCAGGACATAGGACGAGATCCATTCCATTGACTTTATGCGTCATATCTTGCGAAAAAATGGTTCGATTTCGATGAAATTCTAGTATGTGATAGGAAACCACGTGGGGACAAACCCTATTGAAAATGGGAGGAATGGAGTCAAAGGTCAGGACATAAAAGCTGGATCCATTCCATTGCCTTTATGCGTCATAACATGCGTAAATATGGTTCGATTTCAATGAAATTTTAGTATGTGGTAGGGAACTCCTCGGGCACGAACCCTATTGAAAATGGGCGAAATGGGGTCAAAGGTCAGGCAGGGCATAAGAGCGGGATATATTCCATTGCCCTTATGCGTCATAACTTGCGTAAAAATGGTTCGATTTCGATGAAATTTTACTATGTGGTAGAGAGCCACTGGGGACGAACCCTATTGAAAATGGGCGAAATGGAGTCAAAGGTCAGGACACTGGAGTGGGATCCATTCCATTGCCCTTGTGCATCATAACTTACCTAAAATGCTTGGATTGCGACAAAACTTTATCATGTTGTTCCGGAGGTACAGTGAATCGGTTCTGTTGAATATCAACGAAATGGGGTCAAAGGTCATTGAACAAAAATAAGATTTATGCCACAGCCATTATTCTCATCACTTGCGTAAAACTGCTTCTATTGCAACAAAACTTTATCATGTTGTTCCGGAGGTATAGTGAACCGGTTCTGTTGAATATCATTGAAATGGGGTCAAAGGTCAGGAGACAGGAGCGAGATTTATTCCACAGCCATTATCCACATAACTTGAGTAATAACTTCTGGTATGTTGGAAAGCGTATCATAATCAACGCATTGCATGATTTTACTAACTTGTTGTTACTTCTGTTGGCTTGTGGATTGGAAATATTCTTTTCCATTCGGTATGAAAACGCACTTATAGAGCTCCTAGTAGTTATTAAACTCAGTGAATTTTACACCAGCACCTTAACAAAAAATATAGGAGTAGAAGACTATTGCAGAAAAAAGAACATGCTGATCACAGCAATTGAGAAGAACTTCATCAACAACAACTGAATTATACACAGTCGAGTCACATTATTGTGACCACATCTTACACTTGACGTCAACAGCGCTTAGCCAATAAAAGAAGGAGATTGTCGTGAGCTGGTGTGAGGGCATATAAGGTGTACTGTAGGCAATCTGAAAACATGCCACTCGTTGCTGTCATGAATGAAAGCAGCGATTTATCAGATTTGCAAAAAGGGTTTATTATCGGCTTTCAGGCCAAGGGTGGTAGTGTTTCAGAAACTGCGCAGTTTGTGAACTGTTCTCATGCTGCTGTGGTTAAAGTGTATCTTGATTGGAGAAATGGCATCATCGCGAATAAGCGATGTCGAAACTGAGGAGCGGAGCACCACGTGCCATTGATGTGAGAGGTGAACGTCGGCTTCGAAGGTTCGTGAGGGCCGATCGACAAACTACAATGAAGCAACTCACTGGCCAAATGAACTAACGGACTACCGGAAATGTGTGTAAAATTAAAGTTCAACGAATCCTGCTGCGTATGAGGCTCCAATGCAGAAGGATGCTCACTGTACCTATGCTAACGAAGGTGTATCGGCAGAAAAGGCTTATATTTGCAGGGATGTATCGGAATTGGACTTCCGCGGATTGGCAAAGGTTTGCCTTCTCCGATGCATCACGTTTTCTCCTTCATCGAACGGATGGACGTTGGCTTATAAGGCGAGAAACATCGAAGAACAAACACTTTTGAACAATTGCTGGAAGAACACATGCTTGTAGGGGCAGCGTTATTGTCTGGGGGATATTTTCCTGGCCTTTTGTGGGTCCACTCCTACCTGAGTAAGGCACTGCGGACCGAATTCGTTATGAATCCATCCTTGCAGACCACGTACACCCATACATGCTGATCGTCTTCCCTGGGGCGGATGAGATGTTCCAGAACGACAATCTGACTTTTCACATGGCTAGAAATGTCCGAGAGGGGTTGGAAGAGCACGATGATGACTTCAAAGTACTACCTTGGCCCCTAATTCCCTAGACCTAAACCCAATTGAACATCTGTAAGACCACCTCTATCGTGTTGTTCGCTCTATGTATCCTCCACCACGTACCCTCCAGCAGCTTTCTGATGCAATACAGTCAGCATGGCCCCACATACCTGTGAACACCGTCCAGCACCTTATTGAGCCACTTCCAGCCCGTGTAGCTGCTGTCCGCGCTGCACACGGCAGTTACTCTGGATATTAGCTGGTGGTCAGAATAATGTGACTCGATCGTGTACAACGAGAGATCACTGAATAATGGCCATCTACCGAATATTTCGTAGGGCCTCCTTTTGCGGTCAGTACACAAGCAATCCAATGTGGCATCTATTCAATAATATACCGGAAGCAGTTGGGAGGTGTGGCGAACCAAGCTGCATGTAATTGAACATTCAGTGCAGGTATGGAGGTGATTGGAGCATTCAGACGGGGGTGTGGCCAACCAAGCTGTATATAATTCAACATTCAGTGCAGGTATGGAGGTGATTGGTGCATTCAGACAGGAGGTGTGGCCAACCAAGCAACATACAATTGAACATTCAGTGCAGGTATGGAGATGATTGGTGCATTCAGACAGGAGGTGTGGCCAACCAAGCTACATACAATTGAACATTCAGTGCAGGTATGGAGGTGTTTGGTGCATTCAGACGGGAGATGTGGCCTACCAAGCTGCATACAATTGAACATTCAGTGCAGGTATGGAGATGATTGGTGCATTCAGACGGGAGGTGTGGCCAACCAAGCTGCATGTAATTGAACATTCAGTGCAGGTATGGATGTGATTGGTGCATTCAGACGGGAGGTGTGAATGTAATTGAACCAAGCTGCATATAAATGAATATTCAGTGCAGATATGGAGGTGATTGGTGCATTCAGATGGGGGTGTGGCCAACCAAGCTGCATATAATTCAACATTCAGTGCAGGTAGGGAGGTGATTGGTGCATTCAGACGGGAGATGTGGCCAACCAAGCTGCATACAATTGAACATTCAGTGCAGGTATGGAGATGATTGGTGCAATTAGATGGGAGGTGTGGCCAACCAAGCTACATATAATTGAACATTCAGTGCAGGTATGGAGGTGATTGGTGCATTCAGACGGAGGTGTGGCCAAACAAGCTGCATATAATTCAACATTCAGTGTAGGTATGGAGGTGATTGGTGCATTCAGACGGGAGGTGTGGCCAACCAAGCTGCATATAATTGGACATTCAGTGCACGTATGGAGGTGATTGGTGCATTCAGACGGCTGATGAACATTCAGTGCAGGTATGGAGGTGATTGGTGCATTCAGACGGGAGGTGTGAATGTAATTGAACCAAGCTGCATATAAATGAACATTCAGTGCAGATATGGAGGTGATTGGTGCATTCAGATGGGGGTGTGACCAACCAAGCTGCATATAATTCAACATTCAGTGCAGGTATGGAGGTGATTGGTGCATTCAGACGGGAGATGTGGCCAACCAAGCTGCATGCAATTGAACATTCAGTGCAGGTATGGAGATGATTGGTGCAATCAGATGGGAGGTGTGGCCAACCAAGCTACATATAATTGAACATTCAGTGCAGGTATGGAGGTGATTGGTGCATTCAGACGGAGGTGTGGCCAACCAAGCTGTATATAATTCAACATTCAGTGCAGGTATGGAGGTGATTGGTGCATTCAGACAGGAGGTGTGGCCAACCAAGCTGCATATAATTGGACATTCAGTGCACGTATGGAGGTGATTGGTGCATTCAGACGGCTGATGTGCCGTTCCATAGTGTCACACAAGTGCTCTATGGGATTGATATTGGTGGAATTCAGAGGCCAATCGATATACTGGAAGCATAAACTGGGTTTCTTAAACTATTCCTGAAGTACAGTGGATATGCCCCTCGGCGCATTGTCATTTTGGAAGACCCCTTCACCATTCGGGGAAAAGTGCAATATTTCTGGGTGTACCGAGTCCGCAAGCTATTCACGATAGTAGTCACCAATCATACGTTGTTCCACATGCACCAGGGTTCAATACCTGCCGCGTAAACATGCCCGTAACGATACAACCGCTTCCACTGGTTTGCACCATGGAGACCATGCAGGATGGTTTAAGTGCCTCATGCCGTTTGCGCCAAATATGTACACGACTTCCCACGGAGTGGATTAAAAAACGCTAACCCTCATACAAGCACATTTGTTCCCAGTTATCTGATGCCCAACTTGCATGATTTTTGCACCTGGCCAATCTTTTGCGCTGATGAACCATTATTAGGAGAGGCTGTCTTTGGGGTCGTCTCCTTTTCCAGCGCATACGTGGCAGCGTGAGACTCATGGTCATGACAAATACTGTTCCGGGTTGACATCTGTTGTATTCGGAGGTCAACTATCTTCGGCCTAATAGGTAAAGATACATGATAACTAGTGGGGAGTAATACTGACAACAAAAGTAACTGTTTTGTTTCTTTAAGAGATTGTTGAAAGGTGAATCAGTGTACAGAAAATCAAATAGGCTGATTCATGCCTGCGTCAACCAGATTACGCAGTTTTTACTTTGAGTTGTTTTTTTTTCTACCCAGGAAGCTCTTTCTACAAGTAGCGTTGTTTGTAGAAAGAACTTCCTGGTAGTAGCTGCTTCTACAAGCAACTTTCAGGTTAGGCAGTTAAGCTGCAGTCTGTTTCCGCAAATAATTGCCAGGATGTAACGAAAAGGAAATTATTTTAATTTGTTAATGAAAGACAACTTTGCAAATTCAATCAAGCAGACAAGCCAATTTGTTTCATAGCTTGTGTGCCTGCCACGTATTTAAGAAGATATATTATTATTTACCGATGATGATATTTACTGGAAAGCAATGATTCCTCGTTGAATCCATTCTCCGATTGAATATAAGGCATCCCGTCAAAAAAAAAAAAAATGAAAGAAGAGAATGTGACGTACTACGAAGGTGAAGAATGCATCAAGAAGACAAATCTGCAGTGACACATTACGTCGGTATATTTTAGTCCGTTAAAACACTCCGCAGCCAGGAGGCGTGATTTCGATTCACCTCACTGAAGAATTTGGATTTTTATATGCAATTTGATAATTTCCGTAGATTTTGGAACTGAGCTGAATACTTTGCTTTGGCCGCAGTGAAATTTTGTGTTGTCGGTCGCCAATGGAATAATCTTTCATTTTGATTTATTTCTTTTCAGATTAAGTCATGAAAACCATGAGAAAATATGCATTACAGGAGCATGGAAAAATCTGAATATAGAACAAAAAAATGTAAATAAACTTAGGTGTTTACTTTGGGAGTAACGTTTTTGTGCTACATATAATACCTTCATTGCGTACATCTGAAAGAAACACAGTAGACCTTTCCTCCACTACTCCTTCTTGCTATCAGTCTGAATGCCTATGCATCGTCAAGTATATCAAAACGAAATCTCAAGACGAATAGCAATGAAAGCGTACTCGGATCAATGATATCATTTTGCTCACGCTTTCCAACCGTAGGTTGAAGAAGCGTATATGCTCCAGCTTTGTTCGTCTGTCCATCTGCCCGCACGATAACTCGCGTAAGAATGATTCGATTTCGATGAAACTTTTGTTTCTTGTAGGGGACAATCTGGGGACGACCCCTACTGAAAATTGGCGTAATGGGGTCAAAGGTCAAGACATAGGAGCGGGATCCATTCCATCGCGTCATGCGTCATAACTTATGTAAAATTGTTTCGATTGCGACAAAACTTTATCATGTTGTTTCGGAGGTAAACTGAACCGGTTCTGTTGAATATCGTCGAAATGGGGTCAAAGGTCAGGACAGAGGAGCGAGATTTACTCCACAGCCATTATCCTCATAACTTGATTAAAAATGCTTCTATTGCGACAAAACTTTAGTATGTTGTTCCGGATATATACTGAACCCATTCGGTTAAAATATCATCGAAATGGGGTCAGAGCTCAGGGCATAGGCGCGGGATTTACTCCACAGCCATTGTCCTCATAACTTGAGTAATTTCTTAAGTAAAAATACTTCTATTGCGACAAAACTTTAGTATTTTGCTCCGGGGGTATACTGAACGAATCAATAGTAAGGGTAGAAAGGAGGGTTTGTCTGCGGGCCATTTCTGTTATGCTCTAAAGCGTACTATAATCAATGCATTGCAGATAAAGTTACCTAAAGGGGTCGAAGGAAAAAGAAGTAAATTAAATAAATGAATAATGCTCTTAAAATTAGAACTTTATTTAACTCAATATATAGTGTTTGAATTCATATTAATTCTGCCAGGGTATCCATCTTCTTAGTTTTAGGTAACATTCGCAGCCACCTATTTTGATACAGTGCAGTATTTCACTGCTAGGCTACATTCACGTGTTAACTTAGTTCGTTTTAGACAACTTCAGTTACATAACCGCTTCCTCGAACTAAGTTTTTCATATAATGAGCCCTCGCGTACTCGTAATACTGTCAATACACCTGATCCATATATATTTCACTTCCTTGGAAATCAATCAACACTACCGCTCTACAGCAGAATTGGCTATGCCAGGGGAAAAGATTTATGTTCAGCAGTAACGAGCACATAAGAACTGAAAGTGCGCTTTTTATGCTTATCATGTTTCGCCATATTTAAACCTTGCTTCCACTTTTTTGAATTTTAACATAGATTATCTGTGAATCCGCTGTCTATTTTGCCGCGATGGGTGTGGTGATTAAAAAGATATTCTTCTGTAACTTCTCAGAAGCCCCGAAGTTAAAAGAACTTTTTTCTGCTAATCATATTATTCGAGCAGCTTACCATAAGTTAACGTAAAACAGATGCAAAGAAAAACAACTCCTAATTTACAGGCCGGTTTAAATTTTGGGTAAGAACTTTGGAAGTTCACGGCTCATGGAAAACTTTATATTTAAAAGTGAACACATAAAATATACCGAAATGCCTAATTTTTAACACTTCTTCGTAAAAAAAAGTACGACCTTATATTATGACTTTGTCCGTCTGTGAAACACTGTATATTCGCAACTATTAATTAGTCCCATTGAAAATATTCTTTCTGCAGTGGGAAGCGCGAAATGTGAGAACGATGCTCCTTACTTTCCTGTTGTATTCTGATGCTACATTTTAACATGTTTATTACGAATTCTTCGCCGCGAGAATTGGTAAATACACATGCTAAAACAAATTATATTCATATTATTGCTCATGAATATACACTTACGGACAATGAAATTTGCGCACCTAGAAGATAACATGCTACAACCGCGAAACCTTGCACATTGCTAGAGGGCGTGCTTATATGCAAATGATCCACGTTTGGTGCAATCGCGCATCACCACATACCCTGTGGTGACGCTGCAAACACGAACCGGCAGCATTATAAACCGGCGTGTAGTCACTGCCCCATGAAAGTGAAGAGCACCGGCCGACGCAAGCAAGAGTACAGATTGACAAGAGTGCCGAGTAGACGCCAGAGACGTCGATTTACGCAACTTACGGACTTTGAGAGAGAGACCTGATCATGGGGCTGAAAACCGCAGGGTGGTCGGCGCGCCATATAGCGAGCCACATGGATCGTTCTGACCATACCGTTCGACTGCGTTGGGAGCAGTGGACACGGGACGGCGCTCCCACACCGCGGAGCGGTTCCGGATGGACCAGGAATACCACCGGTAGGGAGGTTTGACAGATCGTGCGCCAGGCAAGAACGAATCCTACGGGGATCCGGTCCACTATACAGGCAGAAGTAGCGGCTCCTGTGTGCTCACGAATCATTTCCCGACGCCTCGCGGAAGCGAATCTGGGATCCCAGCGCCCCTTACGTGTGCTTTCATTAACACCGGAACATCGCCGGCTCCGTTTGCAGTGGTGCCAGGCCAGAGAGACGTGAAACGCCACAGACCGGCGACGTGTGGTGTTTAGCAATGAGTGCCGCTTCGTTTTGGGGACAGATTATCATCGATTTTGGGTGTGGAGGTCTCCGGGTCAACGGCAGAATCCCGACCTTGCTATCGAGCGTCACACCTCCCTCACTGCAGGCATTATAATGTGGGGAGCCATTGCCTACGATAGCCGATCAGCTTTAGCACTGGCACGTGGATTTTTTTTTGTATGTGAAGGAGCTCTAGTAGTGGTACATGTCTTCTTTTTTGTGTGGGTGGAGATTTATCGACCAACGTGAACTACTCAATGGGCTACAAGCAGTCGCTCGTCCTTTGTTTAGAGTCACTGCTTTAAGGTAAAGGAGAGGGGGCCAGTGCCTTAAGAAACACATAATATCCAAACCTCATCTGGTTTCCAAACAGGGCCGATCTCATATTGTGTTGTAAGATAAGTTCGTTCGTTTTTTCTCAGTGTTATTTGAAGGAACACGAACGGTATTTTGATCATAATGTTATATGTTTGTTGTAGCTCTATTCTTCCTGTACAACTTTTGTTCATTGGTTTGGATATTATATTTGGATTAAGTCTTTTTAGCCATATGAAGACGGAGTGCCAAGTAGGCAGAAATGCGCATTTTCGACATTTGCTTCTCTACGCTTTCACTCAATTTTCTATAGCTGCTCAAGACATTTCTGCTGTGTATGGAGAAGGCGCTATTACTCATTACTCATAGAACTGCACAGAAATCGTATTTATGTTTCAAGAAGGGGAAATTCGACCTCACAGACCCTCCGCGATGCGGCAGATCTGTTCAGTTTCAATCAGGATGGATTGAATGAGTTCATCCACAAGGATCCAAGTCAAACCATTAGGGAATTGGCACATCAGATGGGTTGCTCTTATAATACCGTCACCTTCACTCAATGGGTAAGGTCCAAAAACTCGGTGCATGGGTGTCACATTCTCTGAACACAAGAGACAAACTCCAGGGTTCCACTATCGCCGCCAGTTTGCTCGTTCGACACCAGGCTACTCCTGGACAGAAACAGATATTTCTTTACCGCATCGTCACCGTCGATGAAAAACGGTGTCTCTATGTCAATATGAGGCGGAGGAAAGAATGGGTGAGTCCTCACAAGCAAGCAACACTTCGAGCCAAAGCCGAGCTGAATACACGCAGATCATGCATAGCTTTACGTTCAGCAAACGCACCGGCTCAATGAAACGCAACGCTCGCCCCCCACGTCGCTATTCTGACCAAAACTGCTATTCAAGATTTCGGTTGGGAAGTTCTACCGCAATCACCACATTCTCCTGTCCTAGCGCCCTCAGATTATCACCTTTTCCTGTCACTCTCCAACAGTCTGTGAGGCGTATCGTTTAACAACGACGTGGAGCTAAAATGGTGGCTCGATGACATCTTCGAGTCAAAACCATGGGATATCTACCGTCGAGACGTTGACAACCTAGTGGAACGTTGGCAAGAGATCGTGAACAATGGAGGACAATATATTATTGACTGATTTGTGAAAACTTTTTCATGAAAAATAAGGATTCCAATAATTGGAAAGAAAAGGAACGAACTTATCTGACAACCCAATACAATGGTAGAAAGTTAGCGCTTAGACCATTGCGCCACCGGGCGGCCAAAATGCCTTCCGGTATCCGGGTTCTCAACATTGCAAAACGTTTGGGCATTCGGAAGCACGTAGAGGGAATCGATAACATAGCTCAATAAAGCAGATTTCGGCTTCAGAGCATAAAATTCCGTTATTATAATTTTATCATAAAATTCCGTTATTATCCTTATTCCGTTATTATGCTGTATAAATTTCGTTGGTATCAGACTTCTCTTTCTTGGTGTTCTTAATTCACTTTCCGCCAGTGTAGTAAGATCTAATTCCCACCACGTACCGGAACGGGTAATTTCAAATTCCGCAGCCAAAGGTAAAAACAATGCATTGGTTAAGTGTCTAGCACAGAGGAAATTATTTAAGAGTTTTCCTACATCCGTCGACCTTCCAGTTTAAAACTATCATTTGCCGGTGTAGTGGTTTTCATGCTTTTCCTTATTTGAAGCCTGGCATTTACTTTTCCTTATTTGAGTCAGGCATTTGCTTTTCCTTCAAAGCGCAAAACTAAGCTTATTCTCTTTGCGTTCTGCAGTAGTTAGGTATTCTTTTCCGTACCGAAAGCGGTTTTTTGAGAATCATTATCAAGGTTGTGTGGAATAAGTAGTGTTCGCATAAAAATTGTATATTGTTAAATATAGGATGTAAATATTCGTAATTTTATGCAAATTTTGTTGTATTATAAAGACTTTCCATGGCATTTCTACTGAATTAAATTAAAAGAGCAGCTTCATCAATGATTTATAATGTTGGTCGTCTTCTTATAAGAAAGATACGTACAAGGTTTTTTCATAAAATAGGGATGTGTAACCTTTAGACTTTAATAAGAATGTGAGCAGCAAAACAAAAAGTTCTTACAGTGGTCATTATCCTAGGTTCAACATAAGTCAGAATATTAATTCTAGGTATTTCTTCATAAAATTTCACATCGTTAATTTCTATTTCTGTAGAAATAGTGAAATTAAAAAACCGACAATCTTTTGTTTTAAATTTCACTTTGGGATTTAAACTTTTACGCTGGACTAACGCTGTATGGAGCAGCATATCTCTGCTTAAAGATCACTTGTTTCAAAGACGAGAGAAAAGCAGTGTTTTATTTTAGAAAAATGATCCAGAAGTACGAGAATATATAAAACGGCATCGCTGGGGAATCTTATTGATCTAAAACTGAAAAGTGCATTAATAAAATTACAATGTTTTGAATGAGAAGGGAAGATCTTGCTCTTATTCATTCTAATATTATAAATGTTGTTTCTCTTTCCTTTGCATTGTTTTCTCTTACGATCACATCTGTTTCTGAGTGCTTGTTGTGTCTTCTTAATGGAAGGCAGATATTCGGATAAACACATAGGGTGATGGTGCATCGGAAATTAAAATCTTTCTACGACAGGTATATTTTGCAAAGTGCGCATAGATGGAGTAATGAAAAGTTCCAAATGTACCACAAAATATTTCCATTTTAATAATATTACAGGAAGCGGATACTTTAAAAAGAAAGATATATCTCACAAAAAAATGATTAAAGAATGCAAGATCGTTCTAATTTCTTTAGGTTTAAAGAAAGTTAATATGTTAATAAAGCACAACATCAGTTAGTATACCTTGAAAAATATTGTAATATTATTCTGCTGAAAATGTAAGTTTTATTCGTTTCGTAACGCAGTCCTTATAAAATTTTGTCTGACACAAACTACGGTATATTTGGAATTTATAATGAACCACTTGACGGATTTAAAATTTTGAAGATGTTGCAACGAAATTCAAAGCTCTTCGTCAAATTGGACAATATATTTTAAAAGATGCCGGAAGGATGTGGACATTACTTTAAGTTTTAGTTCAGAAAAGATTTTAGCACAGATTGAGAGCTTCAAATTGATATAGAAACAGTACGTTACAAAAATGATAAATAAAAGCCTTTTTAAAGGCATGTTCGTTTATAAACTACGTGGGAATATTTGACATGAGCCATGACAAAGACAAAAATGAGGTAGAAAGCTTTTGGAATATCTTCTTCTGAACACGCCTTGCTCTCTTTATAAGCATATTCTACATTTTTTTTTTTTTTTTTTGAAGATTTAACGACCACCGTGAGCAACTCAATGGCCTATAAGCAGTCGCCCGTCCCTCATTTAGGGTCACTGGTTCCAGGGAAGGGAGAGAGCCAGTGCCGTAAGACAAACACAACATCCATGCCTCACCGGGATTCGAACCCGGACCCCTTTCGGACGAATGATCAGAGGCCATCGCCACCGGGGCGGCATATTCTGCATTTCGGATCAGAAAAACAAATTCAGATGCCCTTAAAGCCAAACATCCAAAAAATATTTTTCATGCTGTCACTTTGCCAGTTCGCCCATACATTTATTTATTTATTTATTTTTGAAGTTTCATCACGCCTCAAAAAGCGGGATTCAAACAATCCTTTTAAATCATGCGTAGAAAATCATTCTTAAGGTTTAATATATGTTGCTCAGCCGAAACGGATTAATGAACACTTGTCGCGATATATTTGTTTCTAAATGCTAAACGGAAAGAAGTGTCATATGTTTTACAATTATAAGGATGTTGAAAATATTTCTTTGGACAAAAGTTTGCCGCTGTATATAATTTGCAGAAAACAAATGAGATATACTCTTTTTTTATTTTTATTTTTTTGATATGATACATACCTTAACTTGAGAAAATTTTAGAAAGATCCACCTTGATGTGAAACATTTTGCAATGCTTTAAGGTTCAGCTTTTTTTGTTTTCATAATTTTTAAAGGGACGACACGTAACTCAGATTCTATTGACTCAAGTAATTTCTCACTTCAGTTACACTTAGAGAGAATGCAATGCGGGTATTTGGGAACTTCTATTCCGCATTCTTTACAATGGCCTTCACCAGGCGAAATCATTTCAAAAGTGTAAAGTAAGAAACTTGGGTCTCATAAATAAGCATTATTCAAAGACTGAATTTCCTCTATGTACTGCGACACGTATCTAAAATTCACACAAACTTGAATATCTTGCCAACTTCTACTAAACGGATCAGTTCTACACCGAATAGAAACAAACAAATTAAGAACTGCACAAAAAATGATGAAGTTCTAAATGCATGTTGGAATGAGTGAATAAATTTTTATGAATCTTCCGACTAAACAATATTAACGAAAATATTTCTTTTCCACCAGAGACAACGGGAAAATGTCTGATCTTGGCGTCAAGTGCCCTTGTTCAATGTTCTGCAGGACATAATGACAGCATTTTTACTAGCGAACTTCAAAGAACTACAATACGAATTATGAGCAAAGGTTGGCTGATATTTTAATAAACTTTGATGGCTCCGAATCTTATAGACAATAAATTAATAATTGCGATTTTTATCAATTAGAATCTGACCTCCTAGAAAGTCCCCTACCTTCTGATAAACTGTATCTCCTCCTCCAATCTAGAGCTTTGATACATTATATGAAGGAAATCACAGCTGTTCCAAATTTATTAATTAATCACACACTTTTATTAATATTTCCCTCAAAAAACAGCTCCCTACTTAGAATTCTAACATTCTGCTTGTGAAAACTGCAAAACTATGAAGGCATAGACCCATTTTTCATCGCCGGTATTATTAGGAGTATGTATTACACACTGCTTGTGAAAACTGCAAAACTATGAAGGCATAGATCCATTTTTCATCGCCGGTATTATTAGGAGTATGTATTACACACTGCTTGTGAAAAGTGCAAAACTATGAAGGCATAGACCCATTTTTCATCGCCGGTATTATTAGGAGTATGTATTAAACACTGCTTGTGAAAACTGCAAAACTATGAAGGCATAGACCCATTTTTCATCGCCGGTATTATTAGGAGTATGTATTACACACTGCTTGTGAAAACTGCAAAACTATGAAGGCATAGACCCATTTTTCATCGCCGGTATTATTAGGAGTATGTATTACAAACTGCTTGTGAAAACTGCAAAACTATGAAGGCATAAACCCATTTTTCATCGCCGGTATTATTAGGAGTATGTATTATACACTGCTTGTGAAAACTGCAAAACTATGAAGGCATAGACCCATTTTTCATCGCCGGTATTATTAGGAGTATGTATTACACACTGCTTGTGAAAACTGCAAAACTATGAAGGCATAGACCCATTTTTCATCGCCGGTATTATTAGGAGTATGTATTACAAACTGCTTGTGAAAACTGCAAAATTATGAAGGCATAGACCTATTTTTCATCGCCGGTATTATTAGGAGTATGTATTACACACTACTTGTGAAAACTGCAAAACTATGAAGGTATAGACCCATTTTTCATTGCCGGTATTATTAGGGATATGCAAAACGTTTCCGTCGTTTTGAGTAAAAAGGAGACAGGAACAATAAAGAAAACAGTATACATTTATTCAACAAAATATTGGCCGTTAGCAACAATGATCTTTTGCCATTTTTCAGGCAATAAATGAATGCTCCTGTGATAGCAGGACTCGGGTTTTGAGCTGAAAAACGCAGCGACGACATTTTTCACCTCTGGAACTGTGGTGAACCGCCATTTAGCTAATGCATGTCGCCTAGAGCGAAAGAGATGAATGTCTTACGGTGAAATATCCGGGAAGTAAGCCGGGTGCGGTAAAACTTCCCAGTATAACTGTTCAAGGGTTGATTTCGTGGTGGCAGCGACATGTGGTCTGGCATTATCGTGTAACAGGATGACTGGGCGGCGTCCATTACCTGTCCATGGGCGTTTTTGTTCGATTGCGGCGTTCAGTTTCATCAACTGATCGATATGTCGTTTTTTGTTAAGAACTTTTGTTATGATCCTCGTATTATATGAAAGATCAACGTGTGCAGAACTTTTGTTTTGACCCTCGTACTATATAAAAGATTAACGTGTGCAGAACTTTTGTTATGACCCGCATAAATGGCTCTGAACTGCTCTTCTTGCATCGTGATCAATGTCAAATTACTCACACGAATACGCGAGCCCATGTTCCTGGGAGTATTCCTACAGAATTTGTTTGCGATTCGTCTCTTCGATGGTTCATTACAGGGCTTTGTATACCTCTTCTTTAATAGTGATCACCCGGTGCTTATTAAATAATATATGTCATCATCATCATCATCATTGTCAACCATTATCAATCCACTGCTGGACGAAGGTCTCCCCAAGTTTCCTCCACAACGGTCTGTCTTGTGCCAGTTTTCTCCATGTCACTCCCGCATACTTTAGAATTTCATCCACCCATCTTCCATGTGGTCTTCTTCTGGGTCTTTTCCTGTCTCTTGGAAACCAATCTAAAATTTCGGCTGTACATCGATGGTCTGTCCTTCTGGCAGTATATCTAGCCCACTGCCATTTCAGAGATTTAACTCTGATCATGATGTTCTCCACTCTTGTAATTTTTCGGATCCACGAGTTCCTCTTCTTATCTCTCCTGGTTACACCCAGCATGCATCTCTCCATGCCTCTCTGAGTTGTTTGCAGCCTTTGTATGTCCCTTTTAGTTAAAGTCCACGTCTCTGCACCATACGTAAGCACTGGAAGGATGCATTCATCAAACACTTTTCTTTTAAGACATAATGGCATATTGCTCTTGAAAATTATGCTGTTTCTTCCAAAAGCTCTCCAGGCAAGTTTTGTACGCCGATTAATTTCTTCATCAATGTGACCCTCACTTGATATCTGCTGTCCAAGATAAACGTACGTGTCTGTTATGTCCAGCTTTTCTCCATCAATCGATAAATCTTCATTTCTTGAAAAAGCATTGAACATCCCTTTTGTCTTCTGAAAGTTCATTTTTAATCCCACTTCTTTACTCTTGTCAGCAAGTTCCTGAACCATACTCTGCAGCTCTGATGGGGTAGTTGCAAAAAGGACTACGTCATCAGCAAAACGAAGGTGGGTTTGATAATCTCCATTTATCTTTATCCCCTTGTTTCCCAGCTCAGCAACTGAAAGACACCCTCCAATTGGCATTAAAGAGCTTCGGAGATATGGTGTCACCTTGTCTCACTCCCTTTCCAATTTTTATTTGTACTGTATTTTCAAACAGCCGAATCTTTGCACTTGCATTTTCATAGATGTTATTATTCATATTAATGTATGCATCTTCAATACCGCAAGATTTCAGAGCCATTGTAACTGCTGATGGTTTCACCGAATCAAAGGCTTTTTCATAATCGATAAAAGCCATGCACGTTGGAAGTTCATATTCCCTCGCTTTTTCAATCACTTCTCTCAGTACGTGAATATGATCTATTGTGCTGTAGCCACTCCTGAATCCAGCTTGTTCTCTTGGTTGAGCCATGTCCAGTGTTGCCTTCAAGCGGTGTGAAAGAACTTTAGTGATGATTTTATAAACCACTGATAGGAGGCTGATAGGTCTGTAGTTCCTGAGATCCTCAATGTCACCTTTTTTGTGTAGCAAGATCATTGTAGCGTTGTTCCAATCCTCAGGAATCTTCCCTTCATTAAGACATCGAGAGAAAACTTGGGGGAGTACTGTTTCGATTTCTCCACTTGCTTCTTGTATGATGTCTACAGTAATTTCATCCTCTCCTTGAGCTTTTCCTCGCTTCATGTTCTTGATTTTATATGCAACTTCTGCTGGGCGGACTAGAAGGACCCTAGTACCTTTCACGATGTCTGGAGTACATGTTTCATCCCTTTCATATAATTTGGAGTAGAAATCTTTCACTCTTGTCAAAATTTCGCCTCTATTTCTTGTTACAGAACCATCTTCTTTTCTCAGTGCCATAATCTATTTTTTCCACTTACTGAGATGTCCCTTTGCTATCTTTAGGCTTTGGTTGTTTTCAATTGCTTTCCTTACTAGTTCACAGTTGAATTTCCTTACGTCTTCAGTGATACTTTTTCGTACTGTCTTGCATAGCTCTATATATTCCACTTTGGAAGTCACATCTTCTTTAGTTGTCCTCATATCTGTTCTTTTTTGCATCAACATTTTGGTTTTTCCTGATAATTTGTTCACATGCAACTTGTTCTTAGACTCAGCTAATTTTGTTGCTGTTTCCATAAGAGCTTTGGTTACTTTTCTGTTAACTTCAGAGATGTCCACTTCTTCCGATGTTCGGCCTTCTAAAGCAGAGAATCTGTTCTTCAGTTCCAACTTGAAGGTATTATGGTGTTTTTTAAGGTTGGTTATGTCAATACATTTTGTTTGTCTTATGAGCTTGCTACGTTCGAGTTTAGTGTTGAGGTGAATCTTACATCTCACAAATCTATGGTCACTACATGTGTTGAACTTGTTTAGCACACTGCAGTCTTCTATGACGAATTTTTTGTTACACATAATAGAATCAATTTCACTTGTCGTCCCATTTGGATGTCTCCATGTCCATTTCCTGTGTGGCTTTTTCTTGAAAACGGAGTTCAAGATGAAAAAACTTTCTGGCTCTGCAAACTCTACGAGAGTATTTCCACGCTGGTTTCTGTTGCCATGACAGAATTTACCTACTGAAGTTTCATTCTGTTGCCGTTGTCCTATTTTTGCATTGAAATCTCCTATAACTATCTTCAAGTGCTGCTTGCCTTTATTATTTAGATGACGAATTTCTTCAAAAAATTCTTCAATTTGTTCTTCAGGATGACTTGTGGCGGGTGCATAAGTTTGAATAATCTGAGCTTGGTATCTTCTCGAGAGTTGGATAACGAGTCGTGCAACTCTGTCAGAGGAACTTTCAACTTCTACAACTTTATCCTTCAGTTTCTTGTTTATTATAAATCCAACACCACTAGTTCTGCCAGTATCTATCCCACGATAGTAGAAGAGATGTCTACTTTTTAGTTCAATGAGATCTTCTCCTTTTCTCCTTACCTCACTTAGCCCGACGATGTCCCACTTGATCCTTTGTAGTTCCTCTTCCAACTCAAGGAGCCTTGAATCAGAAGATAGGGAGCGTCCATTATACGTAGCCAAGGTCAGCATCCGATGGCAGCCCAGTCCGGTCCTCCGGGGATTCTTAGCACCCTCTGCCTTCATGTCGCACTAGCCGCTGCCTTGGCCAGGTGCATTCCAACTGCCGGAGACTGAGGGCCAAGATTTAAGTTGTGGAGTCATTTTGGAGGGGTTTGGCCATAACTCACCACGCTGGCCAAGCGGGTTGGTGAGTGTGGGATAGCATTTCTTCTAATCCCGATGGTATAGTTATACCTCTATTAGCGGTCGTCAGAGCCCCTTTAGTGGGAACCGGATGCACCACGACAAGGCGGGGTTGACATTTGTCAAGGAGTGGCTGTGATTCTACGCATCACCTGACCTTACATCCCATAATATATGTCATCATCATCATCATCATTGTCAACCATTATCAATCCACTGCTGGACGAAGGTCTCCCCAAGTTTCCTCCACAACGGTCTGTCTTGTGCCAGTCTCCTCCATGTCACCCCTGCATACTTTCGAATTTCATCCACCCATCTCCCATGTGGTCTTCTTCTGGGTCTTTTCCTGTCCCTTGGAATCCAATCTAAAATTTCGGCTGTCCATCGATGATCTGTCCTTCTGGCAGTATGTCCAGCCCATTGCCATTTCAGGGATTTAACTCTGACCATGATGTCTTCCACTCTTGTCATTTTTCGGATCCACGTGTTCCTCTTCTTATCTCTCCTGGTTACACCAAGCATGCACCTCTCCATGCTTCTTTGAGTTGTCTGCAGCCTTTGTATGTCTCTTTTAGTTAAGGTCCACGTCTCTGCACCATACGTAAGCACTGGAAGGATGCATTGATCAAACACTTTTCTTTTAAGACATAATGGCATATTGCTCTTGAAAATTATGCTGTTTCTTCCAAAAGCTCTCCAGGCAAGTTTTGTACGCCGAATAATTTCTTCATCAATGTGACCCTCACTTGATATCTGCTGTCCAAGATAAACGTACGTGTCTGTTATCTCCAGCTTTTCTCCATCAATCGATAAATCTTCATTTCTTGTAAAAGCATTGAACATCACTTTTGTTTTCTGAAAGTTCATTTTTAATCCCACTTCTTTACTCTTGTCAGCAAGTTCCTGGATCATACTCTGCAGCTCTGATGGGGTAGTTGCAAAAATGACTACATCATCAGCAAAACGAAGGTGGGTTAGATAATCTCCATTAATCTTTATCCCCTTGTTTTCCCAGCTCAGCGACTGAAAAACACCCTCCAATGTGGCATTAAAGAGCTTCGGAGATATGGTGTCACCTTGTCTCACTCCCTTTCCAATTTTTACGTGTGTTGTATTTTCAAACAGCCTAATCTTTGCACTTGCATTTTCATAGATGTTATTAATAATATTAATGTATGCATTTTCAATACCGCAGGTTTTCAGAGCCATTGTAACTGCTGATGGTTTCACCGAATCAAAGGCTTTTTCATAATCGCTAAAAGCCATGCACAATGGAAGTTCATATTCCCCCGCTCTTTCAATTAGTTCTCTCAGTACGTGGATATGATCTATTGTGCTGTAGCCACTCCTGAATCCAGCTTGTTCTCTCGGTTGAGCCATGTCCAGTGTTACCTTCAAGCGGTGTGAAAGAACTTTAGTGAAGATTTTATAAACTACTGATAGGAGGCTGATAGGTCTGTAGTTTCCGAGATCCTCAATGTCACCTTTCTTATGTAGCAGGATCATTGTAGCGGTGTTCCAATCCTCAGGAATCTTTCCTTCATTAAGGCATCGAGTGAAAATTTGGGCGAGTACTGTTTCGATTTCTCCACGGGATGTAAGGTCAGGTGATGCGTAACATCACAGCCTCTCCTTGACAAATGTCAACCCCGCCTGCTCGTGGTGCATCCTGTTCCCACTAAAGGGGCTCTGACGACCGCCAATAGCGGTATAACTATACCATCGGGATTAGAGGAAATTCTATCCCACACTCACCAACCCGCTTGTCCAGCGTGGTGAGTTATGGCCAAACCCCTCCAAAATGATTCCACAACTTAATATATGTATTGCATACTAAATCCCGTGTCTATGTGTCTGCCTCTCAGTCGCCTGCAGAAGGAAGTACTTAATTTAGGCACTTAAAATTTGGCACAAACCAGTAGAAAAACATGGTGCCGTGCACTAAGATGCTCTTTCTTTGAAATTCGAATTTGCGAATTTCTAATGAATTAATTTATTTTTGAAGCTTCCAATCATTGTTGAAATTTAGTCTTGCGGTATGATATGCCATAGACTCACTCAAAAACAGTTTATTTCATTGTTACTCAATATTTTTTCATTACACTCTTGCAAAACAGTACTTCATTGCTCTCTTCAAAAACATTACTTCATTACACTTTGCAGAAACGCAACAATATCGCATTTCACTCTTGCGTAAAGTAACAGAACCTCACTCCAAACGGGATAAAATCTAACACAAAAATCTCCTTTTCTAATCGGCATAAGGACTTATATGTATGAAATTTTCACACAACTAAAGGTACCTTCATTGAGCTTGATTATATACCTATGCGGGAGAACACCTACGGAAGAGTATAAGCGTCAATATTAACAGTTTTTGCAAAACATTTTCTTTCGGATTCGCATCCGTAGTGTAATGTATTTATACATCCTACGACCGCCTGTCCGGAGGGTTTGTTTATGTTTTAAAGGGCTGCCTTCCGTTGCTACCGCACACTATAAATTATTCTGAAACACTTCTACGGAAAAATTTAACTAGGTTTCTTGAATTATTGTTTGGAATTTGACACAGCGAGTGCGATTTACATTTTGAAATTTGATCGTGCTGTTTACTGTGTTACAAAGGCCGTTCCGTAAAAATTGAGAATATTTGTTTTTTGAGTTGGCAACAGAGCGAAGGGGGAAAATAATCACGCAGACGACTAACTGAATTAAGGAAGTATCTATGGCAACAGTTATTAGCAGTGGCAGACGATTCCGGTTGTGTTATTGCGCCGCTGTTTAAGGTAAGTCTGCATTTCGCCATACAGCTATGGAGGTGAGTGATTCAGAGTTAAGAAGTAAACTCGATAAACTTTTTGCTATCGTTTGGGTAAAAGGGCTCCAGAAACAGTTGATTTAATAAGAAAAGCTTACAAAAATAAATTTTTGGGTAGGCCAACGATCTTTTGATGGCGCTATGATGTCATAAAAGGGCATTTGTCGGCAAAACTCAGTCATAGGCCTTGTTGACCTGAAAGTGTTGTTACGGAGCGTATTGTTAGCACTGTGGAGGTAATCCTGCTAGAAGATCGACGAATGACGTGTAAAAATATAGCGGGGGTCAACTGATACTTCAAAAGCTTCGTAATTCTGCATTCTATGCAAAAAATTACTGCTGCATCGTGTGTGTTCCAGATGGGTACCTCATCACCTGACGAGAGAACAATTGTTAGCCAGAGTTCAGGTGTGTCATGAGTGAATACAAATGATTTCAAAGAATTCAAACTTTCTAAACACAGTATTAGCTGGTGATGAAACATGGGTCGACTATTTTTAACACCCTCACGAAGCGCGCGACGAGTGTCTGGAAACACACAGGCTCGCCTCTTCCTCAAAAAGCCCCGCCAAACGAAATCAGCTGGGAAGGTGATGCTGAAAATGTTCTTTGATCATAAAGCTATAGTCTACCAGCATGGTGCTTCTCTACAAATTACTGTCAATGCTGAGTATTACATTTCAATCTTGAAGCATCTGCGACGTCACATATCGATTAAGCGACCGGAACTGGTGGGTAAGTGGCCGCTTGTGTTTAACATTTTCGCACGAAATGCAGTATTGAAATCGTGCCACCGCCTGCCTACCGTCCTGACCTCGCCCCGTGCGATTTCTGGTTTTTCTAACAATGAAGGAGAAGTTCCGTGGCGCAACATTCAACACAGATGCTGATGTTTTTCAAGCCGTGCGCAGGTTGCTAAAGCAGTTTCAACAAAATACCTTCGCCACTGTGGACTGAACAACGGGGCGTTGCATATCATACGAGGGAAGATATTTTGAGAAAGAATAACATATATTTTGCTGTACCTATATTTCTTCATTGAGTGTGATTTTATTCTGTTTTTATGGAACGACCGTGGTATTTACTGTCTTGTATTCCCAGATTATTACGTGTATCCTTTCGCCGCAGTTACCGGCGAATTTTTAGACCACGGATATCTGTGTGTTTCTACGTGCTACAACTATCCCTAATTTACTTACACGGAAAGAGTTTCGCTAGGTTTCTTCGACTACTTTTTTCTAATCTGAGATAAATGCGCGATTTACCGTTGGAAATTTGATTTTGCTGTTCACTTTGCTAGATTTCAGAAGTTTAGCATGTATCGTTCCGCTGCAGTTGATGGCGGGTTTGTTTACGTTTCACACCGCGGCTGACCTTGTGTTTCTCCGAGCTATAAATAATACCACTATCAAAAGAAAAAGTTCTGCGATTCTTTTAGAGAGGAAATCTATTGCAATGCAATATAAGAATTGCCGTATACAAGAACTGTTAGTTTTCAAGCATTTCATTCCTACAAATTTGACGTTGCTACTTCTCCGTTCAATCATTCGCCTACCACATCAAAACTATTTATTTACCTTATCATGACCTATTATGAATCAACCGACAATCGGTAATGAAACAGGACTGACTGTGAAGAAATTGTCGTCAAATGTCATCCAAGCCAATATCATGACTAGCTATGCTGCGGAAGACCGTGTTTTTATTCTACACATTCTAATCTTCCCATCTGTCTATCCATTTCAGTTTAAATATAAACAGTTTCCTGTTATTCTCAGTTTCGCCATAACTGTGAATAGCATATAATGTCAGTCGCGCTGAAATTGGTGGATTTACGTGCAAAATTCATGCATTTCCTAAGGCCAGCTGTATGTTGTTTGTACCGGTGTTGAAAAAAGTAAAAACCTCTTAATCTTGGTTCCAAATAAAAGAACACTCAACAATGTTAAACGGGAGGCTGTTTAAGGATAAACTTACTTTGGCTTCTTTTTTTAATTGAAGGTTTAATGTGGATCCACCTAGTCTTTGTTGCCTTGTATTTCCAATGGGCAAACTTCTGTAGCTATTTTCATCACAATTAATGTGTTACCAAGGACGAAAATTTGAACATCGATAAAGATAACTTCATATTACAGCCTAGTGTGCTTAATATTTTCTAAAACTTAACCATAATCACATTAAAAATCAATAACTTTTCCTTTGGTGGTGTTGAGACCAGAAAACAAATGGCGCGATATGTACATTGATGACGTCAGCATATAAACAAATGTTGGATTGCTTAATTATGGTTAGATTTTAGAAAATATTAAGTATACTAGGTTATAATATGAAGTTATTTTTATCGATGTTAAAATTTTCATCCTTGGGAACGCATTAATTGTGAAGAAAATGTCTACAGAATTTGGCCCATTGGAAGTACAAGTCAAAGATTTCAGATGGATCCACCTTAACGACCACGTCGACCAATTCGATATGCTATAAGCAGTCGACCGTCCCTAATTGCGGGCCTCTGCATCCTGGTAAGGGAGAGAGCCAGTGCCCTAAGACAAACACGACACCCATATCTCACAGGGATTCGAACCCGGAGCCTTCTCGGACGAATGGTCATAAGTCAGCGCTTAGACCATAGCGCCAACTTTCGCTTCGGAACTGCTGCATATTATACTGGTCAGAACAGGATAGAAAAACGTAGGTGTTTCAAATATTTCAAAGTTGCTATATGCGCAATCAATAAAGACTGCTGGTTTATTTCTATTGTGTCGGCTTTGTTAGTTTTTCAATTCTTGTCTTTAGATTCCTTAAAGATATTTTAATTGAACGTGTCCGTGCAATACATCCTATTCAAAATATTTTTTTATGTAAGCTCGGAGAACGCTGAGCAGCAAACCGATACATGTGGGGTTTTTTTTTTTTTGTTAAACCGGGTAATGCCGGATACTTTTGCTAGTGTTCAAAAATATACACTTAGTGGACAAATTATTATGACCACCATACCATTTTTTGCAAAGTACACTGTGACGTACTACCGAGGTGAAAACATGTGTCAAGACTACACATTTGCAGAGAGACATTCTGTCCGCGTAGCTCAGTTGGGAGAGCGACTTACTCCGGAGTGAGGGGGCACTGACAATCTTGTGTGTTCACATTGGCTCCCGATTTTTGAAAATCGATCAACTGGCCGTTGGGTTCTGTGACGTGCCTGCCCCGCAGGACGCACACGACATAAAGGCAGATAGCAGCAAGAACGAACGTCTGCGTAGCTCAGTTGGTAGAGCGACTTGATCTGGAATAAGTGGGCTCGGGTTCGATCCCCGGCGTGGTCCAAAAATGACGGAGAAATTTATTTCTTTATAGTTCTTCGAAAAATGTGAGACGCTTGTTCCACACATTGTTTGGAATTAATGGAAAATTCGTACTTTGTTTCAAAGACAAAAAAAAATAATAATAAGAGGGAGATGATGTGAGGTACTACACGGGTGAAAACATGTGTTAAGACGACAAATCTGCAGCAAGACGTTCTGTCCCCGTAGCTCAGTTGGGAGAGCAACAAACTCCGGAGTGAGGGACACGGTTATGATGTCCGTCGCGGATAGGCGTATGTTTTCACAACACTGCTGTTAATAGAAATGGGAACACCAAGAAAGAAACAAGCAATCACAATGAAATTTATGGGAGTGATTAATTACGGTACAAGCTGCAAAAGATCACAGTTGCCTACTGGTTCGTGATTAGGAAGTCCAAAATATCAGTAATAAGTATATCCACCACGGGGGTGGGATCGAATGAGACAGAGTTTGGGTGGTTGTCTGCGGTATTGCATTCCGTTCTGCTGCTACACGCATCAACAATTCGCTGGTTGTGACAGGAGGCGAAGACATGCAAGCTAGTTGTTGCACCATGACACCTCAGATGTCCCCTATAGGCGACAAATCTGGCGATCGAGCAGGCCAGGTGAAATGAGTGACTTTATTCGCACAGGTACGTCTTGGACAGTACGAGCAGCATGGAGGTCGGGCGTTGTCTTGTTGGAAGACGGCTACCGGAATCGTCTGAAGAAAAGGTAGAAGTTCAGCTTCCAGCACTTCTGTGATGTAGCGTTGGCTGTTCAGCGAGCCTGTTTCGCGTAGCAGGCGAGTGCGTGAATGAAACGCAGTAGCGCCACAGACCATCACACTCGGCGTGGGACCGGTATGGCACTGCACAATTCAATTTTCCTGATTCCGTTCACCACGGTGTCTGCGAACAAGGATTCACCCGTCGGGATGCATTAGATTGAATCTGGACTCGTCCGAAAACACAGTATGCTCCCATTCAGCACTCCAGTTTCGACTTTTGCGGCACCACAGCAATTGCTGGCGACTATGGTTCAGAGTAATGGAAGTGGCAGGAATGGATGACGAGCAACGAGGCCTCCCTGCAGCAATCGGGGACGAACAGTGCTTTCAGACATCGGACGAGATGTGACCATCCTCCATTGCTGCGCAAGTGTCGTGGATGATGTTGTGCGCGACGTCACTTCCATAAGGTACAAATGCCTGTCTCCACGCTCGGTCGTGCGATTTCGAGCTCCAGACCCTGCACGACGATGCGTAGAACCTTCTGCTGTCCATTGATGTCATGTACGCATAACGGTAGTTACGTTACGCCTAACGTGTGTAGCAATATCACGATATGATAAACCACCTTCTCTGAGTCCAACGATTCTACCTCTTTCAAACTCCGTCATGTGTTCGTATGATTGTCCCGTCCTACTACATGTTAACAACTGCGTACGGTCGAGTTTAGAGATAGAAAGTTTAAAAACCTGCTCTCTGTACGCCTGCTTTTATACCCCATGCGTTGCGCGCGCCTCACATTTGCACATTCGCTGCAATTAAAAATATTTGCATTTCTCATGGTGCCCAATCCACCCTGCAAATTTCGTGCAAATCCCAGCTTTTTTCATGGTGTTGCAATTTCTATTAAGAGCAGTGTGTTGTAACGCAAATGCTGGTGTCGCAAGATGGCTGAATAGGTATGAAAATGGAATATCCCTGTACGCGGAAAGCATACAGGAATGAATGAAATGCATTGCGCAAGAAATAATGGGTAAAAGACGCGAGCTGACGGACTTTGATAGTTGAATGATAGTGGGTGCTAGAAGCACTGGTGCGAGCATTAAACAAGTTAGTAAAATCATGCAATGCATTGATTATGATACCCTTTCCGACATACCAGAAATTATTACTCAAGTTATGAGGATAATGGCTGTGGAATAAATCTCGCTCGTGTGTCCTGACCTTTGACCCCATTTCGATGATATTCAACAGAGCCGGTTCAGTATACCTCAGGAATAGGTTTGTCGCAATAAAAGCAGTTTTACGCAAGTTATGAGAATAATGGCTGTGGAATAAATCTTGCTTTTGTGCAATGACCTTTGACCCCATTTCGTTGATATTCAACAGAACCGGTTCACTATACCTCCGGAACAACATGATAACGTTTTGTCGCAATCGAAGCATTTTTAGGTAAATTATGATGCACAAGGGCAATAGAATGGATCCCACTCCAGTGTCCTGACCTTTGACCCCATTCCGCCCATTTATCAAAAGGATTCGTCCCCAGATGGTTACTTACCACATATTAAAATGTCATCGAAATCGAACCATTTTTACGCAAGTTATGCCGCATAAGGGCAATGGAATAAATCCCGCTCTTATGCCCTGCCTGACCTTTGACCCCATTTCGCCCATTTTCAATAGGGTTCTTGCCCAGGTAGTTCCCTACCACATACTAAAATTTCATCGAAATCGAACCATATTTACGCATGTTATGACGCATAAAGGCAATGGAATGGATCCCGCTTTTATGCCTTTGACCCCATTTCGCCCATCTTTAATAGGGTTTGTCCCCAGTGGCTCCCTACCACATATTAAAATTTCATCGAAATCGAACCATATTTACGCATGTTATGACGCATAAAGGCAATGGAATGGATTCCCCTTTTATGCCCTGACCTTTGACCCCATTTCGCCCATTTTCAACAGGGTTCGTCCTCAGGTGGTTCTTTACCAACTACTAAAATTTCATCGAAATCGAACCATTTTTACGCAAGTTATGACGCATAAGGGCAACGGAACAAATCCCGCTCTTATGTCCTGCCTGACCTTTGACCCCATTTCGCCAATTTTCAGTAGGGTTCGTGCCCAGGTGGTTCCCTACCACATACTAAAATGTCATCGAAATCGATTCATATTTACGCATGTTATGACGCATAAAGGCAATGAAATGGATCCCGATTTTATGTCCTGACCTTTGACCCCATTCCGCCCATTTTTAATAGGTTTCGTTCCCAGGTGGTTTCTTACCACATACCAAAATTTCATCGAAATCGAACCATTTTTACACAAGTTATGACACATAAGGGCAATGGAATAAATCCCGCTCTTATGCCCTGCCTGACCTTTGACCCCATTTCGCCAATTTTCAATAGAGTGAGTCCCCAGGTGGTCCCCTACCAGATACTAAAATTTCGTCGAAATCGAACCATTTTCACGTGAGTTATCGTGCGGACGGACGGACGGACAAAGCTTTAGCACATACGCTTCTTCAACCTACGGTTGGAAAGCGTAAAAAAACGGCTGCACATGTGAAATGTTCGAGTGCAGCAGCTGTTAAAGTTTGCAGAGAGTGCACCGCCAGTTAAAAATAGGGGTCTGAGCGCAAAGTGTGTGGTCGTCAACGACTGCTGAATGTTCGTGTTGAGCGAGGACTGGGCAAACTGGTTCAGTCCAATAGACGGGGGCGAAACGTCTTCAGATTACTGACAATCTGGATCAGGGATCAAATTCGATGGCCTCGCAACGTACATTTCGCCGCACAATACATCATATAGGCTACAGAAGTAGTAAGCCAGACCGTAAGCCTTTGCTAGCAGTGAACAAAAAGAAACTCCTGCAGTTCGCTCAGGAATACATGAATTGGACATTGAATGAGTGGAAAAGGGTAATGTGATGAGCCGAATCACGTTTACAACTACACCATGCAGATGAAAGCGTGAGGTATGGAGACCGCAGCACGAAAGCATGGACCCATCTTGTGTCGTCACTACACTTCAAGCTGGCGGAGTCAACGTTATGGTCAGGGAGATGTTTTCGTGTGAGTTTTTGGGCCCTCTGTTTCTTTTGGAGGAACGTCTGACCACCCAAATGTATTTAATTATCGTTGTCGACCAAGTCCACAAAGCTATGTTCATGGTTTATCCCAATAGAGATCAACACGTTAAGCGTAGTACTCACATTTTCCGGAATAATATGAGGAGCATTACGGAGAGTTTTCCGTGCTATATTGGCCACCACATTCAACTGATCTCAATCCAATAGAGCATTTGTGAGATAAAGACGAAAGGCGCATCAGACAGCTGGATCCGCTACCATCAAATCTTTAAGGGCTTGAGAGCGCAATTCATCGCATTTGGGCTAATACATTCCAAGCTACTTATGGACATTTAATAGTCCACAACAAAACCAATATAAGCAGTATTAAGAGCAAAAGGTGGCGCTACAACGTACTGATAAGGTAGATATAAAAATTACGGACATTAATAGAGTCCATACCAAAACGAATAAACCACTAGTGAATAGTAGTTATATCTACTTACGGGCATTTAATAGTACTTATAACTATTATGTTATAACTACTTACGGACATAGTAGTGTTATAACTACTAGCCGGACTAGTTATTGTTATAACTAATGACAATAAATGTGATATAACTTATAATAGACATAGTATTAAAAGTTATAACACTACTATTTTAAGTTATAATACTATAAGTTATAACACTACTATATACACTGAAGAGCAATTGAATTAGAGACAGCTGGCATTACGCAAATTTGGCGCTGTGGGCGCCCCTGTAAACGGAAACGACATGACGTATGCAGCGATCCGACAATATAATGAGTGATGCGACGGGAATTAGTAAGAGTCGGACGCAGTATGGATAAGGCGATGGATCTAAGCGCATTTGATCGTCAGGAAATTGTCGGGGCCCGACGAATGGGTCACTCCATCTCGGAAGTCGTGCAGGCACTGGGATTTTCACGAGCCACTGTGTCACGAGTGCACCGTGAGTACATCGAATCCGGTAAAACCATCCCTGCAAGGGCCAACTGCCGTGGACAACAACGTGTGGACGAGCGGGGTCATCGTCGGCTAGCTCCCATTGTAACAGTGGATAGACGGGCCACAGTACAAGAAATCACTCGGCAATTTAACGCTGGTGCACAAAAACGTGCAAATAGCCACCCCATCCAGAACCATCTAATCGCTATGGGGTACAGAAGCTATCGTCCCACGAGGGTACCGCTGCTGACAGCACATCACAGGGTGCAAAGATTAGCATGGGTGCGGGAACATCGCCACTGGACCCTAGACATGTGGGAAAACGTTGCCTGGACTGATGAGTCGAGATTCACGTGGTACATGCGGATGGCAGGATACAAGTACGGCGCAAACCACATGAAGCGATGGATCCTTCTTGCCAGCAAGGTACTCTTCAAGCTGGTGGGGGTGGCATTCTCGTCTGGGGACAGTTTACGTTAACTGAAACGGGACCCCTGGAACGTGTGACATTGTCCCTCACAGGTCAACGTTGCCGTGATATCCTGGACGACCATTTGCTCCCATTTGTGCGTCTTCAACATCGTAGTGGGGACCTCATCCTGCAACAAGACAATTCACCGTGATATCGCTCGTGAATTGTATCCGAATGGTTGGATGAGCACTCCACCGACGTGACCTCGTTTTCTTGGCCAGCTAGGTCACCTGACCTCAATCCTATCGAACACATGTGGGATACCATCGAAAGAGATATTCGAGGCTCTGACCCCCCTCCATCAAATCTTCGTGAACTGTGGGAGCTTGTTCAGAGGTCGTGGATCCGTATGGCTTCTCAACACTTCAGGTGCTTTGTCGAGTCCATGCCAAGACGAATCGCCGCCGTCATCAGGGCGAAAGGTGGTGCTACACGTTACTATACAGGTATCTCTAATTCAATTGCTCTTCAGTGTAAGTTATAATACTATAACCCAGCAAAAACACAAGTGCTAGGAAACTGCTGGCCACTAGCTGGCAGTGATGGGTCACTGCTGGCTAAAATCTGCCGCTCACGGCCCGGTAGTGGTCCGTTGGCGAGCCATTGATGGCCCTGCAGCATCGCCGTGAATTGTGGGCCTCCAAGCAAAGTGCCACTAGTGGCCCGTTGCTGGCCACCAATGCAACCCCAACAGCAAGTGGGAGCAACGGGACTGCGCATGCGCAGTCCCGTTGCTTCCACTTGCTCTGTCTCTCATGGTACCAGTTAGTTGAAGACGACGCTATCGCCATTGTGTTATTTTAGCGGATGTTAAGAAAAAAAATCCATATGTGGAGAGGTGAATTAATTTCCTAATAAAATTTTACGTGGACGAAGATATCAGATTAAGCCGTGAAATACTAGATTACAGCCATTAAATACACCCACTCCATTCCCATGAATAACAATTCATGGAATGGAGTAGATGAATAACAAGAAAAAATTTGAAACCGCTTGTAAATATCCTGGAAACACCATTAAAACAACGTTTGTTGGAAGAAAAAAAAAGGATTATACGCGTACAAAATTTATTGATCATTTGAAAGAAAAAAAAGCAACGCTATACGGTGTACTCATCCATGGGTTGAATACACAAGACTGAGAGGAATTCGCTTCTAAAAATAACGAGAAAAAAAAATAAAATATCTTTTTTTTCTTTAAAAGATATTTGTACCGTTGCTTCCACTTGCTCTGTCTCTCATAGTACCAGTTAGTTGAAGACGACGCTATCGCCATTGTGTTATTTTAGCGGATGTTAAGGAAAAAAATCCATATGTGGAGAGGTGAATTAATTTCCTAATAAAATTTTACGTGGACGAAGATATCAGATTAAGCCGTGAAATACTAGATTACAGCCATTAAATACACCCACTCCATTCCCATGAATAACAATTCATGGAATGGAGTAGATGAATAACAAGAAAACATTTGAAACCGCTTGAAACAAATAAATATCCCGGAAAAACCATTAAAACAACGTTTGTTGGAAGAAAAAAAAAGAATTATACGCGTACAAAATTTATTAATCATTTGAAAGAAAAAAAAGCAACGCTATACGGTGTACTCATCCATGGGTTGAATACACAAGACTGAGAGGAATTCGCTTCTAAAAATAACGAGAAAAAAAAATAAAATATCTTTTTTTCTTTAAAACAAATGTAGTTTCGGACAACGGAAAGGAAAGACACAACGTTAAAAATGTAACAGAATGTGACATGAACCCGGGTAAATAAATATTTATGCAACAATCTCTTTTCAAGACGGCAAGGACAGTACAAAACTTTGGAAAGCGACTCTAAGTATGTACACGCCTTGAAAATGAGTGAAGCTCCCTTAAGGTAAAAAAAACAACAAAAAAACTATTGTTAGGTTGAAACAATTAATTTATCAATTATATGAAACTGACTTTTATGAAAAATACCTCGCAGTATGAGGGAAGCATTCGATTACATATTGCATACCCAATAGACAGCTTTAAGCATACGCTTGAGCGTGGCAAATTAGTCCGGTCGGTAAAGAGCTCAGCTATCATGCCAACGGCCAAGGATTAAATCTACTCAGACACAAACGGGTGTTTTTCCGGTCTGTTGAGAAAATTTCCCCAGCGCAGGGCGTTATTTCGTAAGTGTAGAAAAAAAATTGTAGCTTTGGGAAACTGCGGTTATCTTTGCATTTTTTTTTTTATTATTATTGCTACTATTGGGAAATTGGCGGACAAGATTCGGCAAGCCACCAGTTACGACACGTGGTTGCTGGCTGCCACTGACGGCCCACTAGCGGACCACATCAGGGTAGCCATCATTTCTGGCAAGTACTTGCAGGGCCACTGAAGGGCCACTTGTGGCAGCTACTGCCTGTGATGGACCACTGATGGCCCTGTTGTGGCATATGACAACTGATGGGGTGCCAAATGTTGGCCAGCTGTGGGCCTGAACTGCTGGCCCATCTGTTGGCCGCCCGGACATTTTATTGACGGTTCGACAGCAGCAAAATAGTGCTGGGCCAGCAAGACTGTTTTTGCTGGGAAGTTATAACATTACTATTATAAGTTATCATATTATTATAGTTATAATACTATGTAGAATAGTAGTTTAGTAGTTTAATAGTAGTGTATTATAGTAATGATACACTAACTTATAATAGAAGTGTATTATTTACAATAAAAATTATACATAGTACACTACTATTATAAGTTGTCATAGTATTATAAGTTATAACAATAAGTTTTCGTAGTATTATAAGTTATAACAATAAGTTTTCGTAGTATTATAAGTTATAACACTACTATTATAAATTATCATAGTATTATACGTTATAAAACTACTAGTATAAGTTATAACACTACTATAATAAGTAGTATTATAAATTATAACACTACTATCATAGTATTAGTTATAACACTACTATATAAGTTATAACACTACTATTATAAGTTATAACACTACTATTATAAGTTATCATAGTATTATAGTTATAACACTACTATATAAGTTATAACACTACTATTATAAGTTATAACACTACTATTATAAGTTATCATAGTATTATAGTTATAACACTACTATCATAATATTATAGTTATAACACTACTATCATAATATTATAGTTATAACACTACGACTAGTTATAACACTACTATTATCAGTTATTACACTATAAGTTATAACACTACTATCATAGTATTTTAAGTTATAACACTACTGTCGGACATAGTGGTATTATAAATTATACCGGACTAGTTATTGTTATAACTACTAGTTATACTACTTACGGACGTTTAGTAGTGAATAGTTATAACTACTTACGGACGTTTAGTAGTGAATAGTTATAACTATTTACGGACGTTTAGTAGTGAATAGTTATAACTACTTACGGACGTTTAGTAGTGAATAGTTATAACTACTTACGGACGTTTAGTAGTGAATACTTATAACTACTTACGGACGTTTAGTAGTGAATAGTTATAACTACTTACGGAAATTTAATAGAGTCCGTACCAAAACGAATTTAAACAGTATTAAAAGCGAAACGTGGCCCTGAAACGTACTGACAACATAGTTATAATAATTTCGCCCCTGATTTTTATAATAATAGGCATCACAACGTGGGATATATCATTCATCTATCACTTAGTGTTAGTACTTCCTAATTGACCGCAACTTTTTATTTTCTTTGTGAATGATAAAGTCATTGGTCTGTTTGAGAAGAATGAGAGGTTTCCCCCATGTGTATCACTGAACTTTGGATTATTGCATCTTGGAGTACTATTAGAGAAAACCGATTTAATAAAATATCAGTTTTATGATTTCTTTCTCTTTTATTCTGTATATTAGGCTGGAAAAGGGGTGATCCATCATTTTGGTACGGACGTGCATTTCTAAAATTGTATCAGATATACACTGAAGGGAAAAAAATCCCAACACCACGAAAAAATAGTTGTACAGGAATGAAATGGCGGCAATACATTTGTATAGGTAACATATTTAATCGATTAAAGTTTCAAGGTCACAGCTTAATGTAAGCGCGAGAAGAGCCATTTTAAATGTGAAATGCTAGTAAACTAATAACCGGTGTAACCGCCAGAATGTTGAATGCAAGCACCCAAACGTTCATGCATTGTGTCGTACAGGTGCTGGATGTCTGTTTGTGGGATGGAGTTCCATGCCTGTTGCACTTGGTCGGTCAATAGAGGGACGGTTAATGCTGGTTGGGGTGACGCTGGAGTTGTCGTCCAATGATGTCCCATACGTCCTCGATTGGTGAAAGATCTGGTGATCTAGCAGGCCACGGCAACATGTCGACACTCTGTAGAGCATGTTGGGTTACAAAAGCGGTATGCGGGCGAGCGTTATCCTGTTGGAAAACACCCCCTGGAATGCTGTTCATGAATGGCAGCACAACAGGTTGAATCACCAGACCGACGTACAACTGTGCCGTCAGGGTGCATGGGATAACTACGAGAGTGCTCCTGCTGTCATAGGAAATTGCTCCCCAGACCATAACTCCTGGTGTAGGTCCAGTGTGTCTCGGCCGCAGACAGGTTGGTTGCAGGCGCTCACCTGGCTTCCTTCTAACCAACATACGGCCATCACTGGCACCCAGGCAGAACCGGCTTTCATCAGAAAACACAACAGATCTCCACTCCGTCCTCCAATGAGCTCTAGCTTGACACCACTGACGTCGCAAACGGCAGTGGTTTGGAGTAAGTGGAATGCACGCCACAGGGCGTCTGGCTCGGAGCTGTCCTTCAAGTAACCAATTTGTAACAGTTCGTTGTGTCACTGTGGTGGCAACTGCAGCTCGAATTGCTGCCACAGACGCGGTACGATGCGCCACGGCCATACGCCGTATACGGCGGTCTTCCCTCTCAGTAGTGCCACGTGGCCGGCCGGAACCCGGCCTTCTTGAGGCAGTACCTTTCTCTGACCACCGCTGCCAACAATCATGCACAGTGGCTACATTCCTACGAAGTCGTTCTGCAATATTGTGGAACGAAAGTCCACCTTCTCGTATCCCTATTACACGACCTCGTTCAAACTCCGTGAGCTGTTGATAATGGCTTCTTCGTCTTCTTAAAGGCATTCTTGACTAACATCAACGCACAACGTGGAATCCCGACGATAACTAACGCTCACGAACGTTACAGCGCGTATTTACAGCAAACCTGCTTTGCATGTTCCGAGGGGCGCTACCAGCGCCACACGCATGCGCCGAGCGCGAAATTTGCATAGACGTCATCTTACAGATGTACTCTCACCGCCTACCAACTGTCGTTTATCTAACACAACCCCTTCTTGGAGTTGGGATTTTTGTTCCGTCAGTGTATAAGATTTATCTTCAGGGAATTATTTTTTTAGAAGCAGTTGTAATGTTGTTTGCAGCACGCAAGTTTATCTTCACTAATTAAAGTAATTTTTGTTTCATTTCAGATATCAAGGCGTCATGGATGGTGCTTGTGATTTCAGTGAATTATCATCTATGAACTCTTCATTAATCATATTTCCTTTCGAGAAGTCATTCAATAATAGCCAGAAAGTGATTTGGATGGCCAAACACAGACATGAAGCTTTTTACTACGCTGGAGCATATACTTTTCTGATATTGCTGGGCAAGCTGTACATGAAAAACCGCCCTCGCTTTGACCTCAGCCGCATCCTTACTGTTTGGAATATTTTTCTGGCAACATTTAGCATCATAGGCTTATGCAGAACCCTTCCTGAACTGTTTTACGGGCTTACAAATATTAGGTTCTCTTACACGGTCTGTAATACAAGCTTCGTTCTTGCAAACAAGGTGACCGGTTTCTGGACTTGGTGTTTCGTTTCTTCCAAAGTGCTGGAGCTTAGTGACACCCTCTTCATCATCCTCCGTAAGCAGAAGCTCATATTTCTTCACTGGTATCATCACACTACAGTGCTCATCTTTTCCTGTTATAGCTACAGCGAGACGGCAGGTCCTGGAAGATGGTTTATGGTAATGAACTACTTTGTCCATTCATGGATGTACACATACTATGCCTTACGTTCCATGCATGTACGGATTCCAAGATATATTTCCATCAGTATTACTGCTCTGCAGATTGTGCAAATGGTAATGGGATGTTTTATTTGCTGCTATGTATATACGATCATGCTTCGAAAAAGCAACTTTTCTCAGTTTCCAAACTATCTAGCAATGTACGGAATACTAATGTACGCATCATACTTGCTCCTGTTTTCCAATTTCTTTTATCACGCGTATCTAACTCGAACACAACAATGGAAAAGGTCAGATTGAAACAATTTTAAGCACTTGATAATTGCTTACAAAAGATGCTTCGATAAAACTGCGATGATCTGGAGAATAAACATTAAAGTAGTAAATAAAGTTACAAAATTCAGGTATTTACACTGAAGTGTCAGAAAAACTGGTACATCAGTCTAATACTTGGTAGGTCCCCCACGGGGGCGCAGGAGTGCAAAAATACGACGGGGCATGGACTCCACTAGCTTCTGGAAATATGCTGTAGGCAATGCACATAATACTTCTTGCAGAGCGTTCCACAATTCGGGTGCTTTAAGAGGTCTCGGATTCCAGTGTTCGATAGCGCGTTGCATGGCCTCCCAAATGTGTTCTATCATGTTCAGATCTGGGAACTTGGGTGGGAATGAAAACACCCCAAACTCAGATGATCAGATAAATGCTCCTCTAACCATAATGTGGCGTCCCGACACTTGTGGGGATGTGTGTTGTCCTGTTGGAACAGGCCCAACCCATCAACATGAATGCAGGACATGAACGGGTGTACCTCGTCAGAAAAAATGCACACATAGCGTTATCCGGCCACATACATTTGTAGACGTACCAGGGGTCCCAGTGAGGTCCATCTAAACACACCCCATACCATTACTGATCCCCCACCAGCCGGTACAGTTTCTTGTTGACAGGCGGGATCCATGGTTTCATGGGGTTTGCGCCAAACACGAATCCTTCCATTTGCTCGATACAGTTAGAAATGCGACTCGTCAGACCAGGCTACTTGTTTCCAGTTATCAAGTGTCCAGTGGCGGTGTTGCCGTGCCCAAACGAGGCACACAGCTCTGTGCCGTGCACCCTTCAAGGGGACTCGAGTTGGGCGTCGGCTCCCAAAGCCCATATCGTGCAGGGTACGTTGCACAGTCTGGACGCTGATGCTTGTTGAGGCTCCAGCATTAAATTCCGATGATACCTGCGAGAGTGTTGCACGCCTATCGCGTGAAACGATTCTTGACAGCCGACGATGGTCACGTTCACCCAATGTCTTTTTACGGCCAAACTGGTAGCGTAGGTTGGAGGTTTTGCCGGAATTCTATTAGTCACGGTACACCCTTGCAATGGTCGTACGTGAAAATCCGAACTTCGTTTCTACCTCCTAAATACTACGATTCATCTCACGAGCGCCAACAATGGCACCGCGTTAAAAATCGCTTAAATCGTTATTGCTTATCATTCGCATGCCGAAAACCACTCTGACAGCTGGCAAGGATGTCTATCGCTTTATATATACACTGGCGGACGCAACCGGGTCGGCACATAGGGGACGTTGCTATGTATTTTGCATAAACTCGTCTGTACCAGTTTTTTTGGCACTTCGGCGTATATGCCATATGTAGAAATGGAAGATAGGATCATATTTGATTTTCTTAAAAGGAAAAATCTTCTTTAAAAAAAATAGTTTTAGGTCTCTTTTTCTTGTTGACCGATCGTCTTTAAACGTTTCGTTTTCTTCCACTTTCATGTTCATGAAAATCAAAACAGTTAGGTTTGCAATCGCATTCACAGGATGAAATAGTTCACCATAACCACAAGTCTAATGATTCTCACATCTTACCCTGAAAAACGTAGTCATCACATTATGAAAGAAGTCGCCGTTTCTGTCATCAAACAGTAATGATAAGCTGCGTTTTGTGTCACAAATGTTACATTCAGTTGCGTATATTCGAGGCTAGCTGCGAAGACCAGAGAATGCACAAATAAAATTCAATTTTCAACGGTATTAAGATATATCGATGCTTTCGCTGCGAAAAATGCACGTGCGGATTTGCTTCTTTGACTCATTTTAGCGAGCAGAGACCAACGGCAGAACACCATCAGCTAGCTCTTCTAGAGTCTTCGCTGTTCTTATTCAAAGACCTTCCATACGATCGTCTGCTAGCGTTTCCATGAGAACATGATTGAGCGGGTGGAGGGGAATGGACCACTATTTTGGGCAACGGTTCGCTCAGAAAAGAGAAGACTTAGACTACCCCAGTCACTCGCATGCTTCCGCACGTAATCGCACGTGTTTCGCGAGAATTGTTTCACTCAGTTTGTGTGAAGTGTCAATGAATTAAAATCAGAGATATTGTATCTTAAATTCGTGGCTTTGCTGGATTCGAACTGTTTTGATAAATTCTGTGAAAGCTTCCTTGAACATCTAATGTCAGAACTTAAAGAACTCTATGCTTCAAATTTTGATACAACTCGATTAAAAATGAACTGAAAGTGTTTTATTCCCTTGAAAGTGATTTATTCCCTTGATGAATACAAAAACAAATCACTAAGAGACATTACTTGTCACATAAAGTTAAATAAATTGGACATAATGTTTAGTGTGGTGTACAAACTAGCAGACCTAGTATTAAAGTTTCCATCAACAACTGCAACTGCCGAAATAAATTTTTCTGCACTAAAAAGAATCAAAGTATATCTTAGAGCCACACAAGGACATGTACATTCGAACAACTTGGCTGAATTGTCAATAGAGGAAAAGATTCTTTTTAAATATGAAAATGTACTCGGACGAAACTCTTTATGAAAACGTAACACACAAGTTCACACAAAAGGAAAGACGATTGCAGTTCATTTACAAATAAAGTATTCAGAAGAAGAACGGAGTTCATGTACAAATAAGTGTTTAAATCCTAATCCTCATAATGATTCGGTATGATGTCAGCAATAACATGTACCTAAAAAAAATAAGTTACTTCTATTACTTAACAATTAAAAATTAAACTTCGCAATTCAAAAGATAGCAGTACTGTGGGGGGGGGGGGGGGGGGCGAGATTTACCAGGTCTCGGACCCCAGATACGCCACTGGTTACATTATTTATTCTGCTTGAGTTGATTGTTCTAACTTTCAGACATGTTCTTCATTGTTTTAACTTTGAGACATGTTCCAACTTTACATCATTTTGCCTCTTCTCAAAGTGTGGAAGCAGCTCATCAATAAAAAGATTTAAACGAGTCTCTGACATAAAATAAAGTAATTTTATAGGATATTTATCGCCATCTCAATCACAGGGAAAATGATTTAGCCGAAGAAGTGAGTCGCCATGATTTTCCGCCGAGACAAATCAGGAAGCGCAGAAACAGGTGGGCAAAACTGTAAGGAGGGTGAGAAAGGAAACCGCAAAACAAAGCACATTACAGAAATTATTAAAGAAAGCAAGAAAATCATTAGTGGAATAGGTTGACATTGGAAGGACGCATACACCATCCGAAGAGGAAGTCACCGATTTCTATCACCAAACAGTAAAATGAAACTGCGTTTTCTCTCATAAGTCTCACATCTTATAATTGCTCCTTTAGTTGACAGCTCTACCCTTCGAAAATTTTCCAACTTTACATCATTTATCGTCTTATCAAAGTTTTGAAACAATCCATCGATAGAAATATTTCAGCTAGTCTCTGATATAAAATGAAGTAATTTTTATGGGATATTCCCCATCATCGCAACCACAGGAGACATGATTTCTGTCGACTAGTGAGCTGCGATGTTTCGCGACCGAAACAAAATTAAATAAAGAAGGATAAAAACTCAGCTAACAAGTAGGAAGCGCAGAAACAGGCAAAGCAGTCAAAATGGTGAGATAGAAAACCACATAACAAAGCCTATTGCAGACATTACAAAGAAAATGTAGGAAAATCTTTAGTAGAAGAGGTTTCCATTAGAAAGACATAGACACTAGCCATAGCATAACAGGGATAATTGCAGTAACCATAATCGAATTACATACGAAATGAAAAATGCTCAGAACTTCGCAGTGCTGACACAGAACACAACAAGACTCACTCTCAAAAGCACTCAGGACAATGCTCAAGGAAGAAATCTCAAGAATAAACAACAAAAAATTATAGCAGTGAGAATAATAGTGAAAGATGTAATTCCTAAGAAAACAGTCTCTATCCACACTGAGTGCTCATTAAATTACGACAGCCAATCCAATCATTCGTGGACAATTCTTTCTTTCAGAAAATGGCCGCTATAACAGGCATGTAGCGGGATCGTGCGTCCAACTGCCTCACCTGACGTTTCCACATCATGTTACAGATTTTCGATTGGGTTCAGATGAGGCCATTTTGAATACCATTCGCGATGTCTCAGGCATGAAGGCCCAACATTACGTGCTGCTCAAAACGGCAGGAACGTTCAGCTCATCCTGTTACACTAAACTGACGAATTTTAACCAGAGATGGTCAGATTAAGTAAAAATAACGGTAAGAAGAGAAACAAGATCAAAAAGGAATTAATTGGAGATAAACCAGAGAGGCATTCGTCCAACGTCTCACCGAACCAGGCAAACAAGAGGAAGAAAAATAAATGATACGTTAAAAGATCGATCGTTTTTCCGTTAAAAGCATTTTAGACTTTTTGCTGCTCAGCCAAAAATCTATGAATACCAGGTAATTATATATCAATAATTTGGTTTACGAAATTGCCAAACTTTACAGTGTGAAAACTCTCTTGTAAGCAATTACCAAATGATCATTAGTTTAGACAAGTTAAAAGCGTGATTTAAAGTTTTAAGGTATAACGAACAATGTAAGCAGTAAACGCATGAAATCGCATGCAAAGAAAAAAATCTGAGTACTTTATTAAGCACAAAGCATAAACAAGAATAGTTTCTGATATATAATAACATATATCAGAAACTGAAGATCAGATTTTTGATTTCACAAATTAATGTCTTGACTAAACGCCGCGCATAATTATCCTTCCATAAAGGTATGCGGTCATTTTCATATAGCTTAGTCCAGCGTCAATTTTAATTTGTAAGAAGAAAACTTATATATCTTTCTATCAGATGTTAACATTTCCTTCAATTTTGCTGTTATCAAGAAATGAAATAAAGAGATTATTAAGAATAATTTTGTCCACCTCATTTAACCTGCGTAAGAAATTTCTAGCTTATATCACTATCTTGAACGTCATTCGATGGTCGCAATGGAGATCCTTAAGGCTTTGCATATGCCTGTGTGTATATGTATTTTAAAATAAGAAACACATTCAATGCTTTGCGTACATGCATAATTCAGCATTCATCCCTCCACATGAAGTCAAGTAACCATAATCTAACATAATAACTTAATTTTTCCAGTCAGGATTAATGATCTCCCCCTTAAAATTAGGAACAAAGTTCAGTATCTTGGTGTTTGGTTTGATGAATTCTTTAACTGGAATACGCATGTTCAGTTTGTTTTAAAAAAACGTTTCCTTACAGGTTGGCCTGCTTGGTAAAATTAAGCATCTCTTCTTTATCAATGTCCTAAAAACATTTTACTATGCTTTTATTTATACCCATCTCTCCTATTGTCTGGAATCTTGACATTCAAATATAAGTGCAAACAATAAGTTATGCTTGCTCAAATTACAGTATAAATCTGTTCGCTATATGCTGAACACAGATTACATGTCTCATTCAAAACCATTATTTCTAAAACTAAATATTCTAAAAATTCATGAAATTTTTACCTTAAAACTAGGTATCATGTTTTATAAAATAATGCATCTTAAACTGCCCATTTTTCAATCTGACATCAAATATCTGGATTATTCTATCTTCACCAGATCTGTTGCTAACAACAAATTATGTCAGCCGTGTGTTAGACTTAATTATGGTTTAAATAGTATGCTGTATAAAGCCATTATCCTATGGAATAATCTCCCTGAGAGCATCAGATCCCTGGAAAATATCAAAATGTTTTCCTTGTCTCTGCGAAATTACATTGTAAATCACCCTGATCTCCATAAGGAATCTCAACCCTATCATTAAATTGTAGTTCCAAGCATGCTGCTAACAGTGGTGCTTCTGTTATAACCATCTTACTTGGTTTCATATATGCCATATGTTTTATTCTTTTTCTTACATCTTATAGGGGGAATCGCCTTACAACCAATGTGTTCAGATTCCTCCTGGTGTATTGCATTTTCATATATCTGTAAGTTTTAAATGTGTGCAATAAATAATTGTATTGTATTGTATTGTATTGAGAGTATCATCGTTTCTTACGTATTCTAGTGTCATCTTACTGGCTTAGAAGGTTTTTCTCACTTTAAAGTACCTTTCTGAATTGACATGTGAGTGAACTTTAAGCTACCTTAGCGATCGCCAAATCCTTTTTTTTTTTTTTTTTTGGTATATCTTCCGGGTTCTTTTACCGAAGTAGGTTCATTATTTATGTTTCAGTAATCATTTCTCCAATATAAAACAAAACTCATATATTCAGGAGTCATTCTGTTTTCTGCGACAGCTCTGTGCCGAAACTGATCACATCAAAATTTTAAATTCCTAAGTTATAGATTCATAGAATAAAATATGTCTGCGCGTCTGTTCCTATGCGAAGTAGATATGGAATGCATGGCTTTAGCATGTTTATCAATGAGCACGTTGTAAATCCCGAATTATTTTCTTTTGCTTCCTGCCATGCACACCTGAAGTACAGTCACAATTCTGAATAGCACTAAAATTTGAAAAATTTAGAATGCTTTGCAAGAAACATTTCATTTTCAAAACGTGTACGTTTGTGAACGAAACTCAGAATGTCGATGGCGAGAATTAATCAAGGTAGCATCAGAAGAGAAACGCGATCTTCAATATTTCCTTTAAGCAGACCCAGAAATAACTTAGTGATACGTGATTTTTCTTAGAGGACTGGAAATCGAGTTTCTCCAACCTACTATATTGTTGCATTTTATCTTCATTTATCCGTTTTGCATCCTTTTCCGCTTCGGTTGTTTACGCTTTCCAACCGTAGGTTGAAGAAGCGTATATGCTCCAGCTTTGTCCGTCTGTCCACACGACAACTCGCATAAAAATGGTTCGATTTCGATTAAACTTTAGTATGTGGTAAAGGACCACCTGGGGACGAACCCTTTTGAAAATGAACGAAATGGGGTCAAAGGTCAAGACATAGGGGCGGGATCCATTCCATTGCCCTTATGCGTCCTAGGGTGCGTAAACATGGTTCGATTTCGATGAAAGTTTAGGATGTCGTAGGGGACCACCTGCGGACGAACCCTATTGAAAATATGCAAAATGGAGTTAAAGGTCAGTACATAGGAGCGGGATCCATATCTTTGCCCTTATGCGTCGTAACTTATGTAAAAATGCTTCGATTGCGTCAAAACGTCATCATGTTGTTCCGGAGGTATACTAAACCAATTCTGTTGAACATCATCGAAATGGGGTCGAAGCTCAGGGCACAGAAGCCAGATTTATTCCACAGCCATTATCCTCATAACTTGAGTTATGATTTCTGATATGTTTGAAAGCGTATCATATTCAATGTATTGCATGATTTTACTAACTTGTTCGCTTTGTCTTACCTTCATTTTGGCCAAGAGTTGTTGTTGATCCCGAGACGCGTCAGCGTTGCCAGGTGAAGTGTGTCTCCACATTTTCCAGCCGATTGAAGAGTACGCAAAGGTCAGAATAGTCATCGGCATAAGAAATGTCACAGTGAAAACGGCAACAGTGTAGACCTAGAAGGAAAAGCAAATGGATAATTAAAACGCTAATACGAACTTTCCAGATTCAAAATACATCAGTTTACCTAAAGAAGGATGCTTTACCACTGAGTGTGAAATATTTGCATTCTTCAGAATGCGCTTTAAAACCCTTTAACCGGCTGGGACGAGTTAACTCGGAGTTAGAAAACTGGGCTAAAATAAGCTCGAACGAAGATATTCAATGTCTAATAAGTGCGCCGAACGCAATTGGGAGTGAACCTGTGCATCTGAAAGCGTTGCTTTCTTCTTAGCTTTCTTATTCAAAGTGGTCATTTATGGGGATGATTGACACTAATCCTTTCGCAGTGATTACTGTACCTGCTAAAACGGCTGTAACAATGGCTACGATTCTAAGAAAAGAGAGAGATGTTTCAGTCACTTGTTTCGAACCAATTGCATGATGCTCGTGTCAGAGGTACTTAGGTACTTACCCTTTCCAGTCATGCCTTGGGTCATGGATAAGAGAACAAAGGACTAGAAGGGAGCTCGTAGCACCAGAGTAATGGTGGGTACTAGTGATGGTTGGTTCAGGTTGATGGTCGATACTGTTGGGATGAGAGGGGGAAGGGAATTGTTATGCCGTGGCTTTCCTAAAACCCGGCCGCTATGCGAACATTTCTCTTTGGGAAGCGCAGAAAGTGTAGGGCAACAAATGTTACTGGTACATCGGCCACTCAAAGGGTTAACAATGCATTCGTCATAATGTTTTGTTCAACTACAGTCAACTCACATTAATTCGAATTCCTAGAGAACTGAAAAACCGTTCGTTTAAGAGAAAGTTCAAATTATGGAAATTTTGAAATTCTTGAATTTGAAAATGGTCAAAATTACAATGCACATAAATAATTCAGCATAACAGTAACATATCAGCTCACTGAAATTTCAAATGTTTCGATCGCATTCAGAAGGGCATGAAAATTATTTTTATGCCTGTAATTTAATCCATTCTGTCATAAAATCCACGATCTTCATTTGTAACAGCTTCGCAGAAGCCACGAAATAATCTTTCTTCTGCAGTCATTTCCAAAAACTCGTTGGTCTCGTTTACCTCCTCTATGTAATGACGAATTACTTTAGTTGCAGCTTTTAGGATGGGTTTATGGATATTATAGTCATGGGCTGTAAAGTTTAAACTAGCCGCCCCGGTGGCGCAGTGGTCTAAGGCGTTGGCCTCTGATCATTCGTCCGTAAGGGGTCCGGGTTCGAATCCCGGTGAGGCATGGATGTTGTGTTTGTCTTACGGCACTGGCTCTCTCCCTTTCCTGGAACCAGTGACTCTAAATTAGGGACGGGCGACTGCTTATAGCCCATTGAGTTGCTCACGGTGGTCGTTAAACCTCCAATAAAAAAAAAAAAAGTTTAAACTTGTTCTTCATCTTCAGACTCATTAAAAATGTCGAACTTAACGGCAACAGTCAACGTATGGTATTGAGTTTTTGCTTTCGCCATTTTGCTAAGCAGACCATGAAACACGATGATGTAATATAACACTCACAAGAGAGAAGACACTACTGCCAGCTGCCGGCGTAATGGCTACAAGCGGCGAGGACAGAGGTGGAGCTGACGCTGATTGGCAATCGGGGAAAGCAGAGAACCCGTTTTGGGTAAGAAAAATTGTTCGAGTCAGGGAATTTCAGTGAGAGAAGTTTTTCGAATTAACGCACAAAAATTTTACATTGCCTCTACATAGTGTGTTGGGACCAGATGTAAATTCGAATTGCGCAGCTAGTTCGTACCACGGGTGTTCGAATTAAAGTGAGTTGACTGTATCTAAGTAACTGAACTTCGAGCGATGACGCATCACAGATAGATCATCACGGTTTGAAGTATACGAAGTAACTTGGGTAAAAGTTTCTTGTCGCAGAAGCCAGCGATGACCTCTGAACATTCGCCCAACAGGAGTCCGGGTTCGAAACCCGGTGAGGCATGGATGTTGTGATTGAGATACGGTACTGGCTCTCTCCCTTCCCAGGAACCAGTGACCCTAAATTAGGGGGCTACTGCTAATAGCCCATTGAGTTGCTGACGGTGGTCGTTAAATCTCCGATCACAAAAAAATTGCTCAGAATCACTTTCCATGTGTTTGTGAAAATTGCAACACCGTGAAAGCTGCTGGTATTAGCTTGAAGCTTACACGATATGTACAACAGGTTTGGACATGTAAATGATTAAACTCTCAGTGAAAATTCGCATGCGAGTTCGGAGCAGTACTCATTGAACTCTTCGGTCTTGGGTATGAAAATCTGGCTCAAATCAGATGTTGCAATAAGTGAAGAGCCGACATTAAGTCGATAGGGTACTTATTGCGTCTAACTATGACCCGTCGTCGGAGAAGAAAGTATTATGAATAGCTGAAGGAGAAAGACTGTTTGGAAGAAGGGGGCTGGATTTTACTACCGTGAAATTGCCGTTCTTACGGGACAAAACGCCAATACAGTGATGTCAACGTAGCGTCAGCGGACTGGCGATACTAGGACGCACTGTGATCAGGGGCGCGAATGCAAGAGGTGATAGACACATTTAACGCGTGGCAGTGACCGATTGCATAGCGTCATCCACGATGTTAGCGCAGCAGTGGAGCATTGTCAACTTGGTCCTGCAGCGCAGTTCGCCGTCGTCTTCTTAACAGATGACTGGTCGCTACCAGTCCATTGCTTGGCATTCCTTTCACCTTCAACCACAAAGGCCTTAGGCTGCAATGGTGTCTCGAACACAGGCATTGGCCCGCTGATTGGCAACAAGTCGTGTTTGTTAATGACCCATAATTCAATTTGATTCACCATGATAGTCCCATAAGTGTTGGAAGACATCGCGGTGAACAATACCTTGCAGCGTCGTACCGGCCCAAAGCCAAACGCCAAATCGCGATCTGGCCTGAGTCAAATTAAGAGAACGCTCAACAATCAGCGATACATCAGGGATGTTTTCGAGGATTACCCTTTCTTTAGAGATGTCTTGGCAGTGTATTCCAGAAGGACAATGCACGGCCACATGTGGCTCGGAATGCCCAATACGTTTTCCATGCACGGCAGATACTGCTTCTTCCTTGGTCTGAACGAACATGTCAGGATCATGTTAGCTAAGTGTCTGGCCCGTCAAGCTCCTCCACCAGTCACCAAAAATGAACTCGTGTCTCTTCCATTCAATGCCCCGCCGTATAGAGGGTGTTATTATTGCGCTAGGGGACTTCACACGATACTGAGTTTTGCAGCAAAATAACCTTGTATACAAAGATAATTAGTTATTTCCTGTAACATGAGGAATCCGTGACACAAATTTCATTTGAATAGCACGTTTTTTAGCACGTCTTTTGTAAAAAAAGATCGTGCTTATTTTACCGGTTAGTCCGTCCGTCCGTCTGTACCCACGATATCTCTGCAACTATTAGTCAGATTTGAAAAATTCTTTTTGCATTGGGAAGCTTGAAATATGCGAATGATGATCCTTTATTTCGTTTTTTTTTACGATGTACAATTTCGCCGCAAGACGGCGTAAATGCAGATGAAGTCGAATTCAAAAATACATTTTTTTCCACATATTATTTGCTTCTAAACATCCGATTGAAAAAAGTATTTTATCTTTCTATTCCATTTATATTGAAGAGTAATTTAGATACAGTTACTTTTTGAAATTACGCATAGATTATCCGCTAGGGTGCGTAAAAGTAAATTACATTTTTCCCGATAACTCTTCTTCGCAAACTTCGATTTTCAAAATTTTTTCTTCAGCGGATACACCTCCTGATGGAAAATATTTTGCATATAATTTCAAGTTTTTGGTAAAGAATGCTTTGGCTACCAGGGGGCGTAACTGTTAATTTTTGCTTCTGATGTATTTGCCATAAAATCTGAGCTTCTAAAATATCGATTGAAAAACATTATTTCGTGGACTGATGCCAATCACATCGATAAACGCTTTCGGAATATTTTCTTCTTAAAATATTCCCAGAGTCTCCGCCAGGGGGCGTAGATGTATATCTTATTTTTGTCAATATCTCTACTTCTCGGAGTCCGATTTGAAAAATTCCTGCCTTGTTGGATAGTGTTTTCAGTGTGACATGTTTTTCATCCAATTTCAAAATCTTCAAGTAATTAATAGACTTTCCGTTAGGGGGCGTAGAGGTAAATTGCGTTTCCCCCAATATCTCTGCTTCTAAATCTCCGAGCCGCCCCGGTGGCGCAGTGGTCTAAGGCGTTGGCCTCTGATCATTCGTCCGAAGGGGTCTGGGTTCGAATCCCGGTGAGGCATGGATGTTGTGTTTGTCTTACGGCACTGGCTCTCTCCCTTCCCTGGAATCAGTGACCCTAAATTAGGGACGGGCGACTGCTTATAGGCCATTGAGTTGCTCACGGTGGTCGTTAAACCTCCAACCAAAAAAAAAAAAAAAAAAAAAAAAAAAAATAAATCTCCGATTTGAAAAATTCTTTCTGCGCCGGAAACAGCTCCTGAGGGGAAATCCTTTGCACATAATTTGAAATATTTGTAAAAAATGGTGTGGCCACCAGGTGGCGTAAGTCTTAATTTTCGCTTCTGATGTAATTGCAGCAACATATGAGCTTCTAAATTCTCGATTGAAAAAAACGTCGTTTGTAGACCGATAGTACTCATGTCGGCAAACCTTTTAGAAACTATTTCTTTTTGAAATAATGCATGATTTCTACGCCTCGGCGCGTAGATGTATATCTTATTTTTGTCAATATCTCTACTTCTAGAAGTCCGATTTGAAACATTCCTGCTTTGTTGGATAGTGTTTCCGATGTGAAATGTTGTTCCTATAAATTCAAAATTTTCAAGTAAATCATAGACTTTCCTCTAGGTGGCACAGAGGTAAATTGCGTTTTCTGCGTTATTTCTGCTTCTAAAACTCCGATTTGAAAATTTCTTTCTGTATCGCATACAAGACCTGATGGAAAATATTTTTCACATAATTTCTAATGTTTGGTAAAGAATGGTTTGGCCACCAGGGGGCATAAGAGTTAAATCCTGCTTCTGGTGTATTTGTAGCAAAATCTGGGCTCCCAAAAACTCGACTAAATTTGTTTTTCTTGGACCGATACCGCTCATATGGAAAAACCTTTTGAGAATACTTTCTTCCTAAAATAATGCATGGTTTTCCCACCAAGGGACGTAAAGTCACATCTTATTTTTGTCGATATCCCTGTTTTTAAGAGTTCGATTAAAAAAATTATTTCTGTATTGGAGAGCGTTTCCGTTGCGAAAAGGTTCTCATATAAATTCATGTTTTTCTTAACTCAGATGTCTGCAACCAGAGGGCGTGAGCTCACGATTTCGTTTGCAGCAATATCTGAGGGATTAAAAACCCGATTGAAAACCTTCTTTCTTCCGTTAGGTACTATTGTTTTCCATACCGGTTCCATTGATTTTGAATACCTTTGATAAATTTAATCTGCATCAGAACGGATTCAAAAGAAGTGCTAATTACACCCGAAAAAAATTCGGTGTCATATTTCATGTTTCTTAGTGTTGCGGTTTTTAGAAACAGTAGTGTATTCGAACATTTTTGCAGTTTTCCAATCCCTACGCAAATCAAAAGAAATTCTGCGAAAATAGTGCTACCCTCCCCTGTTCAACAGTTGCCTAAACGCTGACATCTGACAGTTATACGAAAAACTCCTGGTTCGAGTCCCAGTTGAGGCATTGGCGATATGCTTGTCCTAATGCACTGGCCCTGATCTTTCTCTGGAACCAGAGGCCACAAGTTAGAGACAGGCGACTGCTTTTAGGTATTAGAGTTGCTGACGTTGTCCGTGTTAAACCTCCAATGAAGAAACAATCTATAGTAACTTCTCGATAAATGATGCAATGAAAATGATTCAAAACCACAAATAATGATTAAGTCCATCATTCTAGTAAGGAATCATGTCCTTTTTTGTCACGAGTTCACATAGGTCTTTCAGTTCTTCTAGTCTCTATTACGACTGAAACTTTTCTGTTCGACATGTTATCATTTCGCCAACCAAAATAATAATAAAAAAAAACTACTGCCAAAAATTTCAAAAAAGGAGAGACTTTTCCATAATTTAATATGACAATCTATTAGTGAAAGTGCGCGAAATATTTAGAAAATAGTAACACTATACAGTACTTGTGATCTGATTTATTCGCGTACAAATATATATGCACTAAAGTGCCAGAAAAACTGGTACAAACAAGATTATGCAAAATGCATGCGCGTACTTGGTTGCGTCCGCCAGTGCGTATGTAAAGCGGTAAACATCCTTGCAAGCTTTCAGAGCTGTTTTCGACATAAGAATGACAAGTAATAACAATGTAAGCGATTTTCAACGCGGTGTCATAGTTGGCGCTCGTGAGATGGGCTGTACTGTATTTCTGAGGTAGAAAAGAAGTTCGGATTTTCACGGACGACCATTGCTAGGGTGTTCCGTGACTACAAGAATTCCGGGAAAACCTCCAACCTACGATACCAGTGTGGCCGTAAAAAGACATTGGGTGAACGTGACCATCGTCGGGTGTCAAGAATAGTTTCACACGATAGGCGTGCAACACTCTCGCAGGTATCATCGGAATTCAATGCTGGAGCCTCAACAATCATCAGCGTCCGGACTGTGCAACGTACCCTGCACGATATGGGCTTCGGGAGCCGACGTCCAACTCGAGTCCCCTTGATGGGTGATCGACACAGAGCTATGCGCCTCGCTTGGGCACGGCAACACCGCCACTACACACTTAATGACTGGAAACAAGTAGCCTGGTTTAACGAGTCGCGTTTCCAAATGTATCTGGAAAAAAGGAAGGATTCGTGTGTGGCGCAAACCCCATGAAGCCACGGATCCCGCCTGTCAACAGGGAACTGTACCGGCTGGTGGGGGGTCCGTAATGGTATGGGGGTGTGTTCATCTGGACTTCACTGGGACCCCTGGTACGTCTACAAACGTCTGTGACCAGCCAACGTTATGTGCGCACCCTTTCAGACGAGGTACACCCGTTCATGTCCTGCATTCATGCTGATGGGTTGGGCCTGTTCCAACAGGACAATGCACCTCCAAACAAGTGTGAGTACGCCACATTATGGTTAGAGGGGCATCATCTGAGTGTGGGGTGTTGCCATTCCCTCCCATGTCCCCAGATCTGAACGTGATAGAACACATTTGGGATGCCGTGCAACGCGCTATCAAACACAGGAACCCGAGACCTCGGAATGCACGCGAATTGGGGAACGCTCTGTAGGAAGTATGGTGTGCATTGCCTATAGCGTATTTCCAGAAGCTAGTGGTGTCCATGCCTCGTCATATGTCTGCATTCCTGCGCTCCCGTGGGTAATCTACCAAGTATTAGACTGGTGTACCAGTTTTTCTGGCACTTCAGTGTACATAAGCGCTTCCAAGCTTTCGGACATCAACCGAGTGGCTTTTTCAAGGAAGTTAGACAGAAACTGGAAACTGAAGAATAGAACGCTTTAACAATTTGAAAGCGGGAACTTGAGTTGACAAGAAATAGATACCACGTTCTATTCATTTAAAGATACGAGGCATCACGTTAGTTGTGCACGCCGTATCCTGGTAGAGAGAAGACGTTACTGGAAAAAGTGGTTCCAAATTTGTAACAGCTCGTGTGAGACGCTATCATTGCAAGTATCGCTGTTGATAATGATCTCCAAGGTTTCCCGAATGGCAGCACATTTAGGGGTAGAGTAGGTAGATAATTTCGTTATATAAGATAATCCCAAAAATACTGTCGTTTTTTCAACGTGTGAAGAAAAGAAAGAGAAACGCACCTGGAACAGATGTTTTAATCCACATAAAAAGTGGCCCGGTAGTTACAACCTTCTTACATCGATCGACAAGTCCCAGACTTGTATAATCCCATGCGTTTCGATGCAAAAAAGGCAGAAAGGGTTCGCCGTACCTCCTCCACATTTCGAAGTGTAGTCCCAGCGAGATGGTTTTGCAATCTGCAAAAGAGATGGTAGTCGGATGGAGCGATGTCAGGGAAATATGCTGGATGCGGAAGTTTTCCCCATCCGAAGTCCTGCAACGTGGTACTGGTCATTTTCGCTGTGTGTATTTTTGCGTTGTCCTGCTGCACAGCACGCCTTTACGACTCACGAGTGCTGGACGTTTATTCTGCAAAGCAGTGCGTGGACTCTGCAGCTGCTGACAGTAGACTTCTCTGTAAAGGTTTTGTTGGGTGGCAGCAGCTCGTAATGGATTATGCCTTGCACATCCTACCACACAGACATCAAAACCTTTTATGGGAAATGTCTTGGTTTCGCCACTGCTGCAGGCACATTCCCTTTGGGAAGCCACTGCCGTTTACGTTTCATGTTGTGATAAACAATGCATTTTTCATCGCCAGTGGCAATTCTGTGCAAACACGGCTCTATTTTTCACGGTAGAGCAAAGACGTGCAGATGTCCTCATTCTGTTGCAGCTGTTGGGGGTTGAGCTCATAGTGTACCAACATATCCAGTTTCAACACATAATCGAGATCCTGCAGATGCCGGTGAACAGCGGAATAGGTTGAATGAACAAGTGTGGCCAATTCCTTGACTGTTGTCTGCGGATTTCCCTCCATAGCAGCTTTCAGCAAGTCATTATCCAGTTCAACAGGCGTTCCCGGTCGGCTGCATATCCTTGCGGCTGGTGTCCTCCCTTTGAAACTTCTGGAACTACCGTTGACATTTCCTGACCTCCAGTGCACCCGGCCCATATACGGCATTGATGTTTCTTGTTGCTACCGTCACTGAACGTCGATGGTGGAACTCATACAGCATAATGTGCCTAATGTGGTCTTCTGACACTGCCATTTCCTGTGCGGTTTAAGTACACAACGACTTCACCTAGAGCTCCCGTTTGTGGTCTCAAGTGACTTGAAGTTCTGCTCGCGTGATCCCTCTTATACTCACCGTGGTCGACGTTATAGTCTGGACTCCAGGAATCTCACTATTGTTGGGCTTGCGCAAAGCGACATTACTTCTGGGATGACCTGATACCATCCCACATAGGAGTAGCGGACTTGAATCAAGTCCTAAGTGGAATGATTCACTACTTCTTCGACTACCACAATATTTCTTGTAGTCAAGGCTTGACGTCGGCATAAACGTTAAGCATAATTCTTCGTTTTTTTTTTTATTATTTCCGAGTGTAAATATCACCATGAGCAACTGTTTGAGATTTAAGCAATCATCTGTTTGTACTTTAGGCCCACCGTTTCCAGGGAAGAGGAAGAGCCAGATCCACCACAAACACACCATCCGTACCTCATCTGGGACTCGAATCCTGGCCTTATTTCAGACAAATAATCAGAATCACCCAACACCTCAGAACATTCGGCCACTGAGGTAAAGGGAGCATAACTCTTTGGTACTATAATCTGAATGATTATTTAGGACGTTTCTGCCGAACTTCTGGTACGGTAAGGTGAACAGTGAATCAATAAATGAATTGAAATTTCAGTCCAAAATTATCATATTCAACTAACAACGTCATTTCCTTTCTCTCACATCTGGTTTAAAAGTGAAGACGTTTTCAGAATCAATGGACATAGTTCTATCCTTTATATCACATCTGGATCGAAAGTGAGGGCGTTATCAAATTCAACTTACACGATTCTATCCTGTTTTTTATTTTATTTTTTTGGATTGAGCAGTTAAGGACCACCCTGAGGAACTCAATGGGCTATAAGCAGTCGTGCCGTCCCTGATTTAGGGTCACTAGCTCAAGGGAGAGTGCCAGTGCCATAAGACAAACACAACATGCATGCGTCACCGGCATTCGAACCCGGACCCATTTCGGACGAATGCTCAGGAAAGCCAATGCTTAGACTACTACGCCATCGGGGCGGCAAAGTGGTTTAAAAAAGAGGACGAAAGCATTCAAAGTTTTCATAAATACCTAACATACTCAATTAGGTGTGATGCAACTTGTGCTAGTGGTCTAAGTGAGGGCTTCTGATCATTCGTTCGTGAAGGGTCCGGGTTCGAATTCCGGTGAGGCATGGATGCTGTGTTTGTCAAACGGCACTGGCTCTCTCCCTTCCCTGGAACCAGTGACCCTAAATTAGGGACGGGCGACTGCTTATAGCCCACTGAGTTGCTTACGGTGGTCGTTAAACCTTAAAAAAAGCAAATTGTGCTCATTGCCGTTAATGTCAACGCTATGATCAGGTGCTACATAAAAACACGAGCATTTTGTAGACATCTACTTATTTCTTCTAATGGTTTTGCAGTTTCAGTAACTCGTGTATTACTGAATCAAGTGAATAGCGAAATATAATTCATTTTAGTTTTGTCGTATTTCGTTTTGGTAAATTATTGAGGGCAAAGTTCGAGCTGTTTGTAAAAGATGCCGTATATTGCTTTCTATCAGCAAATGGATTTCTCCGTTTTATAGCATAACGTGAGGTTAGGCATTTTTTTTTCGTTTGTCTATTACTATCCTAAGTTAAAGGTTACAGAGAAGTGCGAAACTTTGTGTGAACCCCGCTGTGGCGTTAAGGTTTATCGAAACCTCTTAAAGATTAGATATGTAGATTTTGTGTACAAATGTCTTTGGACACTTGACATGCAATAAACTGTATTCTCACACAACAGCAAAATCAGAAAAGATTTATATCCTATTTTCATTGTAAATAATTAAAGCAATTTTAAAAGAAATAACCACGAACGACGTGGAAATATACATGTGCAGACACTACACTGAACGGACAAATCATTACGTACACATTCGGTGAAAATACGCAAAGTAGCAGGACAGCGGCAAATCGCGCAGGATAACAGGAAAACCGGTTGGGGATATAAAGAGAATGTGTCGGTACGCACAGGAATACATTCTGTCAAGTGCCAGGACGGATCGAGGACGAGACTTAAGTGAGTTTGATCAGGGCCAAGTCGTGGGAGAGTTTGATCAGGATTAATCGGTCAAAACCGGTAGAAGTCGGTTGAAATGTGGCCACGAAAGTGCAATGGATGATCGAGGACGCCGACGATTGGCCTCCATCGTGCAGACGAATCGGAATGCTTGTTTGCAGCAAATCACGTCACAATTTAATGAAGGAGCATCCACAAGCTTATGCTCAAAGGCAATCCATCGACACATGGCACAACTCCGCAAGGGCAGTCGAACGACATCATCGTGCCCCGATGTTAACAGCACTACATCGCATGATTCGGCTGCAGTTTGCGAAGGTCCATCGAAACTGCGGCACGGATAATTGGACACGCGTCATATAGTCTGACGAATCCCGTTTCACACTGTATCGCTCCGGTGGCAGGCAGCATGTGTGGCATAAACCACACGAAGCTATGGACCCTGCATGCCAAGTTGGGGTACTACGTGCCGGGTGGAGACGGTGTTATTGTTTGAGCAGCTCTCACTTGATCCGACCTGGATCCCTTGGTACCTCTTGAGTCTTCCGTCACTGGTTACAGCTATGTGAAGCTCTTGGCCGACCAACTCCACCCTTTCATGTTCGAACCAAGTTCCGATCTTTTTCAACAGGACAACGCTCCACCCCATCTGCCCCGGCTACCGACCGACTGGTTAAAGGAGCATAGCAGTGAGTTTACCATACTCTCATGGCCCCCTCGCTCACCGGACATCAACCTCATAGAGAACTTATATATGACATATTGGAACGAGCTGTTCGTGATCAACCATCCCCTCATACACTGAAGTGCCAGAAAAACTGGTACAGCAGTCTAATACTTAGTAGGGCCCCCACGACGGGAGCGCAGGACTGCAGAGATACGACTGGGCATGGACTCCACTATCTTCTGAAAATATGCTGTAGGCAATGCACACCGTACTTCCTGCAGAGCGTTCCACAATTCGGGTCGATTCCGAGGTCTCGGATTCCTGTGTTCGATAGCACGTTGCATGGCATCCCAAATGTGTTCTATCACGTTCACATCTGGGAAATTGGTTGGGAATGGCAACACCCCAAACTCAGATGAATGCTCCTCTAATCATAATGTGGCGTCCCGACAATTGTGTAGAGGTGCAATGTCCTGTTGGAACAGGCCCAACCCATCAACATGAATCCAGGACATGGACGGGTATACCTCGTCAGAAAGGAAGCGCACGTAGCGTTGCCCAGTCACAGACGTTTGTAGACGTACCAGGGGTCCGAGTGAAGTCCAGCTAAACACACCCCATACCATTACCGACCCCCCACCAGCCGATACAGTTCCCTGTTGACAGGCGAGATCCATGGCTTCATGGGGTTTGCGCCACACACAAATCCTTCCATCTGCTCGATACAGTTGGAAACGGGACTCGTCAGACCAGGCTACTTGTTTCCAGTCATCAAGTGTCCAGTGGCGGTTTTGCCGTGCCTATGCGACGCGCATAGCTCTGTGTCGTGCACCCATCAAGGGGACTCGAGTTAGGGCGTCGGCTCCCAAGGCCCATATCGTGCAGGGAACGCTTCACAGTACGGACGCTGATGTTTGTTGAGGCTAAAGCATTGAATTCCGATTATACCTGCGAGAGTGTTGTACACCTATCGCATGAAACGATTCTTGACGGCCGACGATGGTCACGTTCACCCAATGTATTTTTACGGCCACACTGGTATCGTAGGTTGGAGGTTTTGCCGGAATTCTTGTAGTCACGGTACACTCTTGTAATGGTCGCCCATGAAATCCGAACTTCTTTTCTAACCTCCGAAATAGTATGGACCATCTCACGAGCGCCAACCATGACACCGCGTTGAAAATCGCTTAAATCGTTATTACTTGTAATTCCCATGCCGAAAACAGCTCTTACTGCTGGTAAGGATATCTATCGCTTTATATACCCACTGGCGGACGCAACCGAGTACGCGCATAGGGACGTTTCTATGTATTTTGCATAAGCTTGTCTGTACAAGTTTTTCTGGTACTTCAGTGTACATCTCTGTCTGCTATACGTTAAGCACTCTTAGATTGTTAATCAGCGATACCTGAGTCTGTGTTTCGGAAACTCATTGCCGTACTACGACGTTTGGATGCTGTCCTGCTTACAAAAGGTGGTGCCACACGCTGTTAGGTGGGTACGTAGTAATTTATTTTTTCATTTTATGAAGTAGCCTTACTATATTCCTACGGGAAGATTCGCCTTCAGAAGAAATGATAAGATCAGAAATATGAAATCAATACATGAATTCCCATGGAATTGTGGAGCTGATGTCTAATATTTCACTTTCACGGGAAACCAAGCATAATGCTTCAGTGATTTGTATTCTCAAGTTACTACAGTTATTTACATTTCAAATGTATTTCTTTCTTTATTTTGTGTTTGAAGTATGGCTTTGGTTTGAGCAGTCAGATTTTCTCCTTTTATAAATAACTCAACGGAGAAAATTCTGAAAAGTGTTTAATTAAATTTTTGCCAAGGAATAATTTTTGATTTGCTTAATTATAACCTCGGAGGATTTAACTCAGCTGAAAGAACCCCGTTTTCAGTCTGAGTAAATGAAATCATCTGAAAACGGAAGGTTCAATGTTTCAATGTAATTCAACAATGTTGTGGACGTGAAACAAATTATCTGCATAATTAATTGCCTCTTTCATTACACTGACGAACTTGCACTTCCTTTTAACTTGCATTTGATAATACTCGTTTTTCAAATTAATCTAACATTCAGTATCTTCGGCATCGTAAGTGAATTAAAACTCCGTTAACGTTTCAAGACGAATTTTCTCTTGAAGTACATAATACTTGAAATTCATTGACTGCGAGATATAAAGAATTAAACCACCGCTGCATGGAAATTTTGATACATCGAATTTGAGTAACCCAGGCTTAATAAGATTACTTTGCATATAAAATGGACCTCGTTATCAGGAAAATGAGCCAAATATTTATCGGATCCTACGACTTTGGGAATACCCTATGTAAGTGTCAAAATGTTTGAATATTCGCTTCTTTCTAATAAGTTTAAAGAACAATTTTAATTATACCGTATTTTGTGAAAATCTGCAGCTTCTCATGATACTAAAATTAAAATCCGGAAGTCTCATTTCGCTGAGTATGTGCAGGAGCTACGTAGTTGCCATGGCAACCAGGAAGCCGCTGTTGGTAAGCTGTCAAGTGGCGAACACGTTGAAGTTAATTGCACTTCTGTTTTCAGTTTTCGTATCCATGTGATTCCATTTTGGGGCATGCTCTTCCTTTCTTCTTTTTCCCCCTATCGACCGATATCCTAGTTGTGTGGGGTTCAGAAAAAAGCTCTTTAACACGAAAATGCAAATTCTTTTGGGAGAGTCAAATGTGTTACAAATACATTATCAAAGGTTAATCTGGCTGAGTAAGCACCATTACGCGGGTGGATGTTAAAAGCTTCTCTTCCCGATTTAAGGAACTAGTTTTACAGTGAATATTTCAATGATGCGAATATTTTCGATTAAGATATACAAGATTATGCAAGAATTCTTGGAACTCGTTCGAATCTTTTTCTTGTGAAGAAGCGATCTGCAAATGTGGTCACCTATGAAGAAAACAGTGCTTTCGGAAGTCAGTTTCAAACCAAGACCCAACAGTGGGTGGACGAGATTCTTATTTTGTTATTTATTCGTAATCACATCTCTGCAAATAGTAGATTAAGTTATAGAGATTAGTATAACATCACTGTATATCAAAAGTAATATTTTCCACCTTTCAAAAATACTTTTCAAAAGAACTAATATTTAAAATATCCGGAGAGCCTTCCAGAGAGTTATGAAATCTATACATTTTGCATAGCGTATAATTTTTCATAGTTTCAGTCCTACAGAACGACACATAAAATACTTCACATTTTGTTCTTAGTGAACGTGGCACACGGAAATTTAATTGGCTTATAATTAGAATGTCATCGATATATCCAATGATACTGTACCAAAACAAAAGTTGGAGATATATATATACTAGGGGATATCAAAATGTTCGTGCAATCACACAAAATTATTAAAGCTACGGAAACCATTTTTGTTTTATTTTGTTATATATACATTCAGTATACTGTACAACATAGATAATATTTAGCAACTCGCCCCTTTCTTTTTCAGGAATCAAAAAGTCCATGATCAAGGAGAAAGTGAAATTTCGCAGTATGATCAAGTTCCTTCATCTCCAAGGAAAGTCAGCTAAAAAACCCATCAAGAAATGTTGCATGTATATGGAAATAAGTGTCCAGCATACGAGACTGTGGCAAAGTGGAAAATAAATTTTAAAAGTGGTCATATGACCATTTGTGAAGAACGAAGGTCCGGACGGCCAACTTTGACATATGACCAGACAGTTGTGACCAAAGTGGAGAAATTAATTCTTGAAGATAGGCGTATAACTATTGAGATTTCTTGTCAAGAAGTTCATCTAAGCTATGGGTCAGTGTGGACAATCGTACATGACCAATTGAGCATGTCCAAGGTCTCAGCGCGATGGGTACCAAGACTTCTCACCCCTTCCAAAAGGAAGCTCGGGCCCAATCCGCGCAAAAACTGTTGCATCTATGTAACGCGAATTCGGAAGATTATTTTGACCGTTTGATTACTATGGGTGAGTGTTGGTCATACCTTTATGATCCAGAAACCAAAGAAATGAGCAAGCAATGGAAACATCCCTCTTCACCACCCCCGAGAAAGGCAAAAGTGCAAAAGTCTGCCGCCAAAGTAATGCTCTCTGTTTTCTGGGATTAAACAGGTATCATTTTAACAGACTACCTTCAAAAGGGTCACACTATTACCTCTGACTACTATTGCAAACTACTGACCAAATTAAGAGATCAAATTAAACGCAAAAGACGCGGAATGATCACAAAAGGGGTCCATTTGTTACACGACAACGCACCAGCTCATTCATCAGTCAACACCATCGTCATTGCGAGTCGTGTTAAATACAAAATATTTCCTCGTCCGCCATATTCTCCTGATATGGCACCAAGTGACTTCTTTTTGTTCCCCAAGATGAAACGTTCACTACGTGGGAGGCGATTTGATGACACTGATGACGTCATATTTGAGGTAGAACAGTGGTTTCTGGCACAATCTGTGCTGTTCTACACTGAGGGAATAAAGAAAGTCAAGCGAAGGTGGGAGAAATGTGTGTGACTGGGTGGTGCCTATGTAGAGAAGGCCCAAGTACCAGAACATTTTTTTTACTAGCCTGTTTATTTCTTGGTGATTGCACGAACGTTTTGATACCCCCTCGTATTATGTTCGTCCTGAAGTAAAGATCACTACAGCTACGTGGCTAAATGAATACTCTTAAAGACGTGTATCATCTTTCTATATTCTGTTGCTCACGTTTATGGTAAATACAGCCCATGGTGGTGCATAAAATGTGGGAACTACTATATACAATTCAGTTTTAATGTTCAACAAATATACTACTTACATACAATGCTTCTTCACTGCCATCCACCAAACACCACGAGTTCCTTTGTAAGAAATGCATGCGCCTAGTACTAATCCAACGAGAATTTGTTTTTAGGCCTATCATTTCCAGCCTTGTGTCGACGCCAGTTATAACGTGTAAGCACTGTGAAGCAAAGTTCCTTGCTAGGAATTGTTTTCCTTCTGTAGTAACAAATTTAATTCTCCAGGATTAGGACTTGTATCATCAAGTCAGCAGCGGTACATTAAAATTTAATTATATATGGTAGTTCCCACATTTTATACACCACCATGGGCTGGAATTAACTTAAACGTGAGCAACAGAATATAGAAAGGTGATACATGTCTTTAAGAGTAAAAGTTGTAGAGCCTTTCTTTTCAAATGTAGAGAGGTTATCTCGAACAATCGCAGAAGGTTAACAGTTGGAATATCCACGACGCACAATCCACTAGATCTTGCAAAAATGGTATGATCGAAATATATTTTACGCTTTCTCAATATCATTTATTTGGGTTACGAGAGTAGGACTCCAAATGAGAGCAACATAATTTAATGAAAGTCTGACTGTTGTCTCAAAACGGTGAATAAGTGCTTGAGGGTTTGAAAATACTTAGCAGTTCGCATAATGAATTCAAGACGTATATAGGAGAAACGTACAACTCTTTGGATGTGGGATTTGAAGTTCAAGTTCGACACAAATGCAACTTTAAAGTCCTTGTCGTTTTTTGGCAGGCTCTGAGCATAGTCTGTAGCTTTATAGGCACAAATAATTGGGTCTCTTTTCCGCAAAAAGGAAATGGCATGCTATTTGAATGTGTTAAGGCTGTCTTTGAATGAGTGTTAGGGTTCATCTACTGCGACACATATAGTGCAAAAAATCACTCCTTGGTCGGGGCTCTTACATCTTGAGTGACTGTCCCAGAAGTTGGTTTTAGCGAGTCACTGCAGACCTCACCATATTCAGAATGAAAGCGGTCTCTCTTTGACTCCAGAATATAAAGACAAAATACACGCTGTTACGTTTTAACCAATGATGTTATTTGAGGGTGGAGGTCTGTAAGAAGGCGGAGTTTCTATAACCCAAAGCCAGGGATTCTCTGCTAATGTACACATTTTTCTTCAAAAAATTAACGTACGGTAGAATTTAAGATGATCTATAGAAGACAAGATTCAAATCTCATTTTTGCTTCTATTCATTGATTCTATTTAGCACAAGTAATTAGAAAAATCAAGCAGAAATAAGAACATTCGTTGCTTTCATACAGAAACACTGCTATGCTAACTTACCGCACCATCTAGCGCCAAATTTGAATTTTTTCGAGTCAGATAATTGTATTTAGAAGTATATTCTAGCAAATGTTTCGGAATAACTGTGGAATATATTAGCTATGAGTCGTTTTTTAATTCTGCTCAAAATTTCAAACACTACAAGTTAACAGTCATCGAGAAAATGTGTACAAAACAATTTCGCATTGAAGATATAGGGTAGAATATGAACTCTAACACTCATTCAAAGACAGCCTTAATGTGAAGATGGTTTAAAATACGCCACTGAAGAAGTCTATTGTTGTTAGTTTGTAACGCAAGACAGTATTCAAGTGTCTGCCCACTGCGATACAAGCTGAGATCATCGGCAAACTAGAGAAGAGCTACATTAATGTAAAAAAGTTAGGTAATTGATGTATGTGCGAAAACAATAGTAGTCCTACACTGGAGTATTGAAGTATCCCAGAATAGGTGACACAAAGATAAGGAACCTGGTTATTAAAAATAACAGATTGGGACCGCTCAGCAAGATAAGACTTAAGGGGGAATCTCATTTTTTTTTGAAAAAAATATATTTTTTTACGGTGCTTTATTATTTAAAGTCTTAAGAATATGTGTACCAAATTTCAAATCGAAATTCGCAAAATTAGCCACGTTATAATCTGTTATTGTCCAGTGGGGTCACAGAATTGATGCAACTGGCGCAAAGCCGAAGCTGAGAGAACTCTGGCCGAATTCAATCACGAACCGCCACTTCATAAAAATGTCGAAAAGGCTATAAAGCCGATTTACAACGATTTGTCATCAAGAGAGTTGCTAGAAAGGTGTTTGGGTGGTGACACTCAAAACAACAATGAAAGAGTTTCAATCCTACTGTTTGGCGGTACACGCCCAAACATCTTCACTGTGGCTCAAAAACCATCGAAATGGCAGCTTATGTAGCAGCAGCCATTTTCAATGGAGGCTTTTCTGCCGTCCTGAAAATGATGACAACGACAGGAATTTTTATTGGCGAGCAAACGAAGATAGGCAACGAGCAGGACCAAACAGCGTCTTCAGAGATCGTCGAGACGCAGCCTCGAGGCTAAAAAAGAGGCTCGTACAAGGCGTAGAAGCGAGCAAATATCTCTAAACGGGTTCTACGTAGCAGAGGAAGAAACACTGTATGACCCTGGTATAGGAGATTAGCAGAAAAATACTGTAATTACTCGATATGCCTCCGTAAAATGGTACTTGAAACTTTAAACGCGTTTTTCTCGAAACAGCTTTTTCGCGAATGGGTGGCATGATATTTAAAAACTATTGAACCGATCGACTTCAAATGTAAAACTGCATGTTCAGCAAACATCATTTTATTGTTTGATGAACCAGAAACGCGATACGTTATGTATATTGTTTTTAATAGCGAAAAACATTGTCAATTTTTTGAGCTAAATTGATAATTTGAGTTTGACAAGTCACCATTTCCTCAAATATAATTATATTTTTTCTGCTTCATCAAACGATAACTACTTGAGTATAGAGTACAACGCAGTTCGAGGTTTTTTGTTTCAGATCACCTGAAGTGGAGACGTCATGCCAACCAGTAACCGCCGATCTTTGCGCAGTGTCATGCTCGAGGGGTTTTGAAGCCGTGATTCTTCATGAAACTTATTAGAAAAATTGTTGTAGGTACCTAAAACAATGATAAATAGATGTACTTACTTTGGAATCAATTGATTGTATAGTTTCGTCAATAAACACTAAAAGAAAAAGTGGTAATTTCTAGGGTTTAAGCTGAGATACCTTCCTTAAACAGCAGATTATCCCTAAGACCAAGAGAGCTTAACTTCTTGAAAAGAATGCCATGATCATTCTTGTCAAAAGCTTTAGCAAAGTCAATGTAAGTTACATCAACTTGTGATCCTCTGTCAATAACGGAAGAAATATCTGATGGCTTTAGTACGTATCGTGTTTTACTATCTAAAGGCGTCAGTACGTGATGTATTCTGTATCTAATGTCTTTAGTAAGTAATATTAGTAAAACGCAAAATTGAATAAAACGCGTGATTTTAATTTTTATGAGCGTCTTTAATCTAAATTAACATGTATGCTTTACCAGCAGTCGTGCCCGTTCTCCGAACAGTGAATCTACCAAATCAATTTTGAACATAAAATTAAAGAAAGGGAAAGTAAGTAAGGGAAAGAAGAATGATTTAAAATCCCTAACTGTTTAACGATTTAGAACAGGGTTGTGATGTCAATGCCTACTGCTGAACGAAAAATGATAGCAGGCTTTGGCATCCCTTTTAATTTTTAATTGAATTTTCATGTAATGGAATTTGTACAGCATTTTAGCGTTTCTCGCATAATTATCATTAAACCTATCAGCATTTTGAAGGATAAAGCTAAGACACCGTTTTGAATTTTTTGGTTTTCAGACATTTCTAGATGTAGAAGCGGTAGAAAATCAAACAGGCATTATTCCAAACCTAAGATTTTTTGTTGTTGTTTTATTCAGAGTTTTCAAGGTTTCTGGACATTAAGTATTCTCTAGACCCTTAAGAAGTGGTCAAACAATTCGCGGACAGAACCACATTTTCCCATTTTCCTATTTTTGCTTTATGTGCAAGGGAGTGTCAAATGAAAACCTTAAAATAAATTTATCACAATTTGTTGAACAAAAGTGGTACACGCCTGTATTATTTTTCAATGCAATCTCCATTTTGCGCAATACAAGTCCTCCAGCGCTTATAAAGTGCATACACTGAAGAGCAATTGAATTAGAGACAGATGGCGTTATGCAAATGTGGCGCTGTGGGCGGCCCTGTAAACGGAAATGACATAACGTATGCAGCGATCCGACAGTATAAGGAGTGATGCGACGAGAATCAGTAAGAGTCGGACGCAGTATGGGTAACACGAAGAAGCTAAGCGCATTTGATTGTGGGCAAATTGTCGGGGCCCGACCAATGGGTCACTCCATCTCGGAAGTCGAGCAGGCAATGGAATTTTCACGAACCACTGTGTCACGGGTGTACCGTGAGTACATCGAATCGGTAAATCCATCCCTGCAAGGGCTAACTGCCGTGGACAACAGCATGTGGATGAACGCGGTCATCGTCGGCTAGCTCGCATTGTAACAGCGGATAGACAGGCCACAGTACAAGAAATCACTCGGCAATTTAACGCTGCTGCACAAAAACGTGCAAGCAGCCACACCATCCAGAATCATCTCCTCGCTATGGGGTATAGAAGCCATCGTCTCGAGAGGGTACCACTGCTGACCGCACATCACACGGTGCAAAGATTAGCATGGGCGCTGGAACATCGCCACTGTATCCTAGACATGTGGAAACTGTTGCCTGTACTGATGAGTCGAGATTCACGTTGGTACATGCGAATGATAGGACACGAGTATGGCGCAAACCACATGAAGCGAAGGATCCTTCTTGCCAGCAGGGTTCTCTTCAAGCTGGTGGAGGTGGAATTCTCGTCTGGGGACTGTTTACGTGGACTGAAATGGGACCCCTGGTATGTGTGATATCGTCCCTCACTGGTCAACGTTACCGGGATATCCTAGACGACCGTTTTCTCCCGTTTGTGCGTCTTCAACATTCCACTTGGGACCTCATCCTGCAACAAGACAGTGCACCGTGCCATCGTTCCCGAGTTGTATCCGAATGGTTGGGTGAACACTCCACCGACGTGACCTCGCTTCCTTGGCCAGCTAGGTCATCTTACGTCAATCCCATCGAGCACAGCGGGGATACCATCGAGAGAGATGTTCGAGGCTGTGACCCCCTTCATCAAATTATCGTGAACTGTGGGAGCTTGTTCAGGGGTCGTGGATCCGTATGGCTTCCCATCGCTTCCGATGTCTTGTCGAGTCCATGCAGAGACGGATCACCGCCGTCATCAGGGCGAAAGGTGGTGCTACACGTTAGTAGACTGGTATCTCTAATTCAATTGCTCTTCAGTGTAGATTCCTGTAGAAAAAATTATTTCGGTCACGTGTGCAGTCACTCATGCATCGCCTGCTGCACCTCTTCCTCGCATCTGAAAGTCTTTCCTCAGTTAAAGATTGGTTCAAAAATGTGGTAATAACTTGGGGAAAGGTGTGGTGAATACGGTGGATATAGATGGCACTCGAAGTCCAGGTCGTGTATGGTTGCAACCGTTGCACGGACAGTATGGGGCCAAGCTTTGTGATGTTGCGACTAGACATCAGTACTCAGAAGTCGACATCGTTTGGGTTTGATGGCAGGTCGAAGATGATTCCTGATATGATATGCATACGTGCCACTGGTTACAGAGTTCCCTCTGGGCATGTAGTACCCCAAAATTATGTTTCATTCATCCCAAAAGAGAGTTAACATAACCTTCCCTGCAGTTGACTTCGTGAATTTCACCTACGCCACCGTTCGGTCTCCAAGCGCAGTAATTTCTCTAGGCTGGGGCTGGTCGTAACACAATGGCTATTCAGTGTACTTTCAATTAAAAAATACTCTAAATGACGCAAAGACTTACGACATGGCAGTTTACATAAACATTAAAAAAAGTTCTATGGAAGAAATATTCTTCTCACAATACGTGCAGATATGTCAGAATCGTTAAAAGCACTCAGATACTTGAGACTTGATCGTCCCGTGTAGTGGGATGGATAGCATGTCCGAACGGAAGTCAGGAGATACAGGTTTCATTACCTCTCCAGGACGATGCAATTTTCAAGTTTTCTGATGTGATTATTATTACGTGAGGAACACTAAATAAAGACAATTCAGGTATATCTGATTACCGTATTAATGATTCTAAAAGCAAATAATTTGTTTGTATGACTTCCAGAAAAAAAAAATTGCATAAAAAAACTTGCACAGTGTCCTAGTTATTCAAGAAGAAAAAAGAAACCCCGTCGATATATTTGCAAAACTCGCGAGATATTCGCGATGAACATTATAAAAAATGTATCATCTGAAGCGATAATTTCAGGTCTTTCCTTGCTCGCTTTTAGTACTACAATGCTATGCAGTGAAACAAACTAACGTTCACCCGTAAACAGGATCCAGACGATACATTTTTTTTTTTTTTTCAATTTCAGTCAATGATATCTTTGCGAGTTTTGCAAATAGAACAAAGGGAGGTTTGTTTTCTTGGGCTAATTACTAAGGGCGTCCTGAAAGTAATGCCTGCTCCTTAATAACTTTTGAAATATTAGGGTGATTTTAATGACATTACCGTGACATGTATTATGACATGTTACCAATGTCGGAACAAATAGTTTTTCAGAATCGAAAATAAAGATCAGGAATGACAAAGAAAACAGCGATCCGTAATTAAATTCCTAGAAAAAGAGGGATGTGAGGCTCCAGAAATCTACAGGACATTTGTATGGAGCTGCCACAATCGATATCAGTAATGTCCGAAGATGGAAGAAGAGGTTTCGAGAGGAAAAACGTTCAGTGTCGGAAAAAGACCGGCTACTGCAGTGATAGATTGCAACAGGCAAAGAGTAAACGACCACATCACATCAGATCGTCGTGTATCCATCCAGAAGTTGCAACAATAAAGAGTATTCACTATGTGCAAACTATGAAGAAGTTGAAGGAAGCTATCAGAAGGAAGAGACGTGATATTCCACTTCATGGTATTGTTTTACCCCATGAGAAAGCACGTCCCCACACCTCAATGGTGACTTCACAGGCTATTGCCAAAATGGAGTGGACGGTGATGCCTCAACCCCCTACAGTCCTGATTTGGCTCCCTTAGATTTTTTCTTTGAAAAACAGCCTTCGTGGGGAACGTTTCACCGATGTGAGAGACGTTAAACTGTTTGTGAACTCATGGATGAAACGAAAGCCTTAGGATTTTTTTCCAAAAGGGGTTTTACCAATGTGTTCAAAGATGGCGGAAATGTATAGAAAGTGATGGACAATACTTCATATAGGTTAGCATTATTAACAATATGTCCAAGTATTTTGCCACCAAGTTAGACATTTTCGCTTTTACAAAAAAGAAATCTTATGAGGGACGAGGCATTACTTTTAGGATACCCTTTGTGTGACATTGCACAGAAAAAGGTTTTTTAATTGAACTTTTTGACTGATTAAATTTTTTATGCGAATGCCACTCACGGGGGGGGGGGGGGCAACTGCCATGTCATAATTGTTTACGTCATTTTGAATATTTTTCTAATTGAAAGTATGTATTTGTGACCAACCATTGAAGAAATATAAGTTTGTTTCAATCTTATTTGGGATACCTCCTACGACAGCACAATATTTTGAAACGCATGCAACACTGTAGATGATATCTTGGGTGTTGATATAGGAAATCTCACATTTTCTTCTGCTTAACGCTCATCGGAAACGGAATAAAGAATCTTTATCCGGTTCAAAAGGTGACTCCAAAACTAAAAGTGATTTTTAGGGCGGAACACACCTTTTGTTCTGAGAAGAAGGAAGATTTCACAAACCCGCATGCATATAAAGGAATTGAGTGGAAATTCCGTAATTAGGAATTAAGCATCAGGATTTCATTCTGCTGCAACACTTTATTGCGCTATGGCATGTAGGCTGGAACAGAAGCAGGTAATGGGGTAAACCTAAGGTCACGCTGCTTAAATAGGTTAAAAGCTTTTGGACATATCTCAGAATATGTCAAGATGGACACCTTTACTAACAAATAGCCACCAGTTCTGTGGACGGGAAATGACATTAAATGAGGTAGCCGGCAGACATATGCTACAAATACGAAGTATTTCTCTTCCTGTTCTCATTTCTAATCTTTCGTAATTCTACTTCTTTTCTGAGACACGCTGGTTAAATTCTTGATAAGAGAACAGATACCACGCTGCGTAATCATATTGTCAAACAATTTCCCGAAAGGCAGCAATTTTAACAACTAAAACTAATGACATATAATGGAATAAAAGTGAAACAAAACTAATATATTAGAATGACGCCCCTTGGATTTATTTGCTATAATTAATATATAGCTTGTGCCTTTAATGCCTACTAGATGGAGACGTCTCAGTTGCTCAGCCCATCTTACGGATATGTGATGCCAGAAGCTGACAGAAAAACGCACATAGCGCCGTTGATTGTTGGCTATTGTAGTGTAAGGAGAACGCAATTGGCTAGATATCGAGAGATCTGGGGTACGATCCCAGCATTGACCGGATAACAATTTTTCGGTTGCTATGTGTCGATAAACGTGCAAAAAGCGATATACTTGTTTATTCACTGACGCCACGAATTTACAGGATTTTCACTAGAATGACGACACTGGAGAAAAGAGGAAGTCATTTGATTCCGTTCCGAAACGAAACGAATTTTTCAAATCATATGTTCAGGAAAGGAAATAATCATAGAATACATCCACAATCTCGTGGAGTCTCTACCACACTGATTCATGCTGTTATTAAGGTAAGAGACACCGGCACACGTTATTAGGTAGATTTTTCCAGGGGTGACAAGTTTTTGGTTCGGTGTGCTTATTTTGTCTCTTACATGTTTTAGTTCCTACTCCAATAAGAAACAATATGTAGGTAGTACTTATAAAATTGGCGGACAATCCCACTTCTATCAGCTTACTCGAAGGTTTGTTTCCTTAAAATATTTATCCATCCAATCAGTGTATTCTAACGATCTTGTACAGTTCTTTTTTCAGAGTACGAAAATATCTTTGAGATGACGGTATGTGTATATAAACCTGCCTCATCTACCCTTTAAGAAGAAATAGTAAATTACTTCATACCTGAAGCGAAATATAATTTTTAGTAGTTGTCTTTGCAATTTAGCGTTCGACTTCCGAGAGTTCGCCTGTTTTGCACGGTTTTCCCCAATTACTTTCACCTGTAACTTAAGAAATACGTTTTTAACAGTGCCAGTGGTTCAGCATTTGCTTATTATGAACGACAGAAAATTTAATTTGTAAAAGCAAACAAAGCATTGAAAGATGTATTCAGAAGAATGGAACTGTTGACTAGTTATAAGATGTTTAGCTTCGAGCAAAAGAAAAATAAACCGGCATAATAAATTAATATTCCTGAAATGCTGTGTTGTTATTTCCATTACGTCTCCCAGTGGTACCTTTCTGTGAGCACGCCGTAATGTAGTCAAACAAAACCGCTGGAGGCGTTTGTAAAGCAAACAGTTGTTTTGTATATAAGACAATCACTTCTTAAAATAAATTAAAGGTCTAGCACAACGATGCTAATACTCTTTCACAATCTGTTTTCCTACAATACTGTCATCCTCTGTTATTGGCAACACTAATGAAATTTCTGAATAAAAATTACTTGTCTTTTAAGTCACCTCCACGTCATGTTTTGTTCTCATGTGAGCACATTATAAAAGCTGCAAATGATAGCAGCAACATCAGTTCCGCAAATCTTGTTAGAAGGTACCTGGAGCAAAATGAAATGGCCAGATAATTGGTTTGAATGATACTGATAAAACCGTTTTGCTAATTCAGCAAAAACATTGTTGACTCAATCAACAATTTTTGTCGATATGCAGTCAACAAAAATGTTTGTTGAATTTTGAAATGCATTTTGCTGAAAATTATTGTTGATTCAACAAAATTTAATGTCATCATGACAAAACGTTTTGTTCATTTAACAAAATGCCTAGGTCGATTTTTAGGAATTCGTTTGATCCAAGAATATGTATTGTTATTGTGATAAAACGTATACTTGAATGAAAAAATATAGCCAACGAAATTTCGTGTTGCCAACAAAACAATTCCGATGGAGTTTGGCTAAAGCAACAAAACAAATGGGCAAAACAGCTCAACAAAAAAACTGTTTTATTGTTTCAAACAAACTTTTTCCCAGGTTTCTCAACAAACTGTTTTCTCAAACTTATATACTGTTAATCAACAGTATACGTTTACTTTGACAGTAACCGTCGTTAATGCAATGGAAAGCTTGCCTTCTATGACTTACATTGCCTTATAAAAAAATCCGTTTTTGTTAAACTTAGTTAAATTTTAGTTGCTCTACGTTGTTTTCATTCTGAAAGTTATGTTTGAACAACCATGAATTGTTCTCCTTTAGGGCTGCAACTAACAGTCATACGTGTTATATGTACGAATGTACTACACAATGCACAATAAAGGGATCTATCAGAATTATGAAAACACTTACTGCTTGTAAAGAGCCTTTTATTAATAAGCTGTAGGTTCACCTCGGGCTTTCATAAGAGAAGCAATTCGAATTGAAATGGACTTATACATCGATCAGCCAAAACACTAAAATTACCATTATAATTTAATTTTTTTCAATGGAGGTTTAACGAAGTCTGTGAGCAACTTAATGGGCTATAAGCAGTCGCCAGTCCCTAATTTAGGGTCACTGGTTCCTGGAAAGGGAGAGAGCAAGCGCCGTAAGACAAACACAACATCCATGCCTCACCGGAATTCGAACACGGACTCATCTCGGACGAATGATCATAAACCATCTCTTAGATCACTGCGCCACCGGGGTGGCACATAATATGATGAAGGTCCTCCTCTCTCAGCCAAAAGAGCTCTCACATGATGAGGCATGGATTCAACGAGATACTGGTAGGTGTCTCTTCATATTTCGTACCATGACTTCACCAGAAGATCCAAAAGTTCCCGTAAATTACTTGGTTGGGGTGATGCTGCTCATACCCGTTTCTCCAACTCAGCCCACAAATGCTCCATAAGATTCACGCCCGGCGATTTTAGGGGCCATGGCAGTAAATGGAATTCTTCTTCATGTTCTGGGACCCATTCCTGAAACTTCTTCGTAGTGTGGCATGGAGCAAAGACGCCATCTCCGCTAGAGAATACAGTTTAGAGATGAGTTCGGGCTCAATTTTAGGAGCCCGGGCTCGGTCCGCTTTCTTTGATTACATGTGTTTGCTGAGCCCGGGCCCGCCTTGCCCCGGATTCTTGGAAAATGTGCTTATCAAGGCTTGCATTTATGCATTATTCACTGGCCAAAGATATGGCCCAAGCAAGGATTAGTTTAAAATTCATTAGTTTAAAAAGTTTAGTTCAGTTAATCCACTTCACAATATTAATATGTTTTTAGAAATACTACGCATACAGCCAAATGTTCGAAAATGCGGATTTGAAAATAAATAAATAATCAACGTGCCCTTCGACCGTATCAGGGGATTTAGTAATTTGGGTAAAAGCTGAAGAAAAGAAAATCGTTTCGAAACAAAAAATTCCATTCGTTATTTCTTTTTGATTTCTAAATTTACTTTTATTTTGAATAAATTGCATTATAAAACTTACAACACCGTACAGACAGTTGCAAGTGTTTGAAATTTTGACTGTAGAAAACTAATCTTTGCAATATAATTTACATATATGCTTATTGGTAAAGGTTGTTTAAAGTGATGTAGTAGAATATGAAAAAAGCATTTAGGGAAATTTCCAAAATTAAAACAAAAAGAACGTAAAAGCATTTGAGACTACATTATTCTGCATTTTGTAACATTAATAAAGCTTTGCGCTTAATAATATAATAAGCACAATAATATCATATGTGTGTGCAGTTTCCAGAACAAGTTCATCATGAAAAGAGAGAGAGAGAGAGAGAGAGAACTGCATCTAATGCCTCAGCGCTTCAACTTGATCTTCTTTTCTCTAAAACCCGACTTGCTGCACTAAACACCAGCATCACCTCAAAAATCGCGGGAGTGAGGAAATTTAAAAAAATAAATAACAGCACTTCTAACTGCACAATTTTGGAAATTAATACATCATTTTGAAGATAAGATTCTTGATTTTTAATACACTGCCGAACAATTGCCAAGGACGGATGACAATAGCAACGATAGCAACCATAAAATGGAAGGAAGGAAAATGTGGAAATTAGCATAAGTGCGGGATACAGTAAGACGTGTTGTGCGTATGCAAATTTTGGATTGCCGAACTCGTTCGTGACGTCATAGCGCTGATAAGAGATATAAAGGATTTGACGCGTATTGACCGTTGTTTTTCAAACGCAAAGTTGAAAGGGAAAGAATCAATTGACGAACTTGCAATTTTCAGTATGTCTTCCCGACATCACCTAGATGATTTTACGCGTGGCCGTATTATTGGCAAGATTGAAGAAGGGCGAAGAATAACAGATGTTGCCAGGGAGTTCGACGTCAGCCACAGTGTTGTTTAAAGGTTTTGGAAATCATTTCAAACAAATGGAGAGTGTAGCAAACGGCACGGGGGAGGTCGTGTTCGCAGTACGACACATGCAGAAGATCGGTACATAGTGCTATCAACAAAAAGACACCGGCGCAGCACAGCTAGTGAGGTAGCAAATCAGTTTATGGCTGCTACTGGCAAGCGGATCTCCCGAAAAACTGTCGCCAGACGTTTGCATGAAGGAGGACTATACGCCCGCCGTCCTGGTGCGTGGATCCCATTACCCAGAAGTCACCGTACCGCCCGTTTGCAATGGTGCCATCAACATCGCAATTGGACTGATAACGACTGGTTTGCTCTCCTCTTCTCAGATGAGAGTAGATACAGTCTATCGTCTGATTGTCGACGACAACTGATCTGGCGTGATAGTGGTACTGCATATTGTCCAGCAAACATGCAGGAAAGGGACCGATATCCGACATGTAGTGTCATGGTATGGGCTGGCATCATGATCAATGGCCGTACGTCCCTCTATGTGCTTCCAACTGGGACTATGACTGGCCAACGATACATTAATGATGTACTGCTACCTCATGTTCGCATGTTCCGTGGTGCTGTCGGTGATAGATTCATTTTCATGGACGACAACGCAACATGTCATCGAACAGTCGCTGTCCAGGAGTGTCTTGAGAGCGAGGATATTCAACGCCTCGTATGGCCAGCACGTTCTCCAAATCTGAATCCCATTGAAAATGTGTGGGATGCTTTGGGGAGGAGTCTTGCTGGTCGCCAATGCCCTCCAATAAACAAGGACACCCTCATCCGTGCACTGGTATAGGAATGGGATAAATTACCCCAACAGCTGCTTGATAATGTTGTGCAAAGCATGACACGACGTGTGGAATCTTGCATCGCCCTCCATGGTGGCCATATCCCGTATTGACATCTTACGCCGGAACGCCTGCGGATGGTAATTGCATTTTTTTCACGTTTACGTATTCTGCACTAAATGGCCGGTTTGTCCCTTGAACACGTTCCAAAGCCTTCTGGATTTCAGAGTACAATAAATTGTCTTTCTTGTAATGTCCTGGCATTCTGACATTATTTTATTTCACTTGGCATCCAACCACACTTACTTTTTTATGCGCTATATAGCCGTTTATGATCCGTCCTTAGCAATTGTCCAGCAGTGTAAAATACATAAAATGGAAATGTAATTTTTCCCAGTTTTTCGATACCAGACCTCCTTGAACTAATCCTTGCTTGGACCATAGCTTTGGACAATGCACAATGCGAGTCTTGCTAAACAAAATTTGTCTTGCAACGGCAGCTAGCTTAGGAAATTGAAAATCCTTCCACCATGGTAACAAATCCACAATGAAATTCAACACCTGTAATTCAACGGGGCTCGAAATTACACGTGTTGAATTAATTAGAGTAATGAAATTTAAGACGTGTAATTCCGAGATCCGAGCCCGTGTTTTTTGGTAGCTAATGAATTCTGAGCCCGTCCGATTCCCGAGCTCATCTCTAATACAGTTGCCTTAAAGGAATATACTTGGTCAGCGATGGTGTCCAGGTACGTAACAGCTGTCAGAGTTCGCTCTACTGGGATAATGGGTCCTAGTGTTCACCAAGAAAATATTTCCCAGACATTGACACTCCCTCTAGGCGTCTGAATCCGTTCCACTGCGCAACGAGGGATGAATGCTTCCTTTGGCGTTGCACCCGAGCTGGTCCGTCGACACGGTGTAACAGAAACTGGATTTCTCTGACCATGAGACCCTCTTCTAGTCTTTTCTGATCGAATATCGATGATTGCGTGGTCACTGCAAGCGTTGACCACGGTTAACAACATTGATCATAGGCACACGAGCATAGGCATATCCAACTGCCTACGATGAACTGTGTGGAGTCATTCATCACAATTGAAGTTATGGGTAATGTCAGCCACAGTAGTCCTGTTGTTGCTGCAGACAAGATGCGATAGCTTGCGCCTGGCCTCAATGAGGTGTGGCCTCCCCACGCCTTGTCGACGGCTTGAAGGGTCACCTGTTTTGGATCACCTTTTATGGGTACCAACTACTACTGCATAGCACGAGCAGCCTACCAGTGTCCCTGTTTCAGAGGTGCCCTTACTAAGGCGTCCAGACATAACGATCTGGCCTTTGTAGAAATCAGATAAATCCTTTGCCTTTCCAATGTTAAGCAGAAACGAAATACTGACTGAGAGAGCTCCGACCCAGGTCTCACATCTTTCGCGACCTTGACAAATGACGCTGAGTGGCTGCGCGCGCGCTTATTTGCATAACGCAGAAGTAGGTTTAAAGGTTTGGCTGATCTGTTAACAAGTCGTGCATACACGATAATGGAATATGGGACCATTATTTTAATAAAATGTGCACGAACTGTGTTAATGATGTTGGGGGTAGGTAGTGTGCTGACATTTTGCTTCATATATTCTCACAAATTTTGAATAATATTGAGGTTTTAATATTGAGATGGCCAAGGTAGTTGCTCAGTCTCTTCCTCAGGCTTGGCAAACCACAACTTGACATGTTTCGCACAATGTACAAAAGCATTATCTGCTTGAAACCAGGGACAGCCAACAGAAGCAAATGCCTTCAACATTAGTTGCAGGTGTTCCCCAAGGATAGATTCGTACGTTGCAAATGGGACGCTCCAAATGGGTGCACTGATTATGTGACTCTAAAGCATCAGGGATCTACCTCGAGGCCTCACAGTCGGAAACAAACAGTCGGGGTGGTACGATTCTATAGGTTTTGTCGAGCGCATACTCTACCAGTTGTGGGCAACAATGTGAAGCACGATTCATAAGAGAAGATGACACGTTGCTAGTCTTTAGCATCCCAGTTTTTAATGTGCTTTGCACTACCCTACAAGCTTTGTTGCATTGATGTTGGTAACCGGAGATTTGTGGAGTGCATCACGGTCATAAATACTGGCACGATAGAATTCAAGACGAAGTGTTATGACGGCAGCGATATCATTTCGATTGATATTGAACTCTGTTGCTAATGCGATGTCGTGGTCATGTACTGGCGTTGTACAACCCCTGCCAAAGTTCGCCTATCCCTGTCTGAAATCTCCATCTGGCGTGCACATTTTACGTTTTTGGATGCAACGCCGTTTCCTTTTCGAAAGGAAGTCATAATCTTCCATACAATTCCTGGTGTTACACAGATGACATTTCTGTTTCACACAGATAAAGACATCATCTACACCAGGCAATACAGTGGCCATAAAGGAATGTATTTAATCAGCCAGGATGTTATGGTACGACCGATGTTCAGGCGCGTTGCGTTCTATTTACAGAAGATCCTGCATGACGAGCAGCAATGATCATGTCTTTATTGATGTCACTGAGATCTTACTTGTCGACAGTTACTATACAACAGGTTTTTCATCTGAGACTGTGGCACTGCTACATGATAGCCGGCATTGTACGCCATCCCTGTACACTGGTACATAATAGCCGGCATTGTACGCCATCCCTGTACACTTATCATATCGTGACTGACGTCGTTCCTGTGACTTTCGTACGGCATATTTCGTGTTCTCCAGTCGCAGTCGGTGTTTCCATTATTTTGATGAACACCTGCAGAAAATGCCTCAACATGAAGAAGTGTTCGAAACGAGACGAAGCTTCCACGCATGAAGGCGAGAAGGAGGAAAAGAAGTGACTTAATTTATGAGAGATTAAATCAATCCGATGGGCAAGGTGAAGAAATAATGTGACCAGGGTCAGTAGGATGTATGATTATCATGCAGGACCTTATATTCGGCAACTAGACTTGGCATCGAGTAAAACAGTCCCAAAATTCATCCACATTGTAAGGGTATCATGCAGAGGCGTTAAGTAGTCTGCCAGTGACGTCCCATACGTCCTCTAATGGAAAAACTCTGGGGTTCTGGCAGCTATTGCCTAGGGCCCGGTTAGCTCTTAGACATTTTGTGGGCGTTATCTATTAATGCTGAGAATGTGAACGGGAGGGCGAGATCTCGTTGAAACTGCGCATCAGGATTATCACGTAGATAGTACAACGAAACAAACAAGCCACAGGACCTCATCGATGTTTCTACGTGCTGTCATCATACCCCATATCCGTTCGAGCCGTGTGAACGGCTGCTGAAACTAATAGAGCCTAAAATACTTAATACCAGACTGAGGAGCCGTGTGATGCTCACGGATGGCAGCAAGATTATCCCGGTGGCCGCATAATCTCTAGACTCTCAATCTGTGATCGTCGACGCTGAGACAGAAGCGCGACTCGTCGCTGAATACGGCGTGATCCCGTTCGTTTGATAATGCATGCATTTATGGCACGGCAACACCTCAACCTTGCGCGATGATGTGCTGTGGTGAGTGGCAGTCGTCGCAGTGGGTTGAGAGAGACCAATCTTGCTCGAGCCAATCTCGGTTCAAAGTCAAAGACAATATGGCGATTTCCATTGCTGCCTGCAAATCTCGTCCCATGTCGACCACTGTGCATTGATCCCGATGTATTTCCGAAAATGATCAGACTCAATGACAAACCAGTCGTACATAGCCTATGATGAAGCCTCTGATAAAGGTGTGCTTATGGTGGTAGTGTACCCGATGATTTCTCCCAGGCAGTCTCACTCTCCACTTGTGCTTTTATCCTCGCTATCTCTCAGATACAGTGGTTCACACGCACTCCTCAAAACGACCAATGCCGCCCGATTGGAGAGTGATCTAAGCGCAGGTTTCTGATCATTCGTCCGAGATGGATTAGGCATCAAATCCCGGTGAGGCATGAATGTTGTGTTCGTCTTATGGCACTGGCTTTCTCTGTTTCCTGAAACAATAGTTCCTAAATTAGGGATGGACGGCTGCTTATATCCCTCTTCTACCATTTTCAACAAATGTATAGTCCTTGACTCCAATTTCAGAATCCTAGGAGTTTTTATCTTATCCACTCCAAGTGTATACGCCATCCTCTTAATCGGCTGGTCACACCCAACCCAGGTCCTAAATTAGGGATGGGTGGCTGCTTTTAGCCCATCAATTTGCTCACGGTGGCCGTTAAACTCCCAGATAAGAGAAATAACGACTTGATAAGAACCACAGAGGAGGAGATCCAGAGGAAGATCTCCCGTAGAGGCTAATGGAAACAGGTTGATCCAAAGTTGGAGCCAACATTCTCAACAGCACAGGGCGGTAGTGGATGTACACTAAACTAATGCGGCGTAACCGTAGCCATGATTGCCTTTCCTTCTTTTCAAGAGTACATCTTTCTCAGCGATATTGCTTATATAGCCACTGGTACCTTATTGCGTGACAGACGCTAACGTAGTTTCATAAAAGACCACTGGGGCGGTAGTAAAGTAAAGGAGAGTTGCACCTCTTTCTTTTCTACTTTGTGACAAGAACATTCTGCAGTGCAATTCGGTATGCCTGAGCCACGAATACCTATCAAATTGGATCCTGCGGTCAAGTGGGCTTAGCGGTCTGAGTCGCCAGCTTACGAGTTTTTGGTGTATCATTTATACACGTGTTGTGCATGCGTGACTTTCCTTTTTCCAAGTACTTGGATTTATTATATATAGATTCTTTCTCTATTCTCTAAAGTCTGGCCTTGCCTTGACAACGCGTCTTGTTGGAGAACAAAACAACGGTGCTTTTTAAATTTCGTTTTATTCCATTCAGCTGAAAAAAAGATTTATTTACATTTATTGTGTTACAACAAGGCGTAATTTTGTGCATTTTAAAACATAAACATGTTGAAACATCATTACGCAAAATGCTTGAATCACATCAACTTTAAAACTCAATTCGTACTTTCTCAGACGCCTTGAAAGTTAATGTTAGGCTTATCGGTCGTCTACTTAACTTTATGCGTAAGAGCATTCGGACACGCAGCTTTATACGTGCTAAAAATGAATCCTACAACCTTCAGCGCAATGAATGTAATTGTGGAGAAGTCTTTTTCAGCCCTTGACCGTGTTAACACACCCAGCATGTTTCATATTGCGTAGTTTAATTTTCTAAGCTGACAGACGTGTTATTGGGGTTGAGATACGAAGCTTTAGGTACGCGCAGGCATGTTTTCGCGTGTAACTGATACGTGATAGGGTTACCAAATGAGCAGTTGTCGGCTAAAACCACAGTGAAACGTCTTAGAGATGTATTGTTTTCTTCTGTCTTTCTAAATATCTCGATTAACAGTTTTTGGTGTATGTGACCAGAATAGTAAAAAACCAAAAAAACGTACAATGCAAAATGCTGGAAAACTCAAAATACCAGTTGGATTTTATGAAAAGGAGATCACGTGCCAAAGCGAGTGGGTGTATTATCTACTAATGGCGCTGCGAATTTACATATTTATGCGTCTTATACAGAATGATTCACTCAGGACTTTATCCCACAAAAAGCGCTATAATTTTGAAAGGGGAAAACATTTTAAGCTGAAATTTGAAGACGAAGGGCCTTACCTTTTCACAATCACATCGATATCAGAGAAGAGGTTAAATATGCCCACCATTTGCATTCAAACAGAGATCAACCCGTCGCTGCATATTGTCAAATGTACGCCTCAGCATGTTGGTATTTATTGTTTCAATTTCGTCTGCGATACTGTTTTTCAGCTGCCGAATAGTCCTAGGCCGTACCTTTCAAATGCCACCATAAGAAGTCATTGGGTGGAGTTAAATCTGCAAACTTGCGCGGCCACAAATCTTTAGACATAACCCGACGGTCGGAGAAACTTCGAATCTTAGCCATGCTGGCCTTGGAAGTGTGACAAGTCGCACTATTATGTTGGAAAAAGCCATTCTTCAGTTCAATACCATCCAGTTGGTTCACGAACTGTGTGAAGATATTGAGATGCACTTCAGTTGTTGACAATGTGTTCAAAGAAAATGGGACCGATTATCCGGCTGCGTGAAATGGCGCACCACACGCTAATCTTTATAGGATGCATTCTTTCCTCGTGAATGACAAGGGCATTCTTAATCGCCTATACCGGTGTATTCTGTGAGTTCACACAGCCTGAAAGGTGGAATCAGGCCTCGCCCGTGAACGATGTTATGTCTAATACTCCACGATTTTCACTGACAAATTCCTTAAACTACCGGCAGTAATGCATTAGCTTCTCCATGTCAATTGGTAACAGCTCATGAACAACTGTAACACGATATGGCTCCAGTTTATCCATTTTTGTAGCACTCTGGCAGGCGGAATATGAGAGTCATGTTTCTTGCGACAGCCTGCGTAAAGATTTCGTTGGAGAATGTAACAACCTCTTTTTCACACACTGAACAGTGTTTTCTGACATTATGGGTCGCCAACCTGAATGCATATCAATAAGGCTTCCTGTCGTCTCAAGTTTCTTTGCAAAATTTGAAATCGTTGGCTTCGTAGGTGGTTCCTGACCGGGAAATTTCTTATTAAACTCTTTCTGACACTCCTTGAAAGATCTGGAATTCCAATAACTTCGAACGATACACACGCGCTCAGCAATCGCGAACAACATCGTACTCGACGCTAGCCGATGGACTTAGAGAATGACGTGAAACCGTTCCCACAAGACGTAGTGCATTGTGGCGCCAACTGGGTATACGAGCCAAACGGCGCAGATATGGATGTGAATATCAAGACTTACGGCACTTCGTCTTCAAATTTCAGCTTGAAATGTTTTCCCTTTTAAAAATTATAGCGTTTTTTGGGGGTAAAGTCCCGAGCGAATCACTCTGTACATTCATTGTAGCGTGCGCACAAAGCTACAGGCGAGTGGGGATTTCAGTATTGAATAGGAATAAATTTTCCATGAAATTGGTAAAAAATTGAACAGATCTCTAAGCACAGTGATTGAAAGATTTATTTCATAAACAATGAGTGTCATTAATTATTCTCTATCCTGGCCTTTGGTTCTCCCCAGTAAAAAGATGTCGGGAGGTACTCGGTGTGCCACTGGTCCATTCTTGGTACATCCTTAGTACAGCACCTCGCGAACAGCCCAAAATGTCTGCTGTTTCTGCAATGCTTCCATCCCTGGCGCTGTTGCCGATGGTCATTCCTTCTCGAACGTCCTTCAAATCTCTGCCTCTGCCCATTGTGCTCACATAATGCACTATGTCTCATCTGCCCTTGCCGGCTGCTTATATCTCCGCGTTATTGACCTTATCACGTGCACTCTGTGGCACGCCAAGACGGGTACACAGTGATTCCGGCTGTGATCATATCATCATCATCATCATCATCATTGTCAACCATTATCAATCCACTGCTGGACGAAGGTCTCCCCAAGTTTCCTTCACAACGGTCTGTCTTGTGCCAGTCTCCTCCATAACACTCCAGCATACTTTCGAATTTCATCCACCCATCTCCCATGTGGTCTTCTTCTGGGTCTTTTCCTGTCCCTTGGAATCCAATCTAAAATTTCGGCTGTCCATCGATGGTCTGTCCTTCTGGCAGTATGTCCAGCCCATTGCCATTTCAGGGATTTAACTCTGATCATGATGTCTTCCACACTTGTCATTTTTCTGATCCACGAGTTCCTCTTCTTATCTCTCCTGGTTACACCAAGCATGCACCTCTCCATGCCGCTTTGAGTTGTCTGCAGCCTTTGTATGTCTCTTTTAGTTAACGTCCACGTCTCTGCACCATACGTAAGCACTGGAAGGATGCATTGATTAAGCACTTTTCTTTTAAGACATAATGGCATATTGCTCTTGAAAATTAGGCTGTTTCTTCCAAAAGCTCTCCAGGCAAGTTTTGTACGCCGATTAATTTTTTCATCAATGTGACCCTCACTTGATATCTGCTGTCCAAGATAAACGTACGTATCTGTTATCTCCAGATTTTCTCCATCAATCGATACATCTTCATTTCTTGAAAAAGCATTGAACATCACTTTTGTCTTCTGAAAGTTCGTTTTTAATCCCACTTCTTTACTCTTGTCAGCAAGTTCCTGGATCATACTCTGCAGCTCTGATGGAGTAGTTGCAAAAATGACTACGTCATCAGCAAAACGAAGGTGGGTTAGATAATCTCCATTAATCTTTATCCCTTTGTTTTTCCAATTCAGTGATTCAAAGACTTTTTCCAATGTGGCATTAAAGAGCTTCGGAGATATGGTGTCACCTTGTCTCACTCCCTTTCCAATTTTTATGCGTGTTGTATTTTCAAACATCCGAATCTTTTCACTTGCATGTTCATAGATGTTATTAATAATATTAATGTATGCATCTTCAGTACCGCAGGATTTCAGAGCCATTGTAACTGCTGATGGTTTCACCGAATCAAAGGCATTTTCATTTCGATAAAAGCCATGCACAATGGAAGTTCATATTCCCTTGCTCTTTCAATTTGTTCTCTCAGTACGTGGATATGATCTATTGTGCTGTAGATTCTCCTGAATCCAGCTTGTTCTCTCGGTTGAGCCATGTCCAGTGTTACCTTCAAGCGGCGTGAAAGAACTTTAGTGAAGATTTTATAAACCACTGATAGGAGGCTGATAGGTCTGTAGTTCCTGAGATCCTCAATGTCACCTTTTTATTATTCTCATACGACTGTGTATATGTAGAAAATGTTGAATGAAATGCGGTGTCTAACAAAGAAATTATTTTTCAAATGTAACTGTTAGAAGCAGAGATATTAAGAAAAATCAGATATGAAACTTATGTCCTCTGGCAGAAAGAACTGGGCACTATTTTAAGCAGAAAATATGAGCAGCAGAATTTCTTTTTAAGCGATATTTGACCGCAAAGGATGTTTTTTCTTCGAGTTTTCAGAAGAGCAGATATTGCTGTAAATACATTAGAAACGAAATGATACACTTCGGCCGTCTACTGCCAAAACATGTCTTTATCAAAATTAGGAACATTTCGCACCCGTATCTCCCTCCGATGCTAAAAAGTCTTCTAAATTGGACATTTGGAAGTAGAAATATCGGAGAAAGAACTATTTGTCTTTATGCCTCCAAACAGAAAAACTATGTATTTATTGGAAAAAAAATGCCACCCAAAAATTAGTCTTCGTAATAAATGGTATTAAGGAATGTAATGATTTTTCAGTCGCATAATTAGGAACACAGCTATGGAAAAAGCATAAGTCCATAGCACCTGCATTTACACCCTCTAGCAGAGAAGTTATGCATCGGGGAAGGACCATCAAGTAAAAATATTTTTTTTGTTAAACACGATGGTGAACTAACAAACTCCAAAACGAAATTTATAATATCACTCGAAAACGGAAACTTTAGGAGCACACCGCTTTAGCGTAAGACAGCTTCTACGAATACTACACCACACTTTAGTCTGCTAGTTGCATATATTGTATAACGTTCTTAACTTGTCAAAATGTATACGTCATTCACTCTTGACCTCAAGACTGCTGCCAACATAACATTCGGTGAGTGAGAAAATATAACGTTAAGGTAGAAACACCGAAAGAGAGCGAACTCAAAATTTACATGGAAGAAGACAATTGAAAATGAAAGTTCAATTATAGTATACGTCATGAGGAATATACACCTTTTACATTTTTTTTATTGGAGGTTTAACGACCACCGTGAGCAACTCAATGGGCTATAAGCAGTCGCCCGTCCCTAATTTAGGGTCACTGGTTCCAGGGAAGGGAGGGAGCCAGTGCCCTAAGACAAACACAACATCCATGCCTCACCGAGATTCGAACCCGGACCCCTTTCGGACGAATGATCAGAGCCCAACGCTTAGACCACTGTGCCTCCGGGGCGGCCACCTTTTACATATTTCTTATTTTTATCGGTTTGTGTGATAACAATATGCAAGCTATGATTTCTAAAATGCCCCCTTAATCCGAAACTATAATAGACTTTATTCAATGGCAATGTTGAATAACGAAAGAATGCTACACACAAAAATATCTGATGGGGTTAAATGAAATTATAAGAAGACATCAAATTGTATGCAAAGCAGATTGTTTGAAAGATGTCTCTAGATGGGCTGTGTCAAGGAAACGTATATCTTCCATTGTATTTTATTATTTACAGTATTGAACATTCCTTATTAGTTCAAGGATCATATCTCATGAGTGAGAGATGTTTTATGTCCTGATAAATTGCAAACATCTCTGCCGAAAGCTGTTACAGAGCCCAAAATTGCTGTTACGCAACATCTGCATCGTAAAAGTCTTTTCCCAGCGCTGTAATGTGAAGGTTTCTGCCGCAGTTTTGAGAAAGTCCATCGTAGAACACCACGTACATTGAAAATAGAAACATTTTATTACTTTCTTAAGTAATTGGAGATATACGACACTCATATACTTTTTTCAATATTTACCTTTCCGTCGAATTCTGACCAGTCTTCGATGCAATCGTAAAAGTAGTCGCCATCTTCGAGCTCGATCTTTTGCGCGACGCCATGGAACAGTTGAATACTGGATAAACCTATCGCAGCAGACCAGATGATGGCCACGATAACAGGCCCCCTCGACTTTGTCCATCGGGAATTCAGTGGGTACATGATAGCATAGTACCTAGAAAGAAATTCGCATCATTAGTAACACAGAATAAATCTTTATTAAGCGTAAAAATAAGAGAACCGCATAAGGCATATCAGCAAAAAGCTAAAACGCTGAGACGTTAAGAACACTGACGATAAATAAAGCTCAGGGATTTTAAAATATTCCCAGAGACATTCCTTCCTCTTTTGTACGTGCAGGAAACTACCCTGGGAAATATACGTTTCGATTCTTTCTTCTTAATCTTTGGCAAAGGAGATTTGTAACTTGAGAAAGATTTATATGATGCTGGTTTCTTTTTCTGTTTTCTGTTGTACAATGCAATATATTTTCATGAGATATACCTATAAGTTCTTTCATCTGGAAAACAGCATGTCTTAAATGAGTGTTTAACAAAACGGTGAACTACGCTGAAACTTATTGCGATAATGTTTCATTTTTGCCTAATATATTTGTGCGTGGTATAAAATGTGACCAAAAATATGGAAAAATTTCGAAATTTATAGAAGAATCTCGCATGCTGTGTTCTACAGAAGAATTTTATTTTTCACTTAGTGTTTACGATGATGCTGCGTATCGTAACATACGCATCAGTTTTGTCATCTTTCTTTTTTCTTTCATAATTTTTTCTTTCTCTTTTTTCATATTTTTTCTTTCTAGTTCGTTAAAAGGGGATATGCAATGCATGGTATCTCCGATATGTCTGGTTATTTTGTGTGTATAGGTAAATAGAGGAATTTCTCACTTGTGGATATTTTGTGTGCATAGATATATAGAGAAACTTCTTATGTCTGGATATTTTATGTATAGACAAATACAGGAATTTCCTACGTCCGAATATTTTGTGTGTATAGATAAATAGAGGAGTTTCTTACGTCTGGATCTTTTGTGTGTGTAAGTAAATAGAGAAACTTGTTACGTCTGCATATTTTTGTGCATAGCTAAATAGAGAAATTTTTTACGTCTGTATATTTTGTCTGTATAAGTAAACAGTAGAATTTCTTACGTCTGGATATTTTTTATGTGTATAGATAAATAGAGCAATTCCTTATGTCTGGATATTTTGTGTGTTTAGATAAATAGAAGAATTTCGTACTTCTGTATATTTTGTGCGTACAGGAAAATATAGGATTTTTTTACTTCTGGATATTTTGTGTGTATAGGTAATTCTCAGTAATAAATCCAACACAAAAACATACGGTGCTGATGATATACATCACTTCAACCGCATTTATGACCTCGGCTTCAGAAACAAGTGCTTCTCAAAGCTACAGTATGGTCTTAAACTGTACGCAAAAAGCATTAAATTTCCTTGTGGGAAAGGTCATAGTTTATACCTTTAGGACAGGAAATAATCTATCCTGGTGCGCTCCACACAGGTATTAACTATGCGGTTTGGAGAATAAATAATTAAAATATAATAGCAGGTTAAAGATATTTATGAGGTGAATAGCGAACACATATTATGATCAGCTGCAGCTACCCCTAATAATTTGCAAATTAGTCTGAATTTTTTAAAATTACAAGGAGAGCAAAAGTACTGAAAGCACGTCACATTACAGGTATTTGATAGCGGCATGAGAGGAAATCTAAAGGGATCAAGATGCTTCCTTGGAGTTCTCCTTCTTCTGTCAATGTCCCTTCATGGGTATTTGCATAATTTTGGAACTTGAGTCTCTGGACTCTTTGTTCAAATTGTATTTGCATGTTAAGTGGAATGCGTAACCTTGCCTTTTTTGTTTTAAGGGAAGATAAAAGAACACGTACAATAGATTCGATTGGCTTCTCTCGCTTTTCTCGTTCTTCTCTCGTTTTTCTGGGGCATTCTCTTTCTCCTGGGGCATTACTGGACATTATTATGAGAATTAATCACTTTCTTTGAATTCCCAGGGCGAGGATTTGGAATGCCTGTGGATGGGAACGGAGTTGTGGTGTCGTAGTCTGCTTTTTCTGTTTGTTGACTGGATGAACCTTGTAAATTCTTCAGTGTCTATGGAGAGTCCTTACTATTTGATGCCACGGACCTCCATGTATATTCTTCACTCGTGGACCTGGTTGATAGTTGGCTGCATGTCCCTGGTTAATTCTTCTGTCTCCTGACGGGACAGCACCAGGGTGTCTATGCCGTGTCCCTGCTAATGATGCTATGGAATAATGGGGGATTCACATGGATTGTGCCTGTTCGTTTTCCTCCTTAAATTCCTGCTGTTTCCATGATGTGTAAGGACTTTTCCTTTTAATCAAGGACGAGTATGTTAGTCATTATGTTAGCGTTCGTGAGCATTTTCCTCGTTGACTGCCCATTTCAATGTAAAAGCATTCTTGACCTTTCATAAAAGTTGTAAAGTTTTGTAATTAATGATTTCGAATTCTATTAAACAGTTAAATTTGATTTGTGTTGTAACGTTTGTGCACTGTCGCTATTTACTTAACTTAACTTAATTTAAGAATGTCAACACTCTTAAAGGAGTACCTCCCTGCAAGGGGTTTCAGCTTGCTTGAGCCGGGCAAAGAGATAGTTGTAGGTTGGACCTTCGCAAGCACAATTTATTATATACACTGTATTTATCCGTACATCTGCCCAACTACGACAGAATAGTGTGGCCAGCCGAAACGCAAATAGCTGGATATAAACAGCCTAGGTACTAACCGCTGTATCGCGCACGCACTCCTGCCATGAGTGGGAAACACGGCGAACTGAGTGAGTATGACGTGGGCAAATTCTGTGGAAGGGAGATTAGGTGATACATGTCCACCAATATAAAACGAATGGATGGAATTTCACGTGCAACCGTTTTGCCTGTGTCCCAGGACTTCAAAACAAGAAATTCCGCAAAACTAGAAGCCACACGGAAATATGTTCCCCTTAACAGGCCAATTATGTTCGAAGTCGGTGCCTCTTCTCTCGCATCATAACTGTGAAACAGCAGATCAGATTTATGAGCATAATGTCGGCATTCAATGATAGATGTCATCTACGAAGTTCTGTGCAAGTACCTTTCGACACGACTAGGTCATGGCAGTCGACGCTCAGACAGAAGCGAAACTCGTGTATCCGACGCCCAGACAGAAGCGAAACTCGTGTATCCGACGCCCAGACAGAAGCGAAACTCGTGTATCCGACGCCCAGACAGAAGCGAAACTCGTGTATCCGACGCTCAGACAGACCCGAAACTCGTGTATCCGACGCCCAGACAGAAGTGAAACTCGTGTATCCGACGCTCAGACAGAAGCGAAACTCGTGTATCTGACGCCCAGACAGAAGCGAAACTCGTGTATCCGACGTCCACAACGAGGACGTTTTTTAACACCACACGAATCATGAGACACAAAAAGGCAAAGAAACATCCCCAGTCGGCAAGGGTAAGACTGAAAATAGGAGAATTTGTTCAAGAAGACGAGTTTAACTGCACTTTTGATATAGAAAGTTCCTCACCATGAAGGAATACACGAAATGAGAAGAAAATAATCACAAATGGAAAAGGAGTAGTTAAATTTATGACAGCTAACATCAATGCTATGCGCGGGGAAACAGAAAAATGTGGCCCAAGTCAGTAAATGGTATGACTGACATGCTAGGCTATGGATTCGGCAACACCGCGTGGCATCGAAAGGAAAACTTCCCGGATGATTTCCAAAGTGATAACTAACCGCGCTTCGTTGACTTATGTCTACAACTGACAAACAACGCATGGGGGTCGAGCAGAGTCGTTTAGACATCTGCTAATGACGTCGAACATATTACCTACTGGGGATTAGTCTGAGGATCGTTCCGGCCACAGAAGTGCTGGAATATTTTATAGGTACTATCGCTTGATGCCGGCAGTGTGTGAGAGGGAATTATTATTTTGTTGAAACTGGGCATCGGGGATACGGGAGAGGTACGGCTTCAAAACTGCTCCTCGTGTTTGTTTTGTACCTAATATGCGTACGAGCGGTTAAAGGCTTTCTTAACTGGTAGCGTCACTTACCATGGCTGTGTAGCGGTATAACGCTCACGGGTAGAAAATGGACTATTCCGGTAACCACGGCGTGCCAGAACTCACAATTTCCGATCGTAGGCTCTGAGAAAAAATGGGGACTCGCTCTTTGAATACGACATCATTCCATCCATTCAGCCACGCATGTCTGCTGTGGCATAATTAAAACCTAGTGAGACGATGTGGTGCAGGGAGTTTCAGTCGTCGCAATGACTGGCAAAATCGCAAACCTACCTCAGCCAATCTACGAGTGACAGTCTGCGTTGATCCGGGAGTGCCAGTAGCAACAGTGTTTGGATGAATTTCACCTCGTCGAATACAGTCCACTGTGGGTGCGGAATTCTATGCCTTCCCGTAGAATGTGGCGATCGAGACCACTACGCCCACTGCGGCGACGAGACTGAAACTCATCCAAACACTGTTTCCACTTTTACTTAATGTGTGTTGCATTCCAATGCGTTTGCACCTCGATTCGAAGAAGGGATCAAAGAGATGCACGTAGCCTTATGATCTAATCTCTGGAAAATTTGGGTGTGATATGGTAGGATTACTTATCAAGCACTACTCAGTACATTGCATTTTGAAAATTACGACTTCTTTATTTGTGCTCATCTCCCTTCTCTTTTGCATCAGCATTTTTTTCCTGATATTTTCTTCATATGCAACTTGTTTTTAGTACCATTTATTTCCGTTTTGCATATTAGCCTCACGATAAATATCCATAAAAACAAAATCGGTTAATTTTCTGTTAACTTCAGAGATGCACACTTCTACCGATGTTAGGCCATCTGGAGCAGAGAATCTGTTTCTCACTTCCAATTTGAAGATACTATTAAGAGGTTTTCTACAGTTGGTCATGCCAATACATTTTGTTTATTTTATATGCTTGCAGCGTTCGAGTTTAGTGTTCAGGTGCATCTTACATCTCACCGTTATATGGACACTACCTGTTCAGCACATTGCAGTCCTCGATGAAAATTTCTTGTTACACATAATAAAATCGTTTTCAATTGTCTTCTGATTGGGATACCCCCGAGTCCATTTCCTATGTGACTTTTTCTTGAAAAAGAATTTCATGACGAAAAACCTATCTGCCTCTGCAAATTCTACGAGGGTATTTCAAAGTTAGTTTCTGTTGCTGTGACAGAATTTATCTACCGAAGTTTCATTCTGTCCCTGTTGCGCTACTTATACATTGAAATCACCTATAATTATCTCAAAGTGCTGCTATGCTTTGTTACTTAGATGTCGAATTTCCTCTTAAAATATTCAGTTTCTTCCTCAGCATGGCTTACGGTAGGTGCACAAGCAATAATAATCTGAGTCTGGTACCTGTTTGCGAGTTGGATAACAAGTCGCGGAGCTGTGTCCGTCCGAGGAACTTTCAACGTGTAGAACAGGGGTTGCCAAGCTTTTTTACGCTTTCCAAACGTAGGTTGAAGAAGAGTATATGCTCCAGCTTTGTACGTCCGTCTGTCTTTCCGCACGACAACTCGCTTAAAAGAGGTTCGATTACGATGAAATTTTAGTATGAGGTAGGGAACCACCTGGGGATGAATCCTATTGAAAATGGACGAAATGGAGTGAAAGGTCACGACATAGGAGCGGGATTCATTCCACTGCCCTTATGAGACTTAATTTGTTTAAAAATAGTCGATTTCGATGATATTTTAATATGTTGTAGGGGACTACCTGGAGACAAAACCTATTGAAAATGGGCGATATCGGGTCAAAGGTCAGGACATGGGAGCGGGATCCATTCCATTTCCCTTATGCGTCATAACGTACGTTAAAATGCTTCTATTACGACAAAACGTTAGTATGTTTTTTCGGAGTTACGCTGAACCCGTTCTGTTGGATATCATTGAAAGGGCGTCAAAGGTCAGGACACAGGAGCGAGATTTATTCCACAGCCATTATCCTCATAACGTGAATAAAATGCTTCTATTGCCACAAAACTTTAGTATGCTGTTCCGGAGGTATACTGAACCAATTCTGTTTAATATCATTGAAATGTGTCAAAGGTCAGGACCCAGGAACGAGATTAATTCCACAGCCATTATCCTCATAAGGTAAGTAATAACTTGGGTAATGATTTCTGGTATGTCGGAAAGCGTATCATAATCAATGCATTGCATGATTTTCCTAACTTGTTTAAAATTGGGCAAGTAAATTCTTGGAAATCATTTGAAAGGCCACCGTCACCAACATAAATATTGACACCTATTATCAGCTAAAGGGATGTAAGGTCAGGTGATGCGTAACATCACAGCCTCTCCTTGACAAATGTCAACCCCGCCTTCTCGTGGTACATCCTGTTCCCACTAAAGGGGCTCTGACGACCGCCAATAGCGATATAACTATACCATCGGGATTAGAGTAAATGCTATCCCACACTCACCAACCCGCTTGGCCAGCGTGGTGAGTTATGGTCAAACCCCTCTAAAATGACTTCCACAACTTAAATCTTGGCCCTCAGTCTCCGGCAGCTGGAATGTACCTGGCCAAGGCAGCGGCAAGTGCGACATGAAGGCAGAGGGTGCTAAGAATCCCCGGAGGACCGGACTAGGCTGCCATCTGATGCTGACCTTGGCTACGTATAACGGAAGCTCCTATCTTCTGATTCAAGGCTTCTTGAATTGGAAGAGGAACTACAAAGGATCAAGTGGGACATCGTCGGGCTAAGTGAGGTAAGGAGAAAAGGAGAAGATCTCATTGAACTGAAAAGTGGACATCTCTTCTACTATCGTGGGACAGATACTGGCAGAACTAGTGGTGTTGGATTTATAATAAACAAGAAACTAAATGGATAAAGTTGTAGAAGTTGAAAGTTCCTCTGACAGAGCTGCACGACTCGTTATCCAACTCTCGAGAAGATACCAGGCTCAGATTATTCAAACTTATGCACCCACCACAAGTCATGCTGAAGAAGAAATTGAAGAATTTTATGAGGAAATTCGACATCTAAATAATAAAGGCAAGCAGCACTTGAAGATAGTTATGGGATATTTCAATGCAAAAATAGGGCAACGGCAACAGAATGAAACTTCAGTAGGTAAATTCGGTCACGGCAACAGAAACCAGCGTGGAAATACTCTCGTAGAGTTTGCAGAGGCAGAAAGGTTTTTCATCTTGAACTCCTTTTTCAAGAAAAAGCCACACAGGAAATGGACATGGAGACATCCAAATGGGACGACAAGTGAAATTGATTTTATTATGTGTAACAAAAAAATTCGTCATAGAAGACTGCAGTGTGCTAAACAAGTTCAACACAGGCAGTGACCATAGATTGGTAAGATGTAAGATGCACCTCAACACTAAACTCGAACGTAGCAAGCTCATAAGACAAACAAAATGTATTGACATAACCAACCTTAAAAAACACCATAATACCTTCAAATTTGAACTGAAGAACAGGTTCTCTGCTTTAGAAGGCCTAACATCGGAAGAAGTGGATATTTCTGAAGTTAACAGAAAAGTAACCAAAGCTCTTATGGAAACAGCAATAAAATTAGCTGGGTCTAAGAACAAATTGCATGTGAACAAATTATCAGGAAAAACCAAAATGTTGATGCAAAAAGAAGAGTGATGAGGACAACTAAAGAAGATGTGACTTCCAAAGTGGAATATATAGAGCTATGCAAGGCAGTACGAAAAAGTATCACTGAAGACGTAAGGAAACTCAACTGTGAACTAGTAAGGAAAGCAATTGAAAACAACCAAAGCCTAAAGATAGCAAAGAGACATCTCAGTAAGGGAAAAAAACAGATTATGGCACTGAGAAAAGAAGATGGTTCTGTAACAAGAAATAGAGGCAAACATTTGACATAAGTGAAAGATTTCTACTCCAAATTATATGAAAGGGATGATGCATGTACTCCAGATATCGTGAAAGGCACCAGTACCAGAGTTATTCCAGTCCTTCCAGAAGAAGTTGCACATTCAATCAAGAACAGGAAGCAAGAAAAGCTCCAGGAGAAGATGGAATTACTGTAGACATCATACAAGAAGCAAGTGGAGAAATCGAAACAGTACTCGCCCAAATTTTCACTCGATGCCTTAATGAAGGGAAAATTCCTGAGGATTGGAACAACGCTACAATGATCTTGCTACATAAAAAGGTGACATTGAGGATCTCAGGAACTACAGACCTATCAGCCTCCTATCAGTGGTTTATAAAATCTTCACTAAGGAAGTTCTTTCACACCGCTTGAAGGTGACACTGGACATGGCTCAACCGAGAGAACAAGCTGGATTCAGCAGTGGCTACAGCACAATAGATCATATCCACGTACTGAGAGAACTAATTGAAAGAGCGAGGGAATATGAACTTCCATTGTGCATGGCTTTTATCGATTATGAAAAAGCCTTTGATTCGGTGAAACCATCAGCAGTTGCAATGGCTCTGAAATCCTGCGGTATTGAAGATGCATACATTAATATTATTAATAACACCTATGAAAATGCAAGTGCAAAGATTCGGCTGTTTGAAAATACAACACACATAAAAATTGGAAAAGGAGTGAGACAAGGTGACACCATATCTCCGAAGCTCTTTAATGCCACATTGGAAAATATCTTTCAATCACTGAACTGGGAAAACAAAGGGATAAAGATTAATGGAGATTATCTAAACCACCTTCGTTTTGCTGATGACATAGTCATTTTTGCAACTACCCCATCAGAGCTACAGAGTATGATCCAGGAACTTGCTTGACAAGAGTAAAGAAGTGGGATTAAAAATGAACTTTCAGAAGACAAAAGTGATGTACAATTCTTTTTCCAGAAATGAAGATTTATCGATTGATGGAGAAAAGCTGGAGATAACAGACACGTACGTTTATCTTGGACAGCAGATATCAAGTGAGGGTCACATTGATGAAGAAATTAATCGACGTACAAAACTTGCCTGGAGAGCTTTTGGAAGAAACAGCATAATTTTCAAGAGCAATATGCCATTATGTCTTAAAAGAAAAGTGTTTGATTAATGCATCCTTCCAGTGCTTACGTATGGTGCAGAGACGTGGACCTTAGCTAAAAGAGACATACAAAGGCTGCAGACAACTCAAAAGCAGCATGGAGAGGTGCATGCTTGGTGTAAACCAGGAGAGATAAGAAGAGGAACTCGTGGATCCGAAAAAATGACAAGAGTGGAAGCCATCATGATCAGAGTTAAATCCCTGAAATGGGAATGTGCTGGACATACTGCCAGAAGGACAGACCATCGTTGGACAGCCGAAATTTTAGATTGGATTCCAAGGGACAGGAAAAGACCCAGAAGAAGACCACATGGGAGATGGGTGGATGAAATTCGAAAGTATGCGGGAGTGACATGGAGGAGACTGGCACAAGACAGACCGTTGTGGAGGAAACTTGGGGTGACCTTCGTCCAGCAGTGGATTGATAATGGTTGACAATGATGATGATGATGATTATCAGCTAAAAATGGGGTTATTTTATATATTTTTGTAAAATATTGAAACCTATATACATTTTTAAACAGTCACTTTATTTAATCATTCACATAATATTAAAATTATTATTATGAAAAAAATAAACTGAATTGTTATAATAAAACTTTCTTTTTTAAAAGAAATTAAAGAGACAAAATTAATTAAAAAATTAAAGTTCCTATGAAATTTACACACTGCAACACTAATGTGGTTTACGAACCTGCTTTTAACGTTAAAAATTTTTCAATGTAGGATGTAATTCTAGATATACTTAAAAGAAGCATCTCACCAAGGTGTGCATCTGTGATAGTCGAACGAAATTTACTTTTTACAACATTCATGGATGAAAACGTTTGTTCACAAATGTATGTGGATCCGAATCTGCAAATGAACCTCAGAGCAAGGTCATGAAACTCGAGAAAGTGTTCTTAAGGGACGTATTTCCAGAATTCAATCAAATTAGGAGCAGTGGGTGATTCACATTGTTCTTTAAACTTAACACTAAGTCCTGAGCGAGTTTGAATTTCTAATATTTCGATTTGCATTGATGGGGAATATTTATGTACATCTGCCTGTGAAATACAAAATGGATTTGTGAATAAGTCTATGTTACTCCTTTCAGATTTAAAAGCAGATAATCGAGTTAAGAATGACTCGTACAAAGATACAACATCTGATTTGTGTTTTAAATAATCCCCGGTAAAATTACTGTACTTACTGACGATTTGCTGATCTATTGGGAAATGATCAAGTTTTCCTTGCTATAAATTGTTACAAAACAAATTCAACTTTAATTTAAAACTGTTAACTTCATTATATAAAAATTAAATGAATCCAGAATAAAATAAAATAAAAACAATTATTTTGTCAGTAAGAGTTAAATTAGAAAAACAAAGTTAGTGCTTGGGCTACTAGGGGGCCATTCAAAATTCAAAATGTCCTGGTGGGCCAATGTTTGTTCCGTGGGCCTAGGATTGCTCACCCCTTGGTCTAGAACATTGTCTTTCAGCTTCTGGTGTGGTAAATTCACCACCATTTGTTCTAACAGCATCTTTTCCGCGGTAGTAGAAGACATGTCCACTTCTTAGTTAAACGCTATTTCTTTTTCTTTTTATCTCACTGAACACAACGATGTCCCACTTGATCCTTTGCAGTTCATCCTCCAATTGAAAGAGCCTTGAACCAGAACGAAGAGATCACCCCTTGAATGCAGTCAAAGTCAGCCTCAGATCGGAGCCTACTCCAGTAATCCGATGATTCTTAACACCCCTGCCTTCATCCCGCACTGTCCCCGCTACCTTGGCCGGATACATTCCAGCTGCCGGAGATTGAGTGCCAAGCTTTAAGTTGTAGAATAATTTGTGAGAGGGGACGGGGGATGGGGGGGTTAATCATAACTCACCTCGTTGGTCAAGCAGGTTGGTGAGTGTAGGATATCATTTTTTCTAACCCCGGTGGTATAGTTATACTACTATTTGTCGGTCGTCAGAGCCACTTTGGTGGGAACAGGATGAATCGCAGGAAGGCGGGGTTGATATTTCTCAAGGAGAGGCTATGTGTTTGCGTATATACACTGCTGGCCACAAAAAAAGTCGCGGTGTGAATGAAAACATGCAAATACCGAGAGGACATGACTGGAAGATTTGCATAATGCTGCTGCCAATTCAACCTTTAAATGGAACGAGATAAGTGCGCAGCTCATCAGTCTAAGCGATCATGGTGGAAGACATTATACGCGATCGCGAAAAAGGTGTAACAGAGTTCACAAAGGACAAAATTATTGGCCTGCGGCAAGGGCAGAAGAATTGCAAAGAGATTGCTGAAACCACTTACACCGGATTACGAATTGTCCAAAGAATTATTAAATCGTGGAATGATGGCGGTCAAGCATCAACATTGCGGAAAATGTGTGATCGGAAAACTGTCCTGAATAATCGTGACCGAAGATCATTAAAACGCTTAGTGAAATCGCATCTTAAAAAAAGGACACTAGAACTCACAACCATGTTCAATAGTGGAAGCAATACCATTTCCACACGCACGATGAGATGGGAACTTCAAGGACAGGGATTAAACAGCTGTGTTGCAAAAAAAAAAAAACCATTAGTTAGTGAGAGTATCGGAAAAAAGACTCCAATTCGCCACGGAACATAAAGATTGGACTGCTGAGCAATAGAGGAGAGTCATGTGGCCTGATGAGTCAAGGTATTATACTCTGTTCCAACATGATGGACGCATCAGGGCTCGAAGGGAACCGCATGAAGTGTTGTACCCTTCCTGTACTATACCCACTGTACACGCCCCAGGAGGAAGTGTTCTGATCTGGAGCTGTTTCTGTTAGGCTGGTCTAGGCGCAGCAACACTATGCTGCAATAAAATGAAGTCACCTGAGTATCTCATCATACTGAATGACCACCTTATTCCATCAATGGAATTTTTCTTCCCTGAAGGCAATGACCTGTTCTAGGACGACAATGCCACGATTCATCGCCCTAAAATTGTGAAGATTGTTTTGAGGAGTACGAGGCATCATTCGCACGCTTAAATTGACCACCACAAAGTCCTGACCCCAACTCTATTGAGGGTCTGTGGGATATACTGGAGAGGAATCTAAGGAGTAACTACACTCTTCGCCATCAACCAAGGATCTTCGCGGAATATTACTGCAAAGCTGGCCACAGATCCGTGGGGAGAGAGTGCATAAACTCATAGACACAATGCTACGCCGAATGAGTGCTGTAATTCATGCTTAAGTACTAACATGCACGACTTTTTATTTCGCCAGGCAGTGTACATATAAATACTCTATATGCACACACACTGAGTGATCCCAGAATTATGGCCACCCCTATCAAAAGTGAATGCGGTCCGTTTCCCACGTGATTTCCGAGAGGGCGCAGTTAGTCGACCGACGTAGCATATTAAAGGAGTGAGTGGAGCTGCAGGTAGTAAAATTCGGAGCGTGATGGGTAAAAGATAGGATTTATTTGACTTTGACAAAGGACAGATTGTGGTAGCTCAGAGAACAGGTGTTTCGATTTCCCAAACGGCTGCACTGGTGGTTTCTTCGCGAGCTGTCATACTTAAAGTGTATCAGGACTGGCGTGAAAATGGTCAGACAACGACCCATACGCAAAAGTTCACAGGACAACGAAAGGTTGATGTGAGAGTTTTGCGCTGGGTCCGACGATTCTTTCGAGCCAACAGATGCAACACTGTTCAACAGTTGACTGCCCAATACAACAGAGGTCAACCCGAAACGGTATCTGCCATGACCATGATTTGCACCCTCGCACGTATAACTGCAGACGACCCCAACGACATCCTCTCTTAACCACGGTTCATCGAAGCAAAGGGAGTCCAAAGATCATGCAAATTGGACGTTAGATGAATGGGAAAAGAGTGTGCTGCTCTGACGAGTCGCATTTTTACGCCCACTCCGTGGATGGTAGTGTGCGTATTTGGCGCAAGCATCATCAGGCACTCGATCCATTCTGCATTGGTCTCCACAGTACAAGGCGGTTGTATGGTGTGGGGCATGTTTACCTGACAGAACCTTGGACCACCGGTGCACGTGGAACATTGTATGACTGGTGACCTCTATCGGAAGTTGTTTTCTGACTTTGTTGACCCAGCAATGCTGCACTTTTTCTTGAATGGCAACGGTGTCTTCCAAGAGAACAATGTCCCGAGCCACAGGTTCAATGTTGTGCAAACAGAAACAAGTTCCGATTTCCAGCATATTGATAGACCTACGAACTCACCCGATATCAATCCCATAGAACACTTACGGGATACTATAGAACCGCATACAAGGCGTCTGGTTATACCAGTCACCTCCATGTGTGCGCTAAAGGTCACAGCTTGGTGCGGGATACCTCCCAACTGCTTCGGGCCCTTCAGCATTTTATTGAACCGATGCCACGTTTATAGCATATACAGTATACACTGAAGACCAATTGAATTAGATACAGCTGGTGTTATGCAAATGTGGCGCTGTGGACAGCCCTGTAAACGGAAACGACATGACGTATGCAGCGATCCGACAATATAAGGAGTGATGCGACGGGAATCAGTAAGAGTCGGACGCAGTTTGGGTAAGACGAAGGATCTAAGCGCATTTGATCATGGGAAAATTGTCGGGACCCGACGAATGAGTCACTCCATCTCGGAAGTCTTCTAGGCACAGGAATTTTCACCAGTCACTGAGACACGGGTGCACCGTGAGTACATCGTATCAGGTAAAACCATCCCTGCAAGAGCCAACTGCCGTGGACAACAGCGTGTGGATGAGCAGGGGAATGGTCGGCTATCTCGCATTGTAACAGCGGATAGACGGGCCACAGTGCAAGAAATCACTCGGCAATTTAAAGCTGGTGCACAAAAAAGTGTAAGCAACCACACCATCCAGAACCATCTCATCGCAATAGGGTACAGAAGCCATCGTCCCACGAGGGTACTGCTGCTGACCGCACATCACAGGGTGCGAAAATTAGCATGAGCGCTGTAACATCGCCACTGGACCCTAGACCTGTGGAAAAACGTGGCCTGGACTGGTGAGTCCAGATTCACGTTGGTACATGAGGATGGCAGGATACGAGTACGTCGCAAACCACATGAAGCAATGGGGCCTTCTTGCCAGCAGGGTACTCTTCAAGCTGGTGGGGGTGGCATTCGCGTCTGGAGACTTTTAACGTGGACTGATCTGGAACCCCTGGTACGCGTGACATCGTCCCTCACAGGTCAACGTTACCGGGATATCCTGGCCGACTATTAGGTTATATTTGTGCGTCTTCAATATCCCACTGGGGACCTCATCATGCAACAAGACAATGCACAGTGCCATCTCTCCCGAAATGTATCCGAATGGTTGGATGAACACTCCACCGAGGTGACCTCGCATCCTTGGCCAGTTAGGTCATCTGACCTCAATCCCATCGAGCACATCTGGGATGCCATCGAGAGAGATGTTCGAGGCTCTGACCCCCTCCACCAAATCTTCGTGAACTGTGGGTGCTTGTTCAGGGGTCGTGCATCCGTATGGTTTACCAACGCTTCCGGTGTCTTGTCGTGTGGGGACAGTTCAATAGAGCAACGATGTACAATTGTAAAAGCAGGTCAATAGATCAACGATGTACAATTTACTGACAAGGATTTCCATAATCTCCTCAACAACAAGAATGCTCTCTGAGGGAGCTTGTGGCTCCGCAATTGGCTGGTGATGAACACGCTGATGGACGCGTAAGGACTTCCGTCTGGCAGCACTGTACCTCTTACGGCGATGACGGTGCTTTCTTGTACCTGATCAACATGGTCAACGACTCGGCAAATTGACCAATCAGCTTCTCCTTTTTTTTTTTTTTTTTTTTTTTTGATTGGAGGTTTAACGACCATTGTGAGCAACTCAATGGGCTATAAGCAATAGCCCGTCCCTACTTTAGGGTCACTTGTTTCAGGGAAGGGAGAGAACCAGCGCCGTAAGACAAACACAACATCCATGCCTCACCGGGATTCGAACCCGGACCCCTTTCGGACGAATGATCAGAGGCCATCGCCTTAGACCACTGCGCCACCGGGGCGGCCCAATCAGCTTCAAGGAGGGCTAAAATCTTTTCTATCAAACGCGTTTGTCTGGTGACAGTGTTGGCTTCAAGATGTGCGATGTAACTTTGGTCCTTGTCTATTCCGCAGCAGCCCTCAACGCGCCGTTGCTTTGTTAATTGAAGAAAAAATATAAAAAATACACATTTAATTCAAAAATCACAAAAGGCTTGAGTCCCGCCTTTTCCGAAGATGATCTTCACTAAATTCGTTTTAGATTTCATGATGGAAGTCATTGCATCCCTGAATTTTGCATGGTGGCTGTTAGCAGTGACGGTATCACAATATGTATGAAAACGCATTAAGTGTTACACAAAAGTTAAGATGGAAATGAAAATGAAATACAGTGTTAAGAATATTAAAAATGTTGTCTTCTTTACTGTACATGGCAGAAAAACTGCGGTGTATCCGCAGTAGGGTTTTCACGGTGGCCAACGATTGTTTTTTTAAATAATGTTTGCTCTAAATTTTACTCCCAATATCCATTCTGCTTTAGTAGTTTTGAGAGTTACTATTCCACATACAAATACAAGTATAGCTTTAGCTAGTCACAAAAATAAGTTTGGCGTAACAGATAGCATGCTCGAACGGTAATCGGGAGATGCGGGTTCGATCCCTTCTCCATTGATATTACGTGTGAAACAGCAATTGCAGTCAATTCAGCAATGTCTGATTGCTGTGTTAATTATCATGACGTATTTGCCATGTATTATGAGAAGAATATTTCTTCCACACTATATAATTTTACCAAATATTAACTATTCTCGTTTTTCCGGCGAATCATATCCAGTCAGCAATGTTCATTTTAGCTCACGGCTAATAGCTCCAGAATCTATTTTAAGAAAATTACGAAGTAAACTCTGTATCTCAAAGTAACGTTGCCCACCTGATTGTCAGAAATTACTAAGTATCTTGGTGCTTTTTCTTGTTTCGGAAATCCTTATTTCCAACAGGATATAAAAAGGAAGAGAGATCGTTCCATTTAAGAATCAGTTTGTATCGCTTCTTCTTTTTGTGTTAGTTAGCTCTTAGGCGAAAACAGAACAGAAAGGAAGAAGGTCTTGTCGAATTCTCTCTGCGGAAGGAAACAAAGATAAGACAATTTGGCATGGATCCATCTCACGTGAAAGGAGGACGCACGGGTAAAAAAAAACTGAAGACATCACGGCAGGAAAAACTGTTTTGTTAGCGGACAGTTGCTAAGAAAGAGAAGTGTTAATTGTAGAAGACAATACAGAAAGACGATGGAATTTTAAATTAGTACTGCGTGCACGCTATTCCAAAATGAGCTGTAGAAAATCAAAGAAATGTTTCTATATAAAAGTCTGTGACGGTACTCAGACTTTCGTAACTTTATGTTCCTGATCTCAACAAAACGTTTTTTGTAAATCATGTATCATTTTAAAATTTGCACGGAGCCAACGTTCAAGTGATGTTATATTTTAACTCAAATTAATGAATCTGTTCCTGACTAAAGAAATACCGCTTGGGATTTGCTGTTTTGAATATAACCAGTCAACAGATTTCATCATCACTTATCCATACAGATTAATATTTATTCGACGATGGAATGTATAAATAGCATTTGTTTGCTTCAAAGCTAATTCAATATATTTTTCAAGATCTGAGAACTAATTAAGTCTGTATTATATGAAACATTTGGAACAAGAAAGTGTACTTTACTCAACGAAAAATGTATGTCTCTCAATATAGATGTAGCAATGGCAGTTATCCCTGTTGTGAAAACACAAGTTTGTCCGCAACGGAATCGCATCCCTGTTCCTTCACTCCGGAGTAAGTCGCTCTCCCAACCGAGCTACGCGGACAGAATGTCTCGCTGCAGATTTGTCGTCTTGACACATGTTTTCAAATCTGTAGTACGTGACACTGTCCAAAGTTATGTTTGATTAATTTTCTCAAAATATTGACGGTGACCTTTCAAAAAGCGATAGAATCCAATTTACATATTCCCTTTGGCGAATGTTCCTGAAAAATGTTATCAACACTGAATGCGAACGTGCTGTACGAGGAAGATTTCAGCAAATATACAATGTTTAATATACATGTCAGTGAAGCGATGAAAGATTTCCGTCTTTAGCACGATTTAATGATTAAAGGATGAGAAATATATACAATTAAAAACAATTAGAAATATGAGCACTTTCGAGGCAGCGGCTGCCTCTTCTTCAGATGTAATAAATAGATACACATTTAATCTATATATAATATAGATCATTGCATTGTGGGAAGCATGGTAAGTTAGCCAATAGTAATCTACATGCGTCAAAAATGTTGCGTATACTGTTGGCCTACTGGTTTGAAGAAGAAAACATGGAAATATATAATAGAAATAAATGGTGTAGGGTGAACATTCAATTTTAAGTTTATATTACAATTTATAATTTACATTTTTAATAAGGGATTTCCAAACGTTATGTAACTCATAGGGGGCATGTTCATTACAACATTGCTCACCGGAGGCCTCTATATACACACTTTCAGCAATTAAAAGATCACCAGGTTTACGCAGCAGTGTCGAGAAAATTAATAAAATATTACCGAATTATTTTCTAGATACTCACACTGGTAAAGTGTTTACAATGTGAGTTACCTTTAGTACAAATAAGTATAAAATATGTGACATCTTTCCGAATCTCTATGAAACGTTATGCCCGTGGTACACTGCAGAATCAGTAACTACAATTAGTTTTAACCGCAGGCCTTAAAAACAGCCATTTTTTGGAAATATGTTTACCCGAGGGAATAAATGACCAATTACACCTAAGCCAAAACATAATAAATATCAAAATATTTCTGAATTAAAAAACATACTAGAATTATATACGTAAATGACCTTTCAAAATGTATTTTCCTGATTCTTCGAGATATGCAGTCACAAATGGTGAGTCTACCGTAAAAGAAAGAGTTAAAATTAGAAACTTTCTTTACAGACGTAGAAATTAAAAAAATGAAGCCTTTTCGTTAAGTGATGGTCCCATTTGGACTCATAAATGGCAATTATTGCGAATATGTTAAGTGTTGGATGGTATGGTATTATGCATCAATGAACCATTATATTATGACCACCACCAGCCTAGAAAAATGAGCGCGCCTGGAGACCGAACGGGGGTGGGGGATGGGGAGGTGAAGTTCACAAAGCAGTATATATACAACCCGAGGACCGGCTTTCGGTTAGTAGAGTGTTCGGAGTCACAATGGTAAAAGCTGCCGATTTATCGGAGTTTGATAAAGGACAAGTTGTGATGGCACGGCGGCTCGGAACTACGATCTCGGATTGTTCACGTACCGCTGTAGTGAGTGCGCATAAAAAGTGGTGCACAGATGGACACACGACGAGCCGTCATCCAGCCGTGGACTGTCTGCAACTCATTGATGCCAGAGAGAAGCGGAGACTGTCGGGCATTGTTCACAACGACCACAGAGCCACAGTGCGGCAAATCACCCCCCCAGCTACAACAGTGGCGATCAAGGGATTTGTGTCACCGGACACAGTTCATCGCAGCCTTCTGCGCATGGGCCTACGTAGCCGAAGATCAAGCCGAGTTCCCATGCTCAATGCACGTCATCGCCAACAATGCACGAAATGGGCCCAAGATCATCGAGATTGGATCGTGGATGATTGGAAGAAAGTGGGCTAATCTGACGAATCAAGATTCCTGGTGCATCACGTAGACGGCCGAGCGTGGATACGCCGATTACTAAGGAAGGCAATGGCACCTGGATGCATTGTTGGGCAGAAAAAGGTCGGCGGCGGCGGTGTTATGCTGTGGGCGATGTCTTCTTGTGACACTTTAGACCCCATTATCTCAATAGCACACTCCTTGACAGCTGTCAGGTATCTGAACATCTTTGCGGGCCAAACGTCATGGCAACTGAGTTCTCTGCTGGCGATGGCCATTAGCAACAGGATAATGCGCCATACTACACTACCAGAATCGTCAAGGAGTGTTTCCAGGAACATGCTGGTGACTTTCTCTTAATGCCCTTGCCTCCAAATTCACCCGACATGAACCCAATAGAATATTTCTAGTTCAACTTAGAAAATCGGGTTCGCGCAAAAGCCCCCCCTGGAAATGTACGAGAAATGGAGGACCTGCTGTTAACGCTATGGTAACAGATGCCCCAGGATACTTATCGCCACCTCATCGAATCAATGCTTCTCCGAGTGGCAGCTGTTTTGCTGGCGAAAATGGGTCCTACAACATGTTAGGTAGATGGTCATAATATAATGGCTCATCAATATACAGGAACGTAACAGAATTTAATTTTGTGTAAAATTCGTTGTATAAACCCAGTTAAATTAATTTGAAAATGTTCAACAGCAAAAAGAGTATGTCCTTTGTGAAATAAAATGTCGATGCGCTCTTTTTCACATTACTTGGTATCGTATCGAACCAGTTAATGTGGCAGCAATAAAAAGATAAAAACAGATTCAAACAATCAGCAATTATTCGCCATAAAAATAATAGAAAGGAATTTAGAATAAACCACAACGAGTAAAAGAAAGAGATCTTCTAATGACACTCACAGTAATGAAGGCTAACACGGATCCCCAATTCAGCAAGTACCAAGCGCGAAGTGTTCGCTAGCATGTCTGCCAAATACCTCTGCTATATTTTGCATTGAAATTTCCAATCGTATTTAATTGAATGTCATTTTAAACGTTTACCTATTATTTAATTATGAAGCACATACGAAAAGTGAATTTATTTCAAATGGCAAAATGTAGCCGAAGTCAGAGCCTGCCCGAAAGAGCTGAAAACCCCTCTGTTATCCGTTTGTGCTAACTTTGAAAGCTGAAATCGCCTTTCATAACATGTGATACTGAATATGCCGTGGAGAATATTTTCAATTTTCTTTAAATTTAGTTCACGTAGGTACGCGAAAGAAAGCTCTCTTCAGAATAAACAAAAATCTTATTCGTATGTGACACCACGTTTTCCTGAAAATATAACCGGGTTTCTGTTGAAAAGTGATTCTTCTTGAAGCCGTTATTGCATTTAAATGAGATGACTTCAAATAGCTGTGAAAGTGTCAGTTTTCAAGTCCCTTATACTGTATGTAACCAAAAGGATCACAATGGAAACAGAAAAGAGCAAGCTTGAATAGAACATAATACCACCTGCTTTTATATTCACTAGCATTTAAAAAAATATGCCGTACTGCGCATTCTGAAACCACTTGCATATTCCAAAACCAAGTGATGCAATCGTATGGAATAAGGCATTTTCAGTTAACAGAAGTCGTATCACTGAACTTCGGTATTATTTCCCCACAGAATTAACGATCTTAAAAATGAAGAAATGCACGTTTAGCGAAACATTTCTGTTTGTTAAGTGCATCACTTGGAATGAAGCTACAAACTCTTGAAGTTATTGTTACTTATATGCTAATTTTAAATAACTTTTGATAATACGAAAATAAAAAACAGTTTGTTTACTTAAGGTGGACGTCAAGTAATTTTGCTTCCTATACTTCCAACGGAAAAACGTCTGTACCCATTTTCTTCACAATTAATGTGTTCCCAAGGATGAAAATTTGAACATGGATTAAAATAACTTCATATTATGACTTGGAATACTTAATATTTTCTGAAACACAATCGTATTATATGAAAAATCAATAACTTTTCCTTTGGTGGCGTTGAACCCAGAAAAAAGATGGCGCGACCTGTAATTTGATGACGTCAGTAGACAAACAAATGTTGGATTGCATAATTATGGTTATGTTTTAGAAAATATTAAGTATTCCAAGTTATAAAATGAAGCTATTTTAATCGATATTTAAATTTTCATCCTTGGGAACGCATTAATTGTCCGGAAAAAAGATGGCGCGACTTGTAATTTGATGACGTCAGTAGACAAACAAATGTTGGATTGCATAATTATGGTTATGTTTCAGAAAGTATTGAGTATTTCAAGTTATAAAATGAAACAATTTTAATCGATGTTAAAATTTTCATCCTTGGGAACGCATTACTTGTCCAGAAAAAAGATGGCGCGACCTGTAATTTGATCATGACGCTGCCCCGGTGGCGCAGTGGTCTAAGGCGATGGTCTCTGATCATTCGTCCGAAAGGGGTCCGGGTTTGAATCCCGGTGAGGCATGGATGTTGTGTTTGTCTTACGGCACTGGCTTTCTCCCTTCCCTGGAACCAGTGACCCTAAATTAGGGACGGGCGACTGCTTATATCCCATTGAGTTGCTCACGGTGTCGTTAAACCTCGAATCAAAAAAATAAAATAAAATAATAATTTGATGACGTCAGTAGACAAACAAATGTTAGATTGCATAATTATGGTTATGTTTTAGAAAATATTTAGTATTTCAAGTTATAAAATGAAGCTATTTTAATCGATATTTAAATTTTCATCCTTGGGAACGCATTAATTGTCCGGAAAAAAGATGGCGCGACTTGTAATTTGATGACGTCAGTAGACAAACAAATGTTGGATTGCATAATTATGGTTATGTTTCAGAAAGTATTGAGTATTTCAAGTTATAAAATGAAACAATTTTAATCGATGTTCAAATTTTCATCCTTGGGAACGCATTACTTGTCCAGAAAAAAGATGGCGCGACCTGTAATTTGATCATGACGCTGCCCCGGTGGCGCAGTGGTCTAAGGCGATGGTCTCTGATCATTCGTCCGAAAGGGGTCAGGTTTGAATCCCGGTGAGGCATGGATGTTGTGTTTGTCTTACGACACTGGCTTTCTCCCTTCCCTGGAACCAGTGACCCTAAATTAGGGACGGGCGACTGCTTATATCCCATTGAGTTGCTCACGGTGTCGTTAAACCTCGAATCAAAAAAATAAAATAAAATAATAATTTGATGACGTCAGTAGACAAACAAATGTTAGATTGCATAATTATGGTTATGTTTTAGAAAATATTTAGTATTTCAAGTTATAAAATGAAGCTATTTTAATCGATGTTCAAATTTTCATCCTTGCGAACGCATTAATTGGGAAGAAAATGTGTACAGAAGTTTACGCACTGGAAGTGTAGGAAGCAAAATTACTTCCACCTTAACTGCCAATTTCAACCAAAGTTTAATGTTGAGGGACACATTACGGCCAAAAATCATCGGTTTAATTATTTTTGAATTATTGTATACTGAAATAATGACGCATTAACGGTACATTGAAAAATTTAGTTTCCTTTAAAAATCGAAATGGGCTTTTTATTCGTATATTATTATGATATTGCTAGTTTTACTAAATTCCAGCATCCTCCTATTCTAAAAAAAAGTAACTGCCTCAGCCGCCACCGCCACTGTTTTAGAAATTTCGGGACACTCGCGCTTTCCTAGCTCGCAGCGCAAAAAGTACTGAACACACACATATGAAATGTACATCGGTTGTAGAGAATTGTTTGGAGAAGAAGCTGAAATAAACAGCTTTTCGATTCTTGCGATACTTCAAGATTTATTGTATTTGAAAGTTAAGGTAAGCAAAAAAGTGCTATCAGTTCGCGTTCCGGACACACTAACACCAACAAAACCACGAAACTTTGTAGGTATGTAGGGCCATGACCGAATTTTTACACCTCGCCGTCCTTTTTTCGATTTAGTTTACGAGAAATTAAATTTTTTAATTTAACACAGTTCTTAATTTTGCGATGAGATCCATTAAAAAAACGGATATATGACAAACTATAAATCATAACGCATTGCAATTTTTACTGCATAAACTCACAACTATAACCCCTCTTTTAAAAAAAAAATTAAGAAAAATAATTTCTTGATTTTTAAGAATTTTTAAAGACGCAAAAGAAAGGAACGAACGGGTTCCTCTATCTTCAACGGTAACCACACAGTAAAGTTCTGGACCCGTGCCCTGCTGCCATGGTGACGCAGCTAATTTTAGCATTCTCTTCTTATTGGGTGAAAGGACAGGCTACAATCAAACTGGTAATGACGCAATGCTTAATGACGTAGCAACGCTTTTTAAAATTCAGCGTTTTCCGCTGACATAAAATAAAATAAAATAAAAATGGTGGCTATGGAACATTTCTCTGATTGAAATTTTTGCGAATTGTTCGACTACATGGCCTGGAGATTTGAAAGTTGTCATGTTGATAGGTCATAATAATGTCCGAATACCTAGAAGAGTCTAGAAAAAAATTCAAAATGGCGGCTTTGGAACATTATCTTCTTGAATTCTTCGCGAATTATTCGAACACTTCTCAATAACCTTGAGATCAGAAAATTGACATACTGTTTGTCCTTAAGATCTGGATACCTAAAGAAGTCTAAAAACCAAACAGTTCAAAAGGGAGGCTTAGCTTTACTGTTGAAAATGTTGATACGTTTAAAGATAATTATGCCAGAAACGTTGAAATGCTGTAAACATTCCATTAAATTTTGATTTAAAATTAAGGGGCGCCAAAGCCAGATCGGTTTCACACCAAACCGTATGCATTGACGTAACGACTCGGTTCTAAATCGTGAAACAATTATGAATCTTAAATTACTTTTCTTTCCCTTAATTCCTATTCCTTTCTTTAATTTTATATTCAAAAAATTATAGATTCACCGTTCGGAGATCGGGGGCATAACTGCTAGTTAGTCTAAAAATAAGCAACATATATACCGATGAGCCAAAACATTCCGACCAGTGCGTCTTAATAAAAATCGAAGAAACTGCTGCGGCTTCAATTTCCATTAAGACGCACTGGTCAGAATGTGACTGAGCTTGTGAAAATAATGAAACCTTATAACTAACATCTGGTGCTGAGCCATGCTAAAGAGGACCGAAGCTTATCCCTTATTGCAGGAGCTAACTGGAGGTACACCGTGGCTGAAATCGCCGGTAATTTTAATGCTGCTTACAACACACATTAAATGGAACCCTGCTGAAAATTGACTGTGCATCGCCATTTTACTCCAAATGCCAATGCTAAAACAGAATAGCGAACTGTTACCTTGAATGATTGGAAGAAGACTGTCTGGTCCGATGAATCTCGTTTCATTTTACCACCATGTGGATGCCGGGACGCATTATCAGCGCATGGGTCATTCTATCGTCCAAGTGGTAAGAACCCTAGTGTTACGAGGGCAACCGTGTCAAAGTTGGATAAATCTCGTTTCATCGGACAACTATGTGGAGCCCCGGGCGCATTGTCAGCGCATGACAGATGGGCCACTCTGTCGCCCAAGTGGTAAGAACCCTCGAGTTACCAAGGGCAACCGTATGAACGTTGGGTCAAACTCGTTTCAACGGACAACCATATGGATCCCGGGACGCATTATCAGCGTATGACAGATGGGCCATTCTATCGCCCAAGTGGTAAGAACCCTAGAGTTACCGAGGACAACCGTAAGAAGGCTGGGTGAAACTCGTTTCATCGGACCACCATGTGGAGGCCGGGACGAATTGCCAGCGCAAGACTGATGGGTGATTCTATCGCCTTTGTCGTAAGAACCCTAGTGTTACCGAGGGTAACCGTATGAAGGCTGGATGAATCTCGTTTCATCCGACCACCATGTGGAGGCCGGGACGCATTGTCATCGCAATTCAGATGGGTCATTCTATCGGCCAAAGGGTAAGAAACCTAGGGCTACCGAGGGCAACCGTGTCAAGGCTGGATGAATCTCGTTTCATCGGACCACCATGTGGAAGCCGGGACTCATTGTCGACGCAACACAGATGTGTCATTGTATCGCCCTTGTTATAAGAACCCTAGGGTTACTGAGGGCAACCTTATTAATGCTGGATGAATCTCGTTTCATCGGACCACCATGTGGAGGCTGGGATGCATTGTCAGCGCAGGACAAACGACTCATTCTATCGACCAAGTGGTAAGAACCCTAGTGTTATCGATGGCTACTGTATGAAGGCTTGATGTATCTCGTTTCATCAGACCACCATTTGGAGCCCGGGACGCATTGTCGGCGCAAGACAGAGGAATCATTCTATATCCCAAGGGGTAAGAAACTTAGGGTTACCGAGGGCAGCCGTATCAAGGCTGGATGAATCTCGTTTCATCAGACCACCATGTGGAGGCCAGGACGCATTGTCGAGGCAAGGCAGATTACTCATTCTATCGACCAAGGAGTGAAAAACCTAAGATTACAGAGGGCAATCGTATGAAGGCTAAATGAATCTCGTTTCATCGGACCACCATGAGGAACTGGAACGTATTGTCAGCGCAGGACAAACGACTCATTCCATAGACCAAGTGATAAGAAACCTAGTGTTACATAAGGCAAACTCATGAAGGCTAAAAAAATCTCGTTTTCATCAGACCACAATGTGGAGGCCGGGACGCATTGTCAGCGTAAGACAGATGGATCATTCTATCGCCCAAGTGGTAAGATCCCTTGGGTTACCGAAGGCAACCGGATCAAGTCTGGACCACGGATATACCATCGACGGATGTACCAGCGGCCAGACAGTAAGCGGTGGATATCTACAAGCTATCGGTTAAATCACATCCTTGTTAAATGCAGAGGCCTAGGCAGCGGCAGCGATCACACTGTATGGCTCACGCTGCATACCTGTCGCTACGGGAACGACGCCGTACTCGTGTGCCACAGTTGACTGCCGGTCATCGGACATTACGCCATCACCATCAGAGCCCTGAATAGGTGGACGGGGTCCGCAACAATGTTCAGATACCTGACAGCCGTCAGGGATTGTGCTATTGGTATAATGGAGCCTAACGTCTCCCAAGAAAACATCGCCCACAGCATAACACCGCCGCGGATGGCTTGTTTCCGCCCAACAGTGCATCTAGGTGCCATAGCCACAGCTGATAATAAGCGTATCCGCGTTTGGGCGTCTACGTGACGCACCAGAAATTATGATTTGTCGAACCAGGCCGTTTTCGTCCAATCATCCACGGTCCGATCTCGATGATCTTGGGCCCATTTCATGGGTTGTTGACGATGACGTGCAGTGAGCATGGGGACCCGGCTGTGTCTTCGGCTATGCAGGCCCACGCGTCTAAGACTGCGATGAACTGTGTGCTGTGACACATTGCCCTGATCACCACTGTTGTAGCTGCGGGTGATTTGTCGCACTGTGGCTCTGAACTCTGTGAGCAATGCGCGACAGTCTCCGCTTCCCTCTGACATCAGTGAGCTGCGTACGACACACGGCTGACCACGTACCCACTACAACGGCAACTACAAGCCGCACCGTTTCCGAGATCGTTGTTCCTAGACGGTGTGTCATCACAATTAGTCCTTTATCAAGCTCCGATAAATCGGCAGCTTTTCCCATTATGACTGCGGACACTCTACTTACCGAAAGGCCGTCCTCGGGTTGTATATACTGCTATGTGAACTTCACCTGCGCTCCCGTTTGGTCTCCTGGCGCGCTCATTTCACTAGGTTGGACATAATGTAATCGACGATCGGTGTACGGTTCTTCACGTAATATCAATCATATCAGAAAACTTGAAAATTTCAGCTCCGTGAAGAGGAAATTGAACCCACATCTTCCGGTTACCGTTGGAGTATGTTATCCGTCAGCATTCTGGAACGGTAATCGGGAGATGCGGGTTAGATTCTGCTCCAGGGCGATTATATTTTCAAGATTGATATTACGTGAAGAAAAGTAAACACAGTAAATTCCGAGATATCTGATTGCTGTGCTATTTATCATGACATATTTTATATGTATTATGAGACGAATACTTCTTCCACACTACATTCTGTTCCAGAAGGGAAAAGCGCCACCTCACCGGACCGCAACCGCTCAGTCATGGTTCGAGCAACAGTTATTTGAGTTTGGAACCATTCAGTGGACGTCAAGGTCCCATTTGAAATTTCTGGAAAAACGTGGAGAGGAACATCAGATCCACGGATTCTGGGCCGACGTCTCGGACTACGTTGTGGACAACGCTGCAACAAGTGTGGCTGGCATTACTTGGTGAAGCCCACTGGCATCTGTTTGATTGATTCCTCTTTGTGAACAGTCTGTTATGTACGCTAGACGAGGACAAACACGCTATTGGGTAGGGATATCTAACGTTTTGTCCACTGACTGTAGATCTGCTGTGAATGACCTTCGAGCAAAATGCTCCTCTTTGGCAAAATATCTAGGAGCGCCCTGCTAGTTTCCTGCTGCACCAAGTGAACGGCCAGGTACCTATGCGGTCGTTTAAATGGAGAAGTGTTGGCACCAGGATAAACTGTGGGACGAAAATTAGCAGGTGGAAGAAGTATAATGCTTTGGGGAATGTTCTGCTGGAAACCCTGGGTACAGTCACTCAAGTACAGGAAACTATGACATCTACAACCTCCTAAACACTATTACGGAGTAGATACATCCTTTCATAGCAACCGCATTTCCTTCTAGTAATGCATTCTTTCGCAGGATAATGTGTCATGCCACACTGCGAAGAATGGTTCGGTAACATGAAGATTTCCAGGTTTTCCCTTGCCTCGAAAATCCCATCTAATGGAACACCCCGATCGGAGGCGGGAGAAACATGTAACTTTCAAGAGTTAAAATATCACCTGGTAGCGTTTTCGTACCAGATATCACACGAGACCTTCAGAATCTTGTGGGTTCTATACCTCGCCGGGCACGACCTATTTTGGTGGCACATAGAGTACCATTTTCATATTGGGCAGGTGGCCATAATGATGCGGCTCTTCAGTGTATATAATTTCATGACCCTAAGAAATCTATTATAAGGATTAATATACCGAACTTAATTCTCAGCTCATTCATTTGAAATATTTTCCTGGATATATTTCATAGAAATGTTGTCATTTTCCCTAGGGAAATCTTTTTTGCGTCATTTAGAACTTCTTAAACCTCAAGCAATAAATATTTATCTTTATAATTTGTAATAAATCTGGAGTTCTTCCCCAGCAAGAAAGCAAAAGCAATGACGAACACCGGAAGTGTTGCTGGTATTTTTACAAAAACATTTGCCACTTGAAGGATCTCATTAATTTTCAAAAAAGTGATTTATGATATTTTCTGTGAAATATGTGATGGAAAGAACTCAGACTTCTGTGATTAATCGCTGACTTGTCATAACTTTGCAATGAATAATTCAAAGTAGGGAATTATTTCGAATATTTTCCGCAGCAAATATTCGGAAATATTGAGATCGCTCCAATCTAAGCAAAAGCTCGAAAAATGTGGAAATCAACTTTGTTCGTTTAGCTTTTCTCCATTATCTTCGAATATTAAAAGTAACTTCCGTCCATGACCTTTCAAATGTGAAATAATGTTTTACTTATTCCATTTAAATTAAATTCACTAATAAATTTCACACTGCATACCGTTAATAAAACTCCAAAATATAGATATAAGAGTGCGCATTACGTACAACAACTGAAATTTAAAAATGCACATTTTCTTGGTGAATAACTAAATTTGACTTCCTTCAAATTAAAAGATCTTATTCTTATTGTTTTGTTTTTCTGATCATAGCTTTTAGCGTGCCAATAGTTCATCTGATTTACCGTTATTTAAGGAAAACTCAATTATTATGATTATTTCTAGGTTTGTGCCGTCAAATCACTTTATTTGTCTCTTTGCCAAAAATGATATCAAATTTTTTGTTTCAGTTAATGCTTTTGCTTCCATCGCATCCAAATAAAACATTCAATTGAATTATTTATTTTTCTCTTTCATTAATCCATTTTGTTATTAGCAACATTTACGATTCTTTCTTTTCATTTTATTTTCTGCAAGGTATTATACGACAAACAATATTTCGGGTTTTTGCTTTTGCTTGGGGGAATTTTATGGGTATAGTTTCCAAACTAGAACATAGACACAAAAGCCTTAACATCATCAATTTATTTTCTCAATGAAATGTTTTTTTTTTCTTAATCATGTTACATTTCCAGAAACTTTCTGTATTATGCTATATTTATATTGAAATCTTTTAGCATTGAGGGCTTTCTCTAGTACGTGAAGCAATGTTTCAGTGAAACGCAACGATGTGCCGTAAGAACATTCATTTAATACGTTAATTTGATTAAAAAGAGGAACTGTAGAAATAATGTCATATTTCGGTTTCTAAGAGAAAAATAAAAAAATGATGAAAATTAGCGTTCGGGAGTACGACAATAAAGATAAAAGTGTCGTTTTTCTCTCATTCTTTTATTTTTCCTCTATTGTCGTACTGCATTTTAATACGTGGTGCGACTACAAGGCGTAACATAGTTCGTTTATATGTGTTGCAGAAGAAGTTTGTCCGATTGTTAAATTTCTCGGTTAGCTCGGAGGTTCTGTTTGTCATTTTCAGATATTAACTATTGATCAACTACATAAATACAGATTTCTGGTGATGGTCCATTAACGTATTTTTACAGGAAGACACTCTAACTAGATTGCATTACGGCGTATCACTCACTCCTACGATATTCGTGGTGGGTCGGGATTTTCTGTTCCGTGGGTTCGTACAGGTTTAATGTTTAATAATATCAATGTGTTGAAATTGCGTGGGTGGAATCGTTTACCGTTGATTATTAGATCAGAGGCACGTTATCCGGTATTAAGCGAGTGCTAAGGATTTTTTTGACGGGAAATATTGGAATTTATTGCTTTATGATTTGTAAAAGAAACACATTGTAAAATTGCTTTTGTTGTTTTGACTGGACTGGAATATTTTGTTTTTATTTAGAGGGGATCAGGGGCTTGTCAGACAGTATTTCAGCCTTTCCCCCTGGTCTCTTGCTGTACATTATTTCTAACATATAATATTTGATTCATATTGACAATAGATTATTATTCTATTTAATTGAAATTAATTTTCAACGGAATGAGTTCTGTTGTTGTGCAGAATTTGTATTTATTGTGAGTGTTATTAGTTAATTTGTTGGCTGTATTTGTACAGTTAGTTTATGACTGTGGTACGTATTGTATTTTTACTGAGTATTATATTACTTTTCTATAATACTGTACGGCAGAAATTTTATAAAATAAAATAAATCAAAATAAATAAATAAATAAAAAATGCATAAATACATTATTATTTACGTGAAAACATTGGCAGTACATGATTTTTCAAGCAGGTAGAGCACTGAAATTGAATGGGGTCCTAATGTGTAGAGTCATCTCTATCTTTTTATTCTGCTACTAGCTGTCAAAAATCACAGGTATAAATTAGAATGGAATTAAATTATTTCAACAATTACGTAATCAGTGCAATGTCAAATATTTCCTGAAAATCATGAGCATTATTTCTTTATTCCTTTCGTGAATTAACGACGCATATTCCTGATTCAACCTTTATCTGGAAAAAGAGAAAAAAATTTGAATTTCACGGATTTTCCGTGCGTGAATTCAATCTTTCTAGTTCCCCTTTTTTAGGTGAATATCGAAAATTTGCCGTGTTTGAACATATGTTAACTGGAAAATTTGAATTTTCAGAATCCTTTGGACAACTCCTTTTGTGTTTTAACGAAAAATTACTGTTTTTAAGTGGTGTTAACGGAAAATTTTGTGGTTTCACAAACCTTCTGAAAAAATTCCGAAAAGAACGGTGAGTTTTAATGAACTGTTTAATTTCAACCTTCTCTCGGGAACCTCATTTTGAAGATCTGACCGTGATCGGATATCGTGGATTGCATATTGCATGATATTTTAGTTATTGTGGCAACGGATATTTCTTTCCTTCCGTCCAGTTTGTGCACTAGCTATTGCATATTATGTTACAGTAAGAATCCAGGTTCGTAAAGTATCGCACGAGAGATTGTATTATATGTATCATTCTGTGAATCCCCTTAACCCAAAAGCGATAATAGCTATCAAGAATAAATTTTAAATTTAGGAGTTTTGGGAAAAAATAATATGAAGCAGTTCACTTACCTTTCTTTATAAATAATTAAAAATTATTTTCGGTATAAAAAAAGGCTCGAGTTCAAAAACATTCAGTTGCTTTGAAGAACCATGATGAAAAACAAATGTAACTTGCGATAAGTCCTGCTACAGAAAATATTAAATCATTATAAACCTTTCAGAAAAATTATAAGCTCTTGAATAAAATGAACCAAACTAATTAACCGGCATCGAAACCGAAAAACATTTAATTATCGCGTGATTCGGGTCCATTTCATATCTCTTAAACTTACTCAAGGGATAGGTGTCTATTTAATTCCGTCGATAGCACCATTCGCTGGCGTCAAAGACGTACCGCGTTCGATCTCCGTCACGGACCAATCAGAAGTATTTCTTCACTTCGTACGTCAGTGTAGAAGTACGGAAAATGCGACAACCTAAGTTTTTGGAATTTTGCAGGAAAACCCAAAAATGACAATTCTGAATAAAACAACAACGAAAAAAGAAGAAATAATTAGGTGCAACAGAAAGTATACGATAATACTACACTGCTGGCCACCCATAATGCAACACCAAGAAGGAAGCATCCGATTGGCCTGAAATTCGCAGCATGCGTCGACCGCGAGAGGACATGCAAACGATTAGCATTGCAGGGCATATGCAAATCATGTGAGCCCGGCACGCCACCGAGAAGCACTGTAAGAAGGGTGCACAGAAGGCGGGGTGTAAGTAGTGGAAGTGTGTTGTGCTGCCGGACCTGTGCGCGGGAAGCTTCTTGATGCCTCGTCGCAGAATACGGCAGTCATTTCAGCACTTTTCGGAGTCCGACAGAGGACGAATAGTGGCTTATCGCGACAGCGGTTTATCGTACCGAGACAACGGCGCTCCTGTGGGACGACATCCAGCCACAGTGAGGCGAGTACGGATTCGGTGGGTGCAGGAGGGACGGACGGAACGACGTGAACGATTGCCGCAGCCGCGGCACACCACCGAACGAGAGGTCCGGCATATTGTGCGGCGGGCATTGACGGCTCGCACCGCCACATCACGAACGTTAGCGCACTGGAATTAGGGCATGTTGCGCAACAACCTGTGTCAGCACGTACCGTTCGTCGTCGTCTGCAGGAGCGGGGACTTGTCACACGGCGCCCATTGCTCCGATTACCATTGACGTTACACCACCGGCGAGTGCGGCGGCAGTGGGCCGTTGAACGCCGCACCTGGACTACGGAATGGGACGACATTGTCTTCTCCGACGAATACTGCTTCTGCCAGCAACACCACGATGATCGGATCCGCGTCTGGAAACACCGCGGCGAGAGACTGTTTGTCGCCTGCATTATGCATCGCCACACCGGTCTGTCGCCTGGCGTTATGGTTTGGGGCGCAATTGAATATGACACCCTCACCGCTTTGGTACGCATCGCCGGTACACTCAACAGCCATCGCACCATCTCCGACGTTTTGGAGCCTGTAGTCCTCCCTTACCTGCAGGACCTGCCAGCGGACACGTTTCAACAGGACAATGCGCGCCCGCACGTCGCACGCATCGTGCAACAATGCTTCACGGCCAACCAGGTGTCACTGCTGCCGTGGTCCGCCTGTTCTCCCGATATGTCGTTCATCGAACACGTGTGGTCGCTGATCGGCAACCGAGTGGCCCGGCAAGCACCACCCACTGCAACGCCTGATGAACTGTGGCAACGTGTGGAAGCAACCTGGACCGACAGACCCCAAGCCCACATCCAAAGCCTCTTTCGTTCGATGCCGCGGCGTGTAGCTGCCGTTATTGTCAGCCACGGGGGCCACACGAACTATTGATGTCTGCGTGTTCCGCAAGTCGCGCGGGCCTGTAAGCTCAATCGTTTCATCTTTGTATCGGTTGTTATGTGTCCAGTAAATCTGGCTTTGCTATCTCGTGCCCTTCTTGGTGTTGCATTTTGGGTAGCCAGCAGTGTAAATTTTCTGTAATTACCTTTTCAAAACGGAAATTCCACTCGACGTCGGAGATCTACTAGGATATTTCGCTGTACGTTGTTTTCAGGACTTTTAGGTAAATTCACATCATTTATTTTTCCTAGTACACAATTTCCGCAAATGGTTGCTGCTGATTTTAAAAGTGCGAACGTCACACCATTAGCGACAAGTCAGAATTAAATATTTGTGATGCCACGCTTAGAATTCCGTGTTTGTGTGTGATTTTTTTTCTGATATTAATTACTGAAATATTACTTCCCGGATGAAATTAAGTCAATGCGCGACGCAACAGCTGGATGACACAGCTAAGTTATTAGGCTTTGGGGTATTACCGGCGGTTGTAATTAAATTAAAGGCGTGTTATATACACTGGTGTGCAAATCTTATGGACAAAGTGGAAAAAGTAAATTAACGCCGTAAATAGGAAAAGCACTCAAACACAAATTAAATCGCCACCCTCGATGGCGCAGTAGTCTAAGCGATGGCTTCTGATCATTCGTTCGAAAGGAGTCCGATTTCGAATCCCGGTGAGGCATGGATGTTGTGTTTGTCTTGCGGTACTGACTCTCTCTCCCTTCCCTGGAACCTGTGGCCCTAAATTAGGGACGGGCGACTGCTTATGTCCCATTGAGTTGCTCACGGTGGTCGTTAATCCTTGAATCAGAAAAAAAAAATCGGGGTAGGTAGTGTCGGGGTCACTACCGCTGAGGTTTTGGGCGGAAAACTTCTTACCCAGGCGGTGCTATCGGGGCGTGGTATTTGTAGGGTTAGTAAGAAAGAAATGAGCGCAACGAACTTTCATGTCTTTTATTTTATTTATTTCTCACAATGCTGACTAATTTATAAAATTGTGTTGAAGAAAGAACAACGGTACGAGTAGTACGATATGTAAGACTTACATGCTACACTTATATCTCTAGAAAACGTTAAGTCTATCGTGGTATTCTTAAACGTTGTGAAGTCAGTTGGATCCGTGGCTAACTCCAATCTGAACTTGTCGTTCAGAAACTGTTTCAGACGATCGTTCGACGCCTCAATTTTAAAGTCCCCGGAGAGCAAAAGCGGTATGTTGGGATCGCAGGACCAGTCGCTAACTATTGTTCTGACATGCTCTGTGTAGTAAAGCCTTACTTGAAAGAGAAACATATCGATGTATTTGAGTGGTGTCTGTGGATGTATATAGACTGACACTAGAACGAATTTGAATTTGTTGGGTATCTCAGCTTCCACTAGTACGCCTTCGCCGATATGAATATCCTGTAGACAATTGAATCCAGAATACGTGGGTATTGGCAGTCATGGAACGGTCTAGCGACATGCACCCTGTATGTTTTCTGATTCTTGAAGATTGCCGTGCCACCGTAGAGTCCACTACGCTTCTTGTTGCCATCGCCACGACTCCTATTGGGCTGTTGGTCGTCGTCATCGCCGTGTCTGTCGCACTCTTTGGACACAATATGTTTGAAGCCGGGTATGTCGCTGGTTTTATCTTTATCCTTCTTAGTCTCCGTGAGTGCCAAGTAGTTGGAGCGTAAAGTGACTGGGTCGCTGCTCAAGTCCAAGTTCTGCGCCGTTTGAAACGTCCATCAATACGAGACCAATCCACTCTTATGTTGTAGAACTTGTACAACGGCTGTTCGACTAAGAGACGTAACCAAGCTTTCAATACAGATTTCTTAACGTAACCGCTCAGGTATGTATCGCGTGTTCGACTTTCTGGGTTACAGGTACAGCTGTGTGAAAGACAGGTTGTTGTCGACGACCAAAAAGTACCCCCAGGGAGGACCACTATCTCCTTCTACAGGCTACGTGCGATCGACACCAGACGGCACGTTGCCTTGGAAAACAACTGAATATGAGCACAGAACACACAATATCGCGGTTACAGTGGCCAGGCGACTACAACAAGGTGGACTATTTCCCCTACGACCAGTACTCTGTATGCCATTAAACACTGCTCACCAGAGACACCATTTACAATGGTCGAGATAACATAAAGACTAGACAGAATAACAGTGGGGTATGGCACTCGTTACTGATGAGATTCGATTTAGTCTCTACACTGATTGTGGACGTATGCTAATCTGGTGTGAGGTAAGATCTCGGTATCGCCCCTAAAACTTCTATGAATGGGAGGGATATGTCGACCGTGGTGTTCTCGTATCAGGAAGTATTCTTATCGATGGACGTACGGAGTTCCAGATATTTGAAGGAGGTGCTGAAACTGGTACGCGCTACTCTAATGTGGTAATCCTTCGCCCATGTTCTTCTGTTCCGAAGTACCATTGGTCTACAGTTCGTGTTAATGGACGATAACGCCACACCTCATCGTGCGGTGGCTGTTTATGATCTGCCGGAAAGTGAGGACATTCAGTGGATGGATTAGTCAGCGCGTTCCCGGATCTAAATTCCATAGAACACGTGTGGGACGCAATGTGGAGACGAATTGCGGCACATAAATACATACCGAAAACTGTCCAGCAGCTGAAGACGACTCTGATGAAAGGATGGGCGATGTTACCGCAAGAACTCATCAACAGCCTAGTGCAAATTACGGGCAGACGGTGTAAATCATGTTCGATGTTAGGGGTGATAATATCCTCTACTGTGGACCTCCTCTGCCCTTCGAACCGTCTTTGGCAGTGATGCATTTGTATCATGGCATCCAGTGCTCTGTAGCTACCTCTAAATGAAGTTCCACTGTATTCTTTAGTATCTTCAGTTGTGCCTGTGTTGTTTCCATCATCATTCTGGAAAGTAATGGAGTTCGTATGGCTTGAATTTCACACATTCAGGCCACTCCTGAATGACTCTACAAATCAAAACCTGGCTCGTTCTTAGGTTTTGTACACAAATATAGTTATACTCACTATCGTAGATAAAAATGGTCAGGATTCTAGTGAGCAAACAGGTTCCAATAGTCGGTATTCTCCAGATACCAATTTTGTAAGTGTATTAATCATTTCCCACCTTCGTGTTGCTTTGGTAAAATCTTTGACATTGCTCATTTTACGTGGGTAAAATCTTTGGCAGAATAAACTTCCAGTGGAAGAGCTACTCATTCGCACTGCGATATATAGTCCTTCAGCATTGAACATTTGTTTTAGCGTGGTTCAATTAATTCCCAGAAACAGATCCAGTGGCATTCATTTCTCCGTGAATGATTTTTTGAGATATTTCTTCAACCCTGGATTTAAAAGACGCTCTGACGGAGACAGCTGCCATTTAGTTTATTTACAAATACTGAAAATATTCCTTTGGATGATTAAAATTCAAACTGGCTTCGTCACATCAGGCAGGATTAGTGATTGCTTCGTAGCTAGTTCAACCGAAAAGTGGAAAAATGGAAAGAAAGTTGTATTGCAATATCCACAGGGCAAAATGAGTTTAAACAGCATGCTATTTCTAAAATTGCTTAATTACAATATTGTTTCTCTTTTACCGAGAATCTTAACTTCTGGTCATAATTCTTAAGATGCCAAATATTCGTAGAAATTATCTTGTATTTAACAAGAATTACAAGATTTGCGTGAGAAGCTCCAAATGACGGCCATCGCTTGGACCGAAAAAACGTGAGTGTTGTTCAGAGGTGGTTGTTGTGCGTAGAATAGGCCTAATTTAATACAGCTTGTTAATTTTGTTTATGTAACAGAACGCTTGATGTGTAGAACTTATGCATGTAGGAAACAGTTTCAAAAGCTTTATCATAATACTGAGTAAAACTCCTACAACGTAATAGACGCATTCTATTGGAAAGTCCTGAGTCCTGTAATACGTACATGTTAAACTGTAGATACTTATCTCTCTATGCGAATACTCTTGGATGTCGACGGTTGTGCCCGTGTCACAAATGATGACCATCACTCGCCTCTCAACTTCCGTCATCTGGTCTTCACATCACTGGGTTAAACCTGCCACGCTTCATCTGCCAGCCTCTTTGGGTGGCATCCAGCTTCTGATCCAGCTTTCCTTTATAAAACTCATCGCATTATTCATTTCATTCGCCTTGCCACTTCAACTGTTCCGTCCCTTACCACTACCTTGAATGTTCTAGCTTCTTTCCGTGACCCATCTTTCACCTTCCTACTGTCTCTGAAGATGGATGCATACTCTCTTCTCCCGTCCCACCTCCCTCCTGTCCTACGAGAGGGCCTTTCTCTCTTTCGTTCGCTTCCTCTTCTCCGTTCATTTCCTTCTTCAACTCTTGATCTCCTAGATGAACCTCTCTTCTTCTCTTCTCTTATTCACCCTCCTAACCTCCCTTACTTTTACTTTCCTCATTGGATCCGCTCTGGTGTGATAACTGTCCGTTCTCTCGTAACTTCTGATCTAACCTGGAGACCTCTTTCTTCCCTGTTTCTATCTCCAACCATTACTCTTGCTAACGAATATCTTCTTCTTCGCACAGCGCTTTGGAGCCTCTTTCCACTCCTCGCTTCACCTGATGGTCTCTTCTCGGTCCCCTCTGCTCCTCTTTCCCTACCGTTCTTTCTCCTCATTCGTAGCTCCCCGGTTCTAGTTACTTCTCTCTCCTCCTCTTCTCTTTATTGGCTTCTTCTTTCCCCTCCCGCACTTCCACTTTCTGTTCATTCTGCTCCTCCTTCTCTTCTCCCCGCCATCTGGACAGCATCTACCTCCCCTTGCCTCCCCTCTTGAACTCAATGTCCATTGGCAATTTCTTCACCTTCGTCTCCCCGCCCCATCAGTACTGTTTCGCATGACCCTTCTCACCTCTCCGCAGTGCTCCTTTTGCCCTGAAGTCAGCGACGTCCAACAAAAGCTTACTTTTCTTTATTATTTTAATACATGAATCAGAATTTTTTTACTGTTGCGTTCACACACATAAAATGCATGTATACGCGCAATGTTTCTCTGATAAATGCATCTAATTGATTAAGGCGTCGTAGGAAAAAATTCTAAATTACCTGTCCCCTGCTCTCTGAGTTTTTGTACATGTTCTAATGATCTGAAATCGTTCCCTTGCATAACAGAGCAAAACGATATCTTTTTCGAAAGTACATATCGTAAAAGTCCGTTTTTCAGTATGTTTATATTATATTTTTCTTTTCTGAAGATTTCGAAGCTGACATTTTACATTGGATAAGGACTGAAAAATTATTCCAAAATCAAAGGTACTTGATGTTTGATTATTTTTTAAGAACTTCTCTGGAATTCTCAATGAAAAGAGTCTTGGATATATCGAGAAATCCTTACTTTACGCAAAGGAAAGTGATACGGAGCTGAAAAGGCATGGGGAAGAATAGGGGCACTTGAGACAGACACAGAGAGAGAGAGAGAGAGAGAGAGAAAGAGAGACCGAACGGTGTCATCTGTTGCTTAGCTGAATGCTCCACATTTAAGAGGATGATCGATCTATGAGTGCCAACCTAGTTCACAGAATTCTATTTTTGGACGTTTTTATCATCTCACTGTCCTCTTGTACCGGGATTTACGCTCTCAACTTTCAAGTTGTTCTTTTATATACCTTTACGGATGTTTTTTTCTTCTTTCTTTTACACATTAATTGAACACCAAGAAATGCGCACCCTTATATGTTCGGCTTTCGAATTTGTTCATCGATATGTTGTTGTTAAACCGTACTGGCAGTTTGCTTCCTTCCAGGAAACGCTTACTTCAATAATATTGTCAGCGAAACAATGCTCTGCTATAAAGCGTAGTTAAATATTTGTACTTGTACAGAATCTAATAAAAATGATGTTTTGATTGGAGATCTCAAAGCAAATGTTTCTTCCATACCTTAGACATCAGGAGTAGTGTAGGCGGAACAAATTTCAGCTTAACATAATGGCCTTCATTTAATGGATTCTTACTAATAATGGTAATTATAATCGTAAACAAAACCACAGAAGATAGAAAATGAGCCACTCTTTCTTCCTTGATGTCATAATCTTAATTACCACCACCAATACGTTTCCAGAAAAAGTAGATCATTCTGTTTATCCCAGACGTGATAACGCCTACACAACTCAGGCTCACTAATTATCGCAGAAGTAGTAAAACTTTCAGAATAACTTCCTTTATTGTAAAAATTGCAAGCTTAAAATATCGGAAATTATTGCTTGACATTGATTTCTACACCTAGAAAAATTGAGCCAAATCACCTGAAAGTCAGAAGAAACACAGAAATGAAGTGCACAATACATGCTTTAATTTCCAAGACAGTGTATAAATTTCACATTCTCACGTGACAGTAGTCAATACATCGTGTAGCCACCATTTTAATGTAAGACATGTGGACAGGGTGTTCTGCGGTATACACGACAAGTGAACTTTTACCACGTCCCGTGCTTCAGCAAACCTAAACCGTGAAGTCTGGCCGAGTAAAGTCTTGCAAGCGTCGTCCAACGAGATTCATAACTGCTCAATGGGTGATAGATCTTGATATCTCTCTTGTCTAGGAAGCATATAGACCTCATGTAAACACACTAGGCAGAGATTAGCGAACTGTGGCCGAATGTTATCGTGCGGGAGAAAGACCTCAACGAAACCGCTGAGGAATAGAAACAGCACTGGCTGTAAAAGGTTATCAACGTACATCCAGACTGTCATAATGTCTTTTGTACAGTACATGAAGGCACCCGCGCAAGGTCGCCTGATTGAAAAGCAATGCGCTGCTCGCGGAACAAGTTACATACTTTCTGTGGCTACGCCGTCACGGCACGTGGGCTTGACGATCGAGGTTGAATCGAAACTCATCGCTAAACTCGACATGGATCCATTCCAGTAGCTATGCATCCCTACTATGACACAGCTCCAGACGAGATCTGCGATGTACTTGGTCAAAAGCAGTCTACGCATTTTTTCGGGAACGTAAACCTGCTTACTCTTATATTATGTTCATCGACGACTGAGTCCTAACGAGGATGACGTAGGCTGCGCGTCATCCTCATTCGATCCCCCCCCCAGTTGCTCGTGGCTCTGCAATTGCCTGATGACGTATACATAAATCCATTGCGTTCACCGTCCTCCTGATTGCACCGGCTCAGCTACGTGACTGTAGGTATATGGGCGGCTATTCGGCAAATCGATAGATTAGCTTCATGGAGTTCTACGCTGCTATCACCCTCATAGTGTGCAGCTCATGAGAGGGCTGGAGACGAGATCTTCGAAGCACCTTCGTTTTTGGATATGCTGTGACATTCTTCATTGCTCTTTCAACCTGGAGCAACGAGAAGGATATGGCTTATAATATCTGTGTTTGGTCTTTTCTGTCTTGCACATCTCGCAAAATTAATTACGTTATGTTGGACAATCCACCTTCCCGAGAACATACCTACCAATTTTCAGTCTGATATTCCAAATAGTTTTCGGTGGAGAAATTTCGATGTAAATTAGTGGCGATGAAATAGACGAAAACCGAGTCCAGCAAACGCAGGAAGAGATTTTAATACATCAGCCAATGGAATTATGCCTGGAAGTCAAGACGACTTTGAATGATCCAAGTCACTCTTTCCCTTTAGCGGTAAGTACTCGTACAGTCACTGCTCCTTTAGTTTCACTGCTGCTTTGAAATTAACCTCGGATGTTGCACCTTTGCAGAAAGCTTTTGGTATATATGTCATTAATTTTCTTCCACTCTTTCTTCAGGCAAACTTCGTTGATCTATAATAGCCTCGCAGTTTTATCTGTAACAGCCTCGTTTAAACTCAACAGAATGAAATTTTGCTAACAGTTTGTAGATATATATATAAGGGTCGTTTAAATGAAACTGAGGCTGTTGCTCTTTTGCCGTAAGGGTTTATAGGTTGGGATATATGAGCATACAGGAAGTAAGAGTGTGACATGGGCTACACGCCCGCTGCACATATTCGCCTTGTCGGTTCAATCAAGTGTCCTAGCGCGGCACAAGATTGTGGATACCCTGAGCGAAGAACGTCTGCGGTTGGCTGTGGAACCAGTCTTCAATGGCATCCCGGACCTCAGCGTCGTTAGCGAACCGGCGACCGTTGAGAGCTTTTTTCAGTGGCCCGAAGATGGGATAGTCGCAGGACGATAGATCGGGGCTGTAGGGGTGATGGTCCAGGAACACTCAGCGGAAGCTCCTCAACAGATCTTGGCACGCTGTCGCCACATGCGGGCGGGCGTTGTGATGCAGCAGAATAACCCCATTTGACAACATACCGGGTCGTTTACGCTTGATGGCCGTTTTGAGGTTGCGTAATGTATTGCAGTATGTGGTTGCCTTGACCGTACCTCCTGCGATCTGACAATCCAACAGCCATGGACCATTCTTATTAAAAAAAACCGTGAGCATCACTTTTCCAGCGCTTAAGGAAGACCGAGCTTTTTTGGAAGTAGAGATTTGGGATGCCGTCATTCCATACTCATCCGTTTTGTGGATGGATAGAAGTGGTGGCACCAAGTTTCACCTGTGGCCAAAATATTAGAAAGAAGCTGTCCCCCTCTGCGTGGAAATGATGTAGATGCCACAAGCAAGCACCCATTCTCCGATTCTTCTGATCCTCCTGGAGATGCTTGGAGGAACAGAAGACTCGGCGAATCCCAATGATCCAGGAGAAGATTGGGAGTAAGAGAACTCTTGTCTACTCCTGGATCATTGTGACCGAACCTCGCAGTATCCCAATCTACGAAGGAGAATGGAGTTGATAGTTCCCTTACTCACATACAACGTCAAAGCAAGTTCGCTGGTGATGATTCGGCGATTCTCCTTCAAAAGGCTCTCCACGGAAGCAATCGATTCCATGGTGATGGCCACGTGTGCTTACCCAGGACTCGGCATGTCCTCCGTGCTCACATGTCCTTTGCCAAATTCGCAACACTAGTGGAACATTGTACACCGTGACTGACACTCATTCACATACACATCTCTCAGACGGCGATAATTTTCGGCCCCACCAACACCGTCTGCCGTCAAAAATTGCATAACTGCCCGATGGGCCTGTTTGGACGAATCCATGTCACAACCCTACGTAGTCAACTTGCCTCCATACGTGCAAACAGCACACTAACGCGTGCCGCCGACAATAGCGTGCGTCCTGACATGACACGCCATTTACCGGCGCAAGTGCACTGCTGTGTGTAATTATACAACGCCGCTATTACACGAGTCTCACTTTCATTTGAGCGACCCTTATACTTAAAAAAAATATATGTAGATGTTCTTGTCATGTTTTGAGTCGGCATGTCATTTAATTTTTCAGAAAGCCATAAAACATAATGGTCGTCAGCTATGTATCAGAAATGTAATTTCATCCAAACAAAATGTTGGAACGTAAAGCATTCTAATAGAAATATTTGCATTTGTTCGTGGCATTAAACTAAAACTTACTGTAGAAACTTTATTCAGTCCCGTACTGGACTGCTTTTAGGTGGAATTACAGCATGTATGCGATTTGGCATAGATTCCACAAGATGTTGAAGTGCATCTACATCGGCAGCATACCAGGAGTTCATCAGACAATCTTTAACTGGCTCATGTGTGAGAGAAGAGGACGTTGCTTCCGGATCTGTTTTCCTAACATCCCATACATTCCCGACGGGGTTCAAATTCGGGCTTTGTGGTGACTAGGGAAGATGATAGAAGTCGCTGTCATGTTCGCTAAACCACGGCTGAACACATCTTGCGCGATGCCCTGTAGCATTGTTCTCCATGAAAAACCGTCACTGGATACGAGTTCAACATTGTAGGATGGACTTGATGGGCAAAACTTTCACATAATTCTTGGAGAAAACCCGAGCTTCCAGAAATATCATGGGCCTCCTTTCGTACCAACAGAATGTGCCTCTACATGACGTCCATCTAGAACCTTGAGTTATGCTTGCAAAAAAATCGGGAGAGTCCATTGATTCATGGGTCCCCCACCAAACTCTCTTCCTGCCGTCAGTACAGAACAAGGTGTACTGCGTCTCTCCAGACCACGTGACTTTTTTCAGTCGTCCAGTGCTCAGTCACGGTGTTTCTGAAACCAGTTCAGACGAACTTTCCGGTTCTTTGCAGGAAATTATTAGTTTTCGTATTGGCATGCTACCGCCAACACCGATTCTCTTCTTTCCTGCATATAATGCGCTTATACGAGGGTTGTACCGAAAGCAATGCAAAAGTGGACGTAACGTTTTTATTAACTGACAGAGATCGTTCAAATTGCACATGTTAGTAGAATAACTCTTCCTCTATACAGAGGTACTACTCAACATAATCTTCATTACAAGCGATGCATTTGTGCCATCATTAAACCTAACTGTCGAATCCTCCTTGAAACAATTCAGGTGTGGACTGTTGTACCCACTTCTTCACAGCCACTTTCACCTCATCTGTGTCCATAAATCGTTGTCTCTGGAGACTGCCCTTCATTGGACCGAACAGGTGGAAGTTGGAGGCCGCCAGATCTGTTTTCTGCGGTTGATGGGGGACTTCCGATCTGCCTAATATGCTGATTGCCTGGTTTGCTGCCAAAAATGTGTGTGGTCTAGCATTGTTGTGGCGAATGTGGATCCTTTTCAAATTCTTGTTTGGTCTCTTTCTCCTTATGGCTTCTCTAAGGTTTTTGAGCGACTCATTGTACCACTCGCTGGTCACGGTACGGCCACGTTCTAGAAACTCAAGGAAAATGACACTCCTGTCATCTCAAAAAGCAGTCACCATGACTGTATCTGTTGATCGCAAGCTCTTGAACGTCTTCCTTTTTAAAGAGGTGTGACGCTATTCCATGGATTCATTCTTCGTTTCCGGATGGTAAATATACGCCCACGTTTCATTCCCTATCACCAGATTGGAAACAAAACGTGTCTTTATTGGCTTCAAACTCTTCCCGCAAAACAGAGCACCATTCCACACTTCTCTCCTTAAAATCGGGTGTCAACGGCCGAGGTACCCACTTTGCACACACTCTCCGATGCCCTAAGTCTTCCGCCATCTTCTGTATGGCATTGTGACCACATTCCAGTTGTACAACAAGCTCACGGATTGTGACTCGTCTCTCCGCTCGAATCAATTCATCCACTCGCTGACGATTCGTGTCAGGGGACGCAGATGATGGTCTCCCACTGCGTGGTTTGTCTTCAATGCTGGTTACCCCTTCTTCAAACTTCTTCATCCATCTGTGCATATTGGCCTTATCAGTAGTGTCATGTCTGTTAACATTATGTAGCCGTCTGTGGATGTCGCATAGCCTGTACCCTCCCTTCGTGAAAAACTCAATGACGGCACGTTGCTTCTGCTTGGAATATATTATTTCCCTGCAATGAAGAAGAACGTTTACTATAGTGGAAGTTTTACTGTACAAACATGTGCAATTTGAACGACCTCTGCCAGGTAATAAAAACGTTATACCCACGTTTGCAATACTTTCGATGCAAACCTCCCATACGAGTTGGAAACAGCCTTCGTTGAATGCTTGGGTCAATTGTTGTACACGGAAGGCTGGGTTTCCCCGGACTACCATCACAGAGGGCGGCAATACTATTCGTGAGCGATTGTCTTTGCTCTGCAGTTGCGCTTTTTAGATAAGGAATGTGGGTTATGTGTCCTCTGACTAAAAACTCGGAATATCACCAAACGGTAGATTTGGTTGGTTCTCCTTTTTGAAACCAACCAACTCTGCAGTTTTCAAAATCGTTGCTCCGGCCAGAGGAGTAATAACATTAAGCCCTTCATCGAACTCAGAAGTATCCTTTGGTTTTCTTAACATGATAAACACTACTGGCACTAACAGAGAGCAGCAGTCTTTAACAGTTGCCTAGATCACGTGGCCATTTAACCAAGCATTTTGCATGTAAGCTGCGTAAGTGACGTGCATCTGCACATAAATGTTTCTAATTCAGTGAACAACAGTGTTTGGAATATACATTTTAGTTATTAAATATTTATATATCCCTAATGGCAGTCGGAATGAGACGTATCTGATGACAATAATTTTTACATTGTATTTTGGGAAGTGATGTGGAATGAAAATAATGTAGACCGGAAGATTACCATGCTCATTATGCCATGTAACGCGAACGTAGTGCACCAAATACTAGGTTGTCCATAATGAAATGTCCGATTTTTGATCTCCCGTATTTTGACAATGTGTTGTGTTCATCACAGTGAATATAGATGCAAGTGTAATATATTATTGAAAAGCTTGAAATCTGCAGATTGTAACCTTTTGGTTCACTGTATTAACATATAACGTTTCCTACTCTGTATTTCCGTTTCAGTGAATGATAAATAATCGTGATTTGGGGTCAATTTTCCTCTACAAGGTCAAACTGGGACACAACGCAGCGCAAGCGACGCGAAACGTTCTTGATGTCTTTGGAGAGGATGCGGATAACGATCGTACGGTGCGAAGATGGTTCGTAAAATTCAAGGCTGGCGGCACGAACCACGACAATCAAGAACGTGGACAACCGAGTACCGTCATCGATGACGACGCATTGAAGGCGTTTGTTGAAGCAGATCCACACAAAACTGTTCATGAGCTTGTAGGAGAAATCGTAGTAAGTAAATAAGCTGGTTATGTGCACCTCAACCAAATCGGAAAGTCCAAGAAGTTCGACAAATGGGTGCCACATGATTTAAACTAAAATGAACAAAATCGTTGTTTGGAAGTCTTGTCTGGGCTCTTTTTACGCAACAAAACCAATCCTTTTCTCGATCGCATGGTAACATGCGATGAAAAGTGGATCCTGTGTGACAATCACCGACGTTCCGCGTCGTTGTTCGACCACGACGAAACTCCTCATCACTTCCCCAAAGGAAAACTCCATCAACAGAACATTACGGGGAATGTTTGGTGTTTTTCAACCAGTTTAATCCACTACAGCTTCCTGAATGCAGGCTACACGATTACCGCAGCAAAGTACTGTCAGGAAATCGACGAAATGCATCGCAAACTGCAACGCATTTGCCCATCATTAGTCAACAGAAAATTCCCAATACTTCTGCACGACAATGCGAGACCGCGCGTCGCGCGTATCACTCTGCAAAAGTTGAACGAAATGGGCTATGAGACTTTACCTCATTCACCATATTCACCAGACCTTTCACCAATCGACTATCATTTTTTTCAAGCATCTGGACCAATTTTTGCAGGGGCAAATTTTCCACAACCAAGCTGATGCTCAAAACGCACCTCAAGCTTTCGTCACTTCCAGAACTCCTGATTTTTATGCTACCGGAATACGTAAACTTCTTTCTTGTTGGCAAAAATGTGTTGAATCGAATGGTTCTTATTTCGGTTAATCATATTTATTCAGAGCTGAGATATGTGTGATCGACGAACAGTGTACAAATCGGGCATTTTACTAGGGAAAACCTAATAATCAAAACAAAAATATTGACCATCGTTTCGGTAATTTTTACGTCAAGAGCAGTTCTAAAATATCACCCGTAAACATAGGCGTAGCGTGGGGGGGGAAGGCGCAGGGGGCCACGTTCCCCCAAACTTAAAACGTCGAATAAATAATAAACGGTCGTTCGCTTTTTAAAGGTTATGCTGTACAGTGTGACACACAGCCAATGGAGCAACGCTACCCAATAGCAAACATTTTTATGGTTCAAATTTTGAAGATGACAATCCGTTTTTTGGCGTAAATGTGACAAGGATGGTAAGTCAGATAATATCCGAAAACTCGAAAATTTTCATCGTCCTGGAGCGGGACTCGAACCCGCGTCTCCCAGAAAACGCCCACTAGTGGTTAGCATACCCGTCATCTTCAAAATTTGTATTATATGGCGTAATCCCGTATTTCTTTCATAATTTTTATGGTTGCTGGAGATCACTCATTCCATTCACAATAGCATGCAGTCATCTGATGATGGTTTTCATCATCAGATAACTGCATGAAGCGCTTTGAAAGGCTTATTTTTTTCATCTTCGTCAGGGTAAAACAACGGAAGCCTCGCCCACCTCGCAGTTTTGAATATATTAGGCAAATAAAAAATGCCACTATTGGCAATTGAACAGGAAGCATTTTCGGAGAAAGTATTTCCAAGAATTCCGGTCCTCTAAGACAAAAGTTAGATTTCACTTATTTGTGCCCCGCCACAATGTTTGGTCACGCTACGGCTACGCTTGTGAAGACATTTCAAGTTTAAAAATATCTGAGACATTTCGTTTGGAATATGTAGGAATTGAAAAGTTTCCGCAAAAATCAGCACCTTCGATGAACGAAGAATCGCCTTTCAGTAAAGATATGAACAAATACATTATGTGTTATAAAGCCCCGAATTTATCTTTTTTGGAAGACCTTCATTTCCACGATTAATTCCCAGACATAAGAGAAGGACTTTGATCTTTCAGCTCTCTGTTTTTCTAACAGAGAAGTGGAAAAAAAGGGGTATAAAGGAATTCGTTCTTCAGAAGACCGAATCTTCAATTGTAAGGCGAAAAATTCAATTTCGATGCAATGGAAATGGAATTTTCTAAAGAACAGAGCTGATTTCCTTTATGAAGACACGTGCCTATCAGCTCTTCCTGACGTCTGAATGAGTTGCTTTCTTTCATTCCTTTGGCGTGGGTTTGCACTTTTAAATTTCCAACTACTTCGTTTATTTTTCTTAACCTATAACGTTTCTTCAAAGCTCATTCTTAAAGATTTAAAAGAACCATAGGAAGATCACTGCTTTTTGGTGTAACCCTTCATGACAATAGCACAAAGTACTTGTTACACCATTTGCATTCATTTTTCATATCTTCAGCGTCCATTACAGGATCTAAGACCAATGATCATTGCAATTGGTGTACTTTTAACAAAAACATTTAAAGCCTACCTTTCACTGTTCTGTGTACGGAACAGTTTTCAAAGGATTTCAGCTTTCGTGTCGATATATTAGGTACAGTGATAGTTCATTCATGCCATGCTTCGGATGGGAAAAATTTGTGCATTCGTGTATTAATCTTTTGCATTTTCTAGTGGAACTGAGATTACGCTAACAATTTGTTTTCATTCGATCTTTCGAAGAATAAGTTCTTACATCACATGATTGCATGTGGGGCAACCCAACACACCAGACGATGTGATTAACTTTTTCAATGTCATTAGACGTGCTGCAGGGGAGTAGTTTAGCTAATGATGCTGCAGAATGTCTTCCGCATAACGAAGTGTTATTAAACTTTTCTCTGATGAGCTCAAAAGGCTATCAAGTGCCGTAACTTCGTAGCGTAACTCCTATGGTGTTTAGTGTGGCATACTTCAACGAACTTCTAAAATTTTCTCTTACCACCAAAACGCTCTACGCCAATACGGTCATTATTTAAACCCACGCAGAATCGGGACGAATCAGAGAAAACGAATTGGTGCAATATCTCTATCCACATTCTGTTGTTTAGATAGCACAGAGTAAATTGAGGACGGAGAGGGGCAGTTGGCAAGTGCCAACTCAAACTACTTCACATTCCACCGAACTTCGTTGGTTGGTTATTCTAGACACAGGAGCATGTAATGGAAAAGCTACATTTCGTAAAATGGCAGTTAATGTGGGTGAGGTGTTTGTACTTTCTTTTCTGCGAGTACGGCGATATTTGTGTGGTACAGAACGTCTATTTGGGCTAAATCCGCGGATACAGGAATAGGAAACCTCACTAGTCCAGTATTACAAACACTGAGTCAGTGTGCTTACCGGACGGCATACTTGGATAGACATATCAGGTCATCCCAAAAATACTGTCGTTTTTTCAACGTGTGAAGAAAATGAAGAAACACGTACCTGGAACAGATGTTATAATCCATATAAGAAGTGATCCCGGTAGTTACAACTTTTTCCCATCGATCCATAAGGGTTTGAATTCCAGACTTGTAAAATTCAAGAGGTTTTGATGCAAAACAGGCAGAAAGGATTCGCCGTACCTCCTCCACATTTCGAAGTGTAGTTCCAACAAGTTGTTTTTACAGGCTGAGAAAGAGGTGGTAGTGGGATGGGGCGATGTCAGGGGAATATGCGGAATGAGGAAGTTTTTCCCATCCGAAGTCCTGCGACGTGGCACTGGCCAGTTTTGCTGTGTGTGGTTTTGTGTTTTCCTGCTGCAGCATGACGCTTTTGCGATTCACGAGTGCTGGAGGTTTATCCAGCAAAGCAGTGCAAAGACGCTGCAGCTGCTGACAGACAACTTTCCCTGTAATGGGTTTGTTGGGTGGCAGCAGCTCGTAATGAATTATGCCTAGCATATCCCACCACACAGACATCAAAAACCTTTTGTGGGAAACGTCCTGGTTTCGCCACTGCTGCAGGCACATTTTCTTTGGGAAGCCACTGCCGTTTACGCTTAATGTTGTTATAGACAATCCATTTTTCATCGCCCGTGAAATTATGTGCAAAAATGGCTCCCTTTTTTCACGGGGGAATAAAGAAGTGCAAATGTCCACACGCTGTTGCAGCTGTTGTGGAGTGAGATCATGTGGTACCCACTTATCCAGTTTCGACACATAATAGAGGTCCTGCAGATGCCTGTGAACAGTAGAATGATTTAAGCGAATAAGTGTGGCCAATTCCTCGACTGTTGCCTACGGATTTACCTCAACAGCAGTTTTCATCACGTCATTATCCACTCAACGAGCCGTCCGGTTCGCTGCATATCCTAGAGGCTGGTGTCCCCCCTTCGAAATTTCTCGAACCAGCGCTGACATTTCCTGACTTCCGGGGTACCCGGCCTATATACGGCATTGATGTTTCTTGTTGCTACCGTCGCTGAATGTCGATGGTGGAGCTCATACAGCATAATGTGCCTAATGTGGTCTTCTGACACTGCCATTTCCTATGCGGTTTAAGTACACAACGACTGCACCTGGAACTCCCGTTTGCGATCTCAAGTGACTTGAAGGTCTGCTCGCATGATCCCTCTTATACTCAGCGTGGTCGACGTCATAGAGTGGGTACCAGGGGAATCATTACTGTTGGGCTTGCGCAAAACGACATTATTTTGGGTTGACCTGATATAATGTGCTCAGCAGCACACTTCATACATAACCACTATGAAACTCTGCTCAAACATCAGCAGTTGACGTTCGTATCATCTCGCCATATCTGCGCTGCATTAGCATGCAGAAAAACATTCACCGATCTCACATAATCAAGTTTAATTGTTATCCCTGCACTGCACTAGCTCACACCTGAAAAGCTGTTGATTTCCCAGCATCACATCAAGCCATCATACGTGCATTACACCAGCCCACATTTAAACATCAACCGATATCACAGTATGAAGTTAAATCGTCATATATGCACTGTGCTGGCCAACACTTAAACATCAAGGGATGTTAAAGCATTATATCGACTCTTCGTACGTGTGTTACGTTAATACCGACAAAAACATTAACTGATTTTACAGAATGTAAAATAACTGCCATACCTGCACTACGCTACAACACAGTTAAACACCTACTTAACTCACTGCATCACATTGAATCTCTCTTTTGGTTTAAGCTATTATCCACGTTCAGTGACAATGCAAAAATGAGTTCTAGTGGACTGCACCCTGATTCTGACTTTCAAAGAAGGAACAAGCACTTTAGGAAAGTAATAGTCGGACCTCCATGCAGATTATTTGGTATATGTCGCCAGTTGGCTTAGGTGAATGATTGCAGTTGCGATGCAATAGCGTGAGAAGTAAAGGAAATAAAAGTGAAAAACTGTTGGGATTATCAGAGTTTGGTCGTCCGCACCTGGGTCGGTGGACCACTCCATTGGAAGAATATTTGGGGCGAAAGAGTGTATGAGGAGTAAGAATGCCTAGAAGATGTCAGCAGGAATCCTACCATCACACGGTCACCTTCATCAGGCATCACAGGGATACGTATGGCTGGTTGAGAAATGTGTCACCTCGTGATGGGAAAGCATCTGCTTGCAAAAACTGTCACCCGAATGTGGCAACAATGGTTAGAAGAAGGTAACGTGCGTTGCAGTAGTGGGTCAGTGCACTGAGGCGGACATCCTAACATCTTGGTGTCTGGATTCTACGGCAAGACGTAGCAGCTGTACAGTCCAGAATTTACAACATTCGAAGAGGTACACCGGAAAACTACGAACGTCCCTGTATTAAAAAGGATGGCCACGTGAGTATGAAAACTGGACCATGGAAGAGGTACGTTTGGTCTGATGAATCTCGTTTCTTGTTGCACCACAAAGATGGCCGAGTCCTTTACCTGACAAAAGAGTTGAGATCGGTAATAAGTTGCTTTAGGAAGAGTAATTCTGTGGTCAGTGTTATTTTGGAAAACCCTGGGTCAAGTCAATCATGTGCAGGAAACCATAACGTCTCCCATCCACCTAAACATTATTGAAGACGAGATACATCCTTTCATGGCATCGGTATTTCTTTCTGGTATTGCCTTCTTTCATTAGGATAATGGGCAATGCCACACTGCTCACGTTGTTCGAAAATGGTTGGAGGAACCTGAGAAAGACGTCTAAGTATTGTCCTGGCTTCTGAAATCCCCAGACATCAAGTCAATTGTGTATCTGTGGGTTGTGTTAAATAGAACAGCAAATCCGAGCTTCAGCGGCTAAACCACGTATCTTTTCAGATTTAAAGGATCTGCTGGCAATGTATTGATACCAGATACCACAAAGAACCTTTAAAAAGCTTTTGGAGTCTATTTGTGGGCAGGTAAGAGCTGGTTGGCGGCATGTGTATGCTCAGCACCGTATTAGGTAGGTGGTCATAAAGTCTTGGCTCTTCGATGTATTTGCTTGGCACTGTGCTAAAAATTCGCTGTCCACCATCTAATTTCTCCTCATGAAACTGAGCCAAACGCTGAGCAAAACTATAATAAGTAGATCAAAGAATAAAATATAATTCAAAATGAACAACAGTATTGTTTTGATTAATCTGATATTGGAAGAAGCACATCACTAGAGCGGCTTATCACGTTAAATTGTGCACTCCTTCATCTTATCCTATTTTTACTTTCTGGACGTTCCGACATTCGCTGAATCAATTGTCACTCTGCTTTCAGATTGCCGGTAAGTAAATAGCGCATTCCATTGTTCTCCACTTTTACCCACTAAAAGCTTTATTCTCGTATGTGAGAATCACGTTTGATTAGATTTCCCCACTCAGTGCACTTAGCAAGACAGGAGAATCAAATACAAGAGCGCTTCTATGTTTCTGACGATAGCTGAACAAAATTCTTGGTGTTAGTTTAAAATTAGCGCTTTCACAATCGTATTCTCCGAAACGATTGCGTAGAATTGCTGTACCGAATTCCATTTATTCAGCAGTAACCCAAAGAGACGGGTAGAACTGTTTAATGCGTAATGTCTTTGTGCTTTAACAGACGCTTTGAAATTTCTGAGGTGCCTCGAAGTTCATGAATTCCAACACAAGATTTCAAACGGACACATGTTCAGATTAAACCTACAATTATTACTTTCTTGTGTTTGCGGTAAACATAATTTCGTTTCGTTCTCGTGCTAATAAACGAAATTTATGAAATATTTCAGTGCTACTTAAAATTTTAAGGGCTTTTTTGGGGGGATTCCATTTCAGACTGGAAATTCATTTGAAGTGACTTCAGATAGTTAAGAAACGGACGAAGATCCGAATACTGGAGTTGTGACTTGTTTGAATGTTGTAATACCTTGTGATGGAGGATATGATGAACGTTTACTTTCAGAAGAGTGTCACTAAATTACTGCAACGTACACAATCGTATCAGAATAATATGACCACCTACCTAATAATCGGAATAACCACCCTTGGCAGGGATGATAGCGGCGAAACGGCATGTCATGAATGCAATGAGGCTTGTGAAGGTTGACCCAGGCACACGTGCCCATTCGGATTGCAGGAGAGCACGTTGACCTCGGAGATCACGTGTTTGTGGATCGGCACGTCGAACCTGTTGGTCCAAATAGTCCCACAAATGCTCTAGGAGATCGACGGGCAGGGGAGAATGGAGACATCACTGTCGTGTTCCTGGGACCAGTCACGCACCCCCTTAGCGATGCGGCACGGAGCATTGTCCTGTTAGACACCATTACCATCAGGATAGACATCTAGCATGAAATGACACATTACCATCAGGATAGACGTCCAGCATGAAATGTTGTATGCGGTCAGCGAGGATAGGAAGGTAGCCATTGGTGTTCAGGGACCCGTCCAGTGGTAACAGCGGTCCCAGGTCATACCAGGAAAACATACCTCAGACAAGCACACTGCCACCGCCGGCCTGTACTTGATCGATACGCGTGTCCAGGTGTTGGTTGTCGTGTGTCTGACGTCATATCCGCCACCGTCCGTCACTTCCGACAAGCGTGTCTGGGTGTTGGTTCTCATGTGTCTGACGTCATATCCGCCAACGCCCGTTGCTTCTGTGGAGTCGAAACCTCGATTTGTCGGAGAATGCAACTTTTTTCCACTCTACCACTGTCCAATAATGGTAGTTACATGCAATCTGCAGGCGTCGTTGCTGATGAACCTGGGTTAACATGAGCGACCTCCAGCAGCAGGTTATGTCCACTGTTATCGAGGACTCGGTACTGGCTGTCCCAGCATTCATTTGCGTGGTCGATTGCTGCACTCTTGAGCGTCGATTGCCCTTCATTAGTGAACGGAGGAGACGTTCTCCCTTAGGTTCTATGGACTTTGGAACTCCACATGTCATGACATCGGGAGGTACAAAGTGTACCAGCTGTTCATTCTTGGTAGACCTAACTACAGCACCTCGCGAGCAACCCACGAAGTCTGCTGTTTCTGAGATGTTTCCAGCCTTGGCGCGATAGCCGATGATCATTCATTTTTGAATGTCTGTCAAACCACTATATCTCCCCATTACATTCATATGACGAACTGTGGCTCATCTGTCCTGGCCGGTCGTTTATATCTGCGAGTAATCGATTTTGTCACGTCCACTCTATGACGTGCCGGTGCAGGTAAACTGTGATTCTGGGGATGGTCATATTTTTCTGATACGAACGTGAATGTTTTATTTATTTTAACTGTATTTTCAGTTTTTAACAATTATCGTGCTCTGTTGATGACTGTTTGAACTAAACATTTTCCCAATGCCAAACAAAATGGTGGAACCAATGCTTCTCGTGAGCGCGGCACTATGCCACACAAAGTTTTTTGCTTTTGTTATAAAGTTTTGGAATTTTAAGAGAATTCTGTACTGTCCGGTATACAGTGTATTGACAAAAGTTACTGGCCACTTAGATGACAAACACAACACAGCATTTATTGACAAACATTAGTACGGTGTTGGTCCACCTTAGGCCTTAATGCATGCACTGAACCTTTGAGACATGCTTTCGACAAGGTTTTGAAACACAGAGATAGGTATGCGTTTCCATTCAATACATAATGCTCCGCTAAATGTTCCTTAGTAGTGAGCCTTGGTTCCAAACTTTTTATGCGGTGCTCTAATTATTTCCATAGGTGCTCTATGGGATTAAGATCAGGGATCTGTACTGGCCAGTCCACACACGATACGGAATTATCGTCAAACCACGCTGTAACAGACCTTGACTAATGGTTCGGTGCATTATCTTGCTGGTACCAAAAAGGCTCGGTTCCGTAGTATTGTCACAGAGTTGGTAGGGTATAATTGTCCAGAATATCGAGGTAGACGTGCTTGTTAACAGGGTTGTCCACGATAACCAATGGACTGGGATCATACCACGAAAAACAACACTACACGAGTACACTGCCAGCTTCAAACTTGACCGTAAGAACAGTACACTGTGATAAATAGCGTACCCCCGGCTGCCGCCATACCCACACACGGCCATCAGACTAATGGATCGCGTATCTGGATTCATTAGTCCATAGTACCCGTTTCCATTGTACTATGGTCCGCGATAAATGTTATTTACACCAAGGTAAATGACGAGTAGCATTCCGAGTGGAGATGAAAGGCTAATGAGCAGCCGCACAACCACAGTAACCCATGGAATGAAGTCCTCTGCGAATGGTACGTGTAAATACTGACGTTCCATCATTTTTACTCACGTGTACACTGATGTCTTGTGCAGTACTCCGTTGATCAGCTGTAACGAATTTCCTGAGGCTTCGACATCCTCTATCGTTGATTTACTTTGGTCTTCCGGTACGTTTTGCTGCTTCAGGCACGCCATGCGTCTTCCACTGATTCAGTACATCCAAAACAGTTGACTTAGGTGTCTTTAAATGCCTCTCGGGTTTTCTTATGAACAACCAACTATTATAACACCCAACAATCTTTCATTTCTCAAAGACAGTTCTTTTCTGCCGCGACATTTTCACTCAACCTCAGAGTGCGATATGATCGCAGTCAGCTACAGGCTTGTTTTTATACCGTTTGCAGCTGTACCGCGCATTTTTGCAACGCAGCGGATCCATTCATTTGGTTTTGAAGGGGTGTCCGGTGACTTTTGTTAATATATTGTACATCATATAGGCGTTTGTTAGACCTTTAAGCGGCCTACTTACGTAAACCACATGGTGCAGAAAAGTTTTTGAGCCTATGACGTATACTCTAATTTAACTTTCATTTTAGGTTGTCTTTCTCTTTGCAAATGTTGAGCTCGTTCTCTTTTAGCGTTTCAATCTTAACGCTGTATTTCTTCACTCAGTGAACGTTATGTTTGGAACAGTCTTGCGTTCAGGAGGAATAACATGTGCATGGTTGACAAGCAAAATTTCTGCGTACATAATGTGTGAAGTTAGTAGAAGAAAGTGTGGTATGGTAGTTGTGGAAGTTCAGTTAAGCTGTACCCGATCAGTTTTATGCAGATAGTGTCTGTTAATGTGTGTTATTAAGATGGACGTCAAGTGAAAATGCGTCGCTATACTTGCAAATGGTAGAAATTGAGTTACACAAATTCACATACAAGAAATGCTTCCTGGCTCGTTAAAAATGGCACATGAATGAAAATGGCATTGATATATAGGCAGTGATTTGCAAATTTGAGGAAAGAATTATAGGGATTATTTTAAAATTAAATTTCCGCGTGTTGGAGTAGGGTTACGTATCGTCAATAGGTGGCGCTCTACGTACGTGAAATACTGTAAACGTGGCACTTCCTTACCTTTTTTCATGAATATCAAAACTTTTCATACAAACAATAAGAACTGAGCGGTTATAGACTTTTGTTTAGGATGTCAGTAATTATTTAAATCACTTGCATTTCAGTTTATTGGCTTAACTACCCGTAAACATATGCGTATCAGAAATCAGATACTGGTAATCTAAGATACTGACAGAAGCTTTTTCAGAAATCACAATCTAGTAAAGAAAAGACCTCGCAAAATTCATTCACAAAACTAAGACACCCCACTTGAAGGGATCGCAAAAACGGTACGATCTTCAGCGCCATCTATGAGCAGAAGGTTGCATTGGATATGCCTTTATCTTTACCTTAATACTTCGTGTTAGAGTTCGTTAACCTAACATTGTGTTTATAAACTCACTTTTAAGTGACTATTACTGCTGGTGGAGTAATTACGTAGAAGTACCTCATTAGGGAAGGGCGTAGTGAGTTTCAGCTAAATAAAAGACGAACTGTAAGTAACTTTTTCTTGAACTTTATATGAGTGACTCCTGTTTTATTTAAAGTAAGCAAACAAGAACAAACTTTGCCTAGTTTTCCCTAAGGTACATATAAGCTTTTAAACATTGAGGAACGTAAGAAACTCTGAAAATAGAAATGTTTACGTAGGGGCCGGATCTTACGAAAGCTACGACAAAACAATCCGTTTGACATTCTCATCTGCGCCGTACCTGCCATAAACTCTGACAATTTCTGACGTGTGACGCAAGGCATGATGAGGAAGGGCTAGTGCTCTTGACATGGACATCATTCTACTGAGTAGAAACACAAGGGAGTCAAACATCTATTTTTCTTAGGTTCTAACTGACATGGCTACTGCCCTTTTAGCAAGTAGTCAACTAGAATGTATTAGTGTCAATTAAGCCCCTAAATGGCCACGTTGAATGACAAAGCTAAAGGGAAAGAAACGCTTTCTGCTGCTCAGGTTCACTGGTTCACCACCGAGTGAAAAAATCTAATGAAACTGATTTCTCTCTTGTGCATTTTGTACCTGCTAAAGTGAAAAAAATTTCACTCACGAAGGTAGATGTGATCTGACGTGTAGGAATTATGTTCTTTCCTTAAATGGTAACATTTTTCAATCACGTGCGGGTTTCAAATGTATTGTAACATGGGATGATATCATTTGTTGTTCTTACGTTATTGGACAAGTTAAGAAAGTTGTCTGAGAGTTACGGATTTTAATAAATGCCTCGAACGTTTGCAAAAGTCTGTGAAAAGTACGTACAAAACACAATGTTACACGTGTATTTTATTTTCCGCAGCACGTGAGGTCCACCTTCTTTGTGCTGATGTGTTACGAAAAATGCGGGCCATACTGAATTCGACTCAAGAAAATGCAGTTTGATTAAAATGTTGCGCAGTACTTTTCTAATTTCAATGCAGTGCAATCCATAAATAATTTCATCAAAATCTTCATTGTATAAAAACTTTCCTTAGTTAGATTAAAACTACATGTGACGTCAAAGCAGCAGCCGAAACCGTTTGTCATATCATTGTAAATTTCTGTGTTATCATTTATTCGTGCGACGCTCTCTGAGAGGCCGCAGATAAGCTTAGAACGTTGAACATTCTTCGAAATGATTATATTAATTCTTCGGATTAATACCAGAAATGCTAAACACACAGTACGCTACAGTCCCTATTTTGTGATTCTGAGGTTTTCTACTTTTACATGAACACGTATTAATACAAATGGCGTAAAATAAAGTTTATACTAGCAACAATAATGCGCTTTTTATTTCTGTGGAAATTTTATTTTCTCTTATTTTCCAGATTTGAATTTCCCTGCTTCAGAGCAATCTAATTTTCGATGTTTGCATTTCTGAATTTTTTGGAGTTTGAGAAAGTTACATTTTACTTCCTTAACGTCGGCAAAAGAGGGGAAAGGATTACAAAGACGGAAATCAAAGCTTACCCAATTATCTGCATCTCGCACGATAAATACAAAAGGAAAAGCCTTAATCCCCAGGGAATTTCTATAAGGAAATACGATTGGCTGTTTTCAAACATTTTTTCACTGAATTATTCTGAAACTTTTAGTTATTTCGAAGGAATTTTTAATTGCAATTTATTTCAGTGTCATAAGGTATTTAAATTAAATCCCCATACAGCTAAAACACAGGAAAGAGATCAGTACAAAGAGCAAAATAAATATTTTCTGTACAACCTTATTCGTTTCGCTTAGGTCAAATTATCAACGGGATATCTACGTGATAAATATCCGGAATTTTATTCCTATCAATTACAGGAGAGAAATATAAAACACATGATGCATAAATATGATTCTCACATATGTAATACAGTGGCACGAACAGTCAGAGTCACTTTTCCAAGTATTTACCGTTCAGCGCAATGCATTTCTTCCACCGATCAACAAGTCGATTAATTCCGGTAGCGAAGAAATCAGCAGGGGTGTTGGGAATCCATTCACGGACAGCCTCTCGCAGAACATCCTTGCTCTCATAGTGGTGTTCCACGAAGACTATCCTTCAAGGGACCGAAAACATGGTGCCAAGTCAGGACTATAAGCAGGGTGCTGAAGAACGATTCAGCACTGTTTTGCGATTTGTGCTTGCACTAATTTAGCAATATGCGGCAAGCGTTATCATGCTGAAGCAACACCTGATTAATTTTAAATGTTGGCCGTTTGATCCAGATACGCTGCACAAGTTTTCTCAGTGTCTTCACATACGCCTTTGCATTTATTGTTTCATTTTGTGCCAAGTACTCAACCAGAAGGATACCGTGTTTGTTCCCAGAAGCCATTACCTTGGACGCCGACGAACCAACTTTGAATTTTGTTGATGGGGCGAATACGGCCGACGCCATTCCATACTTTGCAGTTTTGTCTCTGGTTAGAACTGTTGAATCCACGTTTCATCGCCTGTATTATGCATTCCAGGAATGCGTCACCCTCCTCATCGTAGCGCTGTACCAATTCATTGCAAATTTCTATCCTCGGCGTTTATGCACAGCTGTATGCATTCGGGGTACCCATCCGGCACAGATCTTCCTATAGTTGAGATGTTCATGAATAATTCGTCCAACAGAATATTTACTGATATCCAATTCCATGGCAATATCCCGAACACCAATGCGTCTGCCACTTTTAACCAAGTCGTCAATATTTCCGTTTGCCACCTTAAATTAAGTCGTCAATATTTACTGATATCCAATTCTATCGGCCACCTTTAACCAAGTCGTCAATATTTACTGATATCCAATTCCACGGCAATTTCCGTCTTCCACCTTTAACCAAGTCGTCAGTATTTACTGATATCCAATTCCACGACAATTTCCGTCTGCCACCTTTAACCAAGTCGTCAATATTTACTGATATCCAATTCTGTCTGCCACCTTTAACAAGTCGTCAATATTTACTGATATCCAATTCTGTCTGCCACCTTTAACAAGTCGTCAATATTTACTGATATCCAATTCCACGGCAATTTCCGTCTGCCACCTTTAACAAGTCGTCAATATTTACTGATATCCAATTCCACGGCAATTTCCGTCTGCCACCTTTAACAATTCGTCAATATTTACTGATATCCAATTCCACGGCAATTTCCGTCTGCCACCTTTAACCAAGTCGTCAATATTTACTGATATCCAATTCCACGGCAATTTCCGTCTGCCACCTTTAACAAGTCGTCAATATTTACTGATATCCAATTCCACGGCAATTTCCGTCTGCCACCTTTAACAATTCGTCAATATTTACTGATATCCAATTCCACGGCAATTTCCGTCTGCCACCTTTAACCAAGTCGTCAATATTTACTGATATCCAATTCCACGGCAATTTCCGTCTGCCACCTTTAACCAAGTCGTCAATATTTACTGATATCCAATTCCACGGCAATTTCCGTCTGCCACCTTTAACAAGTCGTCAATATTTACTGATATCCAATTCCACGGCAATTTCCGTCTGCCACCTTTAACAATTCGTCAATATTTACTGATATCCAATTCCACGGCAATTTCCGTCTGCAACCTTTAACCAAGTCGTCAATATTTACTGATATCCAATTCCACGGCAATTTCCCGAATACGAATATGTCGGTCCCCTTTAATCAAATCGTCAACCTGTTTAATCGTTTCATCAGTCACCGCTGTGTTAGGCCTACCAGACCGTGCCTCATCTTCAAGGCTCTCGTGGCCAACTTTGAATTTCGTAACTAATTCACAAACACTGGAACCAGACATAACCGCATCACTATACCCATCCGAAGTCACCTCGTAATGTCCACGGCCTTTACGACCCTCTTTCGGGACGGGGGGGGGTGATGTGACATCTATGCGTCGCTGGACGCACATGAGATAGAGGCAGATGGCAATGAGAGCACATGTCCGCGTAGCTCAGTTGGGAGAGCGACTTACACCGGAGTGAGGGGCACCCGGTTTGGTTGCCCGGCGCGGACAAACTTGTTTTTTCACAACTGTTTTCAATAAAATTGAATTATGGGAATAACGTAAAAAGTGTTTATGAAACGCATTATTACAAAACTGTAGTAATAACACCTCTCTGAAAAAACAGAGCATGTGAAATAAGTGCAAGAATTTAAAAGGTAACAATCGTGCTTTTATGTGAATAAACGGTATCATACAGGAACTACTGAGATTTCACTCGCCAACCGGCGGCTGTTTCAAGGCGCTAGAACAACCTACTGACTAAAACTGAAAATCATAAATAGGGCAGAGAGGTTAAAATGAAATTAACAATGATCATGGGAAATAACATCTTCTTGATATCTAGCGGAATATATCCGATGTAATCATTTTGTATTTAGCCTTAACAGATCCTGCATCACAGATTCTCTCGTTTACATTTATAAAGACCTGGATAATTGTATTCCATTAAAGTCCTGTACTAATTTACTTCTAGGTAACTCTGGTGTGCTCACAATCTTTTATTCAAAGCATGCGTTTATTCAGAGCATGACTGGCGCTATCTCAATAAACTGAATACAGATCTCTCTGCTACTTCTCGTTTCAGAGATAAATGACAAGCAAAAATACCTTTAAGAGATATATCACCACCTACGCCTTATCCAGGATTTGGGATTCCAGCATGGTAATCTACCCAGAAAACACCGTGCTTCAGAAAACGCAGTCGTAGGCTGCGAGTTCCGTGTTATCTGCAGTCCGCTGAAATACCGCAACATATCAGTGGTGATCAAGCAAGTTTTCTGAATGATTGCTTCAGAACACGAATACTGTATGAACTTAACCTTCTAGTTTTGTGATTTCTGAGTAAGCACAGAACTCCTAACTGCACCATGTCCTTCCTTAAACCCATTTCTTCGGTTTCAGCTGATTATGAACATCAATAATCATAAACAAATACTCCAATACGACGTTTTCTGATCCGGATTAAATTCTACTCTTTTAGGTGCCACGTCACGTCTAGACATTACTCATTTGCAGATTAATCACCCTGAACTGCGCACAAAAATTGTGACGAATGTCTAGGTGAAGTGGAATTAATATGAGGTGGTTTCCTATTACCTTCTTCATTAACTGTATTGTCTTCTTCGAGAGAGACACATATCCAGGCAGGGACGTTTGATGATTTGCCAACCTGTGCTACGCATAGTCATAGTCACAAATAATTTGGGGGAAGGTATTACAATGAGTAGGTTCCCATTACCTTCCTCATCAGGTGTACTCTCTTATTGCTCAGGTGGCATTTTCAGAGAGGTTCGTTTGACGATTGATCATCATGAGTTCTGTACAGTCATGGTGAAGATTATCTTGGAGAAAAGGCATTACGGTGAGGTTGCTTGCCGTAACCTTCCTCATCACGTTTTAGAGAGATAGACGACGAAAAGCTCTAGGTACAATACGATTTTCGGGAATCATCCACGCATTCAGCTTACATTCTCAGTATTCCTCCCAAAACCGCCAAATGTTTGATCCGTAGCACGAGATTTAAATTTGCAAGAGGCGTCTATCACCAAAATTTTAACCGTCGTGTTTACGAGTCACGAAATACTAGCTCTCGCTGGTGAGCATAGCAACGTTAAAACGGTCAATCACCTTTCTCCGAACATCAAACAGAAAGCGTTTGTTCACATGTTGCAAATTTTCTCAAAAAGTGGCACTTCTTCAATTTGCATGTGTGCTTTTATGAGGTTTACCAATTTCCACCGCTGTCGGGTGGCTTGGAAGAGTGCAGTCCGTGCCAAGCTTTTTTACATTGAAGAATACATTTAACGCCATTCCTTGTTACATATTTTATTTTAAATGATGAAGAAACCGCAACATTAAATTACATGCATTCCTATTTTTGTTCTAATATTTTTTGTGTCACATCTTAGTGTAGCCTTGTGTACGTATTTTGTTAAAGGCATTTCATTACAGAACACGGCATCTGTGCAATCAAAGTACGTTACGTTACGATTTGAGTCTTTTCTTTCTGCACCACGGGATGTCATCATGATATATACACTCTCCGCCATTCCCCTATGCCTTTTACTCACAAACTTCGCCGTTTGAATTGTTACAGTCCGAAAAATACATGATCAGCCAACTGTACGACGCCGATGACCGGATTTATCAGACTGTAAAAAAAGTTTCCGTAAAAAAGCGCATGTGGCGTGTCTAATGCAAGATACTGTGGGCCTGCGGAGACGTAAATATCCCACAGTGCTCTGAGCGAAATAATATATTCTAGGGACAGAACGTGCGCTGTTGTGGTATAGATTAGTTGCACTTGGGGACGATACGATGGCAATGCCGTGCGTGCAGTATTGCTCCATGAATATTTGAACGACGTTAAAGTTAAGGAAGCACTTGGGAAATTGCGAAACGCGTTTCGTGGCAATAGTATCGTACAGAATACTTGCTATCACTGGTACAGGAAATTCGACACTGGTGTACTGGATCTCTCTGATGCGCCCAGAAGTGGCAGACCCAGTACGGTTGATGATGATACACTGCAACACAAGGTATCGTTCAAGCCTGATGCAAAACTACGAGAACTGGCAGAGCAACTGATGACCTCCCATACGACCATCAACACCCGACTTCGGAAGTTGAGATATTCGTGTAAACTGTGAAAATGGGTACACTATGCTTTGTCTGACCAGAATCGGATGCTACGCTAGTCCATTGATGTTGCTCTGTGTGAAAGAGAAAGTTGGGATATGCGTGTAAATTGTGCAAACGGGTATATCATGCTGTGTCTGACCAGAATCGGATGCAACGCTACTCCATTGCTGTTGCTCTGCGTGAAAGAAAAAGTTGGGATATTCGTGTAAACTGTGAAAACGGGTACCCCATGCTTTGTCTGACCAGAATCGGATGCAACGCTACTCCATTGCTGTTGCTCTGCGTGAAAGAGAAAGTTGGGATATTCGTGTAAACTGTGCAAATCGGCACACCACGCTTTGTCTGACCAGAATCGGATGCAACGATACTCCATTGCTGTTGCTCTGCGTGAAAGAGAAAGTTGGGATATGCGTGTAAATTGTGAAAACGGGTATATCATGCTTTGTCTGACCAGAATCGGATGCAACGTTACTCCATTGCTGTTGCTCTGCGTGAAAGAGAAAAATGAAAGGGCTTTATACATTGGTTGGTCACGGGTGACAAAAAGTGGATCACATACGTGAACATTACGCGACAAAAAGAATGAACCAAACAGGGAAAATCATCACAGAAGGTCGCTAAGCCCCCTCCCCTTCATGGACCGAAGGTGATGTGGAGTTACTGATGGTATTGTCGCAGTGCGATTCACTATGAACTCTTACCGCGGAACAATACCATCACACAGGATGCTTATACCCAACAGTTTGACAGTATCCATGCTGCTGCAAGAGAGGCGTCCAACGTTCATTAGTCGCCATGAAGTTGTTTTTCGCCAAGATAACGCTCGTCCACATGTCTTCCTTGGACTCAGCTAAATTTGCAGGCGTTGGAAAGGGAAATATTGTCACAGCTTCCTTATTTCACGGACACCGCCCCGTCCAACTTCCATCTTTTCCGGTTTTTGTCCAATTTTCTCGCTGAGGAAAACTTTCCTAATGACAATGATGTGAAACGTTGCACGGGTGACTTCTTCAACTCCCTCTCGCCAGATTTCTATCCCTATGTGATATTTCAACTATCATATTGGTCGAGCCAGGTCATCAGTTTTTGCACGATTAGATAAAGTTTTTTTTTACGATTTTAGAAGCTTGCAATACATGCTTCTCTATTTTCCGCATACTTTCTTTACAACCTCACAATTAAATATGTTAACATTTAAAATAACGGGATTTCAGTAATTTTGGTGATGTTTGTTCGGTAGGATGAAAGCAATAGCTTTCGTAAAAAAATGCGGATTTTGGTAATTCTAAAGTTTTGGAGATTAAAACAACTAAAATGAGAAATTTTCTTGTAGAAAGAAGTCCATGTTTTTATGCATCAGTCATCAGTGTCTCTTCGTTAGGATGAAGGAACTCTAAAACTGCTGTGTATGTATTAAGATCGATTGCGATGTTATTCGTTATATATATATATATACAGTCGTGTCAGAATAATATGGCCACCTACTTAATAATGGAATAAGCCACCTTTGCCCGGACGACAGCGGTAAACGGCGTGGCATGGACGCAGTGATGTCTGGAAGGCTGCGCGGAGCACACGTGCCTATTCGTACTGCAGCAGAGCACGGAGGTCCCGGAGATGTCGTGGTTGTGGGTCTGCGCGTCTAATCTGTCGATCCAAATTGTCCCACAAGTGTTCTATGGGAATGCAGTCAGGGCTTTTCGCCGGCCAAAGGAGAACGGAGACATCGCTGCCATTTTCCTGGAAGTAGTCCCGCACCCGCTTATCGACGTGATGTGACGCATTGTGCTGTTGGTAGACACCATTACCGGCAGGGTAAACGTCCATCATGAAGGTATGCATGTGGATAGCGTTGATGGAAAGTTAGTCTTTGGCGTTTAGGGACCCATTTAGTGGTACCAACGGTCCCAGGTCATACCAGGAAAACATGCCCAGACATGCACACTCCCATCACCGGCCTGCACTTGACCAGAAAGTGTGTTTGAGTGTTGGTTCTCGTGTGTCTAACGCCGTATCCGCCACCGCCCGCCATTTCTGTGGAGTAGATACCTCGATTCGTCGGAGAAGACAACATCCTTCCACTCTTCCATTGTCCAATGACGGTAGTCCCATGCAAACTGCAGGCATCGTTGTCGATGTACCTGGGTTAACGTGGGTGCCTTGAAGCAGCGTTGACTATGGAGATTCATGCGCAACATGGTTCGCTCTACTGTTAATGGGGATACGTATCTGGGTTCCCCAGCGTTCATTTAGGGGGAATTGCTTCACAGCTGCGCAATGATTGCCCTTTACCAGTCGACACAGGTGACGTTCTCCTCTGGGGTCGATGGCCTTTGGGGCTCCACAGTTATGACGTCACGAGGTACTCGGTGTTCCAGCAGTCCATTCTTGGTACACCCTTACTAAAGCACCTCGCCAACAGCACACGAAGTCTTCTGTTTCTGAGATGCTTCTCCCCTTGCAAGGTAGCCGATGATCATTCCTTTTTGAACGTCCGTCAAATGACTACCTCTGACCATTGTGCTCACGTAACGCACTATGGTTCATCTGTCCTGGTCGGCAGCTTATATCTCCGTGTGGTCGACTTTTTCACGTGCACTCTGAGACGCGCATTGTCGAGTACACTGTGATTCTGGGGGTGGTCACATTTTTTTTATACGACTGTGTATATTACAGTAATAATTTTTCTACTTTTAACAAGTTCGAAGTTCTTCCTTTTCCAAATCAGGTTGAAACAATATCCATTTCATTTTTAGCAGAAGCAAACGCATTTTTCTATTTTAAACAGCAGTGCAGATTTATGGCTTTGCTTTTAAAGTTGATTGCCGGAAGATTAATTTTATTTCCAACAAAACAGCTGTATTTCAACTTTGAAAAGGATTTAAGTATTTTCTGGTATTTTAGAAATTACGTTGGCACACTATTTTTCTACTTTAAAAGGGATTACAGCTTTTTTTCTGTTTCTGGCCGTACACTGAAACGTTATTCTTTATTATTTAAATCGGATTATTACTGTTCCTTCCAATTTGTACCGTACTCATTCTTTTTGTTCTGAAAAGATATTCCAGCATCACGGTTTGAATATTAAACTCGATGTTAGCATTACCCATTCTACTTTAGACACGATTCTATGATTATTTGGTATTTTTTAAAACATATCAACTTACATTTTTAATTTAAAAAGCATTTCAGGTTTACAGTAACTGTTTTAAAGTGGGGAATATTGATGTTCTTTGGAATCTTTTTGCTCTGTGGAATTATAGTTATGTTAAGGAATAGCTTGTTGGTTGTGATTACTTCTCTAACGTTAAACTTTTCGGTAAAGCTCTAAACGAGCTTACAATTATAGCTTATTTGGCAGAGGTCTTCTCTTGTACGGAAAATTTTAAAAAGATACAGCATTTTCATTTGAATATCGAATTGAATGTCGACATCATCCATACTATATACTTGAGAACCGATTCTATGATGACTCGGTATTTTTAAAAAAAACATCTAAAATAATATATTTACTGTAAACATGGTAAAAGCTTTATAGTTTCTCTCATGAAGTGATCTTAATCCCACAGAACACATCTAGAATTTTCGGAACTTTTTTCTCTGTTGAGTAATAGTTAATTAAAGGAACTGTTTCTTGGTTGTAAATATTACCTTAACTTTAAACATTACTGTAAAGCATTATACCATTTAGACATCAAAGCTTATGTAGTCAAATTAACCTTCTTCACTGTAAACTACACTTAAGCTTACGGAATTACTTTAAGTAGAACCCGGCTAGTTTCCCATTTCGTTGCTGGTAAAACTAGCTGGGATCTACTTAAAGTAATTCCGTAAGCTTCAGCTTCATGGAGAGCTGATTAAGTACTGTAAGAATAATAACATCCAGGAATATTCATGAGCCAATACATGCAATGTCCGGGTCTTTAATTGCTTTTATCAAGAAGTATGTCCTTCCTAAGATACTGTGCTCAATCAATATAACTTTGTCACAGAAAAAATTCAACAGAACACATCATCTCTATAGTGAAAATCTTCCAAATTCGTAGAGACAATGTAAATAGATAACGTCATCGCTCTTTCCACGTTTTTCTTTAATTAACACACATCAACCGATAAATTGTGTTTCAACCCCTCTGGGATCGAATCCCAGATCTCTCGCTAACTAGCCGCTTTACGTTAAGGTGCCAATAATCCACGGCGCTATATGTGTTTCTCAGTCAGCATCTGACTTCACAAATCCGTAGGGATGGGCTCAGCAACTGAGACGTCACCATACGCTACGGTGCCAACAATCCACGGTGCTGTGTGTGTTTATCTGTCAGCATCTGACTTCACAAATCCGTAGGGATGGGCTCAGCAACTGAGACGTCTCCATACGTTACGGTGCCAACAATCTACGGCGCTGTGTGTGTTTATCTGTCAGCATCTGACTTCACAAATCCGTAGGGATGGGCTCAGCAACTGAGACGTCTCCATACGTTACGGTGCCAACAATCCACGGCGCTGTGTGTGTTTATCTGTCAGCATCTGACTTCACAAATCCGTAGGGATGGGCTCAGCAATTGAGACGTCTCCATCTGGTGGGGCTTAAGGGCTCTACATCAGTTGCTGAGCCCATTCCTACAGATGTGTGAAGTCAGAAGCTAACAGATTGACACACATAGCGTCGTGGATTGTTGGCACCGTAGTGTAAGGCGAACGCACTCGGCTAGTTATCGAGATATCTGAGATACGATCCCAGCGGCGTCGAAACACAATTTTTTCGGTTGATGTTTATTAATTAAAGAGAAACGTGGAAAGAGCGATGACTATCTATTTACATTTTCTCCACGTATTTGGAAAAATTTTTACCATTTCTCTCGCACTTTGGCTATAATTTTTTTTAAAAAGCTTGTGCCGTTAAGCCTCACCAGATACAGACGTCTGAGATCCTACAGATTTATGAAGTCAGATGCTGCAGATAAACACACATAGCGCTGAGGATTGTTGGCACCGTAGCGTAAAGCGAACGCACTCGGCTAGCTATCGAGAGATCTGGGGTTCGATCTCAGCGTTGTCGAAATATAATTTTTCGCTTGTTTTGTTTTAATTAAAGAAAAACGTGGGAAGAGTGATGACTTTGTCTATTTATCATCTCTACACTCCGCATATACGACACTACGCTCGCTTTGGTAGAAAAGTAAATAGCAGATAATAAAAACTCGAAACATCAGGATCGTAAAACATAGCTTTTCCCAAATGAAAAGCAAATACGATCTAAACACAAGTGCGACTGACACATTCAAAACATCACCTCTTGTTTCTAGCCTGAGGATACGTCATTAACCTCTGACTTATTATCAGGGTTGCCAAAATCGAATTCATCAGAGATGAATCAGTGGTGTTAAACAACAACTGTGGGACTCTAACAACAATTGTGAGTAACTCTCTGGGTTATAAGCAGTCCCCTATCCCTAATTTAGGGTCACTACTTCCAGGAAAGTGGGAGAACAAAACCCGTAAGGAAATTACAACAATCCTGCCTCACCAGGATTCGAACCCAAACCTATCTCGGACGAACTGCCAGAAGCTAGAGTTTTGACCACTGCGCCACCAGTGTGGCAGGCGTTAAGTTTAGAAAAACGTTTAACACCAATAAACGAAATTCACATAAAAAGCCATAAACTGGAAATTAATGATAAATTTCAGTATGGATCACACCACCTTTGCGACGTAGTGTTTCATGTCCAACGTGCAAAATTATGTAGTGGTAATTGCACGCAAATTAATGGAATAAATCGCCTTTAACAATCATACAACGGTACGAAAATATGTGCGGAAGAGGGACAACAAAACTATATCCCCGTTTTACAGATTTCGAATTTGAATCCTTTTCTGCCGAAACTCAAAAAATGTAATGTGAGAGATTTAACTGGCTATTGTGACTCGTGCAGCTAAATGTATTTGTATCTTAATCTTAAAAACATTGTCACATCTTACAAATGTGACAATGTCTTTAAGATTACAGGGGATCAAAAAAAAACTGAAAGATTTAAATACCGACTTTTCAGGTGTCAGGAATTTTGTCTTCAGAAATCCTCCCGTGGATTTTTGCCCCACACAGACTTCTGTATTGGAATTTCTCAATGAGAAATTCAAAAACACTGTGCTTCAATTTCGGTCGTGATCCAAGCATTTTTAAAATAAATATTACGATCTTCAGAAACCATTCCGAATAGGTATGACATGTAATATTCCGTTCACCAACGACTTTTTTAAAAGCTGCTGAAACGGATTTTTATGTTCGACGGAAATATTAAAAACGCCGTGAGCGATTTGGACAGCCATTTGTCGTATGCTAATTGCATCCTCCTAGACATTTTTCCCAGGGCCTCGTGGGTAGCATTCACCTCTGGTTTTGCAAAGCCGCCAGAACTACAAAGGGTTCATCTCGCTTATTATGATTAAACCTCTGAAACACGTAGCTTCCGCGCAGTAGATTGGCTGGTGATAATTGTGACGACAGCCGGCGAAACCTGAGCTTTAAATATAGCAATAACCAGCTCCTAGAGAATGCTTTCATTTTGCTCTGCCAATCTCTCACTTGTATCTCTCAGGAGAATTAAAATAAACTATATTGCGTTTATTTATTATGCTTATCGTTATCGTAATTTATTCCATTTCTGGTTGAAATGAAAAGCCCTTTTTAGATTATGATTTCAATCGGGCGCTGTGAGTTAGCAGCAAACCGTGATTCACGCTGTAAGCATCAATTTTATATGGCCCGATTGTGCAACCTTGTTTTTATTTTATTTTTCATTTTGCGCGTTGGCTTTTCCGATTGTTCGGTCGGACCAAAGGGTTACGGTATTGTCAGTTGGTAAAAAATCAATAAACTTACGAAATTCAACTTTATCGGGAAAAAGTGCCAAAGTTTCTTCAGTTTCTCTTCCTTTCAATATTTAATGAATTACCAAGAGTATACAAGTAGTTACAGAATTTTGGAACGTGGTCTGTATTTGCTCCAGCCGCGTTTTATACACAGACTCAACTTATTTATGAATGTAAATAAGAAAACTGCGAATTCCAACGCATTCGACTTATACCCCTTTTCGTTTATGACCACCATGTGCAACTTTGAAGATCATACCCCTTTTCATTTTTGACCACAATGTGCAACTTTGAAGATCATAACCCTTTTCATTTTTGACCACAATGTGCAACTTGATACTTACATCCCTTTTCGTTTATGACCACCATTTGCAACTTTAAGGGTTATACCCTGTAACGTATACTCTAGATTCAGTTTCCTTTTGATTTTTCTATCTCTTGTTATTTTAATTTCCTATGCAAATTATCTTCTCACTTAACGAGATGTTATTTCTCCCGCTGAATTATATGTGGCAACGAGTGTAAGTCATGACGGTATGCAGTATATATAGGCGCGCTCAACTATACCAAGCAGCTTCATTTTATTGTGATAGGTTCTTCCATTATTATTGTTATCTACGATAGTACGAAAGTTCTGAATATCAGTAGTTGTGTTTTGTTGGAGTGTGTTTGAGTAATACCAGGAGTTCCCCAATAAAAGGTTAAAAGTGAGTACGTTTTCTTAGTTCATTTTATTGTCAGACCTCTGTCTGACCGTTAAGTCTATTTATTTAAGTGTCTACGTTAGGTCCAGGGTATATTGTGTTTACCGCTCTAATAAGGAGCCTTCAAGGTGCTAATGTACTAAAACCGAAGTTATAGTACTGATATTCAAGATAATGACGAACGCTGAGTAAAAAGAAGTTCCATATTCAATGAACTTATTGCACGTGCATGTCTTACCTAAACAAACTCTAGCACTTTGAAGATTAGGCACACTTTAGCTACGTCAAGTAACCTTCCAATAACCCTAACGTGACTTAACGTAAGCTTCCCTGCACTACACGTCCAGCGGAGAGCTTTATTCATTATAATTGGCGCCCGAACATTTCTTGATAACGAGGTATTGACAATTATTGACTATGTCTTCATTACCTGAGAAAACTTCACTATTTCAACCTGAAACCAGTTTCGGTGGAGGTGGGGTTATTTTCGACAATCTGCAGGAAGCCTGTGGGTCTAACTTTGAGGTCAATGATTTGCAAGTACCCAGGCATTCCTCACAATTTCGTCATTCACCAGCTTCATATCACTCTGAGTCGCGGGTCGTACCTGAGGTATTTCAATCCTCTCACAGAAGCAAAATGCTTGCACATTTCGTGCCGCATGAAGGAGCAACTACTTTCAATGGTTTGGAGGGATCCTTGAAATTTCTCGAGGATTTGGAGGATCATTTCGACTTATACAATATTCCTCAAGATTGCAAAGTGCAAATAGCAGGCACTTGCTTGAAAGATACCGCTAAGACCTGGTATCGGCAGTGGAGAGTATCGAACCCGGATTCTCGTTATGAGAATTTCCGAGCGGAATTTTTGGAAGTCTTTCCTTTCGGCCTCAGTCGAGCTGGCCTTGCACAACAATTTTTTCTCGTCAGCAAGGACCCAACGATAGCCCTGTTGCGTTTGCTTTAGAAACAACACGCTTGTATAAATTATGGGATCCACATGCCAGTCATGTCGACATGTTGGACACCCTATTGCAACAGCTCGATCCATTTCTACAGGATTTTATTGAGGTCCGACACCCTGCTACAATACATGAATGTTTTCGCCTCATACGAACGTATGAGGAGCGACACGGCAAACATGGACCAACTAAACATGCTCAAGAACCCCGGGAGGCTTACCACGAAAATCCTCAGCAGCGTATTAGGCCTAATGACCTTCAACACGAGCGTACACAGGGTCAAGTCCAAGCATCATACGTACCACCGCATAGAAGAGTGGTACACCAACCGCTAGTTTCTAAACAATTTTCTGGGTACAGTACAAATGCACAGTATGCTCGACCCCGTTCCAATCCGCAGAATTCGAAACATTTTTATGCTAAGGGCAATAATGATTTTTCTGCCCGTGCTGAGGAAAAAATAATAGAAGTGGAAATTTCAACAGAAATGCGGAGTTCCCGCAGCAGTTTTCACGAAGTTTTTCTAAGCGTGAAAACTTTACAGATACCAGGCAGTGCCGAGGTTTCAGACCGCATGAAAATACAACCAGGAATCCTTTAAACTTCCAAAGGAAGTAGACCAAGGGTCGGCACTGCTTCCTGATACCAAGAATTCTGACCCTAAAATAGTATTATTGACTGTCCAAACTCCTCAGTTGCTTGATGTGTTATTGACAATTGAAGATATTATTGTCGGGACAAAGTTCCACACTGGTTCTGAAATATCAGCCCTAAATACGAAGTTTTGCACTGAAAGTTTTCCTGCAATACACGTCCAGCATGCGACGCAGTATTTGCGAGGTGCAAATAACGAAATATTCAGTATCACAGGCACTGTCACATTATCTCTAGGGCTGGGTAAGGCCTCGTTTTACGCATCCTTTCCTGCTCATTGACGACCTACCTGTTAAATGTCTAATGGGCATAGATTTTATTAATACTTTTAAAGTTACTATGAATTTCGAACAACATGTTATTTCCTTTCCGGAACCTGTCGAAGTGATTCCTAAAGATCCTATAGACATAACGAATTTGTTACTGAGTAAACAACTGAATGAGAGGCAACGAAACCAGCTTTCTCAACTTTTGCATGAAAGACCTGGTTTATTTTCCGACCAACCTGGTTTCACACAGGTGGTTTATCACGTCATTGACACTGATGGTTCGAAACCGATAGCGACGAAACCTTAACCTTGTGCTCCCCATAAAAAACATGAAATGCAACGTCAAATTTCAGAGATGATTAAACAGGGCATAATAAGGGAATTAACAAGCGCCTGGGCCGCACCTGCTTTTCTTGTTCCAAAGAAACAACCCAACGAATTTCGTTTCGTGACAGATTTCCGCAAGCTAAACCAAGTCACGAAAGCGATATATTATCCACTACCTGTCATGTCGAACATTTTGCATGACCTATCGTCAACTAAATGGATGTCAACCTTGGATATGGCGAGTGGATATTGGCAGGTGGCGGTACATCCAGACTCCGTAGATAAAACAGGCTTTGTGACTCCTTTTGGGGCTTATGAACACCTGCGTATGCCCTTTGGACTAGCCTCTGCACCTGCTACTTTCCAAAAGCTTATGGATACGGTTCTCAGACCTGTTCTAAGTCCCCATGTGCATGTATATTTGGATGACATTATTATTACATCCGAGAATTTTGACGAGCACCTTTCTCTGCTCAAACAGGTGTTCCAACTCATATACAATGCTGGCTTGACGTTAAAACCTAGTAAATGCCAGATAGCGAGGGACGAGATTGTATATCTGGGGTTGAAAATCACTCCCCACGGCTTATTTACGGAGGATGAAAAAATCAGGCCTATAGTTGACTTTCCACGGCCAAAAACAGCCAAAGAACTGTCACGCTTTCTGGGAATGACCGGATGGTATCAGCAGTTCGTCCCCGCTTATGCTACAATCTGTGAGCCATTGTATGCTTTGAAACGTAAATACAAGAAGTTTGTTTGGACACCTGAGGCTAACGCAGCGTTTGAAGCGCACTAAAATCTGCGTTGACTCAGCCTCCTGTATTAGCTTTCCCAGATCATACTAAGGAATTTGATATTTACGCTGACGCATCCGGAGTTGGTCTTGGTTGCGTTTTGTCACAAGCTGGGCATCCAATAGCTTTTGCGTCCCGTATTTTAGCCAAAGCTGAAAGCAATTATTCAGCTACGGAACGCGAATGTCTTGCTGTAGTGTATGCTCTTGAAAAATTTCAATGTTATCTCAACGAATTGACAGTTAATATAATTACGGATCATTCTGCCCTTCAATATTTGAATTCTGCTAAGCACCTCTCTCAAAGACTTATGAAGTGGGCTCTCAAGTTACAAGAGAGCAATATCAAAATTTTGTACCAGCCAAGTCATAAGAATCAATTACCGGATGCATTGTCTCGCGTCCCGATTAGTGGGGTTCCCACAGAAACTACTCCTGGATGTCAGCCTTTACTTTTAATAGCTGATATAACATCCAGAGAGCAGATAATGGCAGAATTAGTAAATGATCCAGATTTTGGGGAAATCTATAATTTTTTGCTTGCAGGTTCGCCCCTACAAAGTGATCCTTCTCTGGCTGGGAGGTCACAGCATTTTGAAGTCATAGAGGGTCTTCTTTACTATACGAAATCTAGGACTACTAGGGCAGAGTTTCGCCCAAGTATTCCGCGAACCCTCAGAATGGTCCTTTTAAACGAATTTCATGACAAACCTATTGCAGGCCATTTAGGTATTCCCGTTGTAAATTGCGGGGTGTTGCCTATTGGCCTGGCATGTACCAAAGTGTACTCGCATACGTTCAATCATGTCACTTGTGTCAGATTTATAATTACCGTAATGTAAGACCGGCCGGTCACTTGAAATCTAGTTCAAGTTCTCATGTTTTTGACATTATTTCAATAGATTTATTGGGACCTTATCCTTTATCTGTTAAAAACAAAGCTCGTTACGTTTTAGTATTAACTGATAATTTCTCTAAATGGGTCGAAGTTTTTCGCATTAAAGCCGCTACGGCGGAAGTTATTTGTAATGTATTAATTAATGAAGTATTCTCTAGATATGGTGCACCTAATCAAGTAGTTTTGGATAATGGTCCCCAATTTATTTCTGGCATTTTTTGAAAGAATGTGTGCTAGACTACACATAAAGCATAAATTCATTTGCCCATATCATCCCCAGAGTAATCCCGCGGAACGAGTAAACCGCACGCTAGTTAAAATGATTGCTACATTTGTCATGGATCATCACGAGCAGTGGGACGAACATCTTGAGCTTTTTTCGTTCGCCCTCCGCTCGTCTGTTCACGAATCTACTAAGTTTACTCCCGCAGAACTTTTTTTGGGTCGAAAAATTAAGACCCCTTTTTAAAATTTAACGAGGATTATCGACGAACTAAACCAGCGACCAACTCCGCAATCAGTACGAATCATGGCAGAGAAAGCTCGTGTTGCAATGATAGGAGCACAAGCGGCTCAAGCAAGATACTATAATACTAGGCGTAGGGAACCAGATCTTGTCGTTGGAGATCTAACTCTCTTGGAGACACACTTCCAGTCTTCTGTTTCTCATACTTTAGTAAAGAAATTTGCACCCAGCTACGAAGGTCCATATTGGGTGGCAAATGTGTATGAAAAGAACATTATCCTTGAAAAACCTGACAATCAATTTCAATACGTACACGTTGCTCAGTGTCGCAAGTATCATGAACGAAATATAGATTTTATAATCAACCCTACTCAATCTTCTGTTCCACAGACTCAAAAGTCTATATCACACGATCAACCTCCAGAAATTTTGGACGAACCGACAAACCTTTTTGAAGAATCTCCAGTGATTTTTTCTTCACCCTCCCCTCCACAAGACTGGCTTCCAAGAACGCAACCTGTTTCTACCATAAGACGAAGGCTCGAATCAAGTTCTTCAAATTCTAGTATCATTCCCTTCCCTCCAACCATTGTCGAGACTATTGCTGCACCATTCCCTAATAACTCTGCACCAACACAAGCTCCTACTTCCTTGAATACCTCGTCAGATAGTATTCCTATAGGCAGAAATAAACATCGCCTTGCACGACCACTAACTTACAGCAGCGACTCAGAGTCATCACATATTTCTGATTTATCAGATATAGACAGTAGTTTGACGATTCCTAAACGTCAGACACAAATTACAAACCGTCCAGCAACACCAAAAGCTGGTCGAAAACGCAACTTGTCTCCCCAATCTGCTTCGCCGCAGCAGCGACAAAGGCAGAGATCTTTGCATCTGCCCGGGTTTCGCCTCTGGAACTTACGCTCAGGGCAAACAGGGCCGATGCCTACTTCTACTGTCATGCCAAACAGTAGAAAGAGAAAACAAGCGATGTGGCCGGAGCCACGTCCCTTCAAAAGAATTCTGGAAGGACAACATGGGCCCCAGCACAAAGGGACAACATATTGAAAGCCTGGGGGAGCCCGTTCCTGTCAGACGCAGGGCATTCCTGACCGACAGACTTCAGCCGTTCCTGACCGACAGACTTCAGCCGTTCCTGACCGACAGACTTCAGCCGTTCCTGACCGACAGACTTCAGCCGTTCCTGACCGTTCCTGTCAGACGCAGGGAATTCCTGACCGACAGACTACAGATGTTCCAGATCCATTCAAGTCGCTGAAAAGATCGACGCCACCAGAATTTACCAGTTCGATTAGGCCTGGAAAAAGATATCGTACTAGGGTTTTTTATGCGTCCTCGAGATAAGTAAGTTCTAGTGGACAGCTTATTTCCTCATTATGTTGTTTTTCCTGCACGACCAGTTGGCGTGACAGAATTTTTTTTTTTTCGTGTGGGCCTACGCATTCTTTTTGTGTATGTATGTAGTTTTTTTATATATATATTCTATGTTCGTCTATTAATCCATTTTTTTTATATATATATGTGTGTTAGAGGTAAAATAGTAAACATTGTTACTGTTAGGCAGCTACAGGCAATCTTCGCTGCTGATACAGTTGGTTTGTAATCAACGATAAATATATATAGAGTTGAAAATATGAGGAAGTAAAATGAAATCAAAAAAGTGATTCCTGCTAGGCAGAATAAATATAAGGTGTGCCGATGCAGGTTCGTTCTGTACACGTATAAAAAGTGTTTCTTGTTTCACAGACGACAATAGCTGCGGATACAGGTTTACTGAATTTGTTATGCCAAGCTTGAAGTTGTAAGTACTGCTGCCAGAAAAAAAAGTAGAACGATAAACGTCAGTCAGCGAAATGTAAGACTACACTCAAAATTTGATAGGTTTAAAAAAAAAAAAAAAAAAAAAAAAAAAAAAATAAGCGGGAGATGATGTAACGTATACTCTAGATTCAGTTTCCTTTTGATTTTTCTATCTCTTGTTAGTTTATTTTCCTATGCAAATTATCTTCTCACTTAACGAGATGTTATTTCTCCCGCTGTATTATATGTGGCAACGAGTGTAAGTCATGACGTGGTGGTATGCAGTATATATAGGCGCGCTCAACTATACCAAGCAGCTTCGTTTTATTGTGATAGGTTCTTCCATTGTTATTGTTATCTACGATAGTACGAAAGTTCTGAATATCAGTAGTTGTGTTTTGTTGGAGTGTGTTTGAGTAATACCAGGAGTTCCCCAATAAAAGGTTAAAAGTGAGTACGTTTTCTTAGTTCATTTTATTGTGAAACCTCTGTCTGGCCGTTAAGTCTATTTCTTTAAGTGTCTACGTTAAGTCCAGGGTATATTGTGTTTACCGCTCTAATAAGGAGCCTTCAAGGTACTAATGTACTAAAACCGAAGTTATAGTACTGATATTCAAGATAATGAGGAACGCTGAGTAAAAAGAAGTTCCATATTCAATGAACTTATTGCACGTGCATGTCTTACCTAAACAAACTCAAGCACTTTGAAGATTAGGCACACTTTAGCTACGTCAAGTAACCTTCCAATAACCCTAACATGACTTAACGTAAGCTAACCTGCACTATACGTCCAGCGGAGAGCTTTATTCATTATAACGTCTTTTCGTTTATGACCACCATGTGCAACTTTGAGGATCACACAACTTTTCGTTTATGACCACAATGTTTAGCTTGAGACTTACAGCACTTTTCGTTTATGATACCCATGTGCAACTTTGAGGATTATACCCCTTTTCGTTTCTGACCACCATGTGCAACTTTGAGGGCTGTACCCCTTTTCGTTTACGACTTACCTTCAGCAACTTGAAATTATCCCCCTTTTCGTTTCTGACCACCATGTGCAACTTTGAGGGCTGTACCCCTTTTCGTTTATGACCATCTTGAACAACTTAAGACTTATACCTCTTCTCGTTTATGACCACCAGGTGCTCATTCAGGATTATATCCCTTTTTGTTTATGACCACCATGTGCAAATTGAGACTTATACCCCTTTTCGTTTATGATCACCATGTGAAACTTGACAATTATACCCCTTTTTTGTTTATGACCACCATGTGCAATTTGAGACTTTTACGCCTTTTCCGTTTATGACCACCATGTGCAACTTGAGATATATATCCATTTTTCGTTTATGACTACCATGTGCGCCTTTCAGGATTATACTCCTTTTCGTTTATGACCACCATGTGCAACTTTGAGGATTATAAGCAGTCTCCTGTCCGTAATTCAGGGCCACTGGTTCCAACGTAAAGCAGTACAGAAAGTCGGAAACGCTGCATATTTCATCCGCGGGTGACGTCAAATCCTCGGGCGAAAACTCATAAATCTGAGCCTTTGACTACTAGGCCACGGAGCGTGGAAAAAGTGTTATTTAGAGACAGAATCTGTAGTCTGTCATAAAGATATTCGCAATTTCTCATATAATGTAAAAGTAATTTCATAAGCTAATTTGAATGAATTTGAACGCAATATCTGCATAAGAACGAGTAACACCGTACAAACAATTTCAGTTGTTAAGGAATTTTGTATTTAAAAATATGCATTTGGGTTTTACACGCTGTCTTGGAATTTCATGAACACATGATCCTTGACTTATATTTATCTGATTTTAGATTTTCGTTTCGCTTCTATGTTTACGTCATCCAAGATAGACTGCTATTGCAAATATTTCTCTACCACGTTTCATCCAGCTGAGCAATCTGAGTTGCTATCTTTTTCTTTTGAATTTGCTATTTCTTTAACCCAAACTTTTTTGCTCATCCCATCGCCCTGCTGAAATCGAACAATTACTGTAATGTTGAAACCGACACAAAATGAAAGTAAGAACTCAGCAAGTTTGCAGCTTTTTCCGAAAAAAAAATGGCTCGCCGTCCGCCACATAACTTGAAAAAGAGGAAAAGAAGAAAGAACAGAAAAAAAGACAGCTTGTAAGATATTTTTAAGCCAATACTTTTTCCAGTCACAGCAAAAAGCGAAAAAAGCAACACGGAGATGTAACTTGAGGCATTTGTAATTTACTTTGCTGCGGACATTTAAGAATCGGAAAAATGGAATCGAGCAGGCTTACAACTAACTTATGAAGAAAGCGTCCCGTTTCTCTTATTTCTTCCGGAAGTTCTTGATTCCTCTTCACATTTTACTAACATCTTAGTGAAATCTTTGCCATCCACCATTTTTTATTGCATGTCGTTTTATTTCTAGAATTCATTATTAGAAAATGTGCCTTAACTCCAATATGCTCATCTTCCCGACTCCAGTTTGAAGCTAACTTACATGCTTTTTATTTTCCAATTTGAGCATTCGAGCTACATGACTACGGAAGCAAGTTATCATCGTGAAACCTTCTGAATCTACTGCTGAATGGATGTCTCCCGATGTCTTTTCGACACAATTCTGTCGTGGCAGTCCTATGTCAAGACAGAATTGTGTCGAAAAATTAGTGAAATTGCGGTTGGGCTCAGATCCCGCATTGAGATCATTTATAGGATTTCAAGTTTGTTGCCTGCCAGGGTTAAGTTGCTATTGTATTTTTCATTTATTTATCCATTTCTATCTTATTGTCTCTTGGCTTGGGGTCGCACAACATTGGAAATATTAATAGAACTTATGTTTTACAAAAATAAATTTTACGTTTGGTGAATCCGTCTTTACACGTACATTATCTTTTTCTCAGTTATCAAATAATGCCATTTGATAAATTATACAGTTTTCGATTATTACTGTTTATGCATGAACATATAAGAAATATTCAGATCCAATCACCTTGCATTTCCGTTCCCATTATCATGACACTCGTGGAAATACTAGTTTTTTAATACCTAGAGCGCGTACTAATTTATTATTTAATAATATTAACTTGACCTGCCCTAGGTCCTGGAATGTGTTGCCGCTTCGAATCAAGACGATTACACCTTTTCGGTATTCAAAAAACAACTGAAGATCTTCAAAATTAATGGTTGATTAACGATTGGTTGTATATTACGTATTATAACTTTAATTTACTGCATAATGGTTAAATTGTTCTTTGGCTTGACTATTTAGATTCTTTTTTTTGGGGGGAAGGGGGACTAGGGACCCGTCAGGCTGTTGTTTGCCATTTTCCCTGGTTCCCTTGCCACAATCACAGTGCACCGCACTGATTTGTTTAAGATCCTGTAGTGGTGCTTCGATTTAGTCAAACTAAAAACAAAATTACTCATGTTATCATACGTGTTTTTGTATTTCCTATTACTTCATTTATACTTTTCAATATATGTATAATATGATTGTATAATATTTGTATTTGCAGGTTTTTTCGTACAGAAATTGTATCTGTGATTTGATTGTGTGGTGAATGGTGTAGTGTGGCAAAAAAAATTAAAATAAATAAAATGTATCCCAAAACACATTACACTGAAGTGCCAAATGTCATGGGATACGTATCTAGTATCGTGTACGACCTCCTATAGACCGGCGAAGTGCGGTAACACGACGTGGCATCGATTCCACGTGGCCGAAAGACTTTTGGAGATACATTAAACCATGCTGTTTGAATAAGCGCCCACAATTCCCTGGTATTTTTAAGTTCAGGATCTTGGGTGGTAACGTACCTTTCCACCACATCCAATAAGTGCTCTATTTGGTTCATGTCGGGCCAACGTGGTGGCCACACAATCCGTTTGAACTGTCCAGAATGCTCCTCGAACCAATTTTGGACAACTTGGGCCCAAAGGCACGGTGCATTGTCCATCTGAAAAATCCCATCTTTGTTGGAATACATCAAGTTCATGAAGGGCTGCAAATAGCCACCCAGCAGAGCAACAAAGCAATTACCTGTTAATTACTTGTTTACAAAGGCCAGAGGACTCACGCCGTGCCAAATAAATACACTCCGCACGTGTATGGAACCACCACCAGCTTGCACGGTGCCTTGTTGACAGCTTGGGTCCATGGCCTCATGGGATCTGCATCACACCCGAACCCTACCATCAGCTCGTAACAACTGGCATCTTGGCTAATCAGACCATGCCACATGTTGCCAGCCTTCCGTTGCCCACTTACTGAGTTCAAGATTCCAACTGAGGTGCTGTGTCCACGCAAAGGCACTCTGGTAAGTCTTCGGCTCCCATACCTCACTGACGCTAAATTACGCTGCACTGACCTGATGGTTATGTCTCTGGTACCCACTGCATTGAACGTTTATGTTATTTGAGCCAGTGTCGCTTGCCTGTTACATGGAAAATCCAAATCAGACACGCCTGGTCACGGTCATTCAGCACCCGTGGTCAGCAACTGCGCTGTCCGCGGTGGGTGGTAAAGCTTTCTTCGAGGTATTCGTGGTGCACACGTGACACCGTGGATCGAGGACAGTTGAATGTTCGCACACCTTCTGTAATTGAATGACCCATCCGTCTGTCTTCCACTACCAAACTCCAATAATTCCCGTTGGCTTGCCATAAAGCTACGGGCGGTTGTTCAGCCTCCTGACTAAGGAGATTACACCTCACAACTGATAAAAACCGTACCATTCGTTGAATCCTTTACACAACGGCAGCTCCAGTTGAGAATCTGCATAGTGCTTTCCCATGACTTTTTGGCAAATCAGTGTATATTGCAATGGTAATGAATCCGGGTTTGTAACTGTGATTGGAGATCAGTTATGTTTCTACACTGAAAACCGTACATAATTCTTGTTGAGAATTTATACAATAACGGCATTCCTTTGTTTGTTTCATAATATTTTCTTTAAAATCTGTTCAAGGCTGACGAAAAATACTCCAAAAATACTGATCTTTAATGTTCGCATGCGATGCATTTTTGCATCGCTAATGAATCAATGCATCTTTTCAATTCTCATTCATAAACAAGCGACCTGGAGCTATACTGAAACGACGTACCGAGGCAGCGTATACCTCAAAGACGGATGTATATCGTCATCATCATTAGGAACCATTATTAATCTGCTGCTGGATGAAGGTCTTCCGAAGTTTTTCCACAACTGTCTATCTTAAGCCACTCTCCGCCATACCACTCCAGCTGGTTTCCGAAATTCATCCATCAATCTTCCACGTGTCTTCTTCTCGGTCTTTTTCCGCCCGTTTAGGAGGAAGGGAAAGGGGTTGGTCGTAACTCAGCACGCTGTATAAGCGGGTTGGTGAGTGTGCGATAGCATTTGATCCTGGTGGTATAGTTATACCCAAATTTGGCAGTCGTGAGAGCCCTTTTAGTGAGGACAGGATGTACCACAAGATGGTGGCGTTAGCTGGTAATAAGAGCCGTCATCGAAAGAACAAAAAGCGATGTGAGCGCTTGGCATCCACAAGCCAGTTATCCCTGTTATAACTTTTCTAACACCTCTTGCTTAAGACTCCTAAATTCAAAAGGATTGATAGGCCCCGCGCGGTCCGTATTCACACTAAAAATCAAGATCAAGCCAGCGTTTGCCCCTTTTTCTTCCCGCTAGGTTTCTGTCCTCGCTGGTCTCGACTTACAACAGCTGAGTTAAGAAATATACGCCGATGAGCCGTTCCATTACGATCACCCCCAGCCTAGAGAAAATGAGCTCGCCTGAAGACGGAACGGTGACGCAGGTGAACGTCACAGAGCAGTACATATACAACCCAAATACCGGCTTGGAGAATGTTTGGAGTCAGAATGGGAAAAGCTGCAGATTTATCAGAGTTTGATAAAGGGTAAATTGAGATGACACGGTGCCTCGGAACTACGATCTCGGAAACGGTGCGGCGTGTGGGTTGTTCACGTAGCGCTGTGGTGACTACGTATCAAAATTGGTGCACAGATAAAAAAAAACGACGCACCGTCGTTTGGCAGTGTGTCGTCCGCAGCTCACTGATGCCAGAAGAAAGCGGAGACTGTCGCGCATTGTTCACAGCAACCGCTGGGTCACAGTGTGAAAAATCACCCGCAGCTACGACAGTGGCGATCAGAGTAATGTGTTACAGCACACAGTTCATCGCAGCCTTCTGCGCATGGGCCTGCGCAGCCGAAGACCCAGCCGAGTCCCCATGTTCACTGCACGTCATCGACAACAACGCATAAAATGGGACCAAGATCAGCAAGATTGGACAGTGGATGATTGGACGAAAATGGCCTGGTCCGAAGAATGAAGATTCCTGGTGTATAACGTAAACGGCGGAGCGCTGATACGCCTATTACCAACTGAGGCTTTGGCACCCGGATGCACTGTTGGGCGGAAATAGGACGGTGATGGCATGCTGTGGGCGAATTCTTCTTTTGACATCTTCCTATTATCCCACCAGCACAATCCCTGACAGCTGTAAGGTATCTGAACATCGTTGTGGACCAAGTTCACCTATTCATGGCAACTGTGTTCCCTGCTGGTGATGGCCATGACCATCACCAGCAGGAAACACATTTCCGAAGCACTAAATGACAGTTATTATACTATGTGTGTTTCTATTGATTTCCAAAAAGCTTTCGACACGGTAAATCACGACATTCTGTTACATAAAATACCCAGATATGGTTTTCGTGGCAAAATTATTTCCCTCTTAATGAGCTACCTCTCTAATCGCAAACAGTATGCCTCTGTAAATAAAATAAACTATGATCTACTTAATATTTCATGTGGAGTGCCAAAAGTTTCGGTATTGGGACCGTTACTGTTCCTGTCATATATTAATGACCCAACAAATTATCACTTAATATTCTGAAAACCAACGCCGTATATTTCCGAAACGTTCATAAAAGAGAGGACATAAATAACTTTCCAGTCAGTCTCCCCCTTAAACTTGTGGACAAAGTTCAGTATCTTGGTGTTTGGTTTGATGAATTCTTTAACTGGAATACGCATGTTCAGTTTGTTTTAAAAAAGTTTCCTTACAGGTTGGCCTGCTTGGTAAAATTAAGCATCTCTTCCCTATCAATGTCCTAAAAACATTTTACTATGCTTTTACTTATACCCATCTCACCTATTCTCTAGAATCTTGGTATTCAAATATGAGTGCAAACAATAAGTTATGCTTGCTCAAATTACAGAAGAAATCTGTTCGCTATATGCTGAACACAGATTACATGTCTCATTCAAAACCATTATTTCTAAAATTAAATATTCTAAAAATTCATGAAATTTTTACCTTGAAACTAGGTATCATGTTTTTTAAAATAATTCATCTTAAACTGCCTATTTTTCAATCTGGCTTCAAATATCTGGATTATTTTATCTTCGCCAGATCTGTTGCTAACAAAAAATTATGTTAGCCGTGTGTTAGACTTAATTATGGTTTAAATAGCATGCTGTATAAAGCCATTATCCTATGAAATAATCTCTTAGAGAGCATCAGATCCCTGGAAAATATCAAAAAGTTTTCCTTGTCTCTGCGAAATTACATTGTAAATCACCCTGATCTCTATAAGGAATCTCAACCTTATCATTAAATTGTAGTTCCAAGCATGCTGCTAACAGTGTTGCTTCTGTTATAACCATCTTACTTGCTTTCATATATGCCATATGTTTTATTCTTTTTCTTACATCTGATAGGGGGAATCGCCTTACAACCAATGTGTTCAGATTCCTCCTGGTGTATTGCATTTTTATATAACTGTAAGTTTTAAATGTGTGCAATAAGTAATTGTATTGTATTGTATAGTAACAGGATAATGCATCATGCCACAATGCCAGAATTGTCAAGGAGTGGTTCGAAGAACATGCTGGTGACATTCTGTCAATGTCCTGGCCTCCAATTTAACCTGACATGAACCCAATTGAATATTTGTGGTTCGACTTGGAAAAGCGGGTTAGTGCTAAATAACCACCACCCCGAAATATACGGGAACCGGAGGACTTGCTGTTGATATTAAGGCAGCAGATACCACAGGATACCTATCTCCACATCATCGAATCGATGCCTCACTGAGTGGCCACTGTTTTGCGGGATAAATGAGGTCCTACAACTTAATAGGGAGGCGGTCATAAAGTAATAGCTCATCGGTGTATATATAAATATTATTAGATTATGTAACGTAGCTGCACATTGTACTTTATTCTGACCAGTTTTCAGGGCTACACTGTAAAGTCATTTCTTCGGAGATACCCCAGAAAGCATTTTAACATGTTTGAGTTTCATCCATTTTAATATTCTAGACAATAAGGTAAATTTGAGTGAATGAAATTCGACAACATGCTGTAGTGACGTGGAGGAGACTGGCGAAAGTTAGACTGTTGTGGTAGAATCTTGGGGAGACCTTCATCCTGCAGTAGATTGATGATAATTGTTTTTGTTGTTGATGATGATGATAAGGTAAATTTTATGTTGGATTAGCTAGTGTAACGGTAGCATGCTCAAACGAAAATTGGGAAATACGAGTTCGATCCCCGATCGAAGTCGATTTGGTTTTCAAGTGTTCTGAAAGATGGATAGATAGGGTAAACAGAAAAAATGTGTAGCATTTAAATGCCTTCTATAATACGAGGAGCGCCTACTGTAAAATTGGCTTGGATGCTGTCATAAGAATTACTAACAGAAGTTCGCCACGAAAATGTACTTTGGAAATATATCAATTCTGCCTGCAAAATAACTACTTCAATTTATTAATGCCAAATATCAATTATTTGATTCAGAGAAACCAATATTATTCATCCCGTATTCTTTGCGGTTTAATATTTTACTACTAACCTAATAACATTAGTGTGCTTAAAGAGCTGATAAGCTGAGGCTTGCGTTTTCCTCTCAGTCTTCAAAACATTTCGCTTACGGGTACATAACTGAGAAAGAAAACATCTGATCCCATTTGCATAAGGTTGCCATCAATTTGCCCGTGTCGTCAGCTCAAGTCCTGTCATTCTACGACTTTCACTAATAAATCTCCCAGCAATCTCCATCACTCTTTGTCTAATAAAGAGCGTCAAGTTGATTTATTCTGTCACCTCAACATAGAAATTGTTTTCCCAAAAGTGTTCAAACATTGTCGATATACCACCGCTGAAGAATCGCTTTCATTACCTTAAAACATTAGAATCTGTAAGTGATATTTAATTTAGGAAACATTTGATCTGAATTAACATCGGAAATGTCAAGCCCCGAAGTGTTTATACCTAGGATGTTTGCGCAAATTATCCCTCAGTAGAGAGTTTAGGACCAGAGCATTTGTTATGCATGAGAAGTAGAAAACCTTAGGTTGCCCAATTCAGTATAATTCTTAATATCGTGGTTACAGCCAATTATTCTAATTGCGCAACTTGTTTACCAGAGCTAAGGAAATTGAAGCTTATTTAAAATGCTGAACATTACTGCAGTAGCGCTATCATTAAATAATCATTTGTACTGTAATTAGTGCATTATACAAGGCCGAGCAACCAGTCCTCATCCAGATTCTTAACAGTTCACACCACTTTCTTGAATGCGCTAGTGCCATGAAGAATCAAGACTCATCTCATCAGAGTCATTTTTAACTTGCGCTTTTCGTCATTGTAATTAATCCTATTTTGAGAAAAATCCACGGAAGGGCGTTGTGAAAGAAAGTTTTAAAGAACATTGTGTAAGAAAGTTTATTAGAAATCAAAATGGTTTTCAGTTGACTCTAGTGTACAAAAAAATATGTTGGTATCTATTAGAAATGTTTTGAAGAATATTGTTGTAGGTAAAGACAATTAAATCTTACCAAAATTACCTTTTTTACGCTTTCCAACCGCAGGTTGAAGAAGCGTAAATGTTTCAGCTTTGTCCGTTTGTCTGTACGTCCGTCCTTCCGCACGATAAATCGCATAAAAATGGTTCGATTTCTATGAAATGTTGGTATGCGGTAGGGCACAACCTTGGGACGAACCCCATTGAAAATGGAAAAAATGGGATCAAAGGTCAGGACGGGATCATTCCATCGAGCGGGATCCGTTCCATCGCCCGAATGCGTCATAACGTATGTAAAAATGCTTCGATTACGACAAAACTGTACTATGTTGTTCCGGAAATATGCTAATCCAATTCTGTTTAATATCATCGAAATGGGATCAAAGTTCAGAGCACAGGAGCGAGAATTATTCCACAGCCATTATCCTCATAGATTGACTAAAAATTCTTCTATTGCAACAAAACTTTAGCATGTTGTTCCGCAGGTATGCTGAACTGGTCTGGTCTATTGAAAATAATCGAAATGGGGTCAAAGGTCAAGACACAAGAGCGAGATCTATTCCACAGTCATTATCCTCATAACTTGAGTAATGATTTCTCGTATGTCGGAAAGCGTATCATAATCAATGCATTGCACGATTTTACTAACTTATTGTAATTTTAAGCGCGTCTTTTTGGTGAAACTGTACAGGCGTTTTTACAGTGAGATTTTCCATACTTCTCCCAGTGAGCTGTATATCTCTGCACCTATGTGTTCTTTTTTGAAAAAATATTTTTCTCTTGAAAATTTTAAAATTTTAAAACTATAATAGACATGCGTTGCCGAAGAAAAGTATTAGGAACAGCCAATAGCAATCATACACCTACCATTACCACTTACGTAGGTAACTATGATGTTGGAATGTCTTCAGGAGCAACTCACTGCAAAAGTCAGAATAAAAAAAGTGGAACCAACATTTTAAAATATACCCTAAATAAAAATATTCGAACAAGGCATTTACAAGACCCAGCGACGTGTCTCAGAGAGCTGCAAGCAATATTCTTGCCGTTTTGTTCTCTTTAAAAATAAAAAGTATTATTTTGAAAAAAATAACTAAAAAAGCAATTCAAAGCTTAAAAACTTGCCATTTCCCCGGTTTGGGAGATGGAAAGTTTTTAACATTTTTACCTATAACGAATAGGCATCCCCAGAAAATAGATGCCCATACTGCTTTGTTGTTTGCAGTAAAATGACGGATTGAAAATATAGGCTGGTAATTCCGGTGGCGAAATACACTATATTGAGAAAAGTCACCGAACACCCCTTCGAAAGCAAATGAGCGCATCCGCTGTGTTGTTAACATGCGCGGGACAGCTGCAAACGGTATAAAAACAAGCCTGCAGCTGACCGCGATCATATCGGCGGGAGAGAACTAACTTTGAGGAAGGAAAGATTGTAGCATGAGATATTAGTGGGTTGTCCATAAGAGAGACCGAGAGGCGTTTAAACATACTCAAGTCAATTGTTTTGGATGTACTGAAAAAGTGGAAGATGCATGGCGTGCATGAAGTAACAAAAGATACCGGCAGACCAAAGAAAATCAGTAATAGAGGACGTCGAAGCCTCAAAAGATTCGTTACAGCTAATCGACGGAGTAGTGCACAAAACCTCAGTGCATCGGTGAGTAAAAATGCTGGAATCTTATTATGTACACGAACCATTCGCAGAGAACTTCATTCCATGGGTCACCGTGGTCGTGCGGCTGCTCATTAGCCTTTCATCTCCATTCGGAATGCTACCCGTCCTTTAGCATGGTGTAAAGAACAATTATCGTGGACCGTAGATCAATGGAAACGGGTCCTATGGACTGATGAATCCCGATTCACGATCCATCAGCCGGATGGCCGTGTGTGGGCATGTCGACAGCCGGGGGAACGCTATTTGCCACAGTGAATTGATCCTTCGGCCAAGTTTGGAGCTGGCAGGGTACTCGTGTGGAGCTGTTTTTCGTGGTATGGTCTCGGCTTATTGGTTATCGTGAACAGACCTGTAAAACGGCACGTCTGCCTCGATATTCTGAACAATTATGACCTACCAACTCTGTGGCAATACTATGGAACCGAGCCTTGTTGGTACTAGCAGGATAATGCGCCAAACCAAAAAGCAGTACTGTTACGGCGTGGTTTGACGATAATTCCGTATTGTGTGTGGACTGGCCAGCACAGAGCTCGGATCGTAATCCCATAGAGAACCTATGGGAGGAATTAGAGCGTCTAATAAGAAGTTTAGAACCAAGACCTATTACTAAGCAAGCGTTAGCGGCAGCATTATGTACTGAATGGAAGCGCATATCTATCGATGTGTTCCAAACCTTTGTCGAAAGCATGTCTCGAAGAGTCAGTACATGCATTAAGGCCAAATCTGGACCCACACCATACTAATGTGTGTCAATAAATGCCATGTTGCGTTTCTCTTCTTAGTGTCCGGTGACTGTTGTCAACTTAGTGTATCTTGGTGCCATCCGTCACTTTTCTGTGGCCAGGAGAGCAGTACGGACACCTAGTTTTTTTGAGGAAGCCTATGAGTCGTAATTGAAAACATTAGAAACTGGTGATCTTTCTATGAGGCGATGTTCTTTTTAATTATTGTTTACCTATTTCTTCTTTAGAATTACAATTTTTCCTTGCTATCCAAGATAATGTGCGTTTCGCATGCAAATGAATTAAAAGTTTGAATGCAAAAGATTGCGTGAATAAAGTATGTTCTTCGCTCAGTCCTTCTAGGGCATAATTTAAAATTTTCATAAGAATGGGGGATTTAGAGGTCAATGAAAGAGTTTAAAGGGATTTCAATGAATTATATATAGAGTTTGACAAGTTAATAGCATATTGCAGCGGGTAGAATTAGGCGGAACCCTTCGAACCACGTGCTTAAAATGTTCGAAATAGGAATTTGGCGGTATGAATTTAGCTTTTAGTAGGTTTTCTATCTTTCTTTTCAGGATTAACTGCACATTTATTTATATATTGAAGGATGAATGTGTTCGTTCACCCAGTATATCTCCATTTCGAGTGAATAAATGACGTCTGCCGTTGATGTACAAAAAAGGGCCAAAATACGGCTTGAACAAGACAAATCGATGGATTCCACTAACTAAGCGTCTATTGATTTCTTTTTTACCTCTGGAACAGCATGTGGATGCAACGACGAATCTTCACATCGTTGCCGACCTGACCCACCCATATACACTATATTGACAAAAGTCACCGGACAACTAGAAGAGAAACACAACATAGCATTTACTGAAATACATTCGTACGGTGTCGGTCCACCTTTGGCCTAAATGCATGCACTGACCTTTCCAGACATGCTTTCGACAACGTTTTGGAACCCTGCGATAGGTATGCGCTGCCATTCAGTACATAATGCTGCCGCTAACGCTTGCTTAGTAATAGGTCTTGGTTCTAAACTTCTTATTAGACGCTCTAATTCCTCCCATAGGTTCTCTATGGGATTACGATCCGAGCTCTGTGCTGGCCAGTCCACACACAATACGGAATTATCGTCAAACCACGCCGTAACAGTACTGCTTTTTGGTTTGGCGCATTATCCTGCTAGTACCAACAAGGCTCGGTTCCATACTACTGCAACAGAGTTGGTAGGGCATAATTGTCCAGAATATCGAGGTAGACGTGCTGGTTAACTGGTTCGTCCACGATAACCAATGAACCGGGACCATACCACGAAAAACATCCCCACACGATTACACTGCCAGCTCCACATTTGACCGTAGAAACAGTACATTGTGGTACATAGCGTTTCGCCGGCAGCAGCCATACCCACACACGGCCATCAGTTTGATAGATCGTGAATCGGGATTCATCAGTCCATAGGACCCGTTTCCATTTATCTACGGTCCACTATAAATGTTCTTTACACCATGCTAAATGACGAGTAGCATTCCGAGTGAAGATGAAAGGGTTATGAGCAGCCGCACGACCACGGTAACCCATGGAATGAAGTTCTGTGCGAATGGTACGTGTACATACTGAGGTTATAGACGTTTTACTCACCTGTAGACTAAGATCTTGTGCAGTACTCCTTCGATTAGCTGTAACGACTCTCCTGAGGCTTCGACGTCCTCTATTACTGATTTTTTTCTTTGGTCTGCCGATACGTTTTGCTGTTTGAGGCACGACATGTGTCTTCCACTTATGTGGTTCATCAAAAACAGTTGGCTTGGGTATATTTAAACGGCCCTCGGGTTCTCCTATGAACAACTCACTAATATAACAGCCAACAATCTTTCCTTTCTCAAAGTCAGTTCTCCCCGGCCGCGACATTTTCACCCAACCTCACAGGGCAATATGATCGCGGTCAGCTGCCGGCTTGTTTTTATACCGTTTGCAGCTGTACCGCAAACGGTATAAAACAAGCCTGTAGCTGTCTTATACCGATGACGTTTACTAATATAGTGATATATGCATGGTAATCCCTAATTGAAACAACTACTTCTAGCAGATAATGTGTCATACCCCAAGGCTCGGATCGCCACAAACTGGTTACAGGAACTGGAGAGGGACATCAAAGAACACATATCTTTTAGGATGAGGACCCCCTCCCCTTGCCTTTCCAACGGGTTCCAGAGCTTAACCCAACTGAACACCTGTGTGATGAGATTACTAGAGTAATTTTAACAGAAACCCTCCTCTATCGAACATTAGGCAAACGCTGTTATATCCAACTGGGTGAACATACCAGCAGAACGATATCAGCACGTCGTTGAATCCGAGCCACATCCTTTTTTCGAAGCCTCGAAAATACTGCATAACTCATTATCAAAAGGAAATTGGTTATTAGTGAGGATCGTAAGAAATCTCCATTGACTACCAAAAAACTTCTAAAGTAGAATGCAAGTTTCAATTACGAATCATTTTAAGAGATAGAGAGAGAGAGAGGGAGAGGGAGGGAGGGAGGAAGGGAGGGAGCGGAAGAGAAAACGAATTGTATATGATGTACCATTAAAATACAATAATTTAAAAAATAATGCAATTAACTATTTAATAGCCATAACAAAATACGGATGATCTTTGGAAAAATAGAAACTTAATGTCTTACAACCAAAATTATCGAAATGCAGAACAAATAAAATTAGCAATTAAATGTGATTTTCATAGAGTTTTAAAATATGAAACTAGAAAATATGTAGTAAATAAAACTTTTAAGAAATGGATATCATTAAAACCAACAGTTTACAGAAAAGGAAATAATATTCTCAATAAAGTACTGTAATAAGATAATACAAATAATAAAAAAATAATAAAAAATAATATAAAACTTGGATTATAAAAGGGGATCCAAAAACAAACTTTCATGTCGGGAATCTTTAATTTTCCCGTGGTAACTTTGTATTCAAATGTTTACTATCTGTCTAGATTCCTTTTTTACACTTTCCAAATGTAGGTTAAAGAAGCGTGTATGCTCGAGCTTTGTCCGTCTGCCCGTTCTCGCGATAACTCACGTAAAAATGGTTCGAGTCCGATGAAATTTTACTATGTTACCGGTAGGGGACCACCTGGGGATGAACTTTAATGAAAATGGACAAAATGGGGTCAAAGGTCACGACATAGGAGTGGGATCCATTCAATTGCCCTTATGCATCATGACTTGCGTAAAAATAGTTCGATTTCGATGAAACTTTAGTATGTGGTAGAAGACTACCTGGGGACGCACCCAATTGAAAACGAAAGAAATGAGGTTAAAGGCAACGACATAGGAGCAGGATTCATCTCATTGCCCCTATGTTTCCTAACTTCCGTAAAAATGGTTCGATTTCGATGAAATTTTAGTATGTTATAGGGGACCACCTGTCGACGAAGCCTATTGAAAATGGGCAAAATGGAGTTAAAGGTCACGACTTAGGAGCGGGATCCATTTCATTTCCCTTATGCGTCATAACTTACGTAAAAATGCTTCTATTGCGACAAAACTTTAGTATGTTTTTCCGGAGGTACACTGAAACGGTTCTGTTGAATATCATCGAAATGGGATCAAAGGTCAGGACATAGGAGTGAGATTTATTTCACAGCCATTATCCTCATAACGTGAGTAATAACTTGAGTAATGATTTCTTGTATGCTGGAAAGCGTATTATAATCAATGCATTGCATAATTTTACTAACTTGTTAAAGAATCATTTTACTATGAGACTCTTTTTTAATGCTCCCTAAAGGATTGATTCAAAGTTAATTGTACAAGACCTGTTCCCGGTGGTGGTTCTTCCTTCTCAGCCTTCCCCCACAAAGTTGATATGAAAGAGAAGTGTGAACGAATAATCAAAAATAATTATAACAAATTTTATGTAAATATTTATTGGATTAATAAGAACTTGGATTTTGTTGTAGACAAGAAGTAGATTTCAATTTGTGTTCTACCTTTTTCTTTAACCTGAAACCTTTCATTTCTAAATATTTATCATAGTTTCATCTAAATAAATAAGTGGTTTAATTTACTTAATCAGCAAATTTTATAAAATAGTTTAAAACTTGCGTATATAGGGAAAAAATCATAAAACATTATCAGTTCTTTATTAATCCCTCATTGTCGACTTTCAATTAAGTCGGGCACGAAAAAAAAAAAAAAAAAAAAGAAACAGTAAACGAATTCAAATCGTAATTTAAAAAAAATTTAAAAATTTCATGACAGCTGTGTTTTGGCATGCCCTTTTATAATGTGCATGTTACAAAATACCTTAATATGGGCCACAAGATGCTTTTATTACTTACTATTTCTGTTTTCACGAGTGACAACGTTCGACAAAAGGACGCACTTTTTGTAAGATGAAAGTACCTAAGTTGAAGACAGTTCAGCATCCTCTCGCTTTCCAGAGAAAATAAATGAAGGGCAATGAACTCTGCTTGCGTTGCTCTTGACTGACCCAGCAGCCTCATCCATTTAAGCAACATTCTCAGGAGACGTTTGAGTTACATGAAGAAAATTAATTCATCCCATTTAATTTCCTTTTAGAAACCGTGATATGCCACAGTTAGTAGGATATTGTGAGTTTCTCGTGCGTTTGCCAGAACGCACGAGAAACTCATATGTGACACATGTGTATTTTGTATCCATGTGTGACACATCAAAATGCGAAGTAAATAAGAGCAGTGCCAAAGTATCTCCTTTCTATATTTACTACTATAACGAAGTAAATTTCTTCCTCATTTTTGTCCACGCCGGGGTTTGAACCCGAGTCCCTTCATTCCGAAATAAGTCACTCTACCAATTGAGCTACGCGGACGTTCTTTCTGACTGCTATCTGCCTTTATGTCGTGTGCGTCCTGCTGGGCAGGCACGTCACACTAGATTTACTATTTATTCCATATAGTAAACATTTACCATAGTCAATATAGCGGGTGCACCATATATAAGAGGCCCCGTGGCCAGACGTTGTTAGGCGGGTTAAAGGTGTTTGGCGGGTTTCCAGTAAGCACCACCCAAGGTAGCAATATTATGTTGGACCAACCGTGGGCTTTCAACAGTCGGCCCAGCGACTCGGCGACTCGGCGGCCAACAATTGGATATGTGTTGGTTCAACAGTTGGACCCACATTGGAAAACTGTTGCAAACAGTTTTCCAATGTGATCATGTGTTGTTGGACAACCATGGTTGTTCATGTGTTGTTGGACAGCCATCGGACAACCATTGGACAACCGGTAAGTGGTCATTTGTTGATAAATGGTTGGTCATGTGTGGTTGGAGAAACCGTTGGCCAATCTTCGATAAACAACCAACCTTCGCTCAACGCTGCCGACGCAAAAATATCATTGGGCCAACCATTGGCCAATGTCAGTGTGCTACATGGGGCTTTGTTCCACTTCTAATCGGTTTCTGCGTGTACAAATGCAAAGGAATTCTCCGGAGTGGTTAGTCACAGCCAGAGCAGTGTAAATACGCGGTCATAAGTGTAAGTGAAGAGAGAACAAAGGCAACGGAAATGGTTTTAAGTACGGAACAGTGGATTTTCATTGTGGAACAGTATTTCAGAAATAATTCATAAAAGGTTTTAAATGAGTTCTTTACAGAAAATTGTCCACATTGTGCAGCACCGGCGAAATCAGTGGTACAGAAGTTAGTGCGAAAATTTCGTGAAACCGGCACGGTGTACAACAGGAAAAGAAACAAGCCCAAGACAATTCGTACTGAATACGATATCAAGGATGTGTGCACAATGATGTTACAAATCCCTCGGAAGTCGATTCGCCGATTATCGTCTGCAACGGAAATATCTGCCACGTCATGCCGACGCATACTTAAGGTGGATTATAATTTTTGGCAGTACAAAGTCATGGCGCTCTAAGAACTTAAAACTCCTGATTATGCAAAACGGATGCAATATTGTAAATGGTTTCAGGAGGCCATTGTCAGCCGTGAAATGGACCGAGCGCTTTATTACATGTTCATCTGTCCGGGTATGTCAATGCGCAAAACAGCAGGATTTGGACCGACACGAATCCAAGACGGACAATGGAGACATCTATGTATGACCAAAAGACAGGCGTTTGGTGTGCTGTGTCTGCGAAGAGAATAGTTGGTCCATTCATTTTCACTGACACCATCAACTCGGAGCGCTATGTTCAGCAACTGTTCAACCCATTTGTTGCCACACTTACAGAAAAAGTGCGAACATATGCTTTCTTTCAGCAGGATGGTGCAACGGCGCATACTGCGCGTAACAGTCTACGTGCTATGCATGAAGTGTTTGGGGAGGACAGAACTGTATCGAAGGGATTATGGCCACCCAGATCACCCGATCTCACCACATGTGACTTTTACCTGTGAGGAGCATTGAAAGGGAAAGTCTACGCAACTAATCCGCACACCCTTGATGAATTAAAGTGAACATTAAGGGTGCCATAGCCCAGATTACTGCCTGTGGGTTGGGGAGCGTTACGAACAACCAGTTCCTTCGTGTGCAGCTGTATCTTGATGTCGGAGTATAGCACTTTCAGCAATTGTTGCAAACGCAGGTAAATAACTCCTGTTTTCTTTCATTTCAACTATTCTTTGTCATGTATAGTATTATACATTGCCTGACTGTTGTCGCTGTTTATACTCTGGCCTCTTTTTTATGGCACACCTTATGATCTTTGAGTGACCACTGAATAATGGCCAAGTCTATCAAAAGTCGATGAGGCCCGTTCACCCAGCTATTTCAGAGAGAGCGCGATTAGCAGACCGACATAGCAAGTATTAGGTGTGAGTGGAGCAGTATGTAGTAAAATTCAAAGCGTTGTGGGTAAACGAAAGCATTCACCGGACTTTGAGGAAGGGCAGATTGTGGGAGTTCGGGGAGCGGATTCCTCGATTTCCCAAATGGTTGAACTGCTGAGTTGTTCGCGAGCCGCCATAGCATTAGAAGTTGAGCAAAAATGGTCAAACATGCATAGGACAGTGAAAGGTTGATGTGAGAGGTGAGCTCCGGGTTCGACAACTCTCACAGGCCAACAGACGCATCACTATTCGGCAGTTGACTACCCAATGTAATAGAGGTCAACCAGGAATAGTATCTGTCATGATCATGCGTCACACGCTTGCACGTATGGACAACATAAGCAGATGACCCCGGGAACGCACTCTCCTAACCAAAGTTCATCTATACAAAAGACTTGCCTGAGGAGTAGCGTTTTAATGGGGATAGTCGTGTACGCATTTGGAGCAAACAACATTAGGCACTCTCTTCGTCCTGCGTGGTCTCCACACTGCAAGCTGTTGAAAGGATGTTGTAAGGTGTGAAAATGTGTTTATCTGGAAGGAACTTTGACCCTGATGCACGTGGAACAATGTAATGACTGGTACACACTATCGAGAATTGCTTGCTGACTCTGCATAGCAGCAAGCAATAGGCGGAAAAATAATTTTTGAATTTAAATCTGGAAGACAGGGAAATGTTGCCTCTTACCTTCAAATAAATGCCCATAAGATTTCTCGATTTTTTTATTAAATGTCTTGAGCCCTCTACTGGGTTTCGTATTTTAGTGTTTTCAGCCCCAAACCGAGCCATTCCAAGAAAAAGTCAAATGTCTAAATATTTACAAACTAATTCAATAATTATTAAAAATTATATTCAAAGAACGTAATTGATATAAGAAAAGGTATTTTTCAGAATACAATATATTTTTAACATACGAAAGAAAAATTCTAATTTTGTGAAATTTTGTAGATTTTCTTTCAATTCAAAAATGAATGAAAGCATGTTGGTAAAACAAATGCCGGTTGCTTCGACTAGCGAATCATGTGATGGTTATATTCAAATTAATCGGAAACTTGAGATTTGGCCGTTCTGGGTGCTGTAGTGGTTAGCATACTCGGGTGTCATCTGGGAGACGCGCGTTCGATTCTGGCTCCAGGACGACGGAATTTTCAAGTTTTCGGATATTATCTGACTTAACATCCATGTCATATTTACACCAATAAACGGATTCACATCTTACAACTTTGTAATCCCAAATTTCATTCATTACTATGATAGTGTTGAACTTTGTTGTAAAATGCAGCGCGAATTCGAAAATGGTGTGGATTTCTTAAATTAACGAAATGTGTCAAATTTTAGAAGGTAGTATTTCTAATTTTTTTCTTTCGTTTTAAGATTAATTTTGTGATGAACTACAGGCGTTATCGAAGGGGAGCTTAGCTTTCGCTACACGGATTGGAATAAGGTTTGATATGATGTCTTTTCTTAGATGTGGAATTAATTATAATATTTATTGCAATTTTGAAATATCTGATGTAAAAGTATCATTTTAGTTGAATGATGTTCAAGAAGTTTAATACATGGCTCTCTCTCGGTATTCTAAACATCAAATACAGTTCAGTCAGATGCTCTAGTCATAGGAATGGTCGAATAGCGTTGCGCAGGTCTATATTTTTGTCCGGGGGTTTAACAACCACTGTGAACAACTGGATGGGCAATAAGCAGTCGCCCGTCGCTAGGTTCGGAACGCTGTTCCAGGGAAGGGAGTGAGCCAGTGCCATAAGACAAATACAACATCCATGCTTCACCATGATTCGAACCCAGACCCATCTCGGTCGATTGGCCAGAAGCCAGCGCTTAGACCACTGGCGAGATTTGCTTCCATTTCTTTCATGTATCCAATTACTACAGCTGGAGAATTAAATAATAGACACATTTCTATAGGTACAATAGAACATTCTACCTATCCGAAATTCGAAACTATCTTTAGTCGTCTGATCTAACTAGGAGCATCACAAGATTGAAAGACCCATCTTTCCTGAAGGTTTTCCGTATAACAGATGAATAGGTATGTACGGATATCACAATGGTGGAACAAAATTCCCTCGCGTTGCCTTACTATTAACAAAAAGAGGAAACATCTTGGACGGAGGCCTTTGATGAAATCAATGTATAGTTTTTCTTCAATATAATAGAAATGAAACAGTATTCATCCATTTGGTTCAGTTACATGCGCCGTGGAATGAAACAGTAATATTGTCCAAATTGAATTCTCTAAGAGTTACAGTCTTTCTCTGTTGTCAGTGTGAAAAAAAGAGTCAGTCTTGTGTTACAATGTAACATCTAAAACGACGACATTTACTGAACACTATATAAGATTTTGATCAATGCATCCTTCCAGTGCTTACGTATGGTGCAGAGACGTGGACCTTAACTGAAAGAGACATACAAAGGCTGCAGACAACTCAAAGTAGCATGGAGAGGTGCATGCTTGGTGTAACCAGGAGAGATAAGAAGAGGAACTCGTGGATCCGAAAAATGACAAGAGTGGAAGACATCATGATCAGAATTAAATCCCTGAAATGGCAATGGGCTGGACATACTGCCAGAAGGATAGACCATCGATGGACAGCCGAAATTTTAGATTGGATTCCAAGGGACAGGAAAAGACCCAGAAGAAGACCACATGGAAGATAGGTGGATGAAATTCGAAAGTATGCGGGAGTGACATGGAGGAGACTGGCACAAGACAGACCGTTGTGGAGGAAACTTGGGGAGACCTTCGTCCAGCAGTGGATTGATAATAGTTGACAATGATAATGATGATGATCATATAAGATTTGGATTATTGAAATATGTCCAACTGCATATATCGAAAACTAATGTTTCAAATGAGAAATGATGTCATCACGTGTTACAATAAAATTTATCATTCAGGCATTTGTTCATGTAAAACAAACGTTACTTTGAATATGAGGTGCCCGCAGAGAAAAGAAATCGTTAAAACAGAAATTTTCACCGAATCCAATTAGATGATGTATGGAGTTAAACTACTAATTAAAATATTTGATTGAATGGAATCCATGTAATCCTCTTCGGTGGCCAAGTGACCCGAGGCACCGGCTTCCGGTTATTCGTCCGAAATGGGCTAGGGCTCTGTCTCTTCCCTAATCTAATTGACCTAAGTTAAGGACAGGCCACAGCTTACAACGTTCAGAGTTGCTAATAGTTGTCGTTAACCTTCCCACCATTCAAAAATTAGAAACCATGTAGAGGTTCTATTGAACAAAGTTGACAGCTGAAGCACAAATGCCCTTTGCATCCAATTAGAAGTTCCTTTGAGAATAAATAAACAAATACATCGCTCTTTCCACTTTCCAGAAACACATAGCAACCGAAAAAATGTTATTCGATCACCGCCGGAGAATAACAATTTTTCGGTTGCTATGCCTTTCTGGACCGCAGAAAGAGCGATGTATTTGTTTATTTACTGACGCCACGTATTTGGCGGATTTTCACTTTGGATCTCGCCCTTTGGATTTAACTGCTATAATTAATATATAGCCAGTGCCGTTAATGCCCACCACATGGAGACGTCTCAGTAGCTGAGCCCATCTTACGGATTTATGATGTAAGAAGCTTACTTAAAAATACACATAGCGCCGTGGATTGTTGTCTACCGTGGTGTAAGGGTAACACGCTCGGCTAGATATCGAGAGATCCGTGGATTAAATTCCCCGGCGGTGAGCGAATAACAATTTTTCGGTTCCTATGTGTTTCTGGAACGTGGAAAGAGCGATGTATTTGTTTATTTACTGACGCAACGTACTTGGAGGATTTTCACTTTCAATTAAGAAAATCTGACAATTGAAACAAAAATTGGGGTACAAACTTATTAGAGATATTGTAGAAAACAAATTAAAAAATAAGGCCAAATTCCATTTAAAGTTTCCTCCGAGCAAATTGCAAAATAAGAGCATTAACCGTGCTGGAATCTAATTCGAGATTTTATTGAACCAAAAAAATGAAATTTTATTGAGATGTAACTAAAGATTTCATGTTCCAAACGCTATATAAGATTTGGAACGATAGATATTTGTGTAAAATGGACAAAATATGTTAGTAATTAAAATGAGAGAACAAAAGAGCCGAATTTCTGCAGGAGAATAAGGCGCTTTAAAATCCTTATTCCCCAATCGAATCCCCCAGAAGAAACTTTCTCGAAAGCAGCAAAGACCTGGAAATAAATTTGCCTGTCTTTGGTTCCTTGGACAACACGGAAGACCCCTTAGTATTCCTCTTTTCATTGCCTTAGGGCAGGGGTCACCAAACGTTTGGAGAGAAGGGCCAAATAGAAAATTAGGTAAAGCTTGGCGGGCCGGATTAAACAGAAATGGTTAATCAAAGATCAATTAATGCAGATATTGTAAATTTTCAATGAACTAATTATTAATGTGTCAATGTGTAAGTAATTTCATATGTTCTGTAATTAAGCATAAAGGTTTTCAAATAAATATTTCCAGATATTATACACATCTAAAACAAATACAAGGCTAAACTTACTAAATGACTTCATGACATCTTATACTAGAAAAAAACATTAATGAGAAAAATGGTATTGTATCTGGAAGGTTTAGCTACCTTTTCGATATTTGGTTTCAAATCGGACAACCCAATTTTTTAAAAGTCTGACAAGTGGTTGTCGGTCAATCGTAAACGAAGCTTTGATTTAACATATTTCATTCTGGAGAAAGCTTGTTCACAAAGATATGCACTGCCAAACACCAAATCATGTTCCTGGCAAAACCTTTCAGGTGTGTGAAATTATTTCTTGGCAAAAGTGAATAAAATGTTATCAATCTTTCACTCTTAAACAATGCCTTGAAATTATTATTGGATTGCAAATCTAACAACTCCAACTGCAAATTCTCCTCGGCATCATCAACTGTAAAAATAAATGGATCCTGCAAAGGTTGGAATGAATTTTCATGCTTGTTAAAATCCCCAAAACGTCGTTCAAACTCAGCTTTCAACAACTTAATATTTGTGACACCGTGCTCAACATTAAAAACAAACTGATCAGACATCTTTTCTCACATATACTTTCAAGATGGAAAATGAGAAACTTTGTTGCGTAAACTGTCGCTTGAATAGTTTCAGGACGGAAAATCCTCCCTCACTCTTCTGAAAGGTACTTTAGTAATAATAATAAACAGGTTTTAAAAGCGAAGCGTCAATCAAACTTTGCTATGATATCCGGCCATGCTGTGCCATATAGGAACTTTCTTTCTCAGTCAGAAAATAAATTAAAATATGTAAAATCAATTTTAAAATTGCAAAAATAGAAATTTCTTGGTGTGCCGGATGCCGGTTTCTCGAGGACCGTAGTTTGGTGACCTCTGCCTTAGAGGACTCTTTTAGATTCAAAGATGCTTAGCATGGATATAAGTTAGTGCGCCTGTTAAGAGCCAGTCAGAAATTCGCATTTTCCCCGTAGGGAGACACAGTGAGGAAGACATGATGGCATTCGGGAATATTCTAAGAAGACATGTTTAGGAGTTGCAGAATAGTAGACTAAGAAAAAAGATGACTAAGGGCAGTCGTGGAGATTGAAATGGAGCAGAAAGACACTTGTCTACGCAGATTACTTTAAAGGGGGAAATGCCTATGGATTTCACTCAACCTCAAAGACAGGGCAAAATAAAAAGTAAAATATCAGTTTACGTGCAGACTGAGAAAAGATATCCTTGCTTCGTAAGTGAAAGAAAAACTACAGAACACCAAAACCACGAACCACGGGTCCGCATTATTCATATCAGCGACCTCAAAATACGTGTGTCATCGCCGGGTTGACATTTGATTAAGTCGATGTTATCACAACCACCAAGGCTGCAGACAACTCAAAGTAGCATGGAGAGGTGCATACTTGGTGTAACCAGGAGAGATAAGAAGAGGAACTCGTGGATCCGAAAAATGACAAGAGTGGAAGACATCATGATCAGAGTTAAATCCCTGAAATGGCAATGGGCTGGACATACTGCCAGAAGGACAGATCATCGATGGACAGCCAAAATTTTAGATTGGATTCCAAGGGACAGGAAAAGACCCAGAAGAAGACCACATGGGAGATGGGTGGATGAAATTCGAAAGTATGCAGGGGTGACATGGAGGAGACTGGCACAAGACAGACCGTTGTGGAGGAAACTTGGGGAGACCTTCGTCCAGCAGTGGATTGATAATGGTTGACAATGATGATGATGATGATCACAACCACCAAAAATCTGTGACTCGTCGTGCGTGTGCGCGCGCGCTTGTTTTATAGTGCTGCGTCTTGGGCGCAAATCAAGTGCACTTTACCATGTAAGTAATTCTCTGTGGCATGATAAAAATTCAGTGAAGGATCTCCGTGATCAGTACGATACGGAAATATTTAACGCTCTGACACACCATATCTAACACTAGTTCAAAATGATTGATGTAATCTGAATGATGCGGATTCCAATTAGTTAATCATACAGACTATTTTTATTCTTTTAATTTTCTTCGTTTAAATTAATACCTCTTATGAAATACACTATATTAACAAACGTTGCCGGACGCCCCTTCAAAAGCAAATGAACGGATCTGCTGCGTTGTTAAGATGCTCAAACTGTATAAAAACAAGCCTCCTGCTGACCAACCATATCGCACTGTGAGGTTGAGTTAAAATTTCGCGGCGGGAAAGAACTGACTTCGAGAAAGGAAAGATTGTTAAGTGTTTATTAGTGGGTTGCCCATAAGAGAAACCGAGAGGCGTTTACACATACCCAAGTCAACTGTTTTGGATGTTCTGAATAAGTGGAAAACACGTGGTGTGCCTGAAGAAGCAAAACGTACCGATAGACCAAAGAAAATCAGTGACAGAGGACGTGAAAGCCTCAGGAGAGTCATTACAGCTAATCTACTGAATACTGCACAGGACCTCAGTGTGCATGTGAGTAAAAATGCTGGAATCTTGGTACGTACACGTACCATTCGCACAGAACATTCCATGGGTTACCGTGGTCGTTCTGATGCTCATAAGCCTTTCATCTCCACTCGGAATGCTATTCGTCGTTTATCATGGTGTAAAGGACATATAACGTGAACCGTAGATCAATGGAAACGGGTCCTATGGACTGATGAATCCAGATACACGATCCGTCAGTCTGATGGCCGTTTTTGTGTATGGAGGCAGCCGGGGGAACTCTATTTACCACAGTGTACTGTTCCTACGGCCAAGTTTGGAGTTTTCAGTGTACTCGTGTAGGGTTGTTTTTGTGGTATGGTACCGGTCCATTGGTTATCGTGAACAAACCTGTTAAATAGCACGTGTTCCTCGATATTCTGGACAATTATGCCCTACCAACTCTGTGGCAATACTATATGGAACCGCGCCTTGTTGGTACCAACAGGATAATGCACTGAGCCATAAAGCAGGGACTGTTATGAAGTGGTTTGACGATAATTCCGTATCGTGTGTGGATTGGCCAGCACAAAGCCCTGATCGTAATCCCATAGAGCACTTATGGGATGAATCGGAGCGTCGCATAAGAAGTTTGGAACCAAAGCCTACTACTAAGCAAGTGTTAGCGGCAGTATTATGTACTGAATGGAACGGCATACCTATCGCTATGTTCCAAAACTTTGTCGAAAGTATCCCTCGGAGGGTTAGTGCATGCATTAAGGCCAAAGGTGGACCTACACTTTTCTAATGTATGTCAATAAATGCTATGTTGTGTTTCTCGTCTAGGTGTCCGGTGACTTTTGTCAATATAGTGCAGCTTAGAATGAATGTGGTATCTTGTGTTAAGCCCTTCTCATATTTTTGTTGTGTAAGTACTGCCTAGTATTTGCTCAGAAGCCTGCCTCACTTGCCTGGCATATTTTTGCTGTACCCGAGATAGAATCTACGCTTGGGTGTAACAAATGAAGGCCGTGTAGAAAACACAAAGTCATGACATTAGAGTGATGAGTTCCCTTCGTTTTTGACGTCATTCTGAGGTTACACGGACTGATAGGTCGCTGTCGTGTTTGACGTCAAATACGAGAGCGTTGGTAATCAATCGGAAGCTTTGATTCCCGTGTGACGTCACTAAAAGCGGGAACTCATCTTTCTAATGCCATCGCCTTGTGTTTTCTTGAAGGCCTTGGGTGGATCAAAGACGGGAAAAACGCCAAAAGTAATAACTGAGCTGCAATATTCCGTAAAGTAAAACTAAATGGAACAGCAATTTAGCAGCGGAAGTGGATATAAAGTATTAACAAAGCTAATATTCAATTGGAGATTTTCGAAAGAAGTATAGACAACCGAAACTATTATAGACAATTTTATAGACAACCGAAACTATTATAGACAATTTTATAGACAACCGAAACTATTATAGGCAATTTTATAGACAACCGAAACTATTTGGTAACCAATTTTTCATGGTGTGAAATTTGCAGCGATTCATCTCTCCTTTACAACTGGAAAATGTTTTTTTTTTCAATTGTTTATTGTGATGTGTTGATATTTTTCTATTAGTGGTTTCGAAGGATAGGGCTCAATCTTTGGTTCCATTATGCCAAAAAATCACACATCCACACGCATTCTTGTCTCCAAGAATGATTCCTTAAATTTTTCTTCTTATTAATTTTTTTTCTGAATTTCAATTTTGAGGCGCACCGAGCGACAGGAAAAACATTTTTTTTTCACTTTCTTAAGCATTCGTTCAAGGATTTCAATGGAAATTGTGTATTTATAGTTTTTTGTACGTGTACTGTATATGTGCCTTTGGAACGAGAGCTAGAAAGAATTTGAACATATATAATAGGCTTAAAAAATACTTTTAGTCTATGTGTGAAACTAGAACATATGTAAACTAAATTATTGACTTCATTTCAAAAACTAAATTTTATATTTATATATAGTAATAATGAACATTGGAATCCTAAAGTGAACTCGTGCATAATTAATTTAATTAAATTAAGCTTACATTACGACTGAGATTAAATAGTGTGTAATGAGAAGCATTTATTGGTACAAACGTTTGTGACGTTCAGGTGTGTTAGCAAGACACAACAAAATTTGGATTACAATCGCACATTATGTCAGTAAAATAATATTTTTTTAAATTAATTTTTTTCTCTCGAATTCTGAAATTTCTTCTTCAGCAATTTGTAAAGAAAATGATGAGAAAATGTTTGTATTCTTGAGTTTCGAGAAATGTATCTGATGTGAATTTTGTGTGAACATTAGAATCCCCGGAATCTGCAGAATCTGCACCATTTCTTTTTTTTTCACTTGACAGGGAGTCGCCAAACCCAGAGATAAGAATCTCGTTTCCTGTTAGCCCAGAAATTCCTTAGTAAGTCACCTTGCAGACGAGTAGTCCCCATGCCATAGAAGCGTGAATTTCAAGAATTTTTGCAAAATCATGGTCAAGAGGACGCCGTGGATGACACAGCAGGTCTTTTCGTCCCCCACCACACCCATCGAAAAATGCCTACGCTTCAAGCTACGAAGCATGAGGAAGGACTTTTGACCCAATAGCGTGACTGAAAGTTCGAGCGTCCATTTGTGGTGCATGCGCGCAAGAGTGTAACAAAAAATGGTGCAAAGAGGAGATTTCTCTCTTCACTCGGCAGTTGACCGTGGTGCGAGTTTTCACCTCCCACGCACACTTGCTTCTTTTTTTTGAGGTTAATTTTTCACTCAAGCTCGTCTTTGAGTATCCTAACAGAAGTTCCAATCTTTGATACGTCCGGAGTCACCTGTTTTTGAAAAATGGGAAAGAAAAAATTCTGGATTATCTGTTTTTGCAAGCAGAGCCTAACGGAGGGACTTGACGCCTGACACTCCCAGCCAACTCACTCCTGTTCAGAGTGGAGTCCTGCAAGAACCGCAAAAACCGACTAAAGAGCCATCTTTGATGACGACATTATCCGCTGCTGAAAAGGAAAGGCTGGAAGTAACCTCAACGGGTGTTCTCTCTTCGCGATTCTCCCCCACCTAAGGACGATAGAGCCAAGACCACCTAAAAGAAATATAACCAGAACCTAGCCAGGCTTATGCGGAGATTGGCATTGACGTCCGCCACTCTCCCTTGAGGTAATACTCCCTAGAGGGAAAAAAAGGTAACTCTTCTGATCTAAATTCACTTTTCGGCCTCCTGTTTCAACAGACTTTTTTTTTCCTCCCATAAAAAAAACTTTTATAAAATTCGTCTAAGAAAAATAGAACGGTGGAAGATAACTGGGTTGTCAAACGGATGTAATTATTGTTGAAGTCTATGATTATTCGAAATTAGTATGATGTACGAGAAAATCTTTATGTAATGAGTAATGACGCGGGAGAATATGGGTGATAGTTGTCAACAGTGGAATTTATTTGGGTCTTAAAAAAAGTGGGGTGGGTGAGAAGAATGATATAAATGTTTTGAATTAAATCAAATAAAAAAGGAAAAAAAAACAACTTCAGGGGCAGGTGTAATGCATTACACGCTGAGAAACCTCAGTGCTCGTTTTATTTTTGGCCAAAGTGTATTATTCTGTTGTATTGTGCTTGATGTTTTGTGACTGTACCTAAAAGGGAAATATCAAGTGTAAATCACATAATTTTTTTGTCCTAAACAAATGTTAATTGAATCATGCTGAATTTTGAGAAAATGAAAATTTACAAATTGAAATGTTAAAATTTAGAATACCAGGAAAATCAGAAAATTGTATAATCAATTTGAATCTCATTTTTGGCAATCGTGGGTGCTTTGTGAATGAAAAACAAAACAAAATCTCTGTAAAAATCTCAACAAAATTCTGATCAGGCGAGAGGCCTGCTCTACAATAAATACAAATGAAAATCAGTTTTTACACCTAACATTTTGAGTCACCTTTTATTACTTGTTTATGTGTGTACAGTGAATCTCAGGTATTGATAGGTAAATTTTGTGCAAACATTTTTTCTTCAAGCTCATAAATCGCCTATGCACTTGGCAGAGTTCAAGGATCTGAGCCTGGTAAGATTTAATTAATTGATACTTCGACAACGTGCATTTTGCTGTTGCGCATACAGTTTTTCTTTCGTTCTAACACTACTTAATTTTTTTATACATCACATGCCGTATTGTTTCACATTATTTTATACATGTGTATTTACATTATAACACATGGTCATAGTGACCAGTTCACGTTAGAACAATTTACATTATATCAATTGCAACTCATTGGCGTGTACTTTTTATAAGTGAGCTGCTAGAATTATGAAGTAAAGTCTTCTCCACTTTCTATGTTAAGAATTTGTTTATTTCCAATTCTTTCACTTGACAACATCCCTTCCACAGACCAGAATTAAATTTAAACATTGTGACTAAAATTTGAACGGAACCGAAACCTTCAAGTAATATTAAGCGACATTCCTGTGACATTCTTTTAAAGCTAAACCCTGTTAAACGGCCATCGATTGATCTTCTATCTGGTTGTTTTCTTTTGCCCTTTTTTTCTTGTCGTTCCTGAAAAGATATTTTCCCCTCCTGAAGGACATAACCTAGTTTTATAAGTTTTTCCTTGTGATTGAATTTCCACATTTTTTTTTCAAAATATATCTTTTTTATTTTTTCTAAGGCTAAAAGAAAAACGATACCTCATGCAGAAAACGGTGCACCGCCTGGCGCGTCATGCCCTATTTCTTAAAACACGCACATCTCCTCTGTCGAACTCTCCTACGGGTTTGAATTCGAATGAGTTTGCAACCAAAAAAGACAGAAATAATGGCGTCATCTCTTTCCTTTCGACGTATTGTCAAACATTTATTTACTGCGAAACAAGAGCATTCCGACAACGTTCTGCGCTCCAGGTTACAGATGCGTCTCGGAAACAAAATAACTTCGCACCTGGCTTCTAATGTTCTACGTTCAGCCGACTTTAAAAGTTTAGCATGATCTCAGTCGCAGAAGTTTCCTTCTTCTTTTGAAGTAGCAACATTGATGTCACTATGCTAGTGAAACATTCTACATCTTTTTGTTCGGAAAAAAGTTTGACTCTATTGTTGTGGTAAAGCGCAATATTCGGGAAAGTTTATTTGTTTGCGTTGTGTACACCATATCTAAGAATTCAGGAACTACTAAATACACTATATTGACAAAAGTCACCGGACTCCCCTTCAAAAGCGAACGAACGGATCCGCTGCGTTGTTAAGATGCGTTGTACAGCTGCTAACGGTATAAAAACAAGCCTGCAGCTGACGACGATCATATCGCACTGTGAGGTTGAGTGAAAATGTCGCTGCGGGAAAGAACTGACTTTGAGAAAGGAAATATTGTTAGGTGTTATATTAGTGGGTTGCCCATAAGACAGACCGAGAGGCTTTTAAACATGCCCAAGTCAACTGTTTTGGATGTACTGAATAAGTCGAAGACACATGCCGTCCCTGAAGCAGCAAAACCCTACGAGCAGACCAAAGATATTCAGTGATAGGGCACGTCGAAGCCTCTGGAGAGTCGTTACAGCCAATCGACGGGGTACTTCACAAGATCTCGGTGTACCGGTGAGCAAAAAAGCTGGAACTTGGGTATGTTTACATACCATTCGCAGAGAACTTCATTCCATGGGTTACCGTGGTCGTGCGGCTGCTCATAAGCCTTTCATATCCATTCGGAATGCTAATCGTCATTTAGCATGGTGTAAAGAACATTCATCGTTGACCGTGGATCAATGGAAATGGGTCCTACGGACTGATTTAGAATGATACACGATGCATCAGTCTGATGGCCGCGTGTGTGTATGGCGGCAGCCGGGGGAACGTGTGTACTGTTCCTACGTTCAGGTTTGGAGCTGTCAGTGTAATCGTGTGGATGCGTTTTTCGTGGTATGGTCCCGGCCCATTGGTTATCGTGGACAAACTTGTTAACCAGCACGTGTACCTCGATATTCTGGACAATTATGCCCTCCCAACTCTGTGACAATACTTCGTAACCAAGCCTTGTTGGTACCAGCAGTGCACCGAGCCATAAAGCAATGACTGTTATGGAGTGGTTTGACGATAATTTCGTATCGTTAGTGGACTGGCCAGCACAGAGCCCTGGTCTTAATCCCATAGAGCATTTATGGGATGAATTAGAGCGTCGAATAAGAAATTTGGAACCAAGGCCTACTGCATACTAAGCAGCAGTTAGCGGCAGCATTATGTACTGAATGGAAGTGCATACGTATGGCTGTTTTCCAAAATCTTGTCGAAATCATGTCTGGAGGAGTCAGTGCATGCATTAAGGCCAAATGTGGACCGACACCGTACTAATTTATGTCAATAAGTGCTATGTTGTGTTTCTCTTCTAGGTGCTTGGTGATTTTTGTCAATATAATTTATACACTACTGTCTATGAAAATTTCAATATAAAAAAAATTGCGATATTCAGATAAAAGTTATATCACAAATTCCTCATGTTACAGAAGATACATAATTGCATTTGTAGAGCTATACAAGATTTTTTGCTTCAAAACAGAATATCGTGTGAAGCCACCTTGAGCAAAAATATCAGCGTCTACACGGCGTGGAATTGAATAGAAGAGGTTTTTTGAATCGTACGGTGTTATATCCTGCCAGACTGCTTCTATGCTAGACCAGAGTTCTTTTGTGATGACTCGAGAAAGCGTTTCGTGGGCCAGTCGCTTAGCTACCATGTTCCAGACATGTCCGATTGGAAACATATCTGGCGAACGTTCAGGACTAGTAAGACGCGGCACCGGGGGTCCATGAAAGAAGTCTTAGACCTTCCGGTCCAGGTGTGGCCGATCACTGTCCTGCTAGAATATAGCTCCAGGACAACTCTGAAGGATGGGTACCACCTCCGCCTCTAAAGTATCACTGATGTATTGCTGGCTGCTGAGGGTTCCCTCAGTTCTTATCAGGCGAGACAGCAAATTAAACCTACTGGCGCCGCAAACCGTGACACTTGGCGTTGGGGCAATATCACGCTGCAAGGTGCCGTTCTCCACGATGTCTCCGAACAAACATGCAGCCATCATGACAAACATCTCTGCCCTATTAGCTGAAAGCTTTGAAAAAAATCTCAACAGTGGACAGCCTTTTGCTTTCTAAATACAGCACCAATATGTGCTCATAAAAAACACGACAGTTCTAATTGATTAATGATTTTTTAATTGAATTACAATTATTGTGAAACACGAACACAATTTCTTTTCATGGATATTATGAAAATCTTTAAATTTTTCTGAGTCTCCGTAATTCATGCTTCGTTGCTCCTGCTTGATAACTTACTTGGCCCAGCCATCAGGTTTTGTAAGTGGTCATCCTTCTTTCCATATATTTTCTTAAAAAATTCCTTTTTTTTCAAATTCAGCAGAATTTGAAAACAAATAATGATCAAAACGAACCATTATAGTGGTTTTCTTTTGATCATGAATCCTATGAACCTTTCCGCCGTATTTGTGGCGTTTCTACCGCACATATTTCTTGCAAAGCAGTGTTGATATACATGTATTCATGGATATGGCTTTGAATTTATATAAAACTTTGCTACCTTCCACTGTTATCATACTTACAAAAATTCCTTTTATCACATTCACTATATTGTTAAAGGTCACCGGACACTAAGAAGAGAAATACTACATAGCATTTATTGACTTACATTAGTACGGTGTCGGTCCACCTTTGGCCTTAATGTCTGCACTGACCCTTTGAGACAAGGTTTTGGTACGCAGCGATAGGTATGCGCTTCCATTCAGTATATAATGCTTCCGCTAACTGTTGCTTAGTAGTAGGCCTTGCTTCCAAAATTCTCATGCGGCGCTCTAATTCATCCAATAGGTTCTCTGTGGGATTAAGGTCAGGGCTATGTGCTTGCCAGTCCACACATGATATTTAATTATCTTTAAAAAACGCCGTAACAGTCCTTGCATTATGGCTCAGTGCATTATCCTGCTGGTGCGAACAAGGCTCCGTTCCATAGTATTGCCACACAGTTGGTAGGGCATAATTGTACAGAATATCGAAGTAGACGTGCTGGTTAACGGGTTTGTGCATGGTTACCAATGGGCCGGGACCATACCACGAAAAACACCACCACATGATTACATTGTTAGCTCCAAACGTGACCGTAGGAACAGTACACTGTGATAAATAGCGTTGCCCCGTCTTTCGCCATACTAACACACGGCCATCAGACTGATCGATCGTGTATCTAGATTCATCAGTCCATAGGACCTGTTTCCATAGATCTACGGTCCACGATAAATGTTCTTTACACCATGCTAAACGACGAGTAGCATTCCGAGTTGAGATGAAAGGCTTATGAACAGCCGCACGACCACGGTAATCCATGGAATGAAGTTCTCTGTGAATGGTACGTGCACATATCTAGGTTCCAGCATTTTTACTCACCTGCACACTGAGCACTTTTGCAGTACTACGTCGATTAGCTGTAACGACTCTCCTGAGGCTATGATTTTCTTTGGTCTGCCAGTACGTTTTGCTGTTTCACGCACGCTATGTGTCTCCCACTTATTCAGTACATCCAAAACAGTTGCCTTGCGTACATTTAAATGCCTTGCGGTTTCTCTTATGGACAACCGACTAATATAACAGTAACTTTATTTTTAAATACACCAGGGTTGAATAATTACGAAACGCATAAAGCGTGTGAAATCCGTTTATTTTCGTGGTGTAGTCAGCACAAATATTCGCCAAGCTTTCGCACTCCACATTTCATACGCTATATGCGTTTCGTAATTACCCCTAACAATACTTCCTTTCTCAAATTCAGTTCTTTCACGCCGCTACATTTTTACTCAACCTCACAGTGCGATATGATCGCGGTCAGCTACAGGCTTGTTTGTACACCGGTTGTAGCCGTACCGCGCATCTTAACAAAGTAGCGGATCCGTTAATTTGCTTTAAAAGTGGTGTCCGGTGACTTTTGTCAATATAGTGTACATCATATTCGTATTTATAACCTACACTGAAGTTATTATTATAGAGCAACATTTGTCAAAATTTTATATTCTAGGGTGCCAGCTGATTTCTAGAAATATTTTGCAACTCTGTTTTTTGATGCTTATCTTTGGCTATCTGACAATGTTGCAAACACCGCTGTGTGAATATACATATAAGCCGGAATGAACAGAAAGACAGCATTACATTTATAACAAAGGATCTACTACCTAACGTTATTATACATTCATTTACACTTATGTGCGTGTCGTGTCCTGACTCAAAGCAACAGGAGGGATGATTTTACAATAATTAATGCAGACGCATGTTAACTGGAGCCATGAGCAATGACTACCAGTTTTCCAATGGGTGAATAGATATGTATTTCTGCTAAATAATTCACTGTGTCTGTTATAATTGCACACATATCCGTAGAGAGGACACGTACAATATAGTGATATCAGTATGGCATCTTAGTGGATTGCGCATAGATCTATATCTGCAGCCACTAGGATGCCTGCAGCGATAGGTTCTTCGATCAATAGGTGATATTTCCCTCTTCATGGTGTTAAATCTCTTCCCACTGCTGTTATTTAGTTGACTGTTAGTTGCATAGAGCGGCCAGCCATGTCACCCCCACTGCATTTACTGTTACTGTTGCTGTTTGTGGTTTAACGGCTACCCCCTGGGCAGGTACGAACGTTCGAAACACTAAATACCCGCCGTGCGTCGGATGGGCACGTTAAGCCGTCGTACCCCGGGTACTGGCCCTCGGTAAAAAATAAGGGCGTCTTTCTACCTCGTTTCCTTGTCACTTTCCTATCGGGCACTCTAGCCGAGATCTCGTAGCTTCCTATTTCTAAGGGTTGTTTAAGACCTGGGGACAGTCATTCCCTTCCTAAAAACCTCCACATACATGTGTATGATCAGACCAGATCATGAACGTAAGTTTTTTTTCAAATTCGTACTTAGTTGTTACTCGCCCAGGTATTGAGAGATGTAGTACAAAAACCAATACTCCATTTCCATTGAATTAATTGATATTTTAAAATTTGTTCGGTTTCTGCTTCTTTATCAAATTTAAAATAAAAAAAATAGGAGAAATATTAGTGTTTCACCCAGAAATCTAATAAGCATCTTTTCTATTTTTTTATTCAATGAAGTAACATTTACTTCATGAAAAAAATACGGGATTACACTATGTAATACAAATTTTGAAGATGGCAATCCGATTTTTGGTGTAAATGTGACAAGGATGGTAAGTCAGATAATATCCGTCCTGGAGCGGGACTCGAACCAGCGTCTCACAGATAGCGCCCGGATATGCTAACCACTACACCACACTGAACGAAAACTCGAAAATGTCATCGGGCTAGAGCTGGCTCGAACCCGCGTCTCACAGATAGCGCCCGGATAGGCTAACCACTACACCACCCAGAACACATTTACTTCTTTAATTTTTATTTAGTCAAAGTAATGTCTTCCTTAATTTTAATTTAATCAAATTTGCTTTGCGTATTTAATACCTGCTGGCTATATCCCCTAGATTTAATTCTGCTTGCTTGTTTTGCCTTTTTTACACTTAATCTAATACCTTTCTTTGAATGTTTCTACAACGAAGTACCATTTTTTCGTTGAACCTTTTTTCTATGTAATGATTTTTTTATTTCTGCTTTCAAAATTCGAGTAATCTTTCTCTGTCTGAAGAAATACAGAGATTTGATTCATTTTGAAATTTTATGCTATATTTGGCGTGCTAAATATTTATAACGACTTTTATGTTCAGGAATATTTGATATGATGTGGAGATACCAAATAATTGATGAAATAGTCACAAATATCCATCGATGAAGAAAAATGTAGAGCAGTGACGTTTTTCAGAGCATCTCATCTTAAACGAATGGCGTGATTCATTTTCAACATCAAAACTGAAGAAATCTTTGAAATCTTCTGGTTTTCGTAAAGATTGGCTTTTGAAATAATTGTATTTCTAAGTTCAACACAACGAGAGTTGTCTTGTCAACAGTATCATACCCAAAAATGAAACTGACGTTTAGAATTTAACCTTTTAACGACCATGACCCAAAAATCTTGCATCACTCTAAATAACATAAAGCCCAAAACTGTCTGTTGTCTCATTTTTTTTTAATAACAACACTAGTGACTGAGGGTGACTCTTGCTGATCCCCCATAGGTCGAGAAAATTTAAAGAATCAGTAGGATAAGAAATCTGACTCACTCTAGACAGGCGTTTCGGGTGTTTATGGCCGTTTGTACATACGGGCGTTTTGGGCGTTACGGTCGTTAAAGGTTTTAAAGCTGCGTTCTTGGGCTTTAACATAATTTTAGCTGGAATAAATGGTCGCTGAATACAATTGATTTCAAAGCATTCGCCCGTCCCTAATTTAGGGCCACTGAGTCCAGGGAAAGGAGAGCACCAGTGCCGTAAGACAAACGCAGCATCCATGTCCCACCAGGATTATAACCCGGACTTTCTCAGACGAATGGTCATAAGCCAGCGCTTAGACCACTGTGCCACCGTCGTGGCGAAAGTTGTACAATCACAGAAATTTTAGAGTGAGCGAATCATCATCGTCATAGGTTGTCGAACTGTTTAGTCATGGTTTGAGGAACATGAGGATGAAGTTGTACTCCTTCCCTGGCCTACAGAATCACCGGACTTAAACATCTTTGAGACTCTGTGGTCTATGTTGGAAAACAGAGTGCGATGCCGCTATCCTCCTCCGGCATCTCTCAAGGGATTGGAGCAGTTTCTGCAGGAAGAATGGTACAACATACCACCATCCAGGACTTGAATGCGTTCATTCCAAGAATGATTCAAGCAGTTTTTAATGCCAAGGATGCTGCTACACCATATTATGTGCGTAACACTTATTGTTTCCAGGTGTTTCCATTATTTTGGACAACCCATGTACCTGGTGTATGGGTTGAGTTCTTCGTTCCGTGATTAGGTTCAACCGCGTGCGCACAAGCTTTGGTCAAATTGTACAATGGAGACAAGCCGGCATTTTCTAAATTATTTGTATGAGTTTATACTATAACAATCGGGTAGTATGGCGGCCAGAGACACTAACGCGGAGTTTGAGTAAGGTGCGAATGAACTTATGATATGTCGATGATTCGAAAAATTCTATGCGGGAGCACGACCCAAGCAAATGCGCCTCGTGGTCGTCCACAAGTAGATGTAACATATGAGAAGCTGAAGAATACCGTGGAAGTTGACAGAGAGGAAAATAATCCGTGAAATTGGAACAAAAGCCCATGTGCATCATTCAACGGTTGTCCCGTGCCTGGTGGTCCACGAAAAGGTGAAAATTGTGAATATCTGAATGCGCCATACGAACTGACAGTAGCCAATAAGATACGCCGCCTTGAGTTGTGCATTTTTCTCCTTGCTAGCCGCAGATTGGAGAGATTCCTGCAGCGGATCGTAGCCTGCGATGAGAAGTGGGTCTTGCTCTGCAATCGATCAGCACAATGATTTGATACCCAAAATCCACCTAAACAATGTCCAAAGTCACTCTTACACCCTCGTAAAGTACCCGTTCTCGTATAGTTGTCTTCTGCTGTCTCGATGCGTCATTCATATCTCTGATCAGGTGATACCACCAATTAGGCCTTCTGAAATGCAACACACTGAGAAAAACGTTTTGTTAATTCAACAAAATTGTTTGTTGAATTTGCAAAACTATTTTGTTGAAAATTATTGTTGATTTAACAAGATTTATTGTTTCACGACAAAACGTTTTGTTCATTTTAAAAAATGATTAGGTCGTTTTTTGAGAATTTGTTTGATCCAACAAAACATATTGTTATCATGACAAAATGTTTTGTTGGATCAAACAAATTCCCCATAATCGACCTTATCATTTTGTTAAATGAACAAAACGTTTTGTCGTGATAACAATAAATCTTGTTAAATCAACAATAATTTTCAACAAAATAATTTTGCAAATTCAACAAAAATGTTGTTGACTGTATATCGACAAAAATTTTGTTGAATTAACAAAACGTTTTTCTCAGTGCAGGTTCACAAAAAAGCTCCATTGCAAGTTACCATTTGCGGTCTACAGGTGTAGAGTCATTTTGTTGTTCGACAGCACTAGCCCACATGACCAAAAAAATCGTCCATTGAATCTCAAAATTTTATTGAGAAACTCTATCGCACCACGCATATTCCCCAGGCATTACCCCCACGGATTTTAACCGCTTCCGGAATCCAGACCACTTTCTGGCGAAGACCTACCGAAACGACCGAGCCGCATGTCAGGCCGTTGCCATCTACTTTGTCTCACATATTCTGGAGTTTTGTAGCATTGAGATGTGTAGTCTCATAGCCATTTGGCAGAAGTGTATCAATGAAGAGAGGAACTATTCTGAACAGGTCGGTAGGTACTTCCTATTTTTATGAGGGTTTGCACGTGGCCCTTTCATTTCGGGCATTTGAACTACATAAGTCGGATATCCGGCTGGACATGTTGGAAGATTGAAAGTTGAAAGAAAGATTGACAAGTCTAATAACAGAATGGCCACAGAGAGATGAGAGGAGACGAAGAGGGAGCCAGAGAATAAGATGGAGAGATGACACTCAGAAATTTAACGGTGTTAAATGGTGGACTGAGGCTAAGGACCGAGGAAGTTGGAAAAGACTTGGGGAGGCCTGTGCCATTCAGTGGGTATCAACAGGCTAAGAAGAAGAAGAAGTCCGATATAAGTGATAACTTACATGGAAAGACAGAATAAGTGGCATTGGCTTCTGACATTTCGTGGGACCTGGGCCCTTGATCGAGTCCCCGATGAGGAATGGATGTCCTGGTGCTTTTCTTATAGCGTCCGTTCATTGGAAACCAAGTCCTTAAATTTGCAGCGGGTGACTGATTATAGCAATAAGACTTGCTCATGGCAGTCGCGAAAGTGAAAAACGAAACGAAATGCACGATATTGTGCATCTAAACCAAAGATTGAGGATATCTAGCGAGATATAAATATATTTCCCAAGTTGTACGACTCTGCTAAAATTAAAATTTTAACATATTTGTAAGGCAACCATTTCCACATAACTTTAAACAACACTATCTACCAACAAGTAATTCAACCCTGCAATGGAGGATATCTGCGGTACTGATACACGTCACGGCCGCCGCCGTTAAATATCGGGTGGGAAACAACAACGCAACCAGCCGTATACAAGATGCCACGCATTTCGGAGCTCTCAGATTTCGAGAAAGGTGTAATCGTCGGGTATCACAGAAATGGCCGATCCATACGTGACATATCCAGCGAGTTGAAGTACCCAAAATCGGCAGTGGCCTACGTGATTGGCAAGTGGAAGATGAGAGGTGACTGTCGGAATGTGCTTCGACCCGGCAGACCCACAAAACTGGGAGTTACAGACCGACGAGTGCTGGCCAGAGAAATTCTGAAGAACCGCCCCAAATCGATGGGTCACATCCTCGAGGAGTTTCAACAGGCATCCGGGAGTGTTCTTCAGATGAATACCATCCGTAAGAAAGCCCATCTGCTCGGTTATCATGGACGTGCTGCCGCCCACAAGCCTTTGATCCCCAAGTCCAATAGCGCTGCTCGGCTAACGTGGTGCACAGAACGTCGACAGTGGACCGTTGAACAGTGGAAATAGGTTCTCTGGAGCGACGAATCAAGATTCACTCTCTACCGTTCGGATGGCAGGGTCTGGGTTTGGCGTCTGCCTGGAGAACGCCACCTGCCGGAATGTATTGTGCATACTGTGAAGTTCGGCGGCGGTGGAATTATGCTATAGGGGTGTTTCTCCTGGTATGGCACGAGACCCATGGTCGCAATTCCTGGTAGACTCAACTCCGAGACCTACTGCACCATTTTGGATGACCATGCGCTTCCTACGTTGTGGGAGTTTTACGGGGTAGACCCATGTTACTTTCAGGATGACAATGCCATCTCTCATGTTGCGAGGTCCACTATGGCTTGGTATGGTGACAATGGGGTTAATCGAATGGACTGGCCTGTGCAGAGCCCGGACCTTAACCCTATGGAGCACCTCTGGGACGAGTTGGAGCGTCGACTTAAGTGATGCCCCCACCGTCTGAAATCGGTGAAGGAACTGACTTGTCTTCTCCAAGCCGAGTGGAAGAAAATACCGCTAGCCGTCATACAACGCCTGGTTTAGAGTATGTCCCGGAGGGTCGCAGCTGTAATTGCCGCTCGTGGAGGCTCTACCAACCATTGAAGGTGAATAAACTTCGTTTTCCTTTGCTATCACAGGTGTCCAATTACTTGTTTGTAGATAGTGTATTTGAAACGGCGGCTAAAAAGTTTCATCTGTGCAGCTTAGAATATTAATATAGCAAAATAGAACAAAATTAATGATCATGATGGATTTTATGACTTTCCCTTTTAGCGACAATTTATTCTAAAAACAAAGGCCAACGAAAAAATTAATTTGTCTATATTTCGTCTCATTTCTAATTTGCCCTATTGCCATTTGTTAAAAGATTGATGGTTCAATCTAAGAAAATGTCAGGTCACATTTTGGAAGCACGTCATTGGTAATTTGTTTTGTTTTAACTTATAGATCCACTTATTTAACCTCTAATTATTCTAAACCATTAATATAAGAGAGAAAACAATGGAGCAAACTACTTCTCCATTCTTATTAAGAACGAATTTTTAACCATCATAAAGGAGTTAGATCGATCCCTAAGCTTTACCTAAAATTGGCAGATATTCACAGATGAGAAAGGAATATATTATTCTACTTTAGCTTGCCGTATATACATTTTTGAAACACCTAACTGATTGTACTGAATCCGTAATTGAAATTTATGCCCTCAGCAGCGCCCCCTGATACGAATTGATGTAATTGATACCAAGCGGAATTAAATGAGCGATGAAACTCCTTTGATGTGATGTAAAAGTCTGTCTGGTTCAAACGGCATGGTGGAACGTTCTCTGTAGGTATTCCATACACATTTGACGTCGAACCCGTAATAAATTATGCATAAAATCATTCCAGTTGATTACAGTAATGCAGTGGGTACGAATATCGAGCTTGAGCACACACTCGGTTTTATGCTAAGAAGTAATCGAAAGGAAAATGAAGGATTATATTCTTAACTCTCCTTAGAATTCAAGAACACTTCGCCATTGTGGAAGTACTCAATACGTTTAATATTTAACACCCAATCAGAGCAGAAATAACACTAAATCCACATCTGATTTTCGGTCGCGCATTTGGTACAAAGGAATTCAGTATTAATTTGTAGCTGAATTGGGCATCGATTTAAAATTCTAGCCTATTCATTTTTAACTAAAGCTTCTAAACTATTATTGGTTTGGGAATAAGTCAGAAATGAGGAGTTCTTAAATATTTAGCAATGATGGAATATATTTGAACGCTAGGAAACAGAAATGGTGTCCGGAGACTTAGGCTTTTATCGAGATCCTAATAAATCCATTTTATTAATGAATATTGGGGCACTTTACAGTTTAAACACAGTTTGCACCTAAAATACACACGCGTGTACTTGCTGCGACAGATAAACAAACGAAAGACTAGAATGCCACCACATGCCTGAAAAATACGTGCTCTAGATAGAGATTAGTTTTCGTTTTGGGGTTTAACAGTATTCATAAGCAACTCGAAGGGCTATAAGAAGCCGTCATTCCTTAATTCAGGGCCATTTATTCCAGGGAAGTAATAGATTAAGTTCCATCAGACGAGCATACCAATCACGCCTCATGCGGATTGAACCAGGGCCTATCTCAGATGAAATATCATGGTCCAGAACTTCTAATCACTCGGCCACTAGACGGCTAGAGCAGGTAGAGATTTATCGATGTCTGTAAGAAATGTTAACGTCTAGTATTGGAGTATTTGAAGCCTATAATCTAAAAGTATGCTCACCTAATTGATCAATTGTGTCTTTATACTGCTTTGTTTACATAGTAACAGTAGTCATATTTTTATTGAACCGCTAAAGATAACGCTCTGTGTAAATCTTATGATCAAAATTATTAGTCCATATTTACCAAAATACCTAGATGGACCAGTTGTTTCATTCAGGATTTCTCCATGCATGCAGGTAGCAAAGTTCAAGAGAGGGCTATCTTGAGCCAGTCTTCTCCAGTTGTTTCCAATTGCTCTGGACAAAAGGTATTCCTGTCTAGTTGGAGGTCTACAAGGTTTTCTCTTGGTTGATTTTCAATACCAGTTTGTGACACGGTAAGTCCACCAGTTGTAGGTGAGTCTGGTGATATTACCTCACTATCATGCCATGTTGTTATATATACACTATCTACCAACAAGTAATTGGACACTCCTGCAATCGACGATATCTGCGGTCCTGATACACGTCACGGCCACCGCCATTAAACATCGTGTGGGAAACAACAACGCAACAAGTTGCATGCAAGGTGCTACGCAGCTCGGAGCTCTCTGATTTCGAGAAAGGTGTAATCGTCGGGTATCACAGAAATGGCCGATCCATACGTGACATATCCAGCGAGTTAAAGTACCCAAAATCGACAGTGGCCTACGTGATTGGCAAGTGGAAGATGAGAGGTGACTGTCGTAATGTGCCCCGACTCGGCAGACCCACATAACTGGGAGTTAGAGACCGACGGGTACTGGCCAGATAAATTCGGAAGAACCGCAACAAATCGATGGGCCACATCCGCGAGGAGTTTTAACAGGCATCCAGGAGTGTTCTTTTGATGAATACCATCCGTAAGAAAGCCCATCTGCTCGGTTATTATGGACGTGCTGCCGCCCACAAGCCTTTGATCACCAAGTCCAATAGCGCTGCTCGGCTAACGTGGTGCAAAGAACGTCGACAGTGGACCGTTGGACAGTGGAAATAGGTTCTCTGGAGCGACGAATCAAGGTTTATCCTCTACCGTTCGGATGGCAGGGTCTGGGTTTGGCGTCTGCCTGGAGAACGCCTCGTGCCGGAATGTATTGTGCCAACGGTGAAGTTCGGCGGCGGTGGAATTTTGCTATGGGGGTGTTTCTCCTGGTATGGCACGTGTCCCTTGGTCGCAATTCCTGGTAGACTCCACGCCGAGACCTACTGCACCATTTTGGATGACCATGCGCTTCCTACGTTGTGGCAGTTTTACGGGGTAGACCCATGTTACTTTCAGGATAATAATGCCACCTGTCATGTTGCGAGGTCCACCATGGCTTGGTATGGTTACAATTGGGTTAATCGAATGGACTGGCCTGCGCAAAGCCCGGGCCTTAACCCTATCGAGCACCTCTGGGACGAGTTGGAGCGTCGACTTAAGGGGTGCCCCCACCGTCCGAAATCGGTGAAGGAACTGACATGTCTTCTCCAAGCTGAGTGGAAGAAAATACCGCTAGCCGTCGTACAACGCCTGGTTGAGCGTATGCTCTGGAGGGTCGCAGCTGTAATCGCCGCTCGTGGAGTCTCCACCAACTATTGAAGGTGAATAAACTTTGTTTTCCTTTGCTATCACAGGTGTCTAATTACTTGTTGGTAGATATTGTAGTTTTCACTACTTCTTTACTTTTTTTTCATTATTTCCTACTATTTTTTTTTTTGATGTAGGACTACGTCTAACTCCACGGATATTATTGGTGCTACTTACGATTAACCGCCTGTAACAAAAATAGGTCCCAACTGAAATTATTACAGCTTTTAAAATACGTGTCACACACTAATCTTGTTAGCATATTCGTAAACAGCATGGAGTCCAATTCGCGTACTGCGCAAGACATCGTGGGCGCGATGCTCCCCTTGCTCCCTGTCAGCAAGGGAGATGATACAATAGCTCAGGGTGTGTAGCCGCGTTTGACTCAGTCTATCTCGGCAACTGTGAGCACAACACGACTGTGCGTGTTATCGTTTTAAGGCTCTCGATGAGATCTATTCAAATATATGAAGAACATTTCGCAGTGGTTTGAACTGAACATTTTAAAAATTGATTTTTTTTATGAAACGGTGAATACTTTTGAAAATATCGCAATTTTTCTGGATCACCATGAATGCAAAACGATGAATCTGCGTGGTATCGTTTTAAAGCTCTCGACGAGATCTATTCAAAAACACATCGTGGTGGTTTAAACTAAAATAAAAATAAAATGTTTTCGGGTGAACCGGTTAGCATGTTCGACAACGCCACGGAATTCGCAGAATGAACGCAAGCAAAAGTGGAGAAAATCAAAACGAGAGGCAACAGTCAGTGATGAGGAATGTAAGAAGCCCAGCAACATAGAGCACCACGTTGGGTAATTCGTGTATCGATCTTATTTGCGTTCGCAGTGTATCCAGCATTATTTGTAAATATTGTGTAAGCGACTTTTCATATCAAAGACCTGTGTTGCCTATAAGAAATTAAATAAACCCGACTAGCTCATTTCAAATCTCTAATCTGCAAGTCGTAGTCCTACGTTCCAAATTGGCGGCTTTGCTTTCTTTTTTGAACCGAAGAAGGAATTTTCAATAATATCAGACGATATTTGTAACAAGAATCGTACATATTTCGAAGAACCCAACGGAAAGTAGATCCATATTTTTCACAATTTTTCACAACACAGTCTGCAGTTGGTTGATTTTGAACCAGGCCTCCCCGCTCCGGCGCCAGTTGTTCAAACTGTCTAAACTACATCGCCGCAATGTATCGCTGCAGATTTGTCGTCTTGCTTCAGCTCAGTAGTGTCTCACAGACAGAAATAATAGGCCTGTGTCACAAAGGGAAGAACAGCAGAATACCGAACACTCTCCCTGAAAGCGGCTTTCGTGTTTACAGGAAGTTCCGAGAAACCCTTTCGCCTTCAGAGAGCTACCTGGAAATCCTCGCGTTTCTAGTTAGAACAAAGGTAACTTAGATTGCAGCTGTTGAAATTTTGTCTCATTCGCTTGAACGAAGTCTTTGTTATAGTTCATGCTGAACAGGATTTTTCCCTGATGATCTTTTGTTCTGCGCAATGCATGCAGCTACAAATAAAATGAAATAATTTTTTGCACATAATACAACCGTAATTATTCAAACTTCCCAAAGACGTCTTCAATCATGTAATAAACACTCGGGAAATCAGTGTACTGTATTTTGCAAAAGCTTTTTCCTTGTAGAATATTAATTTCAAGAAAATTTTAAATTATTGAAAACTGTACATGAAATTCAAGAAACGAAATGCTTCTCTACAATGTCTTGTATAGTTCTGTTATTTTTTTCTTATTGGGGTTTACCGACCACCGTGAGCAACTCAGTGGGCTACAAGCAGTCGCCCAACCCTAATTTAGGGCCACGGGTCAAAGGTAAGAGATAGAGCCAGTGCCATAAGAACAGAACATCCATGCCTCACGGAACCCAAACCTGTCTTGAACGAATGGTTCCAACCCATCGCTTACACAGCTGCACCACCGAGGCGGCTATAGCCCCGTTGCTATAGAAAAATGTTAATATCGAAACTGAAACCCAAATTAACGTACACATTTTCCAAAAACAAAAGTACTGAAATTTCTATCGCTCCCCGAGTGGTCAGAGTTCCTGTTAACCGCCTGTGTTCGAGTTCTGTGAGAGACATGGATGCTGCGGTTGTCATACGTCGTTGATTTTGTCCTTTCCCAGGATCAATGGAAGTAAACTGTAGAAGGTATAATTTTGACAGCTTTAACAATAAATTCTAAATACACTGCCGGAAAGGGTAAAAAAGAACACCCAGTAGGAATGCCCGTAGGAACGTCATATTATTATATGTTGATTCTTAAGGGCAGCAGAAAAGTGTGATCCAAGTTGGAATGTAATAATGACGTCACTGAGGGCGGACACATGCAAATCTACGAAGCACGTATTTTAGGACTAGGGAGTGCAGAACCATGTCATTCGTCTAATCTCGTGTTTTTCAGTGCTCGGTGAAGAAGCTACGGTGCATGGACGACGCAAGCTACCAACATTTGTTCAGTTACAGGAGTTCGAGTGAGGCCGCATAGTAGGTCTGCGGGAAGGAGGTTGATCCTTCCGTCAAATTGCGGACCGAGGGGGAGGAGTGGTATCAGCCCTGGAAAGATGGTGGCGTCGGTGGTTAGAACAGCATTCGCACACTTGCAGACGTGGTTCTGGGCAACACAGAGTTACGAACGCACGAGAGGATAGGCGTACCAGGTGGGCGACTTTGGAAGAACGGACGGCTACGGCGACACAAATTCGATTCTCTGTCACAACAAGGGTGTCTACCAGAACGATACTGAATCGTTTATAGGAAGCAGGACTACGGGCACGCGGGCCACTGGCACGGTTACCACTGACCACTGGTCACCGTCGAGCATGATTGCGGTGGTGTCATGAAAGAGTTCATTAGAGAGAAGAATGGCGGTCTGTGGTCTTCGGTGATTAAAGCCGAGCATTTGGCGGTCGTGTACGCGTCCGAAGGCGATAAGGTGAGCAGTTTTTGCCATCGTGCATTCGCCAACAACACACAGGCCCAACTGCGGGCATCATGCTGTGGGGAGCGATTAGCTATTACTATCTTGCGAATCTGGTGTTTTTACGAGGTACACTTAATTGGAGGAGTACGTACTTCAGCGACATTGCGCAGGCTGTCGTCCTTTGTGGGCGGGTGTTATCCTGCTGTAATATCGCATTTGGGCGATCCCAAATGCGATATTCCAGCAAGATAACGCCAGCGCACACTCCGCCCGGAGAACTCAACATGCTTTTAGGCTGTGCATCAACTTTCATGGCCAGCACGCACGCTCTCCGGACTTGTCTGTAATCTAGGATATCTGGGACTGGATCGGACAAAGACTCTTCCGCGGACCCCGGTAAGCAGCCACCATCACTGAATTATACGTAAAACGCATGGAATGCTATCCCTCAGCGTGGTATCCAGCATTAGTACGACCGATTGCATGCCGAATTGGAAACTTGTGTTGCCACTGGAGAAGGTGCAACAACTTACTAAAACGTACCTCAGAAGGTAAAATAAACATTAAATCACTTCACACGTGTGACCACTTTCCTTTTTTAATAAGTTGTTGCTATGGACCACTCTCATGGATGCAGCTGCAATTTTCAATGGTGTTCTGCTTTCACTTTCCGGAAGCATAATATTGGGTGTAATCAAACCTCATGCCAAAGCAGTTTTCTATATAAATTAAGAAGAATCAAATTCGGCAGTAAAATAATCTTGAAATATCTGTTCAGAAAAAATTCTAAATTCTTTCCCGTATGACCTAAAACAAGATTTACATAGAATTTGGAAACACATCAACAATTTGATATTTAGAGTCCATTTTCCTACATTATTAAGAGTGCTTTCGAGGGCAATGTTTGTTCCTGCATTTATGGTAAACAGCCTTATTTATTTTGCAAAACAATGGCATTTTATTTCACCACTGCCTTTGTTACTCGGTAAAGATTTTATAGCTACAACAGAAAATGTATACGTATACATAAAAACGTATAATATCTAATAATTATCTGCTAGAGCCCTCCTCCTCCGTGCCACTTTTTAAGGCGTCATTGAAACAACCGAGAAACAAATACTTGTCACGTGACGCTTAGCTTTTCGTGCTTTCCTATAGATGACGTCATCACCTTCAGGCGCATTCCACGCGTATACCACTTTGCTGTGTTGTCATAGCAACAAAGAACACAGCTGCTGGTGTAACGTCATCTAATCCAAATCATTCTCACATGACGTCAGAGATGCGTTACGTCACACGGTCAACTCTAGAGATACGAAAACTTTCTTTTTTTTGGTTGCAGGTTTAACGACCACCGTGAACAGCTCAGTGGGCTATAAGCAGTTGCCCGTTCCTAATTTAGGGTCACATGTAGCCAGTGCCGTAAGACAAACACATCCATGCCTCACCGGGATTCGAACCCGGACCCCTTTTGGACGAATGATCAGAGGCCATCGTCTACACCACTCTGCCACAGGGGCGGCTACGAAAAACTTTACATCAGGAATTTTGGTTCACAACCTGAACAGGTGTTTAGCCATCTGTATGTCGCAACGTCAAGAGTACGACGATCTCACGGCTTCAAGATAAATATAGTTCACGGAATAGAACAGGGGAAATTGATACAGGGTTCACAGTCAGCGTATACGAAAAATGTTGTGTACAAGAAAGTGTTGACGAAATAGGGACTAAAGGTTTTACAAAACACATAACAGTCATATCAAATTCCATAACCGACTGCTCGGGAAATTTTTAGAAAGCATTGAGCCAACGTCGCCATCTATTAACGTAGAACTCAATAAATAAATCTCAAAAATTTCGATGTCTTAATTTTTATTTTTCCACGACATTATTTACGGGTTTCATCAAGTGATATAATAATGTGTTTGGCCAATTAAAAGTGTATCTCAGTCTTACTGGAACCAGTTAAGCTCTTATGTTTGTGCAAATTTCTTTCCAAAGTGAGTACTTTTTGCCGTTGTGTTGTTTCGTCTTAGTCATGCCACCTTGCATTGCAGTGGAGCTAACCAGTAAAAAACGAGAAAAAAGAAACGATTAATTAATAGTAGCACGAACTGGAATGAGGCCCACTTGTACGGCACTTATCCAGGACAAAAACGATGGTGCGATTTCCTCCCTTGTTTGAGTTTCTACTAATACACTATTCATTAGTTTGCCGATAAAAGTAAAACCAATAGAAAGAGACGACATTCGATTCTTGGACCAGTCTTGCTTACCATTCGCAATTTATTTATTTGCATGCTTAATGGAAGGAAGTACACCCACGTTTTACTGCCTCTTCGCGATACTGACGAAAGACAATGCAGCTTAATTAATGCTTTCTGTAAACACAATTTGTATTTTATCTTAACTTTGTTTTAGTTACTGCAAAAAGAAAAGCACAAGGGAAGTTGAATAAAGATCCATGTTCCTATACTTAGGATAGTGCTAGGAAGGTAAAACACGGTAGGTTGATTAATCCTTTCTTACAGTGTCACACTCCAAAGAAATGTACTTCTCCCAGAGAAGGATATACACTACTGGCCATTCAAAGTGCAACACCACGAAACACAAAAGATATCAAGCCATATTTATTGTACGGAAAGCAGATGATGCAAGGTAGAATCGATTACAAATACACCACAATAAGACGAGAGGAATACATAACAATCATTATCTGGTGTAGTCACCACGGGCGGCAATTACAACTACTACACTGCCCGGGATCCAAAGAAAGAGACGTTGGATGTGTTTTTAGAGAATTTCCGTCCACGAAGCTTCATCGGGCCATTTACACGCACACAAATGTATGACAGAATCTTTAAATGTTTACAGAATCTTTAAATGTTTACTGAGAACAAAAATACCTTTGATATTTGTTTTTTTAAAGAAGGCACGATAGAGTTACTACTCAAGGTGATTAATCACTGGAAGACAAAATGTCTAGCTTTATAAACGTTAAGTTAACATACAGGGTGTAAACAAAATGCTAGATGCAAATGAGCTTGGAAAGTGATTATTTCTTTGTCATCCTGTACTCGAAGTTTTTTGAACGATCAATTTTCTTTCTCTATCATTCCATTTTTTTTTACTTTAAACGCATCAGCTTCTCATACGCAATGTATTTCCGTAATTTCCTTCGTTTTTTGGAGGAATTCTTAGCAGGGTGTACTCTATCATCTGACGACAGAAAAGGAGATTTAAGCTTTGTGAGTATCATCATGAGAATACATTTCATCAAACCGAAAGTATCATGCATTATTTTCAAAGCTCGTTTTAGAATTCCACCTGAATCTTCCCGTAGATTTATGTGAAATATTCTATGAATTTATTCCTCTTCCTACTAAAATTTCTCGATTTCCACATAATTTTAGGAAGTTTCTGGAATTAATCCCTTTCAGAAATCTTGTTAAGTTTCGTGGGCGGGTTTAATCTAAACGCGTAAACCTTTCCCGGAGAATTAATGACTCCCTGATTCCTCCTTGCCTCGCTTTGGTAAAGTGCGCTCTGTTTTACAAAAGAAAGGAAGGCACTGTAGGCATTACAAAATATTTTGAAAGATACGACAAAGTTACAGCACCGAAATAACCAACTAAAAGTGCAATCTCCGTATTTTAAAACATGTAGTTGTTCTTTGCAAGTCTGGATAATAAGAAAAAGGCTGTTTCATGCGGGCAACGTTTTTTAAAATGTATCTTTTCTGAAACCGACAGAAAAAAATACCCAGCTGGAAAATGACCTCTGTTATTTGATTGTACTGAATAAAGATTTACGGTAAGATGTGTCTATGCGATTGTGCGGAACTGCGTTTTACGAGAATGAGCTCCATTGTTGTGTGGCATAGAGAAGCGGAAATATACTTTCATGTCAGTGGCAAACTCCCCGAAAAACTCGAACTTGCAACTTTCGATTTCTTCTCTAATGAACTACCGTTCTATTACTCAGAGGAATACCTAAATGCTATTCCATGGAAATCTGAACGAACATTTAGAACACTCAAGGAGAGAAGCCTCCTAATTCAATTTATTGAAATATGTGATACGTTGTGACGTAGTACAGAGGCCAAGCACTTGTCAAGATGACAAATCTTCAGCGATATACTCCGTCCGTGTAGCTCAGCTTGGAGAGCAACTTACTGCGGAGTGACAGGGCGCGATTTCGATCTGCGTCACGCACGAACTAGTGTCTTCACGGCGTCCATTTCAAAAATCAATACAATTGGGTAAATACGTATGTACGAGGGCGGTCCTCGAGTACTCCGATTTTTGCTGTTCTCCGATAAGTAGTCTGTGGTTGGCAAACGAACGAAATGGATGGTGTCACTGAAAATTATTCTAAGACAGAAGTGGGCCCAGTCATCAGATTTTGGCACGCGGAAGCCTTCACTCAGATCGGTATCCATTGCAGGTAAGTGAGTATTTATGGATAGAAAGTTTTAAGTCGAAAAGGGGCGTCAGTTGGCACGGGAAGTTACAAAATGGTCGAACAGAATTGAATGATGATCCGAGGAACACAGAGGCAGACCAAGATTGGTTGAATTGCTGAACAGACAAGTATTCCTAAGGATACTGTTCGTAAGATCATCACAGAGTTAGTGGTTTGCGAAGTTTTTTCTTTTTTCTTTTAGTGGCATCCAAAAATGCTGAACGACAGACACAAAACCAACAGAATGGCTGCTTCACTCGAAAATCTCATTCGTTACCATGATGATGGAAATTCGTTTACTGAAATATTGTAACGGGAGATGAAACACGGCTGCACTATTGCAGCCCGAGTACAAACGGAACTCAGTGACGTGGAAGCATTCGCAATCTACAAATTCTCAAAATAAAAACAGGTTCCGCAGTCTGTAAAGAAAACACTAACGTCCGTGTTCTAGGATTCTTAAGACTTCCTTCTGTGTGACTTTTCACCTCGCTCCCTGAAACATATTAAACAACAATTAGCTGTGAGAGAACCTGTGGCACTAACAAAACTGCAGGAAGTCATTAAATGAAAGCTTCCAGGACGTTTAAGCTCTGGAGTGAGACTTTTGCATGATGGCGATAGCCCTCAGACATCAAATGCTTTCTAAACTGCAGACCCAAAACAGACTTTTGTAAAAGTGAGACTTTTGCATGATGGCGATAGGCCTCAGACATCAAATGCTTTCTAAATGCAGACCAGAAACAGACTTTTGTAAAAATGAGACTTTTGCATGATGGCGATAGGTCTCAGACATCAAATGCTTTCTAAACGCAGACCAAAAACAGACTTTTGCATGATGTCGATAGGCCTCAGACATCAAATGCTTTCTAAACGCAGACCAAAAACAGACTTTTGCATGATGTCGATAGGCCTCAGACATCAAATGCTTTCTAAACGCAGACCCAAAACAGACTTTTGCACGATGGCGATAGGCCTCAGACATCAAATGCTTTCTAAACGCAGACCAGAAACAGACTTTTGCATGATGGCGATAGGTCTCAGACATCAAATGCTTTCTAAACGCAGACCAAAAACAGACTTTTGCATGATGGCGATAAGCCTCAGACATCAAATGCTTTCTAAACGCAGACCAAAAACAGACTTTTGCATGATGTCGATAGGCCTCAGACATCAAATGCTTTCTAAACGCAGACCAGAAACAGACTTTTGCATGATGGCGATAGGTCTCAGACATCAAATGCTTTCTAAACGCAGACCCAAAACAGACTTTTGTAAAAGTGAGACTTTTGCATGATGACGATAGGCCTCAGACATCAAATGCTTTCTAAACGCAGACCAGAAACATACTTTTGCATGATGGCGATAGGTCTCAGACATCAAATGCTTTCTAAACGCAGACCAAAAACAGACTTTTGCATGATGGCGATAGGCCTCAGACATCAAATGCTTTCTAAACGCAGACCAAAAACAGACTTTTGCATGATGTCGATAGGCCTCAGACATCAAATGCTTTCTAAACGCAGACCCAAAACAGACTTTTGCACGATGGCGATAGGCCTCAGACATCAAATGCTTTCTAAACGCAAACCAGAAACAGACTTTTGCATGATGGCGATAGGTCTCAGACATCAAATGCTTTCTAAACGCAGACCAAAAACAGACTTTTGCATGATGGCGATAAGCCTCAGACATCAAATGCTTTCTAAACGCAGACCAAAAACAGACTTTTGCATGATGTCGATAGGCCTCAGACATCAAATGCTTTCTAAACGCAGACCCAAAACAGACTTTTGCACGATGGCGATAGGCCTCAGACATCAAATGCTTTCTAAACGCAGACCAGAAACAGACTTTTGCATGATGGCGATAGGTCTCAGACATCAAATGCTTTCTAAACGCAGACCCAAAACAGACTTTTGTAAAAGTGAGACTTTTGCATGATGGCGATAGGCCTCAGACATCAAATGCTTTCTAAACGCAGACCAGAAACATACTTTTGCATGATGGCGATAGGTCTCAGACATCAAATGCTTTCTAAACGCAGACCAAAAACAGACTTTTGCATGATGGCGATAAGCCTCAGACATCAAATGCTTTCTAAACGCAGACCAAAAACAGACTTTTGCATGATGTCGATAGGCCTCAGACATCAAATGCTTTCTAAACGCAGACCCAAAACAGACTTTTGCACGATGGCGATAGGCCTCAGACATCAAATGCTTTCTAAACGCAGACCAGAAACAGACTTTTGCATGATGGCGATAGGTCTCAGACATCAAATGCTTTCTAAACGCAGACCCAAAACAGACTTTTGTAAAAGTGAGACTTTTGCATGATGGCGATAGGCCTCAGACATCAAATGCTTTCTAAACGCAGACCAGAAACATACTTTTGCATGATGGCGATAGGTCTCAGACATCAAATGCTTTCTAAACGCAGTCCAAAAACAGACTTTTGCATGATGGCGATAGGCCTCAGACATCAAATGCTTTCTAAACGCAGACTAAAAACAGACTTTTTGTAAAAGTGAAACTTTTGCATGTTGGCGATAATCCTCAAACACCAAATGCTTTCTAAACGCAGACCAAAAACAGACTTTTGCATGATGGCGATAGGCCTCAGATATCAAATGCTTTCTAAACGCAGACCAAAAACAGACTTTTGCATGATGGCGATAGGCCTCTGAAATCAAATGCTTTCTAAACGCAGACCAAAAACAGACTTTTGTAAAAGTGAGAGTTTTGCGTGATGGCGATAAGCCTCAGACATCAAACCAAGACCAAATCATGGAATGCAAAGCGGAAAGGGAAAGTTCTCTGGCATCATCAATACAGTCCCAACCTAGCCCCATCAGATTATTATCACCTCTTGGGTTCGTTAGAAACTTCTTATCTAGTAAACGATTCGAGGAGTAGCCGACACTGCAGACCACAGTTCTGCAGTACTAAACCAATCTTGGACGGGGAAGCTGCCGTGAAGGAATATTCAAACTCCTTTATCACTGGGATAAATGTCTTAATGTGTACGGTGACTATGTGGAAAAATAACCATTTGCATGTAGTTCTGTTGTCATGTACTGCTGATGTGGTGAGATAAATAATTTCCATATGACTGTAACCTGTACCTCAATGGACGACCTACGTACTTTTGGAGAACAAGCATTTTAAAGATCAAAATAATGTGCTTTGAGACAACGAACGTCAAAATATTATTTTACAAAATTTAGGGAAAGTCTTCTTTTTCTGATTAGGCTTGCAGTTAAGATATTTGCGCTCTAAAACACTATCTGCACATCAGGTAAATAGTTACATGGGTAGTTAGAGATCCTTATCGGATGACCAAACACTAATTCATTGTAAGCTGAAATAATCTGGAGATCTGAGTTCTAGGCAATACATAAAACCAACATCCTTTATCTAAAAATTCCTTCCGTGGCTCCTAATTATCACAGATTTTCACTATGTCTGAGGGTGGGTTTGTGTTTGTGAATTTTGCGCTGTTTACAATGGTACGATGTTATTTCATGGTGAGTTTATGAGCAACTTATTTGTCGTTCGAAAAATGGCTTTTTGAATGAAAAGGGTAGGTTTTCTAGATCAATACTTGGGCAAGAATTTTCATAAAAGGTTTCCCACTACGTTGAAAAGGTCGTTTTGGGCCAAATTTCACATTTTGTAAAAATGCGTTATTTTAAAGCTCCATTCTTTAGGATTCCAAAACTGCTTTTTTTCTTGTCTACGATGAAGAGCTACAGAGTTATAGCAATCGAAATATCTAAACCCAAGTTTCAAATGCACGGGAAGTGACATTTGAAACGCGTTTTTTTTGTTTGTTTTTTGCAGGATGAGATTTTCGTCACGAACTCTTTACGGAAAACCTGATACCTGCAAAAGGTATGTAAATACATTGATGAAACTTGGTATACATCTTTTTTTACAATGTTGTGCATGCAATGAACAAAACGTTTTGCTATTTGTCAGTTCGAAGTTAGGTTATAGGTATTTATATTCAACATAGTGAATAAATTTATCGAAAATTCACACTAATGCATGTAGGAATGAGTGTATCTCAGCAGTGTTTAGGAACATCACTTATCATTTAGTTCACTGCAGAGATAATAGTCATGCGCATACATTGATAGAAAAAATGCCATTATATATCTGTAACGTTTTTATTTAGAGCATTTACCGTAAGCAATATATTTCCTTAAATTCTTTCACAAATTTCCCAATTTCTTGAAAATGTATATTGACATAATTTTTTTTTCAACGTTTAGGCCTATGTGGTTTTTTTGTTAGCCTTCCTAAAAAAAGTTAACGTAGTTTTTTAAGCATCTTCAAAGTAAGTGTTTTTGCTAGGATATTTTTTGACAGAATTAGGAAAGTGCTCAGGAGTACACTCTATGGAAATTATATCCTATGTCATTCTTAGGGATAAGGTTTAGTACAACTCCTGATACAGAATTCTACAGCTCAATCATTAGTATGAATGGTAAAATAGTACAAATATCGCTGAGAAAGTTTTTAACTTTTTCAAACTTTCTTTAAAGTAACATCAAATGCAGGAGAAAGTCAGAAGATTCTCTTTGAGAGTAGTTATTGCGTCTGGTAAGATTTGTAAAATGACAGCAGCTCCAGTCCCATTCCGTTGAAAGGAGAAAACTAATAAAAAAAAATAAAACGATTCTTTAAATGATACGATTGGTGGAGTAGCTTAAAAATGCTCCTTGACTCATAAAGCGTACGCAGAACGATTTGACAAATCTGTAGTAAGTATATATAAAGTTTTCGTTGACGACTTTGCTTTTCCATATTTTTAAAATCGCCGAGTATATTTTTTATATAATTTTGTTTACATTTTTATAAATTTATTCTATAAATTGGATTTGACAAAAATCACTTGCTCCTATTTTATCAAGCTTTTCATGCTAGTAGTATCAATTATAACCTTAGATACGAACACCATACCTTTTCAGTTATTGGTTGTGTTGTACATTATATTTTTCCTTTCGATAACTTAAACTACGAACACTATTATTCATAACTTCAGTTATATTTCTGTTATACAGCTTTTCCGCCAGGTGATGTAAATTCACACAAATTCTTACTTTGATATTTATTATTTCAATCTCACACACACACACACTGCTAATGAATAACATACATATATAAAATTACTTTTCCCTGAATCTCTGTGACATATATTTTGAATATAGTTATTACATCCAATGATGTACAGTCTTCCCACTTGGGGAGGGCATGTATCTTAAATTTTGTTCGCTATCTCAGCAGGTAAATTTCAGCTTATTTTTTTTTTACGTCGGGTAGCTCCTGCAAAAGAGGAAACATTGACTTACATTTTCGTCTTTTTTATATAATTTTCTTATAGTTTCCGCTTTTTTAAATACAATTTGCTTACATTTTCCGTACAGTTCTGGTCAGAGATACATAAGTTCACCAAAGTATTCCGAAGCAATCGGTTGGAAAAATACAAAATATACTGTATGTACCAACATTGCGAAGATAGTACTGTACACATCTTTTAGTACGTCAGTCACTTTACCCTATATTTCTATCTGGCCAGCGCTTGAAGAGATAGCTGCTGACACTAAGGTCAGTCATTGCGTTTTAGAACTTTGTGATTCTTACGAGTATGTAGAAATTGAATCAGTAGCATTCTGAAATTCATCATGAGCTGTACCTCATACTGCATTTGAGCTGAGTACAACTGAACTCGGGGACTGCTCCTTAAACCATTCTGCGAGAAGAAGATTCCGATACTCGTCTTCAAAAATCGAAAACAAAAGTGTGAAAGTTTTACAACTTATCCGGATATACACACTCAAGAGCAAAAGTAATTATTACCACCCCTGCGTCCTGGTGTGGAGGCGCCCTACATCGCATAGAGGTAGTGTCATCGACCAGTGCGGAATATGCATATTATCACATGATATATGCATAATTACCAACTCCCTGTAATGGGAAAGGGATTTACATCGAGTTGATCAACCCTTTGATGCTATCACAGGCTCCACTCTGCTTTGAAGGACTTCTACTGAATTTTGGTACTTTGCTGCGGGAAATGTAGCAAAGTATCAAAGGGTCTGGCGGTTCATCCTGGCAGGTAGTCGACCTCCTTCGAATTCATCTCAAAGGTGTCCCGTGGGCTTGGGATTCGTGCAATGTGCATGATGTTCAAATTCTCCCATATCCTATCTCATCAAATCATTCCTAAGCTGACCTTGGAATTATGGACGCTCTGAAGCCTTTTACCACATTGTTGTCATAATGCTGGGAGAACACAATTGTCCATAATGTCATTGTACGCTTTAGCGTTAAGATTCTCCGGGAACTGGAAATAGGGATCCAGCCCAAACCACGAAAAGAAGGCCGCAGAGCATGATGCATTCCCCACCAAACTTAGTAGTTGGCACAACACAGTCGAGCGAGCAGCGTTTACCTTGCACCGTTTACTTCAAACACATCCGTTGGACTGCTACATGGCGAACCATGATTAATCACTCCTTAGAACACGCTTTCACTGCTCCAAAGTTGACTGGCGCTGATCTCCATGCCAGTCCAATGGACGTTCGACGTTGATCTTGTTTATGTCAGGCTTGTATGCGACTGCTCGGTCATAGAAACCCATCCCATCTAGCTCTCGAGGAACCGGTACTGTACTGGTGTTGCTTCTAGAGGAATTTCAGAAATCAATCGAGAGTATTGCAATCAAGGACAGCCGAATTTGCCTCAACACCCGCTTCAGCACTCGGAGACACCGCTCTGTCAACTTACGAGGCCTACCAGGTAGTAATTGCTTAGCTGTTGCTTCGAGGCGTTTTCGCTGCACAGTAATATCAATTACACAAAATCGAGGCAGCTGTATTTTGGCAGAAAATTCCGGAACTGAATTGTTGCAAAGATATTATCCTATAGCCGTGCAGCATTGAAAGTCACTGCTTTGCTCCCTTTCGATTAAACTGTTCATACTTGTCTATGAAACTTGTCAGGCCACGTAGGTCTTTTTATACCAGTTGGGCCATAGATGTGACATATACGGGGTGTTTCAGGAAATTTGATATCATTTCAAAAGTATCTGAGTAACTAAATAGTAGTCTATGCAAATGTCATCAAAATGTGAATGAGAAATTCAAAGGTATGTGGATTTCATGAACTATTTCACAAGTTTTCAATATGCCTGTGACATGGCACACGCCAAGTCGGAAGTCCAGCACCTGCCAAACACGTTGCAGCATGTCCCTCATGTTCTGGGGATTTTCTTCGCCCCAAATACGAACATTATGCTTGTTGACTTTGCCATTCGTATAAAATGTGGCCTCATCACTGAAAACAAGACGATTTTCAAATTCGTCTTCTTCACGTTTCTCTTGCATATCGACACAGAATTGCTTACGCTTTTGCTTGTCATCTATCTTTAAGGCCTGAACGAGCTGTAGCTTTTACGGTGTCATTCTCAAGTGTTTCTATGCGACACACCAAACTGTCGTTGGAGGAATCTGGGTTTCCAGACTTGCTGTTCTTATGGACTTCCTAGGGCTTTGCAGAAATGTTTCCCGAACCCGCTCGGCCATCTCTTCCGCTACTGGTGGTCGTCCAGATCCTTTTGCCCTGCACAGAGAGCCTTCCTCTTTGAACCTTTCGTGGCATGTTCAAATCTGCATTGCAGTTGGTGCATTTGAGCAGCCATGAGGGACATGCTGCATCGTGTATGGCAGGAGCTGCCCTACCGACTTGACGTGTGCCATGTCACAGTCGGTGCGCATATTGAAAACTTGTGAAATCATTCATGAAATCTACATACCTTTGAATTTCTCATTCACATTTTGATGAATAAATCTTATTTTGCTCAACATTAAGCCTGTTTAGTTTGATTTGCCTAGACTATTTAGTTACTCAGATATTTACATCTCAAATGATATCAAATTTTCTGAAACACCCTGAATAAACAAATAAACAACTCAAAATGGGTGACCCTGATATTATTAATCACATAGTATATATTAAAACCGCGGGGCGGGCGAGAAGGTTCGCCATTACGAAGTCCATAGAATGGGGAAAGGAAATTACGCAACTGTGTTTGAGCAAGAAACGATTTTAACCGCTAGATAGGCGTGGGTCCGAATCTCAGCAACCGCATGCATTGTTGGATCTTCGATGCCTGTTGTAGTGAAGGTGTCGAAGTGTAAGATGTTTCAAATATTCCGGAGATTGATAAGTTTTAATGGAATGGTCCGAATACCCAAAGGGTAAGATTTGAAATAGTTATAACTGATTGAGATGTCAAGATGACGTTATTTTTTCGAGTGCCGTCCAGGACAACTTATGACTCCTCATGTGTTGGTTAATGGCAGAATATAAGCACGACACATGGAGAAACGTTTCCATGCACACAGTCCAACAGGTCTAAGAAGCCCGCCACCTACACTGTAAACGAAATTATGAAATTCACGATCAACTTCCTATTATTTTTTTCATGAATTGACGAAGCACATTTCTAATACAACCTTTTCCGTGAAATGAAGGAAAGAAACCTGAATTTCATCGGTTTTGTGTACCACGGGGAAATTCTGAATTTTCAGAAAACTGGGAAAACTCCGTTGTCACTCTTTCCGTATCCGTATGACGAGAACTTACCGATAATAGGAGCGATTGGTGAGAGTATAGTTGAGGTTTGATTAACTTTTAGAATTCAATCATCTGTCGAATTTTGAAGTTCCGTAGCGAGATCGGATATTGTGGATATCGGATGAATTTTGTTTATTGTTGCACAGGATATTTCTTCTCCTCTCCCCTATTTTTTTATTAGAGGTTTAACGACCACCGTGAGCAACTCAATGGACAATGAGCAGTCGCCCATCCCTAATGTAGGGTCACTGGTTCCAGGAAAGGGAGAGAGCCAGTGCCGTAAGACAAACACAACATCCATGCCTCACCGGGATTCGAACCCGGACCCCTTTCGTACGAATGATCAGAGGCCTTTGCTTAGACCACTGCGCCACCGGGGCGGCCCCTATTTTTTTGGATTTTTTTTTTGGATTGGAGGTTTTAACGACCACCGTGAGCAACTCAATGGGCTATAAGCAGTCGCCCGTCCCTAATTTAGGGTCACTGGTTCCAGGGAAGGGAGAGACCCAGTGCCGTAAGACAAACACAACATCCATGCCTCACCGGGATTCGAACCAGGACCCCGTTCGGACGAATGATCAGAGGCCATCGCTTAGACCACTGCGCCACCGGGGCGGCTAACCCCTATTTTTGCGCACCAGCTGTTTATTATATGTATTGTGTTACTACTGTAAGGAATCGGTTACTTAACTTATCGTACAGATGGTTTTACAATGTGTATGTATCTGTCTTTGGAGAACTTTAGACAAAAGCTATTATAGCTATCAAGAGTAAATTTTATATTTAGGAAGGGGTTTTGTGTGTCTGCGTGTGTGTGAAGTAATGCTGCAAAAAGTATTATTCACTTTTTTTAAAGATAACTGAAAGTCATTGTCAGTTTAAAAAAATCAAGTTGCAATGCAGTTGCTTCGAAAAATCTCAATGAAAAATGCTTTATTTGTGAAAAGTCCTCCTACAGAAAAAAAATATTAGAAACATATTCAGAAAAATAATAACCTCCAACAGATAATGAAATGACTAAACCACTCGCATTGATGACAAGAAAAAAATTCTTCAAAATCTCTCTGAGATGGATCCGGGTTCGAATCCCGGTTTGGAATGGATGTTATGTTAGTTTTACGGCACTGGCTCTCTCTCTTCCCTGGAACCAATCGCACTAAATTAGGGACGGGAGACTGCTTATAGCTCATTGAGTTTCTCAAGGTGGTCGTTAGACCTCCAATAGAAAAAAAGAAAAAAAAAAAAAAGAATCTCCTTCTGCTGGATCCTCCCTCTAAGGACGTGGTCAGTGGGAGGATCCGGCTGTTTACCCTGAGCCTTATAATGCTCGTCAACAAGGTTTCCTTCTATGGTTTACCATTAGCTAGAAAAAACAGTCACTTTTGCTACATATAACAGACACGGTGACAGTCGGCTAAACGTGACGGATGTTTTACAGGCTGTGTTACTGTCATTTATGAATTGCGTCCAGAAAGCCCTTTTTCAACAATGTAACCCTAGGTTATACTCCCAGAGCATGTCCACTAGTTTTATATTCTTCTATGACCAGCGAGAACTCTGGACCTATCACCGACAGTGCGCGTATGGAATGGCATTCGACGACGCTTGCAAACCCCTTTTCGGCCTCCACCGAATGAAGCTGATTTCTGAACCTAGGTAAATGCTGCGTAATGCCAGATACCTCACGACACCATTAAAGAGCTACATTACTCCATGCAGCCATGTGTGCCGTTTGCCTGATTGCACGGCACAACATGGTCACACAAGGCATTGACTTCTGTGAAGTGACCCTGTCTCGTAGTCTATCAACTATTTAATATACGGCCTCGTACATTTAATCGTTTATTACGTACTTCGCATTTTGTTGAATTTAGACTCATTTGGCTCTCTTCGGTGTGGCGCACTTTCAATCTCGAACAGTGTATATAAAAGTTTTAAGGTAAAATATTTTTCCTCTGAGCGTCCGGATATCTAATATTAAAACCAGTTCTACGCTAGTGCGTCTCCATTCATTTATGTCGCAGTACGCTTTATTTTACTTGTTTTGCTCTGTGTGAATATTGCCTAACAGTAACTAAAATATCGTCTTCGCTAATGCTTTCATACTGAGAACATACTTTGATAAATATTCATGTTTACGTAACGAGCCGATAGAGAACAAAGTTTGTAAGTTCACGATTATTAATAGCAGAGAGTGATAATTATAATTAGATGTCGCATTGGGCAACTTGTTGCTGTAATTTCATTCAAACCCAACAAGTGTTTTCAACTTGGATGATGCGCCATAACAGCAAATAAAGATGATTATATGTAAATGTATTTGATTCATTTCGTACGCTTGAGATTAGCCTGATAGAGCATTTCATGTGTATTAGGTGTACAAATAAGTTTTAAAGCGTTTTTTGTACTACGTATACCGATAATTTACATACCCGACATTACCCTGCGTTGTTGTCATGTGACCGTAACTGGTCCAAAGTATAATATGTGACACAGAGGTTTGCCCAAAAGTAAAGCGCACTTGTACATCGATAGGTAAAAGATGGTAAGCGATACTGCATTTATTCGACAGTGCATTCGTTACGAATTTCATCAAGGAAAACGTGCTGGAAAAGCAAGAGCAACGATCTGTTCTGTTCTGGGGGAAATATTGTATCAAAAAGCACCTGTTAGTTTTGGTTTAGACGGTTTAAATCGGGTGATTTTGATGTTAGCGATCGAGAATGTAGCGGCGCCCCGTAGAAGGTTGCACATGGAGAACTGCAAGCATTGCTGGATGAAGATTCGTCTCAAACGCAAAAAGAACTGGTTGAACAACTGGTGGTAACTCAACAAACCATTACCAATCGTTTAAGCGCAATAGCAAAGATTCAGAACGAAGAAAAATGGGTGCCACATGACCTGAGTCAGAGGAACAAGGATGAGCGTGTCATGAAGTCTTTGAATCTTTTGAATAAACAACACAAAAAGTCTTTCCTGTAGAAAATCGTTACGGGTGATGAAAAGTGGATATGGTACGACAATCTCAAATGCAAAAAAAAAAACACTGGGTTGATCCCGGTAAAGCAACGACTTCGACACCGAAACGCCATATTTATCTCCAAGAAAGTTCTGCTGTGCATCTGGTGGGATATGAAGGGTATGCTCTATTATGAACTATTGGAACAGGGCAAAACTGTTACTGCTGATCACTACAAGCAACAATTGCTGCGATTGAACCACGCAATATGTGAGAAACGTCCATTCACTGGCAAAGGATTGCGTCCCGTGAAATTACTGCATCACAATGCTAGGCCCCCCATGCCGCGAAATCGGTCATGGAAACGTTATTGACGCTTGGCTGGGAATGGGAAGTTTTGGAGCATTCGGCGTATATTCTCGACATAGCCCCTTCAGACTATCATTTGTCTCGATCGATGCAACATAGTTTGTCAGCTGTACGGTTCCGGGCATGTGACGAAGTGCAAAAATGCGTTGATGACTTTATCGCGTCACACGACGAAGTATTCTTCTTGGCTGGAATCAGTCAGCTGCCCGACCTATGGCGGAAGGTGCTAGATAATGACGGCTCATATTTTGAATCGTAAAGGTATTGTTGTCTCTCAAGTTACATGTTGCGTTGTCTTAAAACGCTTTAAAACTTATTTGTATACCTAATATTTAAGTTTTTCACCTTCAATAGGAAGTGAAATTTTCCTGATTTCACAGTGATGCCAATTCACTAAGTTAAGGTTTATCTTGAATAAGTCTTTTTTGATGGTTTGCAGTGAAGTAAAGTTAGCGCAAGTGCACAAATTAACATTTAAAAAAAATATAAAGTAAGTTGCGCTTCAAATTCCATTTAATACGAAACTACAGCATCGGTTAATTATTATTAAAGAAAGCGACTAATAAAATACGATAAGTCAAACAGGACAACGACTTCTTCGTGGTTCTGGTAAAACACTTAAAAGTGTTGTACACACTTACTGAATTCAAACACTTGTATGTCTTCCACCGTTTTCATTAACTTTAGAAAGAGAATATATGAGTCGCAGAACTGATTTCATTCTGTAAGTTGATGTTCGCCTGGTATGTGATATATTAGTAGGAATAAATATTTGAATATTTTATGCGGATGAATTGTGCGGGTGTGTCTAATAAAATTGCTTCTTTGTATATAAATTAACGTATTTTCGGAATTTGTACGCGATTCGTGTTTGCAATCTCTGATTCTGGTAGAAGAAAAACAACGTAAAATAATGCAATATTTTGGAGTACTTGTGATCAAGCCATACCCAAGATTATGTTTTTGTATGAGAATTCCTAACCTGTTCCCCGAAGATTGGAACTCGGAGAAAGCGCACTTTGTCAGACTGAGATAAATTTAGCTTCATCTTATTGAGCCTCATCTTCCTTGTCATTTCACACCACCTGTTCTGACACCAGTTGTTTCTCACAACCGTATTCTTCCGATCATCACGAAGATGAAAGAGCACTCTGTTAGATTAATCCAGTGGAAACTCCAAAAGCACAAGATTAACAGCAAGTGATCGGGATGAATGGATCGCCGAAGGCATTGTTTCCAAGATGCCGTGTCACTTGCTTTCCAACCTCCATTACAACTCGCAAACAAGCAATGGCCGCTAAGTTAATCAATCGAGCAGATGTCTGTAATAGTCACTGCGGTATAATTAAATCGTCCGTGAGACATGCACAAAGGAGAAACCGATGACTGTAATTACCCAGAGATGCTAGTCACTGATGGATGCACAGAACACAATAGTATTTAAAGCTCTTTTCCCCAAAGGGAGTTCTTCTTTCGACCTTGTAGAAAACATCAAACACAATCATGTAGTTAATTAGAAATATTCGTGTAATTGCTTTCTTTGGTGACCTCCTTTGTTTTAGCTTCCCATAGTGAAAAGTCAAAGATTAGCATGTAGCGAAAAACAGTAAAACCGTAATCCAATTAAGATCACTTTTTAAATTGTAGCATGCAGCTATGCGTGGGAGTTTTCCCTCTCTGGGGGCAGATAATTTTGGATCTCCGAGGTGAATGTTTTTTCAGCATTTGCTTGACCTGGATCACATTTTCTGATGGCGTAAACTGCAATCGAGCATAAGAGCGTAATCCAAGCGAAGAAGCATTGTCATGAACTTTCTGCGGATAGCTTATCTTCACTAAAAAAAAAACGAACTTGATATTACGAACGACATTTCATATTCAAAGAATATTATTTTTTATCTGTCGTTCAATTCATAAGAACTTGTTAATTAATTTATTATTTCAATCTTTAAGTGACTTAGGCCACATTTTAGGACAGTGTTTCTCAAAGTGCGGTACACGGACCACTAGTGGTCCGCAGGAAATTTCGGAAGAAAAATTTATGAAGAATGTGAGAATCCCTCCTCTTAAATTTTGAGTGCATGCTCCACACGAATATACAGAGTTATCAGAAGATAGAAGCATTAAACATCTTCCGTTCCCGACGACTTATAGCTGTGAGTTCGAAGTTTTGAATTTCTTTGAAATTAATAGCAAGAAAAAATATATAGGTCAGATGTGTAAGCTACTCTACTACTCAAACTATCGGTCATCTAACCAGATATAGATAGCTTGATAAAAGATCACAAGCAGCAGCACCACCATCACAGATGCTATGATTATTATTGGAGTTATTATTTTTGCTATTAATTACTTGAAAGTCATACGTGAACTTTCAGAAAAGTATTATAGAAAATCAAAGTATCATTGCCCATATAACATGTTGCATAAAAACAAAAACAAAAACAAAATAATTCCATACAATTCAAGTTACATTATATGCAACATGTTATATGGGCAATGATACTTTGATTTTCTATAATACTTTTCTGAAAGTTCACGTATGACTTTCAAGTAATTAATAGCAAAAATAATAACTCCAATAATAATCATAGCATCTGTGATGGTGGTGCTGCTTCTTGTGATCTTTTATCAAGCTATCTATATCCGGTTAGATGACCGATAGTTTGAGTAGTAGAGTAGCTTACACATCTAACCTATTTTTTTTTCTTGCTCTTAATTTCAAAGAAATTCAATAATTCGAACTCACAGCTATAAGTCGTCGGGAACGGAAGATGTTTAATGCTTCTATCTGCTCTGGATATTCGTGTGGAGCATGCACTCAAAATTTAAGAGGAGGATTCTCACATTCTTCATAAATTTTTCTTTTGCCGTGGCTCATGGGCGTAGATACAATTTAGGTTAAGGTTATTTCCCATAAATATTACCTGTTAAAAATCTTACTTTTTGACGTTTCGAGAAGGGTTTGAACTCCAAAACCCCTTCACTGACTACGCCTATGGTGAGACTACATCGTCAATTATTTAATTAAGCGAATGATCTCTTTTTCGTTACACAACAAAATAAAAATCATAACTCAAAACTCTTTTTTTTTATCAAATATAGGTACCCTAAAAATTAATTTGTTTCAGATAGGGTTAGCAACCGACCGGAATTTTAAGCACCTGGTCGGAATTGTTGGCGATTTTTGCTTACTGGCACTATTTAGCGACGGTATTATTTTCAAGTAAAAAAATAAAGCTGAAAATATGCTGAAAAAAATGAAAATTTGCCTGAAGAAGGTGAAATTAATTATAAACTACAATTCAAGAGGCAAGAGGGGTAAATCGAGCCGGAGCTCATATTTTTAAGCTCGCTTATAAATCACATAAATCAGGGGATATGTAGGTTGTGTCTTTCCTTGAAGCGGGGATGGGGCAGTCATCACTCACCGACCGATGAGGGTGACCGGAAGGTCCTAATGTTATTAATCAGAGTTGGCAACTTTACTTTCAGACAATAAGTTTTTCAGTTTCAAATTTTCTCCCAGGGAAGTTCCTCAGACTCCCTGGCCGCCGCTTGGTGGCACGCGATAAGTAAAAAAGTACTTAAAGAGGTCCATGAGCGACCAAAGTTTGAGAAACACTGTTTTAGGGAGTCGTAATGAGGTATATGTAATCATTGACAGGGTTTTTAAGCAATGACATCATGAGTTATTCAAGATGTCATCTAGCGACTTGGATCACTACTTATTGTTTCATTCTAGGACTCACTTTACAATCGACCGTGCTGTGTAGCGTTTTTTTCTACTTGAAATGTGTATATACAGCTACAATCCGTTCTTCTTACCCACTCATTTTAAGTGAAACAGGTGTCACTCAAATCAAGTCCAAGAAATACACTGCGGGAAAGTGAAAAAAGAACACTCAAAAGTAATGCTGGTAGGAACATCATATTATAATATGTTAATTTTTAAGGGCAGCAGAAACTGCGTTCGAAGTTGGAATGTCATTGGATCAAGTAATGACGTCACTGTAAGCATCGCGTATTTAAGGACTAGGCGTGCAGAACGAAGTCATTGACCTGGTGTCGTGTTATTCAGTGCTCGTTGAAGAAACCACCGTGTGTGGACGACGTAAGCGAGCAACATTTGTTCAGTTATAGGAGTTCGAGCGAGGCCGTATAGTGTGTCTGCGGGTAGGAGTTTGGTCCTTCAATCAAATTGCGGACCGAGGAGGACGAGAGGTTTTGGCCGTAGTAAGACGGTGATGCTGGTGGACAGAGCAGCATTCGCACACTTGCAGACGTGGTTCCGGGCAACACAGAGTTACGGACGAAGATCGGCGTATTAGGGAGGGCGGCCATGGCAGAGCTGACAGATGGGCATCACAAATTTGATCCTCTGTCATGCCAAAGGTGTCCACAAGAACGACACAGTATCGGTTGTTCGAAACAGGACCACTGGCACGGTTACCACTAGCAGTGGTCACCGTCGAGCACGTTTGCTGAGGTGTTAAGAACGTGTTCATTGGAGAGAAGAATGGCGGTCTATGGTCTTCAAGGATGAAAGCCGATTCTGTTTGGGAGCGTCCGACGGTCGTGTACGCGTCGAAGACGACAAGGTGAGCGTCTTCTGCCACCGTGCATTCCCCAATGACACACAGGCCCCACACCGAACATCATGATGTGGGGATATATTAGATATCACTCTCTTACGAGTCTGGTGTTTGTACGGGATACACTGTATAGCAGTACGTACGTCAGCGGCATCGTGTAGCCGGTCGTCCTGCTCTTTTTAAGGGCGATCCTCGATGCGTAATTTGAGCAGGTTAACGCCCGCCCACACTCCTCCCGGGCATCTCAACCTATTCTTCAGTATATGCATCAACTTTCATTGCCAGCACGCTCTCCGCACTTGTCTCAAATCGAGCATGTCTGGGACTGGATCGGACAAAGAGTCCGACTTGCGACCATCTCTGACTTACGCGTTCAAGTTGAAAGCGCATAGAATGCTATCCCCCAGCGTGATATCCAGCATTTGCACGACCGATTGTATGTCAAATTAGGAGCTTGTATTGCTGCTGGAGGAGGTGCAACAGCTATTAAAATGTGCCTTCTGTACATTGTAATACGCATTAAGAGGTAAAATAAACATTGAATCACTTCACACGCTTGATCACCTTTCTTTCCTAACAAGTTGTTGCTACAACATATAAATCTCATAAATGCAGCTGCAATTTTGAATGGTGTTCTTTTTTCACTTTTCGGCAGTGTAGTTACAGTTCTTCTCCTTTATTCTGTCAACACCTGATAAATACTCTTCATGCAAAACCTTAATATTCCAACATACTTGAACTAATCACAGTGGTAGTATTACCTAAACATTAATTAACACACGTTAGTAGGCAAAAATCTTTAAGCCAAAACGCTAGCTGTATAGTATAGCCACTTCAGCATTCAATTTTCAAATACGCACAACTTCAAGTAAACATCGCAGCTTACACGATTATGATAGCACACCACCATATCGCACTCTTTGCTGCTGCTTCAACATTACATATCTCTAGCTCTTATCTGCCACATGCATACGTCATGCTCTCTGACTTTCTTTATTTTTTTTTATTGGAGGTTTAACTACCACCGTGAGCAACTCAATAGGCTATAAGCAGTCGCCCGTCCCTAATTTAGGGCCACTGGCTCCAGGGGAAAGAGCCAGTGCCGTAAGACAAACACAACAGCCATGCCTCCCCGGGATTCGAACCCGGATCCCTTTTGTACGAATGATCGGAAGCCATCGCTTAGACCACTGCGCCACCGGGGCGGCCTCTCTGACTTCAGAAATGTTGTTAATCTCATATCGCGAGAGAGAAGATATAACATTAAGATTGAAAACGCTAAAAGGGAATAAACTCAAATTTACAGACAGACAGCAACTAAAAATGAAAGTTAATTCAGAATATACGTCACAACTGTAACAATGGGTTAACCAACAACGTAGCAGAACATGTGATAATGGTGGAAATGGATGAGTAACTGCGCCCTGTATTTGCCTCAAGAGTTAGGTTCAGTTATTCCTAGGTATCTATTGACATATGCTACCATGTGATCTATCTCTGAATGTGTGTCCCCGGAGATTGCAACAACGTTTTTGCAAATGGGGGGTAGTCCACAACTGCCGTGAGGTTTTTTTTATTGTGTACTATTACTTTAAGACGTAATTAGGTATCCGGTCATTCACTGGCAGACAACCTAGAGACATACATTAGCATTTATTATAAGTTAACGATTACGTTTGCCAAAATCCCATGGGAGGGTACTAAAGTGAATGCCCTGATTTTGCCAACAGGAAGAAATATCATTGACACTGCTGCACTGCAAAATGGCGTGTGTCTAAGTTTCCGTACAGCACAACAGTCCTTTTGTTTATATCCAATAATCAAGACAGTACTTTAGATATACAGAAAGGAAGGGCACAGCGGGATATCAAGTGACCCCTTTCTTGAATTAAGTCTCAGATGTAATTTATCTGTGCAGCTCAGTAAGCTCCAATGTCCTGTACCGTCCGCATAGAATTTTTTTTTCAAATCCTAATGCACCCCTATTAATATCTAGTACAGATACAGTAGCTCATGAAACCTAAAGTTAAGACACAAAAATGAATTTAGACTTATTAAATTACACAGCTGGTCAAGTTACCCGTGTCACTGAACGTTCAGTTAAAGCGCTAGCCTCAGGTATAAACTTGAAACCCGGGCGTATTTGGTTTTACCATACGACAGTTTGTAAAAATTACAACACCGAGAAAGAATCACGCTATTCAAATAAAATTCACATCCCAGATTTTTCATGTTAAAGAAAAACTGATTACATTGGTAGAGCTATACAAGATCTTTTTTCGCTTCCGAAGCCACAATCGTGTAAAAAAACCTCTAGCAAAAGTAGGAGCTTCTACATGGCGTGACATTGAATGGAAAAGGTTTGTGATATCATCCTGGGAAATAGGTTGCTAGGCTGCTTTTATGCGAGGCCAGCTTTCATTTGTGGTGCCTTTCGGAGGCGCATAAAGGATCAGTCGCTTAACTGCCACGTCCCACATACACTATATTCAAAAAGGTCACCGTACACCTAGAAGAGAAACACTACATAGCATTTACTAACATACATTTTTACGGTGTCGGTCCACTTATGGCCTTAATTCATGCACTGACCCTTCGAGACAAGGTTTTGAAACACAACGATAGGTATGCGCTTCTATTCAGTACACAATGCTGCTGCTAACTATTACTTAGTAGTAGGCCTTGGTTCCAAACTTCTTATGTGGTGCTCTAATTCATCCCATAGGTGCTCTATAGGATTAAGATCAGGGCTCTGTGCTGGCTAGTCCACACACGATACGGAATTATCGTCAAACCACGCCGTAACAGTCCTTGCTTTATGACTCGGTGCATTATCCTGCTGGCTCGAATAAGGCTCAGTTCAAGAGTATTGCCACAGAGTTGGTAGGAAATAATTGTCCAGAATATCGAGGTAGACGTGCTGGTTAACAGGTCTGCCCACGATACCCAATATGCCGGGACCATACCAGGAATATCACCCCCACGTGAGTACACTGTCAGCTCCAAACGTGACCGTAGGAACAGTACAATCTGATAAATGTCGTTCCTCCGGCTGCCGCCATGCCCACACACGGCCATCAGACTGATAGATCACGTATTTGGATTAATCAGTCCTTAGGACCCGTTTCCATTGATTTACGGTCCATGATAAATGTTATTTACACCATGCGAAACGACGAATAGCATTCCGAGTAGAGATGAAAGGCTTATGAGCAGCCGCATGACCACTATAACCCATGGAATGAAGTTCTCTGTAAATGGAACGTGTACATACCAAGGTTCCAGCATTTTTACTCACCTATACACTGAGGTCTCGAGCAACACTCCGTCGATTAGTTGCAACGACTATCTTGAGGCTTCGACGTCCTCTATCACTGATTTTCTTCGGCCTGCCGGAACGGTTTGCTGCTTCAGGCACGTCATGTGTCTTTCACGTATTCAGTATATCCATAACAGTTGACTTGCTTACGTTTAAACGCCTCTCGGTTTCTTTTATGGACAACCCACTCATATAAAACACAACAATCTGTCCTTTCTCAAAGTGAGTTCTCTATCGCCGTGACAGTTTAATTCAACTTCACAGTGCGATATGATAGCGGTTAGCTGCAGGCTTGTTTTTATACCGTTAGCATCTGTACCGCGCATCTTAACAACGCAGCTGATCCGTTCATTTGCTTTCGAAGAGGTGTCCAGTGACTTTTGTCAATATAGTTTATTTTCAAACGGGGACATATCCGGTAAACATGGGGACCCAGGAAGAAGCCGTATCTGCCGTGCGTACAAAAGGTCTTAGAATTTCCGTGCCACATGTGGCCAGGCACTGTTCAGCTGAGTTATAGCGCCAGGACAGTTCTGAAGAAAAGGTATCGCTTATATCCTAAAACCAACCGCGATATGTCGCTGGCTGTTGAGGGTTCGCTCAGTCCATACCAGGCGAGATCGCGAACTGAACCCAATGACGCCCCAAACCGTGACGCTTGGCGTTGGGTTAGTATGACATTAAAAATGCATTTTTGCACTCTGCAAGGTGGTGCTCACGATGATATCTTCGAACACGTATGTTACCATTATGCTGCATCCATTTTAATCATGACGCGTCGCAAAACAGGTCCTGTTGTTAATCAGCGTGCCAAAGTCTGTGTTCGAGACCCTACTGCAGCCAAATTCGTCTGTGGTTGACGGTCAAAGCAATGAGCAGCAATGGTCTGCTAACGACCAGTCATCTGTTAAGCAGTCGAATTTTGTTGAAAGATAAAGCCTGAAGTGCGACAGTGCTCCGCTGCTGCACCAACACCCTGGTTGTCCCTTGCGATCGATCAGTGCCTTGTGGCAGATGTGTCTCTCATACGGTGCAGTCGTGCCATTTTGCGGTACATTACCCGAATTTTTGCGCGTCCAAGCCTCATCTGTCCACTAACGCCACTTTTGCATTACTGTATTGGCGTTTCGTTCCGTACGAGAGGAAATTTCGTGGAAGAAAATCCAGATTCTCTCATCCCAACAATCCTTCTTTGCTGAAAGTCCGTCAGGTGTTTATAATCCGACCTTCTTCGGCGAAAGGACACAGAGAGACACAAGAAGCATGCTTTCGACTCAGTTTCGGCTCTTCTCTGATTGCAACATCACGTTTTAGCGAGCTCTATACATATACGCTAGAACGGACAGTTCAGAGGGCTCTGCTTCGAAACCTCATGCGTATTTTCACTGACATTTTAATCATTTGCATCGCATCTGTACATACCCTGTACTTTCTTTTTGTTCCCGTTTTTACAATCAGTAATGTATTTACACACAGACATGCTCTTCTTCTCCTATAGTATAGCCCAGTAGAATGGTGATAATTGAACTGTTTTTCTCTCTTGCGCCTTCCAGACGAGTTCGACGAATTACCGAAAACAAAACCTTCAGTACACATTCCGAGAGATGTATCTTCCCGATGCTTACGATTCGATATTCCATGTTTTCCGTCTCTTCGCTTTCTGGACTGTCGTCTTCACGCGCAGAAGTCTTATGTCCAGAGTCTGGTGATACCACCATATCGAAACGTTCTTTTATCTCCAGCTTACGCACCTGCGAGGTACTAAACTTAGGATTCATTGTCTGATGTGTCCTATGCTTCTCTTTACAGTAGAAAAACGTCGAATATTTCGCTGGATTCAATTTGCTTGGTTTTCGGCCTATGCAAGGACTCCCTGCGTCGCTCTATGCTATTGTAAATGCTACAGGCTAGTCCGTCGCTATTCCTTTCTACCGAGCTTTAATTGAGTTCCGTGTTCGATGCTTTTCTTTCCGGTTCCTGCAGCAGCAGAACTTACTTGAATATTGTTTGCTGCTGATTTCTAGCTTTGTTGCTAGAGATTCCGCCCTTTATAAACTTCCAGCTTATCAGCGGATGCTTTTAGAAATTGTGAATACACAAGTTTGTCCGTGACTGGCATCGAATCCGTGTCCTGTCACTCCGGAGTTAGTCGCTCTCCCAACTGAGCTAGGCAGACAAAATGTCTCGCTGCAGATATGTCGTCTTGAAACATGTTTTCACATCTGTAATACGTCACATCATCACCCTCTTATTTTTTATTTTTTATTTTTTGTCTTTAAAGCGCAGTAGGAATTTTTTATTAATTCCAAACAATGTGTGGAACAAACAGCACACAGTTTTCGAAGAAGCCAACAGCCATTACTTATATTCCCCACAATCAGGCGACAATGTGATAACACAAGTTTGTCCGTGTTCCCTCACTCTGGAGTAAGTCGCTCTCCCAACTGAGCTACGTGGACAGAATGTCTCGCTGCAGAATTTGTCGCCTTGATACATATTTTCACCACTGTAGTACATCACAAATTGCAGGATACAAATGCCATACACCGCTTTCAAGATACCTTGACAACTCCATCCGCGCTGTTTTCTTTCGACCCACTTTTTAAATTAAGTTTGCATGCTTAGTCAAAGCTGTCACCCATTATTTTGGGAAGTCTTTATAAAGTTCCGTTCATTCCCTTTGCACTTGACAATTTTAAAAGCATTTGACATCTGCGAACGGGTGTTTCCAGAATTTTGTAGGTGCGCTTATATATTCTTAATGGCTCTCCTTTGCCTATACATTCGAAAGCCCTATTTTCCGGAGATATGTTTATGATTTTACTTGGGGAAGTCTCTGCCAGTAAAATTTTTCAAGAGTAGCAGTTATCCGCCAAAGCAACAGGCTGCACGAAATTTTGTTGCTTCGCTCGATGACGCGCTATGATTATTTGCAAAATTAATGCTCTGTACGGCACCCACAAACCTTATTGATTAAGAATCCTAAAATCTGGAACATTAACTGCGCACACGAGCAAATAAATGAAACACAGCCTGAAATGCTAGTAGTATCATAAAATTAAGAGACTCGTATTATGACAGTGCATGACCGTTGTTAACTTGCAACTGGGTTACCTCACCTCATAATTAGGATTGCATTACACAAATACACTGAAGAGCAATTGAATTAGAGATACCTGTCTAGTAACGTGTAGCACCAGCTTTCGCCCTGATTACGGCCGAGATTCGTCTAGGCATAGACTCGACAAAACACCGGAAGCGTTGGGAAGCCATACGGATCCACGACCTCTGAAGAAGCTCCCACAGTTCCCGAAGATTTGATAGGGGGGTCAGAGCCTCAAACATCTCTCTCGATGACATCCCAGATGTGCTCGATGAGATTGAGGTCAGGTGACCTAGCTGGCAAAGGAAGCGAGGTCACGTTGGTGGAGTGTTCATCCAACCATTCGGATACAATTCGGGAGCAATGCCATGTTGTATTGTCTTGTTGCAGGATGAGGTCCCCAGTGGGATGTTGAAGACGCACAAACGGGAGCAAATGGTCGTCCAGGACATCCCGGTAACGTTGAACGATATCACACGTACCAGGGTCCCATTTCAGTCCACGTAAACAGTCCCCAAACGAGATTGCCACCCCCACCAGCTTGAAGAGTACCCTGCTGGCATAAGGATCCATCGCTTCATGTGGTTTGCGCCGTACTCGAATCCTGCCATTCGCATGTACCAACGTGAATCTCGACTCATCAGTCCAGGCAACATTTTTCCACATGTCTAGGGTCTAGTGGCGATGTTCCCGCGCCCATGCTAATCTTTGCACCCTGTGATGTGCGGTCAGCAGCGCTACCCTCGTGGGACGATGGCTTCTGTACCCCATAGCGAGGAGATGGTTCTGGATGGTGTGGCTGCTTACACGTTTTTGTGCACCAGCGTTAAATTGCCGAGTGATTTATTTCACTGTGGCCCGTCATCCACTGCTACAATGCGAGCTAGCCGACGATGACCTCGCTCATCTACACGCTGCTGTCCACGGCAGTTGGCTCTTGCAGGGATGGTTTTACCGGATTCAATGTACTCACGGTGCATCAGTGACACAGTGGCTCGTGAAAATCCCAGTGCCTGCACGACTTCCGAGATGGAGTGAACCATTCGTTGGGCCCCGATAATTTGCCCACGATCAAATCCGCTTAAACCCTTCGTCTTACCCATACTGTGTCCGATTCTTACTGATTCCCGTTGCATCACTCCTTATATTGTCGAATCGCTGCATACGTCATGTCGTTTCCGTTTACAGGGCCACCCACAGCGCAACATTTGCATAACGCCAGCTGTCTCTAATTCAATTGCTCTTCAGTGTACAATAAGATTGTCTAAGGATCTCGGATTCAGAAACTGAATTGCGGCACCACAATACGGAGATTGTCTTAAACCTCACAACAGGACATTTCTGAGATTTTTTTCGACAGCACATTACAAAACTTTCCTCACGACGCAATATTATTAGAATTATTTAACGATGGCACATGACAGGGATTACTGTACATCATGATGGCGTATTGGGTGATAATCGTCTGACGTCGTTACGGGAAGCGAACTATAAAAGCGGGCGTTTTTAGAACTATCTCACGACGGCACTTACAATTGCTAACTTGCTACAACGAAATGCTTCGAATTCTTATGGCAACTAATTCTTGTCACTATCCTTCAAAGGTGCTTTACTTAAAGATCTGTATATTTCGTGCTTATTTGTATAGTCTGAAAGAAACAACTTCCGTTTTTTTGCACGGTATTCAAATGAGACGTTATTTAAAACCACTAATTTACTAAAATCTTTAATTTACAATTAAATGACATAATAATGTCGCAGTTTAAATGCATAAGACTTTTTTCGAGCTCGCTACGAGCTCATATTCAGATGCGACCTTACATATTAATGGAACAGGTGTTTAAATTGGAAATTCTCCGTCACATGACTGAAACATTGGCCACAAATATGCATGTGAACGATCAAGGAAAAACTACAAAAAATGTTCTAGTGTGAGTTGTCACTTGAGTTCGAATAGTCACTCAGGAAAGCTTGTATCCATACGAGTTCAGGATAGAAGAAAGGGGTTCATCCGTACAACAGGACAGGCCATAATCACAGATAAATGAAATTTCCGCAAAAAGTGTAGTGAATTTTTTTATACAGTGGTGAGGACACAATACTCCTCCCAAATTGGTACATGAGTTCCTTTCGAAGTCAGTCTGGAGGGTGCCGTTATCTGCGCGCGCATTTCGACATTGTATCTATGTTCATTAATCCTCGTTCCCAATGTGCGTAATGTCGATCCTATGTAGACTTTATCTAATAGGGACCATTCTGCAGCCCTTGGAGGTATACGGTTTACCCTAAATTTATGGTCGTTGTTCGTAGGATCTTTTTCATTTCTGGCAATGGATTTCATTTCTTGGTCGTTCTGGGTGGTGTAGTGGTTAGCATACCTAGGCGTTTTCTGGGAGACGCGGGTTCAAGTCCCGCTCCAGGACGATGAAAATTTTCAAGTTTTCGGATATTATCTGACTTACCATCCTTGTCGCATTTACGCCAAAAATCGGATTGTCATCTTCAAAATTTGTAGGATATTCCTTGTCCTAATTCCAAAGGATACGTTGTGTGTGGGCAGTGATTCTGTAAGACGGTAATCAAAGTCCATGAAACACACATCTATTTCTAATGGGTTCTCTCTGTAAATTCGTGGGTACTTGCATTCTAACCTTATATAGAATCCTGTTGGCGACATTTCTCGAATAGCAGTGGATCAAGGCAATTTCGTAAATTGCGTTAAATTCTTGCTGGAGAAGAGCGGCAGAAGACGAATGTGAAAAAGCTCGTTGTAAGAGCTGAAAGTTTGTAGTTTGCCGGGTGAGCTGAATGTCCGGGAATAACAGTGGAATGCGGTATAGAGAGTACGATTTGTGGTATACAGAGTACGAGATATTCCGGGTATTAAGGTTGCAAACTAACTGAATGTCCACGTATGAGAAAGAATAATTGGTATCGGTTTCAATGGTAAAATTGATTGTGGTATATTTTGAGGTTAATCGTACAGAAAAAAAGAGTAAATTCTGCAATGGATGATGGCCAAAAAACCAAGTACGTCGTTGACGTTGCGGAGATATAATAATGTTTGGATTGGAGATTGAGCAACAATTTTATTTTCTACGGATTGTAGCATAATTGCAGCCAATATAGGTGATGGGGGAGCCCATGGGCGCCCACTCTAGTTGATGATAAATTCGTTTGTCAAACGAAAAGTATGACCTTTTTCGTATAAAAGGTAAAGCATTGATGACAGCCTGTATTTCTTCGGGGGACGAGTCCTCTCTATTCAGGATGTTGATTTGTGATGACGTGTTAGCCGAAGTAATGGTTAATTCCCGATTATTTTTGAGTAAGTTGAGTTCCTTCTTCTCTTCCATGAAACGATGAAAATCCGGATGGTTAATTTTATGACAATATGATTTCAAAGCACTAATCGCATTGAGCCTAGCACAGTCCCTTCCTGAAGACGGGATTAACCTAATAATGTTTTCGGCCTGTGGAATCAAACAAAATTTATCAAGATGTGTCACTGGATAGCCACACTTGGTTTCTCGATTAAGAGTTGAAACTTCAACCTGGTTCAGTTGAATGTCACTGAAATTGAGGGAAGTCTGCGGTCTGGGAAAATTCCAGGCCTGTTGAGTATCTCTTCAACTACAAGGTTCCAAAGCTTGTAAGTGTGGATTTTATGTAAACGTTCTGTCACAGTGGTCGAAGTGGCCATCACTGAAGTAAGCAGTCTGTCCACGGTGACTGGGTGAATGCGATGAGTCAAATGTAGAACGGCTATATACCACTTGTAGTGAAGAAAATTAATATATCATCGTTTTCCAAGTATCTGAGCAACTAGCCATCTCCGCTCTGCAGTACTGAGGATATCGGAGTCTCGAAGGGTAAGAGGAGCACATTGAGCTTGAGAAACTTCGCAATAACGTTTAATTACCTGCAGTATATAAGAAACTAAAGGTGAGCGGAAAAGGCTAGTTGGTCATATACGTGGAAAACGAGGATATAATAATTTTCTTCACCACAAGTCATATATAGCCTATCTACATTTGACTAATCGCATTCACCCAATCACCGAGGACGGACTGCTTACTTCAGTGATGGCCATTTCGACCACTATGACTGAACGTTTACATAACACCCACATTTAAAAGCTCAGGAACCTTGGGGCTGAAGAGATACTCAACAGGCCTTGTATTACCAGGAATTTTTCCATACCGCAAACTTTCCTCAATTTCAGTTATATTCAACTAAACCAGGTTCAAGTTTCAGCTCTTAATCGAAAACCAAGTTAGGCTGTCCAGTGACACACGTTGATAAATTTTGTTTGATTCCACAGGCCGGACACATTATTAGGTCAATCCCGCCTTCAGAAAGGAACTGTGCTGGGCTCAATACGGTTAGTGCTTTGAAATCATATTGTCATAAAATCAACCATCCGGATTTTCATCGTTTCGAAGAAGAGGAAAAGGAACTCAACTTACTCAGAAATAATCGGAAATTAACCGTTACCTCGACTAATAGGTCATCAGAAATCATCATCCTGAATAGAGCGGACTACAATTCAAAAATTATCGATGCAATCAATAGCATACCGCACAGAATATTACAGAAAGATCCAACTGCTGCAACCATTACCGCTGTCAGTAAGGTAAAACATGGTAGGTCCCTCCCTACATGCATTTCTGCCAGCCTCTACCAAACTTTTGGACCCCGTATCCCGGAAATGTTGGGGAAAATTAAAATCTACAAAACAGATCACCCAGTTCGACCTCTTGTATCAGGACAACATAATGCAATTATAACCCTGGAAAAAGCATTTTCTCAATATTTAAAACCATTCGTTACCAACTCTCCATATTCTGTTTCTGGCTCAAATCAGGCCATCTCTAAAATCCAACAATTTAACCCTAGTGGAAAGGTTTTTTTCCATGGCCTCCTTGGACGTAGTTACACTGTTTCCCAATGTTCCTGTGAATGTTGTACATAATATCATCGAAGAGAAACTCACTACCCAAGGAAAACGTCCCCGGAGGAAATAAAGGCTGTCCTAATTGTTTTACCTTTTGTGCAAAAAAGGTCATATTTTTAGTTTAACAAACGTTCTTATCAACATCTTGAGGGGAGTCCATGGGCTCCCTCTTATCACCTATACTGGATGAAATTCTGCTACAATCCTTAGAAGATGAAATGCTGATTTTATCTTCTAAGGATTGTAGCAGAATTGGTTGAATATCCAATCCAAACATTACCATATCTCCGCTACGTCGACAACGTACTTGCTTTTTGGACATTACACATTGCAGAACTTACTCTTTTTTCTTAACGATTAACCTCACAATATACCACAATCAATTTTACCATTGAAACCGAGACCAATTATTCCTTCCCATACTTGGACATTCAGTTAGTTCGCAACCCTAATACCCAGAATATCTCGTACTCGGTGTACCGCAAATCTTCTTCGCATTCCATTATTATTCCCAGAAATTCAGCTCACCCGGCAAACTACAAACTTTCAGCTCTGTATTTCCTGTCACGACGAAACTTTTCACATTCCTCTTCTGCCACTCTTCGCCAGCATGAATTTAACAAAATTTACAAAATTGCTTTGACCCACTGCTATTCAAGAAATATCGGCAACAGGATTCTACATAAGGTTAGAATGCAAGTAGCCACGACTTTACAGAGAGAACCCATCAGAAATACCTTTGTGGGTTCCATGGACTGTGTCTCCTATGTTATTAGCGTCTTAAAGAATCACTGCTGACACAACAACGTATACTTTGGTATTAGGACAAGGAATATGCTATCCATGACCAGAAATGAAGAAGATCCTACGAATAACAACCGTTAATTTTGGGTATACCGTACACTTCTAAGGGCTACAGACTTGTCCCTAGAAGACAAAGTCTACATAGGGTAGCCATTACACACATTGGTAACTAGGATTAAGGAACATAGACACAGTGTCAAAATGGGTTCCTAAACAACGTAACTATCCAGACTGACTTCTAAGAGAACTCGTGTACCAATTTGAGAAGAATCCTGTGCCCTCACCACTATGAAATAAAAATTCCCTACACTTTTTGCGGAAAGTTTATTTATCCGTCAATATGGTCTGTCCTGCTGTAATGAAGAAACCCCTTGATGTATCCGAAACTCGTCGATACCAGCTTTCTTGAGTGACCATTTGAACTCAAGTAACAACTCATACTAGAACATTTTTGCAGATTTTTTATTGATTGTTTACACACATATTTGTCGCTCATCTTTCAATCATGTGACGGAGAATTTGATATTTAAACACCTGTTCCCTTAATTTGTAATGTCACATCTGAAGATGAGCTCGTAGCGAGCTCGAAAGGTCTTATGGCTTTAAACTACAACATTATTATGTCTTTTAATTGCAAATTAAAAATTTTAGTAAGTTAGTGCTTTTAATAAGCGTCTCATTTGAATTTCGTCCAAAAAACGGAAATAGTTTTGCTCAGATTGTGCGCTTTACTGATTGTAGCTTAAGACAGTGAGTTAAAAGGACTATCTTATTGTATCAACTTATTAGGATTTACTAACTACCCATTGTACTTACTGTACTATCTTTCGACGGTACGTAGTACGATATATGATTAAAGCAACAGAACGTCTTTAAGATAACATTTACAAGCACATTAAAAGGTTTTTTGCTGTTGCTGAATATTGAAAAGAGACAGTTCCTAATATGAGGTTTCCAGGAAAAAGTGAAATGACTAAATTAACCTTTTGAACGCTTAGAGGACTCGATTAAAATGCATTTCACTTCAAATGTGTTTGAATTCAATACAGCTATAAATGAAAGGATCTTCTGAAATTGTGTGTATGTATTTACTATGAATAAATAACAGTACGATAATTGCAAAAATTGCCCAGTTAATTCCTTTTAATTTTTTTAAATACCTGACATCGCGCAGGAAAATGGGCATCTTTTCTTAAGACCCGCATGTTAAAATGATTTTCAAAGAGCTGTCTCATACAAAATATCTGATTTTTTTCTAAATTCGCAGCAATATCAAGTATTTTGGCACCTTTTCGCGGGGAGCTTGGACATAATTACCACACCACCAGCACTGGTAATATCTGGAATGGCTCTGCATATTCAACAGGACAGCAAATTTTCATGGTGCTGAAAATTAAGAAAAGAAAGTGTTTTATGTTTTCTATTAGTTGTTCTTTTTACTAACGCATGCCTGATGATGTCTAAAGCAATCTTTTATGCAAAAGGCGATAATGAGTTTAAAACGATGTTTAAATGACTTCCCAGAAGTGTGGTAGTAAATTACAGAAGAAAAAAAGAAAGAAAACAAAAAGATAGCAAGGAGGTTTCGTAGCTCATACCGTTGCTGATTCTTGATTACACTGCAGTTTCCTTAAAAAAGCTAAAAACATCTTTTATCAAAGCCAAAGAAAAATCTGGATGAGGTGGCTACGCTTTGTAATTTTTCTCACTTTTTCATACTGAACTAAATTATCTTTTGTCGTGTGGAATGCAATATATGTCCTATTGCGCTACACATACCGGCTTCAAATTTCGGTATTGAGATTTGTTATTGAGGTTTTTGAAGACTTCCTAAAAAAGGGCACCATTACCTCACTACGAAAAAGGGAAAGATCTGGATTCTTATGACAGAATGCCTTACCTGTAGTGCGAAAACCTGAACAAAATGTTCATACATTACTCAGCATTTGTATCGAATTTCACAATATTAAAAGGAAGTTGTCATAACTTCAACTTCTTCATGCTTCAGTTACCAATTTAGAAGCATAAGCAAGAGAAAATATATTACAGAAATATCCATATTAATTAGCGGGTTTATTTAGTTTTAGTGTTCTGTGGGTATAATATTTATAGCGGCTTATGTTTCAACTATAACTCCAACTTAAACTTCAGTGTAAAGCACCCTTCTTACTGAAGCCTAATCCTGCCACATTAACTGGCTTCACTGAAAAGCGTACGGAAATATTCCGGATATCTTAACGTCGTGTTCCGATGAGCTAATTATGTACAGAATAATAAAGGCCAGGTAAATTGGAAAGGCTTACGTACTATGTTCACAATTTATTTATTGATCCTTTGCAGGTTATATGTTCCTTCAAAGCACATATTTCAGGTAAGAAACTTGAACACAGCGAACATCAACTGCAAGTCATAACTCCAATTTGTTATCAATCAACTATGGTTTCAAACATTAAAATGACTGAAGTGGTCATGTCAGAATAAAATCGTAAAGTCTCGACAACGCTCGAAAAACGATTTAGATTATGAAAAAGGAAGCGTAAACGTTAAGGTGAGTGACTCAAGTCAAATATCTCATCTCATACAAATCAACTCTCTCTCTCTCTCTCTTCGTATAAATAAACTCCTGCGATATATCAATTCAACACCATTCGTACGAATCAACTCTAAGCGCTAGATTCTTATAACTTGTCCGAGATGGGTACGGGTTCGAATCTCAGTGAGGCATGGATGTTGAGTTTGTTTTACGTAACTAGCTCTCTCCCTTCCCTGGAACCAGTGGTGCTAAATTAGGGAAGGGCTGCTGTTTATAGCCCATTGAGTTGCTGACGGTGGTCGTTAAACTCCCAATCAAATAAAAAATAAACTTATGTTGATACATATCAAAACAGCACTCTTATCATCCATTTTCACATACGTCATTCTCTTGACCTGTCGTCAGCTTTCCACATCAACAATTCTGCGAGAGATAAAATGTAGGGTTCAGATCGAAATTGCTTAAAGAGAATATTCCAAAATGTACATAAGAAGAACAAGAACTAAAATCGAAGCTTAATTAGATTACAGAATATGTTCTAGTCTATCTACGAAATAGAAAAATCGAAGAATGAAATGTTTCCTCGCTTATTTGAGGGGAATCCTCCAGAGATAAATCAGAAAATCTTTTGACAGACTCTGCTCTTGACAATGAGATTATGTAAACACATGGAACGTTTATTATAATCCTGCCTAAGAAGTGAGACCCACGTATAAATGATTTCAGCACACTTGCAATAAAGTACGACTCGGAAGATTTGCTATAAAATTGGGGTTTACGAACAGTATAAATACAGGAAATGGACAAAAATATGGAAATACCTGGTAAAAAGTATGGGTAAAGCGACCAAAGGTTTTCCACGTGAACATGTAGATGGCGCCAGAGGTCTTGATAATAAATGTGTGCTACAAAACGTGGCAAACCAGCAGGTAGCCTCAGTTGCTGTCCTGACATTGATCTGTGAGTTGCAGGTGAATTATGTCGGAGCTTAAAGAGTTTCAAACAGGGCAAATCGTTGGGGTCCGTATGGTGGGTGCTTCCGTGATCAAAGCAGCAAGTTTATTTGGTGTAACGCGAGGTACTGTATCGAAAGTTATAACCGCATATTGTGCTTCTGAAAAAACAGCAACAGATAAACACCAGCGTGGACGAAATTGTGCGTTGAATGACAGAGAGAGAAGGACATTGCGGAGGACTATGACCACAAAAAAGAAGAAAATAGCTGCAAAAGTTACTGCTGAACTGAAAAACGTGATTTCAAACCCTGTATGTACAAAAACAGCGCAAAGAGAACTCCATAGGCAGGGAATTTATGGTCGAGCTGCAATCGCTAAACCACTGGTTAATAACGTTAGTGCAACACGCAGGAGAGAGTGGTGCAATACTTATAAAACGTGGACTGCTGAGGAATAGAAGACTGTATTCTGGTCCGATGAATCGGCCTTTACAGTATTCCAACCTGTGGGAGAGTTTACGTGTGGAGAACACCCGCCCAAACTTATGATCCGGCGTGCCTTTCGCCGAAAGTGAAGCATGGCGGCGGGTCTGTCATGTTTTGGGCAGCCATATCATGGTATTCTGACGGCCCTATTATTACCTAGTGCGGTCGTATCACTTCCAAGGATTATTTACGCATTTTGAGCGACCAAGTCCATCCCATGGTACAAACAGTGTTTCCTGCAGGCGATGCCATTTATCAAGAAGATAAGGCCCCAATTCATACAGCTCATATAGTTTAATCATGATTTGTTGAGCATGCTGATGAGGTTTCCCATCTTTCCTGGCCCTCTCAATCGCCAAACCTCAATATAATAGAGCCCCTACGAGCCGATTTGGAGAACAAGGTTCTAGCGCACTATCCGCTTCCAGCATCTTTACAGGAACTTGAACGCGTGTTGCAGGAAGAATGGAATAACATCCCGTTATCCACCATCCAAGACTTATATTTGTCCATTCCTGGGAGAATCCAGGCCATCTTGAAGGCAAAAGGTTGTCTTACACCATATAAGGTATGGAATTCATTCTTCTACCAGGTGTTTCCATATTTTTGTCCATCCCCTGTATTTAAACTGTGATATTGAAGCAAACATGCTAAATCAGTGTTGAAATTCCCTTATATAGTCATATCTGATATGATAACAGAAAAGATTGATAAAACCCTGGGTAGAGCTGTGTCTTCGCAAACCATCGAATGCCTTAAAATACCTGTAGATGACTGTTTAATTAAGGAATGGGTCAAACGAAGAGTACAACTGTAATTTATGATTGTGGGAATATCATTCAAATTTTAAAACTTTGACTAGAAGAGTGATTACTAGTTGGCCAGGAAGACAGGTTACTTCACTGATAATTAATTATTCATGGCCAAAAATATTGGAACATCATCCGAAAAATCAGTATAGTAGTTTTAACGGAAAGCAGCCGTTGATAAATGCAGGAAATATTTTCTTAACATTTTTAGTGAAAAAGCTTTGAACGTAGTTTTATTTGATCTTCTGTTTCTAGTACGGATGTGTTCCAATTTTTCGAAACGATATATATGTGTTAGGTTATTCAGATGTGAAGAAGTGATCAGACAATTATGAAGTTTTGCTTCGGAATTTTATTAGCTATCATTAAATATTTCCGTTTCAAAAACTGCCAAAGCGGAAGTTTGTTTTTTTGGAATATCGTCCGAGAACACAATAATGCGTTCAAGTAAGAAATGTGAACCACTTTTTGCAATTACGAATTGAAGGACGGTTGAACACAATATAAATAAGACGACCATTTATTGTTTTTTGGAATAAAAGTTGCTCCAAATTGCTGAACGTGAAACAAAAGGCCAAAATAACTCTGGATATAAATGAAATAAAAAATGCTTCAGTTGTAAAACGTATAAAGAAATGAAGCAGAAGACATATAAGATAAATGAGATGCCAACAATAGCATCTTTACGATAGCTGGTGCCGAGTGATTCTTCTAATGTATATACCGCTGACTGGTCCATTGTTCTGGAATGTTAAGTGGCCCCTAAGAACCATTTATCTGCTTCAAAGTCATTGATCTAGGTTTCCCATTTTGTTCTTTTCCAAACACTGAAGAAAACTGAACAATAACGTCTTTTAAAGTAGAGCTTGTTTAGCTTGACTAATGTCCTAACCCCAGATATTTATTTCACGTTTTTTTTTATCTGCAAATTTGACAGACTTGTGCGTTCATACAGTATGACAAGGACGTCATTCCTTTATCTTCTTATGTACTAAAGATAAATCCCCTTTCTAAATCTTACAGGATGAAAAATTGTTGAGTTATGAATAACACTTTTTATAGTTTGAAGCATAAGAAAAAAGATTAGAACCGCTGTACACGAAGCAGGAAAAAACATTAAACTGCTTCTCTAAAGACAAAAATTAATAAAAATACACAATACACCCTGAGGCAACTGTAGTTTTTTGTACAGAACAGAAAATACAAGGAAAACTTATGTGCGCCACTGCTGTGTTGGTTCTGGTAGATCTGACGCTGTAAATGTTTAACTGAAGCAGATTGAAAACAAATCAAATATATACATCGGATTTCTGTGAGGAAATATATTAAAAACTTAAATAGTAAGAACTTATTCAAGTTGGAACTAAAAATTATATGCTATTTATTTTCGTTTTTCAAAAGACCTCGAGATAAATAACATTCTGTGTAAAATATTTGTTATTTAACAATTGTAGGATACAACATTTAGATAGATCGATATTTTGTAAAATGTGTAATACACGGAGTGGCTACTTTATTACGACCACCTGACAGTTTTAAGCAATTGAGCTATGGCTTCACGCTGTTGCCGCCAGAGTGCGAGGCTAGTATACAAAGGAAAAGCTTAGTGCTTGCGACACTTTGGGTGACGAGATGGGTAAAAAATGCGATATGGCGGACTTTCAACGTGAGATGATTGTAGGAACTCGGACCCATGGAGCGAGTATCACCGAAACCGCCGCATTCGTGAAATGTTCCAGAGCAGCTGTTGTTAAAGTGCTTAAAGACTGGACTGTCAGCCAAACAACTGGGTCTCTACGTGCAAGGCGTGGTCGTCATCGACTAGTGACTGCTCGGGCGGAACGGAGAGTGTCCAGACTGGTAACAGAAAACAGAAGGGCAACAGTGCAGCAATTACAGACCATCTTAATCAAGGATCCCCTCAAATGATCTCTGCACGCACTGTTCGCCGTACACTGCATCGGAGGAGATATGGCAGCCGAAGTCCTGTTCGAACACCTTTACTGTCTGCAGTTAACAAGAGAAAACGTCTCCAGTTCGCACAGGAGCATAAGGATTGGACAGTCGATAATTGGAAACAAATTATGTGGTTCGATGAATCACGTTTTCAGTTGAACCATGCCGGTGGCCGAGTGAGAATTTGACGGAAACAGCACGAAAGCATGGATTCCAAATGCATTGCTACAACCTTTCAAGCTGGTTGAAGCAACGTTATGGTTTGGGGAATGTTTCCCTGGCATGCTTTGGGCTTTTTAATTCGTGTTGATCAACGTCTGACTGGCACATCATATCTAAACATCGTTACGGACCAAGTGCATCCTGTCATGTGGATGGTTTATCCCAATGGCGATGGCTACTTTGAACAAGATAATGCGTCCTGCCATAGTGCTCGTATTGTACAGGATTGGTTTCAGGAACATGCCGGTGAGTTTACTTTGGTTCGGTGGCAACCACAACCTCCAGATCTCAACCCCATTGAGAATTTGTGGGATGAAGTTGAACAAGCCATCAGACAGCTGGATCCACAACCCTGCAATCTCACACTCCTGGAAAGTGCTATTCATCAAGCATGGTCTCAGATCCCCCAAACCACCTATCAACATCTCTTGGAGTCCATGCCACGAAGAATCGGCGCAGTATTAAAGGCAAAAGGTGTCCCAACGAAGTACTGAGGGGGTGGTCATAATAAAGTGGCCACTTAGTGTATAATCAGCACTAAACTAGGAAAGTTGTTTTCGTGTAAACTTACCTTAATTACTTTTACTTTTATTTTTCGCGTTAAATTGCGTTTTCTCCGGCACACTTGACATTGTGACTTCACTTCTCACTATCGTAATTATGTAGTTCGAAGCAGCCCCACGAATGGAAAACAAACATAAATCTTTAAGATATTAAACCACCTCAAGATAATTGAGAGGTTTAATATCCTGAAAATTTATTACAGCACGGAGAAGAAGGAACATGGTGTACACAGAACACCTCACCTCGTGACACACACACAGAAAGGCACACCCGCCAACCTTCTCTCAGCTTCCCGGCCCGAGCGAGCAAACCGGTTTTTTCAACAACGTCACTGGAGTTGGCAGTTCGCTTCTCTCAAGGACACCACACTTGTTACTCCCTTCACGGCTTGTTTTAGACCGCCCTGTTAGATGGTTAATTTGCAACTTCATACCAAAGCTTGTTCTACAAATAATACGACATCTCGCATTGTAAATCGGAACTATCTAAATTCTCGAAATTTAGCTATTGGGACGACATCTGCTTTCAGATGCAAGTTTGCTCACTTTGAAATCTCAAGAATTCAGTTTTTATTGTAGGTTAGAGCGTTTAGATAGATCGATATTTTGCAAAATGTGTAACACAATCAGCACTAAACTCGGAAAGTCAGTTAAATTAAAAAGCAAAATATAATTGAAACGTAGAAATTAATATTCGAAGTGTACCAAATTAAATTAATAAGAAACTCAACTTGCCGTGATATTAAGATTTAAATTCGAATTCATTCGAGTCCATCACAAGACTCAATTACACAAGAGATTTCAATTCGAATCCATCACACGACGTACACAAGACTTTCTATATTTCATACTCATCATTTTTTTCTCATGCAGATATTCCTAAAACGGTTCCTCCCATGATTTCCATAGCCTTTCTCCGCTTTTCTTTCCTGCCACTTGGGCAGAGAAAAACTTCTTAGTAAGCATTTCATCTTTCAGCATGGCCAAACCGCCTAAAAATGTTAGTCTCCACCTTACTGGCAACATTTTGCCTTACGTTACAGAACTGTAACATTTCCTCATTCCTTACGTGATCATATAGTGTTATACCTCAAACTCCCTGTAAGTAATGCATCTCTCCATCACACAAACAACTCCTATGTCTCTTCTGTAGTACCCAGGTTTCATTGCCATACATCAGAGTAGGAACAATTACACTTTCATACACAGCCATACGGGACTCTCTTGAGGACCCATCACTCATGTGAAATCCTCCTAAGGCAGCTGTGACTTTCAATGAAGAATTCACTCGCCAAATAATTTCGCCAACCAATTTGTTCTCTCTGTGTCAAACATGCTTCCTAAATACACAAACTCGTTCACCTGGTTAAATACTGTACCATTTGGACTTATCTTAAATTCACACACACACACAGTGTTTCTCGGCCAAAAACGGGTATCGTTCACTTGATCGAAGGGTCACTTGACCGAAAATCACTTAATGGAAGGGAGCATTTCACCGAAGGGTCACTTAATCGAAAAGTTCGTTTCACTGATAGGTCGCTTCACCTAAAAGTTCATTTCATCGAAAGGACATTTGATCGAAAAATCATTTCACCGAACAGTCAGTTTATCGAAATCTTAGAATTGTGTTCTTAGAGATCTCTTGGAGTGGGGTGCGGGTTTTTGAAAAACTGGTCACCTAAACATTATCGGATTGTATAAAAAATACACTTTTACTTTCTATGAAACAATTCCTCGTGAGTAAGTTTTTCGAAATAAAACATTATTTATAAGGTCTAGATCTGTGCCTTTTTGTCAAATTTTAATCATCCGAGATCATATTCATAAGGATTACACAGCAAATCAAGTAAATAATGTTCCACTTTTACTCAAATATAAAACATTAGTTTTTTTACCGTAGGCCTACAAACAGGCCATTTTAACAGATTTTAACTCTACTCATATTCACAAACATTACATAAAATATAAAGTCACGTTTTATATAAATCTTATGAACATGATTAAAATTTCCTAAAAAGGCCTAAGCCGAGGCCTATTGTCTTAAAAAAAGATTTGTCTTAAAACTAAATCTTTGCGTTCTGTGTTCCACGGAGAAATCAAAAGTGCAATTTGAGTATGACCCCTAATGCCTCGGTGGCCTGTCTGTTGAACTTGCACCATGCTTCAACAGATCCTGTAATAAAATCCAAAGATTTCGATAAGCTGACCCTTCGGTGAAATGACCTTTCGATGAAATGAACTTTTAGGTAAAGAGATCTTTCGGTAAAATGAACTTTTCGATCAAGCGATCTTTCGGTGAAACAATCTTTTCTGTGAAGTGATTTTCGGTGAAGTGATCTTTCGGTGAAGTATACGTCGGGCAAATGAACCAGACCCGCCAAAAACTATAACTTTGTTTTTTTTCTTATTTATACGAAGATTGAATTTCGTACAAACTTCGTTTACTCTGGACAATAATATACTCTGCAACTCACCTTTGCTCTGTGATGACACAGATCTGCAATTTTTCAACTTTTTTCTGTTGTTTTCAAATGAATAGGTGTACCTGAATGGATTTTTTGCGCAGATTCTGAAAATGACCTTCAAAATTCTGTATCACGCCAGGTTGTTTTCACAAATGACGGAAATGGGAAAATGTAAAAAACCGTTATTTTTTCATGGCATTGCTATATGGCAACGTTTGTAACGTGTGAAAATGTTCTCTGGAGGGGCGGAATGATTGTTTACGTCATTTGTGAAAAAACTTGACGTGATACGGAATTTTGAAGGTCATTTTCGGAATCTGCGCATAAAATCCATTCAGATACACCTATTCATTTCAAAACAACAAAACCTTGCATATTAGTGTAATAGGACTGTATCTACAGCATACAGCTATCAGCACAAACGGATATTACCAAGACGTAAGCCAGTATTGTTAATTATGGCATCACACATGTAGTGAAAGATTAGTTTGCCTCCACGGGACGCTCCGCTAGGCACCAATGGCACACATGAATGCAACAAGGGCCTCTAAGAATCTTGGAAGCTGACACAAATTTAGGCTTCATTGTAAATTATTGTTGAGATACCAGCTAGTTTTGTGTGGCATTGGCCAAAATCCAACTCACTGGGGTTTTTTTCCAAAATCCTTAGGTGTGATGATCAACTGGAAACCTCAGCTCTCTGCTAATCCCCCGCCGTGGTGTACTTTTTACGATTAAAAATATACGACGAAAGTAATCCCACTACTGTAGCTTTTTCCAAAGTTCACAATTTTCCTAAGTGAACTATCACCATCGCAGATTTGTAAGATCTCGCAGATTTCTCCTTAGGCAAAGAGTTGAATTCATTTCTTTTCCTTACTAAAACCTGCTGTGCAGCAAACAGCTGTTCTTTTATGCATTAGTCAAATTTCTAATGAATGTGAAACAGAATGTGTAATTTAAAATAGTTACTAAACGTAAGTGTACCGTTAGAAATAAGAACAATGAAAAAAATCACAGAAAAAAAATACTTTACACACCATGAATGTAAAATCAAGCTCACATGATGCACGAGGACTTCTGAGTTTGTCTTTCTTCATATTACTTAATAAATTATTACCAAGTGTTTTAAGTGATAATGCTAATTTTAATATATGACTGCCTTTGAACATACTTTTGTCTGCTTTTTACTTGAGTCATAGTTAAATAACAGTGAGACTCCACGGGTATTAAGTAATGCAAGCCAAGCCTTTTAATTATTAAATTGACTTCTATTTTGCGCCATGCTGCTTTAAACGAGCACTGGAAATAATATATATTTCCCGTTTCTCGCTATGCTGCAGAGAACAACTGAACTTTAAATTTCTGTACCTTTACGCGTGGCAGCAACTTGGCATCGATTATACATAATCGCTTTCGCCGCTAACCTAAATAGGTACCAAATTAATGGGTGTAAATCAGTTTGACAATTCCACGTGCATTGGGCAAACCGAATATTACAAGGAAAAATTAATTGCTCAATATGTAGATTACATTTCACAGAGGGAGACGTTCCTTGCTTAGAAGTCTCTAACTCCCGGCGTGAGACATTAGGGACGACTTCCTCCGTAGCCAAAGGACATTTCCAATTAGAAAGCCAAATATCACACTCCTGGATTAAAGATTTCCGATTCGAGAACAATGCAGTAAACGTTTCCTCAAATCTCAGCGGGAAGGAACCCACAAGAAAATATCTGAAACCGATGGTGCCGCGTGCTAAATGATCATTTCGATCCCTAGGAAATAAGGGCGCTGTGAAAAAGGTGTGAAGCTGATTGCTGCCGGATTTTACTAATCAATATAGCAGACAAGGAAATCCTATTAATGGACCCTTATTGAAGAGGACTCCGTCTTATTTGATGATACCGATAGGCGATAGGAGCCAGTGCGTAGGGTATTTTACTAAATTTCAAGTTACATTCCTCAGTAGAGACGACAAGTCGTACCCAGAGGGAAAAAGCGTTGTTAACGTCTACTGAAAGACCGATTGATTTATTTGTTAGCAATTAAGTGACGCCCACGAAATTGGAACCCCGTGAACAGTTTCCATTCCTAAATTTAGAATCGCGGATCTTGAGGTCAGGTAATAATACCACCCGGGAAGCTTAACCACCACTTCACACCAGCTAATGTTAGAAGAAAGTGATGATTGGTGATGACGAGAACACGACCTTTATTGTTTCTTAAATTTCTGTGTAAATGCTGTTCAATTATTCACGAGAGCACCAAAAGCTAAGACTTGTATGTAATTCCAATTCAGGCTTAACATCTTAAGGAAAGAGAAGAGGCGTACAGTTAAAATGAACAGTAAATGAAACGAGCATCACCACACTTGATCTATATTACATTTTATGTTAAAAGTACGGAATTACGAATGATGATCGAAAAGTAACGCACAGCATTTTTTCTCTCTGCAGGTTGCAAGTAGGAAAGTTGCAGTTTGGCAGACAACGAGTTTGAATATCACGCTACAGACCAGTTTGACTGGTGTAACGTAAACGTATTTTCGTACTGCTACGTTATTTTAAAACATCACCATACTATGAAATAGTTTCTAAATTAAACCTTAACGGCCAGACGAAACATTTAGAACAGAACTCAAACTTACGGAAAAGATGCTTTATTTCTCCTGATCATATATACATGTAGCACTTCACATTACAGATCGGTATCAACACTCCACATTAAACACACCACGCCACGCCACGTTCCACAACGCTCCACATTAATCGCTCTCCAACACAATGCTCCACAAGCAACATTTTACTCATAGATTATATCTCTCGTTCTTACCAAATAACAGGCATAAGTCACGTTCGTTCAACCTCAATTATGTTGCCAACAGTTTTCGTTTGAGAGAAAAGATATCACTTTAAGTGTGAAGTATAACTGAGAACAAATTCAAGATTTACATAGGGAAAGAAACTAAAAAGGAAAGTTAATTTAGAATAAACGTCACACTGCATTCGGTGTCGCCGTGGTGGAACACAGTGTGAACGCAGGCACAAAGATGTCGTGTTTGTTAGCGCCGTCTGCGAATGAAGAGCAACGCCGTGTAGTCCGATTTTTGTGGGCTAAAGGGACAAATCCGACGGAAATTCACAAAGAAATGGTCGAAGTGTATGGTGGTGATTGCCCGGACTGCAGCGCAGATGGTGCAGTGTCTTTGCAGAGGGCCGTGGCAACCTTACCGATTCGCCACGTTCCGGCTGTAACAGCGTCATACCCTTCCACTGTGAGAGGCATTGAACAGGCAATTCTGAGTGACCGGCGGATCCATCTGCGCACGTTGGCACAGAAGTTCAACATTTCGTACGGTACAGCGTACGATATTGTGCATGACAAATTGCAATTTCGCAAGGTCAGTGCACGATGGGTACCCAAGAAATCGACAAACGGCTAGAAAGGACAGAATGATGTCATCCTTCGACCAATCGATGCGTTACGCAGAAGAAAGACATGAATTTCTGGAAGATGTAGTGACAAGCGTTTAGTCCTGCGAGTGCCACTACAATCCCGATACGAAAAAAGAACAATATGAAATTACGTAAAATATTCAAAAATATCACGGTCGCTAATGGAAATGCACGGGCCCGTGGGAAACATGACGTGTGGTTAATCTCACGTGTTCTGTAATCTTCGGGTAGCAGTGTTGCAAAGGAGATTCTTCCATGCAGGTGATATCTCCAGTGACTGGCTTTCGTTGAAGGCTCTTAGGTGGGTCATTATTTCGATCGCATATCGAAAGAGGGTTCCTTTGTGGTTTGTACGAGGTGCAAGTTTCTTGACGTTATTCCACAAGGGGGAGCTATTTATCTAGTAATTCTCTACAAAGAGCGGTTTCGGTTTTCCCATTCTGCTCGTCTCTTACGTGTTCCTGGAGTTCCACCTTTTTAGCATTCCTACGTAGCTTTTCGTTGAGCCGTTTGGGTATCTAAGGAGAATCTCGTATATTCCTGCTATGGAACTTTGGTCAGATTTCGGTTTTGCTGGCAGATACAGGATTCAGTGGAAGTAGTGTTTGGGGTGTGAGGAAGAAATTGGTTCGGGTGATTTTACTGCAACTCCTACACTAATATTTCATAAATTTCTTGAAATCATACGGAAAACAAGGGACGTATGATATAGATCCCACGTAACGTAAACGCTCATTTCCTATTAGACTGGGTTTTGCGTAAACTGAAGGTGTATTTCAGTTAAAGGAGGTCTGAGCAATGCGATTTACCGAAATCGGCTTCGACATTCATCGAAAGGCTGGAAGCTGGCCAGATAGAAGATTCAGTGGAAGTAGCGCATGGGGTGTCAGGAAGACCAGAATAGGGTCGGCCAACTTCAACCATATCACAAGAAGAGTAGTTTAATGGTTCGTACTGCAGGTAAAATTGCACTGAACTACTGTACAATGTCTCTTTATTGAGGCCATACGATGATACATATCCATACAGACCATATCCAATAGGCTCCACCAAAGAGGGAATCCGTACAGAGTGGGCTAAAACTATCGTGGTTGGGACCGTGAATATTATGCGCTTCGTTCTTTTGACGGATGGATCGCCTTCTTTCACTGGCGCAAAAGAGGAATTCGGAATATTACCTCCTACGGACAGGAAATAGCTGATTTCTGTTGAATACTCTTGTGGGAGAGCATCAGCAATGAAGGCAGTACAGATCAACATATCATACGGAATATATTTCTGACTGCGGGAAGGTACTGAGATGAGATCCTGTGACCTACAGTAGTGCCGTATACCATAGAAGTTGGCGATACGTTTCACTTCATGGATGATAACACAAGCCGGCATCGAGCCTAGCTGGTCGAAAACATGCCTCAGGAAGATGGCATCGAGTGTGTGGACAGGCGTTCGCTCTCTTCTAATCTTAATATCATTGGGCACTTGTGGAAAGCAGTGTGTAGACGTATTGCAGTTCCCTGGTACCTTTCCATGAAGTGTCAGCAGCTGGAGTATGACTTCAATAATGAATAAGGTAAAACCTTCCATGAGCTGTTGGATAATCTTATCCTTTTGATGCTTCGCAGATGTTCCAGTGTTTTAGGTATCGCTGGTAATCGTATACTCTGCAAGAGATCAGGACACACTACTTTCCTATATTTTATCACGTGTAACGTCTCTTCCACATTTTGCCGCAATATTGCTGTCTCTTTGCTGAAATGGCTTTTCTGCTGTCTCTTTTGTCATGCTTCATGCTCCGACTGTCTAGCACCCGTGCTTTCGATACCAGTCTATCATGTGTTTGTCTGAGGCACATCTCCTACTTTTCTTAATTATATACGCCAAGATACGTTTCTTCGAGTGGGAAAAGATCCATATAACTGTTCATGCTTCATTTTCCATTGGCCCATTTTTTTATACAATTTAAAGACCTGATCTGAATTCCTATGTGTAAATCAGGGATTTAGAAAAGCTCACACCAAATTTCAGATAATATGAGCCCATAAACAGAAAGATCCGCAATTAGGTAATAGAAGATATCAGTCTCAGCTTTTAAAATCTGCTTTTTCTAATTGTTACGGATCATCATCATCATCATTGTCAACCATTATCAATCCACTGCTGGACGAAGGTCTCCCCAAGTTTCCTCCACAACGGTCTGTCTTGTGCCAGTCTCCTCCATGTCACCCCTGCATACTTTCGAATTTCATCCACCCATCTCCCATGTGGTCTTTTTCTGGGTCTTTTCCTGTCCCTTGGAATCCAATCTAAAATTTCGGCTGTCCATCGATGGTCTGTCCTTCTGGCAGTATGTCCAGCCCATTGCCATTTCAGGGATTTAACTCTGATCATGATGTCTTCCACTCTATTGTCATTTTTCGGATCCACGAGTTCCTCTTCTTATCTCTCCTGGTTACACCAAGCATGCACCTCTCCATGCTTCTTTGAGTTGTCTGCAGCCTTTGTATGTCTCTTTTAGTTAAGGTCCACGTCTCTGCACCATACGTAAGCACTGGAAGGATGCATTGATCAAACACTTTTCTTTTAAGACATAATGGCATATTGCTCTTGAAAATTATGCTGTTTCTTCCAAAAGCTCTCCAGGCAAGTTTTGTACGCCGATTAATTTCTTCATCAATGTGACCCTCACTTGATATCTGCTGTCCAAGATAAACATGTGTGTCTGTTATCTCCAGCTTTTCTCCATCAATCGATAAATCTTCATTTCTTGTAAAAGCATTGAACATCACTTTTGTCTTCTGAAAGTTCATTTTTAATCCCACTTCTTTACTCTTGTCAGCAAGTTCCTGGATCATATTCTGCAGCTCTGATGGGCTAGTTGCAAAAATGACTACGTCATCAGCAAAACGAAGGTGGGTTAGATAATCTCCATTAATCTTTATCCCCTTGTTTTCCCAGTTCAGTGACTGAAAACCACCCTCCAATGTGGCATTAAAGAGCTTCGGAGATATGGTGTCACCTTGTCTCACTCCCTTTCCAATTTTTATGTGTGTTGTATTTTCAAACAGCCTAATCTTTGCACTTGCATTTTCATAGATGTTATTAATAATATTAATGTATGCATCTTTAATACCGCAGGTTTTCAGAGCCATTGTAACTGCTGATGGTTTCACCGAATCAAAGGCTTGTTACGGATACCAAGACAAAAATCCCAGGAACTTTAAAAAGCGCAATTTATGCTACTATACCATGCAACTGCAAACTACATTACAATGACCTAACAAATCACCAATGCACCGTCTACTTTAAGTGCTATGTCTTTTATTCCCGATTCCCCAGAGTGGTTATTTACGAGAAAAGTCGAGCTGCTTTTTGATTTTAATGCTTCTCCATGGTAACCTGTATACATTGGTAGCTATTCCGAAGAGATGCAACGAGAGGGCGAAATTCCTTTTTACTCGTAAAATGAAAGAGAAATTGCATTGAGTTTTCCCGTGAAGCATGAGGGCTTTCAAAAGAACATGATACCTTAAAAGTAGTGAAAAAGTAGAGATCGAAATTTTAGAACAAGCCTTTAAAGTTTCGAACAGGGTGGAGTTTTTCAGAATTTCCCGTAAGATTTTGATTAAGAGTATAAAGTACTGCAGATACCTCTTCATTTGAAATACTGAAAAAAAAAACATATTCTGTTGTGGACCAGATGCAGGAACTGACTTCTATTTATTTATTTTTTTCAGGTATGTTTTTTTAATCGCCGAATTTGGTTGATATATCCAGTATTAAAACAATATGTATGATTCCGCACTTCTTTAATACTTGGGGAACCTCAACAATTTACATGAATACCAAACAAAATAGGAAAGAACCTTTCATTCCAAATAGCAGATTTCTAGAGAAAAGCTGTAGAAGCTTATCCAAAGAAATGAAGAAAAATTAGGCTAAAAATCTGGGACGTCTTTTGTACCCTTTGGGACAGCAAAATGATGCATGAAAGCAGATTTTTTGAAAGAGGAAATATCAGCGGAAAACAAAATGCATTTTCAACCCAATTTGGCATGATTTGAAACACATAGGGTGAACAGTGCTTTTCCGAAGAGAATGAATGAGTTCGAAAATTTAATATTTCAACAGAAGTTCTAATATTGTTATAACATTTGCTAGTAGAAATAGATTATTGCGTCCATTAGTGTTTTAGTGTTTTACGAAAAATCACGAAATGTTCGTAAAGTAAACGTTCTGCTTACAGGAAGATATCGAGATGAAAAGCATATTTTTAATCATGGAATTACAGACAGATTTATAGAGGAAACTGTCTCGTATTATCATAGAAATATGGAGGAAACTGTCTCGTATTATCATAGAAATATGGAGGAAACTGTCTCGTATTATCGTAGAAATATTTAGGAAACTGTGTCGTATTATCATAGAAATATGGAGGAAACTGTCTCGTATTATCATAGAAATATGGAGGAAACTGTCTCGTATTATCATAGAAATATGGAGGAAACTTCTCGTATTATCATAGAAATATGGAGGAAACTGTCTCGTATTATCATAAAAATATGGAGGAAACTGTCTCGTATTATCATAGAAATATGGAGGACACTGTCTCGTATTATCATAGAAATATGGAGGAAAATGTCTCGTATTATCATAGAAATATGGAGAAAATTGTCTCGTATTATCATAGAAATATGGAGGAAACTGTCTCGTATTATCATAGAAATATGGAGGAAACTGTCTCGTTATATTATTATAGAAATCTGCAGGAAATTGTCTCGTATTATCATAACTGGATGACGGTACCCTATGTAAGACGAAATTTGATGCAAAATGTCCTTCATATTCAGGTGTAAGATCTAGAAAGGATCTTTTCAATCGGAATCTTAGAATCAAAGACAATCTGCAGAGCAAAATATACATTAAACCCCAATAGGGAAGAAATGTATATTTTCAAAAATTAAAATTATTCGCAAAACATCTTTCATAGAAGGAGTCAGGTAATGCAAATTCCTTTCCAAGTGCTACTCTTTGAAGTAAAGTTAGAAACAAAATAGTTTCTACGTATCGGGAAACCAGTTATGACGATTTGACTTTAAATTGCAAGTATAGTTTAAATGTGCGTTCTTACCTATTGATCTTAGAAGCAAGTAATGCCAATGGTCGGAATTAAATTCGTGAACATGCACACATTGTCATATTTTGAACAACTATATAAATATAATTTAGGAATATTAATGTTTAAGAGAATAAAAAATAATCTTTATCAGGATTTCATTTCCCTAAATTTTCACACCCATCAACATCCCACTTGAAACAAAACTAAATTAGTGCCTATGTTTGCACAGAAAGAACGTTCTACAGCACATATTAATTATGCCGGACCAACCTTTTAGAATACTTTGCCTGATGAATTAATAACCATAAACAATATTTATTTATTTAAAAAAAACCATAAATGACATTTATTACGATTAACCTCATTAAAATATTTTTTTATCTACATAGGTAGCAGCTACTTCAAACATCAACTGAAACAGTCTCAGTGTTTTTAAGTTCTTAAATTTAATATTATACAACATCGATAATTATTGTAACCCTTGAATCACTAAACAAAATAATGTTTGATATTACTTGCAATCTTAATACTGAACATAATTGTTCAGACTTTTTACTAATCTGTTTATACCTTAAGTGGTATTGTTTTAATTTACATTCTTAATATAGAATGATATCGGATGGAGTTGCTTCGACAGTTAATTTGAATTTATAATGAAAACTGTCTCCCAGGGCCGCCGATCACTAGTCTGTCTGCTTGGCTTGATATATGTTTTCAGGTTGTTTTTTTATTGATTCGGGAGAAGAGGGTTAGTTACGCCCATTCGGCTTTTTCCCTCTTTTTATCCCTGTTGTTGCATAGCTGATCTATAATCACTTTCACTTAATCTATATAATTTGTATGCGACAACTAAAATGAAAATAAATCAAATGAAATAAATAAATGAAATGCAATTTTATAACCAGTTGGCCACGGAAAGGGTCAACTGCATAACTTACGAACAGTTAGTTATGTGTTCTTCCCTCTTCCACAACTGGAATGTCAGTTCACTCGTACACTATTATCATCGATGATTATATTCGTTTGTTGATCACATTTATCTCAATAATAATTCAAGAAAAACAGTCCTGACGCATGAATCTCAAGACATATAAACCGCTATAACTCCATTATATATAAATCAATTACAAGGTACTAGTCACTAGAATATATTTCGTGCCGAAGTGCATCAATTACAAGTTTAAAACTGTCACTGCACGATATTACACATGTTAGAGAACCAACTCTTCACAAGGATTAAAAGATTTAATACGATAAAAAACCAATTTAAAAACTGTACAAGATCTTTCATGTAGGCTACCTACACATCATCAGGTACGACCTAAGGGGTGAACGTAGGCCAACAATCCAATACAGAAGTTCACGATGCAGTGAAGTATTTAAAGCGCAGTCTCATGGGGTTCATGAATAAGTGACGCACTTCCACAAAAAGAATTGAAAAAGTCTTTACTCACCAATGACAGGGGGTAAGGGTTGTTGATGGTACCTGTACTCATCCTTCTGTATAAGGCGTCTCAAAGGCAACGGTACGTATGAAGGTAGTTCATTATTACAACATTGTTTACTGTATTTGTGAATCAGTAAGCTTTCTGCAAATAAAGTAAGCCTTTTAGTTTTCGTGCAAAGTAGGATATGTAAGTCCTTCCAGACCGGTGTGTGGTCCGGAAGGACTCGTATATCCTACTTATGAGGATATATATCTGGAAGGAATCATATATCTCCACTTGTGAGCCGTGATAGCACGGTGGCAATCACTCGATAAGGCCACATCAACTGTATCACATTAACTGCCTCTCATCGTTAAACTCTCTGCCAACATCCTGCTACATTCCATCAGTATGCATTCAATATTGACGATATATGCTGCTCTGACTCGCTGCCAGTGCTACCAAATTATCAAAGCTCTTTGTAAAGTAATGCGTTGCGTTCATTGAGTCAATGATTTCATTGCGTCTGTATTCCCCGTAGATCGCTCTAAAGATACGGCATAGGCCGTGGCCTTTTCAACAGTTTTTATTCCGCCTCCGCCGTGATCCTATTTATATGGTTTAGACACCAAGTCAAGTCAGTAAAGTTGCACTTTAACTTAGACATTAAATATTTAAAAATAGGCATACGATAAAGGCCTTTATTAGAGTTTTTATTCCGTCGTGATCTTATTCATAAGGTTTGGACATATAGACAAGTTAGAAGCATTACGCTTTTTATTTGGCACTAATAACAAATTAATATGCCTAGGCCTAAAAGCAGGCCTTTTTAACAGTTTTTATTCCATCGTGCTTATATTCATAAGGTTTAGACACCAAGTCAAGTTAGCATTATTGCTCTTTTACTTAGGAATTAAATATTAACACCTTGGCATAGACCTAAGCCTTTTTAAAAGTTTTTGTTCCGTCGTGTTCATATTCGTAAGGTTTAGGCACCACGTCAAGTTAGTATTATTGAACTTTTACTAAGGCATTATATATTAACATATAAGCCCTAGGCCTAGGCCTCTCTCAAAGATTTTAATCCATCGCACTGATATTAATAAGGTTTAGACACCAAGTCAAGTAAATATTATTGCGCTTTTACTTGGTCATTCAATATTAATGCCTAGGCACTAGGTCTAGGCCTTTTTAACAGATTTTATTCCGCTGTGCTGTTATTCATAACATTTGGATATAAATATACGATGCCATTGCTCTGACCACGTTATTTTATAAATAACGAACAGCAACTGAAAATTGTTATATTGCGTTCTTACTTAGGTTTTAAATATTAATAAATAGAACTTTGGTTCAGGTCTTTTTGACAGATTTTGTTCAAGTGTATGAGCGATTTATTCTTAAGTAAAAGCGCAATATTAATAACTTTATTTCATGCAAACCATATGAATATAAGCACGACGGAATGAAACTGACAAACAGTCCTATGCCGAGGGCCTGTTTTTAAATATTTGATGATTAAGAAAAAGGGCAATATTACTTAATTAACTTGGTGTCCAAACCTTATGAACATAAATAAGCACAACGGAATAAAAACTGTTAAATAGGCCGAGGCTCTTTTTATTAATGTTTAATGCCCGAGCAAAAGTGCAATAATATTAACTTGACCTGGTGTCTAAACCATATCAACATCAGCACGATGGAATCAAAGCTCTAAAAAGGCCTATGTATTTATATTTAATGCCTAAGTAAAAGCGCAATAGTACTAACACGACCTTATGTCTAAACTTTATGAATATGAGCACGATGGAATAAAAACTGTTAAAAAGGCCTAGACTTATGTACTATTAATATTTAATGCCTGAGTAAAGGCGCAATATTACTAATTTGAGCTTGTGTCTAAACCTTATGAATATGTGCACGATAGAATAAAAACTATTAAAAAGGCCTAGGCATCAATTTTGATTGCCTAAATAAAAGCGCAATAATAGTAACTTGACTTGGTGTCTAAACCATATGAATATGAGCATTGTGGAATAAAAACTGTTAAAAAGGCCTAGACGTAGTCCTATGTAGTAATATTTAATGCCTAAGTAAAAGCGCAATAATACTAACTTGATTCGGTGCCTATACCTTATGAATATGAGCACGACAGAATAAAAACTTTTAAAAAGTCCTTTGCCGAGGGACTATTTATATGCCTTTGATGCTTAAGTAAAAACGCAGCAGTCTTAGCTTGACCTATTATGTAACCGTTATGAATATATTCCGTTGTGCTCATATTCAAGAGGTTTAGCCACCGAGATAAGTTAGTATTTTTGCCCTTTTACTCAGGCATTAAATATTAATCCATAGGCCTTTTCCCACGTCTGAAAACTAAACACTGCAATTTTTATACGGCCCCTAAGGTGGGTGTCGGCGCTTGTCCGTTTGGCCAAGTGTTTAGTGGCTAGTTGTTTTGTGGCCATTTGTCTTCCATTTCGATGAATTCGTATCATTTTTTTTTTTTTTTTCGAAAAAATCGTCATTTGGTAAATTGTTCGTTCGATAAATTTGGTTTGGATGAATGCGCGTTCGACGAATTCGTTTTCGATGAATTTTCTTTTCCCCGTTTTAACTGCATATAAATTTTCCCAACATAGTTTATTCCAGATTTGGGAATTTAAATTCAATAGACCCGAGGTACCTACTGAAATTACCGTGTTGAAAACTTTTTAAAAACACGGTTCTAAAACAATCATTCTTAAATCAGAGGCATACTGGTAAAATAATATAGACATATTCGATTTATTAGTCCAATAGCGTAATCGAAATTGATCTATAATTGCTAAGTCATGGGATGAAAACCCCTGATCTAGAAGAAATTGGGGTATGTTGCAGACCAAATAGGGATATACATATTCCGTAATCAATTGTTCATCAGACAGATGGAAAAATTAAGAGGAGATGATGATTTATCTTTTATTCCTAGGCAATTCCTTTGTTCTGGGAATCATGTAACGCAACTGAGAGTTTTCTTTTTTCATGAAACCAGTAGACCAGTGCTTTTATTCTTCACTTTCTCAAAATTTATAGGGCTTTCTGGCTAAAGTAACGAAAAACATTTGACGTACGCGTACTACATGTTACAAACTTCTTGTTCTTGAGGTGAATGTTCTCCAAATTCATGAACTGAAATGGTCCACCCGATGGAATGCGCTCCCATTACTAGGTCATGAAGATATATGAAGATGCACCTTCCTCTATCACACAGGGTAATTCATTGGCCTCTTAGGAGATACTTTTGTACCTTTAGAAGGAGTTATAGACTCTTGTTCTAAACTTTATGGCACTGTTTAACGTTATTCCAAATTATTGTGAGCAACATTTTGTTCCCTCTCTCTTTTCAAAGCACAAAGTTCTTTCGAAAAATATCACTCATGTGTTTAATGCATATTCTGAGATACACGCCATGGATCGCTCGGTGAAAGTTTCGGAAAAAATAATTACTTATTCATTGTGCAGAATGCAACTTCAGCAACAAAGATCGCGTAATGCTGGCACGTACAAATGGTTATCGCCGACTCGTTGCTTTTATTTCTATTCCCTGATGCGCCGCAGACTGATACTAAATGGCAGACGTAGAAAATGAGCTACCAAAGGCATCCGTAAACGGTTCCCAGGAAAATACCAAAACTTCCTCATCTAGGTGATGCTTTGTATAATACTTCGCAAAATGATAACTCCTGAGATAAAACTCGGCAATTTATATGCATTTTGGTCTCTCAAAGATGCATCAATCTTCATCAGCTGCGCCGAAATGACCTTCTTTGCGGAAGACGGTTTCAGAAAACTACCAGCTTCTCTTTTCGAATTTCTTCGCATAGAAATGTTTAAGAATCTCCATCAGTTAAAAACCAAATTAATCTTAATCTCCTGGGAAAACAATTTGACGGGAATTTCATAGTGGTAAATGGAAGCCATCCATGAAGAAGATTCTAACAGCTTTTTTTCGTACAGGATACGTAAATTTTTATTTGAACGTAAACAGATATCGCATGAGTTAAATCAGATATACCAGAAATATATTTTAATATTCCAGGAAGGATTTATTTCAATCATAACAAATGTTGCTGAAGAAAAATTGAGAATAATGTTTTTTAGCGTAAAATAGTTTTATCAAAACAAATAAAGTTTTTTAATCAGATACTAAGTGAATGGTGGAAAATAGGAGAGGCTGGAGAAAAACGCGAGGAAAAAAATAGGACATTAAGAAGAGCTCCTTTTAAAACAAACAACAAGGAAGATGCGATATTGAATTAGATGTGAGTGCTTCCGATGAAAAGCAACACGTCCCTTTCTCCAACTTATTGTCTAGAAACTATCGTTTGATTGTCAGTGGGATATATAAGCTCCCTTCAATAGAAATAATTTAATATACAAAATATTTCTGTACAACTAGCGTGCGTCTCAGGACTGCGTTCTTTTTTCTGCACCACCTGTGCGTTGTGCAATTTTTTCAAACGAACGCATTTTTCCCTCCTCACATGTGCATTTTTTGACTCCAATGTTCGTCATGAGAGTCCACTTTCTCCCTATTTCCTTTTTTTCATTGCCTGTCAGTTCAGGACTTAATATTCATCGAACTGTTGGTACTTATGTGTATTCATCACCATATGGACATGGACTTTCTGCACTTTGGGGAAAATGTTCTCCCAGTATGTTTTTAAGTCCCAGGTAAGTCCAGGACTTTCGTTCGCTGTGCATATGTTTATATATTGTTTGTCCATGTAATCGAGCGGAGCTCTCTTTACGAGACTCGAGACAATTAGTTGTTCGGGCATAGGTACGAGATGACACATCCGATCACGGTGATTTTTTGCATGCTATTGGGCATCGCTCATGATCAGGTTTTGACTCCTTTCAATTCCCGAAATTCCGTGTCATTGAGGAATAATCGTCCAAAAACTTGCATTTTAGGGGGTTTTCCGGGTTTTGAGAAGGGGTCGTTTGGTTCTTATCTCCTCCAAAAATCTTTAGCCGATAGCGGTGACACTTGCCACAGAGAAAGGGAAGGACATGATGAGTGGCATGGGGTTGGTGGCATGGAAATCGGTCATGTCGAATAAAAATAATGACCATTAAAAACTGACCAATTTTAATAATAATTGAAAAAATCCGCTCTCTATACGAGACCCGAGACAATTAGTTTTTCGGGCATAGGTACGAGATGACACATCCGATCACCATGATTTTTGGCATGCAATTGGACATTGTCCATGTTCAGGTTTTGACGCCTTTTATTCCCGAATTTCCTTGTCATCGGGGAATTTCAATTAAAACTACATGACCTTCTACTTGAACCGTTTCACGAAAGTCGGCTCACTAACATTAATTTAAAAAATCGTTTGCATTGAGAAACAAAGATATGGAAAGACTCTATCTGTTAGCTCAACGCTCGCCTAATCAATAATAAATAGAGAAAGTTTGTGTATGTGTGGGTGTACGTGTGTGTCCGTCATTTGCGATACAAAATGATAAACGTGGTTCTCGATCCGAGTGTGTCTTTCCGCTTTGTTCACATGTAACCTGAACACAACCAACGTGAATGCGTGATGAAAGTAGTTCACGATACATTTTGAGCATTTCATTTTTATAATGATTTGTACTTTTGTTCTGGAAGTCATAAATTTTGCGCGTTAGTTTTTTAGAATTTATTATAACAGACGCCTTAATGAGCTTAGATTTTGCAATAGCTTCGCTCAAAATTTGCCAACTGTACCCTAGTTATCGGTTACCGTTGGCGGCTTGTCCTAGTTTTATTTATTTCTTTATTATCTGTTTGTCAAAAGTTCTTATGCAGGTTCTCTCACTAATGTACATTATTGTCATTAGCTTGCATACTCACTGGATTTTAAACAAACGTATTTGATTACATACCCCAGTAGCACACTGACATTGGCCAACGGTTGGCCCAATGATATTTTTGCGTCGGCAGCGTTGGGCGAAGGTTGTGTTGCTTATCGAAGATTGGCCAACGGTTTTTCCAACCACACATGGCCAACCATTTATCAACAAATGACCACTTAACGGTTGCCCGATGGTTGTCCGATGGTTGTCCAACAACACATGACCAACCATGGCTATCCAAGAACACATGATCACATTGGAAAACTGTTTGCAACAGTTTTCCAATGTAGGTCCAACCGTTGAATCAACACATATCCAATTGTTGGCCGCCGAGTCGCCTCGTCGCTGGGCCGACCGTTGAAAGCCCACGGTTGGTCCAACATAATATTACTACCTGGATAGAGATTGGCCGTTCATTTGCTTGTGAAAACAGGAAAGTGTCGCTTATAAAATCCACGTCCCCTCGCTCCGGAGTAAGTTGCTCTAACCGACTGTGCTGCACCGACAGAATGTGAAGTTCTGTCGTCTTGACACGCGTGTGCTTCACCGCTGTAATACGTCACATCATCTCTCAATTTTTTTGAAGCGAAGTAGGAACCTTTCATTAATTCCAGACAATGTCTGGAACGAATATCACATCTTTTTCGAACAACCCAACAGCAAATAGATCCAATTTTCGGGTGCCAATGTGGAAAACAGGAATTTGTCCCTGACGAAGATCGAACCGGCGCCTCCTCGCTCCGGAGTGAGTTGCTCTAACCGATTAAGCTACACCGGCGGAATGTGTCTCTGAAGATTTGGCGTCTTGACACGTGTGTGCTTCACTTCTGTTATGCGTCACATACTTCAATGCTTAACATACTTATGATTTGCATTGTAGCAATATAATACCAATATATTATGTTGATGAAGATGAAATGTCCGAAATGAAAGTGCCATCTGCAAACTGTCAAAAAATTAGGAAGCATCGATCCTCTAAGACAAAATATTCCCCTGCTTCATCGACACACTTCTTCCAACGGGTTACGAGGATGCAAATTCCACTGCGATGAAAGCTCGGGGTCTGTGGGGTAAAGAAAATGGAAACGGGCGGATAAAGAGTTTGGTAGTTTTGGAAGATCTGCTCGTCTGCAAATGCTCAAGGTGCCGAAAGAAGTAATAACCTACTCTCGCAAGCTTATCACTGTTTCATTGTTCATTTGATTCACACGTCACGTCCTCCCTTGAAAAAGGCAAGGGACACAAACTCGCTCAGCTGGTATCAGATCCAGCAACAATACACTCGCCGACCAATAAAGAAGAATTTATTTTTGTAATCACGTGCGTTGAGCGGTAGAATCATCACACATTTTACTTTCTTTCACTTCCCACTGCTATGAAATCGTCTTTCATTCTGGCCCACTTTACGCGACAGTGGGATACGAACTCACATTTTTCTACTCCGGAGCAGCTGTTCTTCCAATTGAACTACGACAGCAAGTTCCGGGGAATATTTAGGGTGAGGGAGCGTTTCGTAATCCAACTGGCGCATTTGTTGGGCGTTCCTTTAGGAGACATGTGGGCGAGAGTAGGAGTTGTACAGAAGAACCTCATGACTCGGAACCGAAACTGTATGATTGGTATGGTGATTTTATGAACCTGCTGCATTTCAGGACAATTGCGGTCCAAACTGAAGGGTTCACCTGCTCAGAGGAATGAATAATGGGGTCAAGCGGATGTCAGCACACCAGCACTTTCCGTGGGTAAATGAGTGGATTTGTCAGTATTTAAGTGGCTTTGTGGTGTCAAACCACTCTGCTGATTGCTCACGATTCTTGTAGAGGACCCACTTGTCATTGCTGGTTGCGATCAGAGGTTACAATTCCACCCGTGTATTCCTGGTAAGGAGGAGAATGCACATATCTAGACGACTTAGTTGCAAGCACTGGGAGAGGAAGCATTGATGTGATAAGACATGTCTCACAAAAGTTGAAGAGATACGCGACGTTTTCCATTGGTACTCCGATAAATAAACATCAGATCACGTAAAAGTTTCGAACTGAGACGGTGTTCAATTAAAAAATACAATATTCTCTGTTACCTTTATTCTTGTTCGGCTTTGCTACTGATAAATTACAGCGTCTTGAAAAAAGACTTTTATTAACCAGTTTGATTGAACGATATTTCATTTTTTTGGAAAGGTATTATATAATGTTTTGATTGTATAATACCATGATTACAATGATTAATGTTATTCGTGTACGCTAGACTGAATGAAAAAAAACCCGTTGTGTATCCTTTCTTGTGTAAACACACCTTTGTGTATCCTTTCTTTGTACATATATAGCCTCTAAATCGTATGCCAGTGCAATATGAGTTGTGTTTAGGAGAGGTTCGTACGAGTGGTCGGTGAATTGTGTGACATATCAGTCTTCCAAAGAGGACAAATCATTAGATCCCGTTTCGTACGAGTGGTCGGTGAATTGCATGACATGTCAGTCTTCCAAAGAGGACACAACATGTGATCCCGATTTGGAGGAGCTTCTGTAACCATAACAGCAAAATGGTTTGTTGTTTCAACAAGAACAGCGATCTACACGGTTATGACTGCGTACACCAGTGGTCGTCCACCTGGTCAGTACCACCGTGGACGATTCAAGCTTCCATGGTGGGCGGTGGGGTTTTTGTCCGTTGTTACAAATTTTATTCTTCCGCCATATATCGAATACATTGATAACAACTTTCGCGAGTTTTATCGAATACATTGCTAACAACTTCGCGACTTTTTAAAACATGCTTTTGCAATTTACTTTTGAATTTCATCTCCAAACTTTGAATATAAATGATAATAAAAACAAGATAATCCGTAAATACAGTGTTGAGGATAACACAAAACACGTTTTATTAATGATGTAGATCCCTAACAAAATAATATAAGAAGAAATTAAACGCGAAGAAACGTTTCTCTTCTTGCAGAAAATGTTATCTGCACAGCTAAAACAACACCAACGTGAAACAGGAGAACAAATATAATTTCGATAGTTGTGGACACCAAACACTCTGGCAAAATAAAAAAATGCCTACATTATATCCAAATATGTGGACAATTTTATTTAATTTATTGATACCTTTCCCTACCTCATTTCTTGTAGAATAAGACTGCAGTGCTGTTAATCATACTATCACAAAACAGAGAAACCGTCTGAATATCACCTAAAGAGGAGACCTTCGTTTGCTCCTTACAAAAATCGAATCAGATATCAAATATTTAGTCTCGCAGCATCATCCTCAAATATCTCATTAATCATTAATTAAAGGTAATTTCAATGAACTTCATTGTTTCTACATTTAACTTTCATCTTCTTCAATTTAAGCAGCTCCCGCACAAGTAGGCGCTGTATCGATGGAGATGCAGAAATTCATTAAACGGAAATTATCTATGTATAAACATACATAAAGTATAAATAAAAAGATAAATTTAAGTACACATGTTTTACAAACCCTCCCTTCTAAAAATTACTTCGCACTTGCGCTAAATTGAGTTACTGCGGCAGAGGTGGGCGGTAAGGAAATTTTACCATCAACTATGATACCAAAGTGGACGGTAGGTATTAAAAGGTTCATGACCCCCTGGCGTACACGAATGAACGTAAGGCGACTTTGCTCCCAGATCTGTGTTTCTAACACGTTCCATGCGCTCTCAATGGGCTTTAGATCCCGGATATTGCGGTGTCCAGGGAAAATGGTTGAAGTCGCTCTCATGCTCTTTGAACTACTGCTGAACGCATCTTGCTCGATGGAGAGTAGCATTGTTGTTCATGAAACAGCCGTCACCTGCTGAATAAAAAGATAATACTGAAAGATGAAATTGACTTGCAACAGTACCTAGAATTCTTCAAAGACACCTAACATTTCAGCAATATTAGGAGGATACTTTCAGTGCCAACAGAACATGCAGCACACCATGGCACCACTTCCAGAGCTTTGAGTTGTACTTACAAGGCAAACTAGGCCCATTGTGTCATGAGGCTCCCGTCAAATTATCTGCCTACCGTCGGTACAGTACAAGGTGCACCGCGCATCGTCGACTAAATGTCTTTTTTAAAGTCTTGCATTGTTCAATCACGGTGTCCTTCACGCCACTGTAGACAAGAGTTCCGGTTCTTCGCAGAAATGATTGGCTATCGTATAGGCATGCGACTGCCAATACAGATGCTCTTCAGTTCCCTGCGCATTGTTCGCTATGATTAGGGTTGGCAAGAGCCTTCTTTGAACGTTTTGGTCAGTTGCTTCACACAGGATGTCCTGTTTATCAGTACAGGCCTTCTCAGACGACGATGATCTCTTTTCTGACATTGTCGTTGCCCCTCACTTAAACTCTTTAAACAAGCAATGTAAGTTAATTTTCCACTGATTAAAGACTCGGGATATCTCATCTTTTGAAAAACCAGTCAGCCCTGCTGTTTTCAAAATCCTTGCTCTAGAAAGACGGACACCCACAAAAATCCCTTTATCAAACTCTGAAAGATTGTTTGCTTTTCCCATTGCGATCAACACTACTGACGGTTACTGACGTGCGGCAGTCTTAAATATGTACCTAATTGACGTGATGACCCACTTAAACACGTATGTTGCAAATACACTGAGTAAGTGACGTTTACGTACACCTACATGAATTTTCCAAATAAGCATCTAATTGACGTGATGACCCACTTGAACACGTATGTTGCAAATACACCGAGTAAGTGGCGTTTACGTACACCTACATGAAGTTTCCAAATAAGCACCTAATTGACGTAATGACCCACTTGAACACGTATGTTGCAAATACACTAAGTGACGTTTACGTACACCTACATGAAGAGTCCAAATAAACACCTAATTGACGTGATGACCCACTTGAACGCCTATGTTGCAAATACACTGAGTAAGCGACGTTTACGTACACCTGCATGAAGTTTCCAAATTCAGATGACCTTGTGTGAACAAATCGTGAATCGGACTTATCCATTATCATCGGACTTATCCATCAATCGTGAATCGGACTTAGCCCAAAACTCCCGTACATACAATCCGCCCGAAACGACTGTCTAGAGTGAGTCAGATTTCCTACCCTTAGCTGTTCTTCAAATTTTCTGGACCTATGAGGGATCAGCAGAAGTTACCCTCAGTCGTTATTGTTTTTATTAAACTAAGAAGCGAACCAACAAACAATATAGGGCGTTATGATATTTGAACTGATAAAAGATTTTTGGGTCATGGTCGTTAAAAGGTTAAAACCGGTTAACCGGCTGGAACGAATTCACTCTGCGTTACAAAAATGGTTTTAAATCAGCTCGAACGAACATATTCGCTGTCTAAGAAGTGGATCTAATGCGGCTGGAACGAGTATACCTTAGCATTGAATCTCAGCGTGAACCTGTGTTGTTTAACAAGTGAATCTTACGCCGTGGGAACGAAAGAACCTTCGTATTGCTTTCCCCGTTAGCTTTATCATTTAGAGTGATCGTTTAGGGAATGGCTGACACTAATGCTGTGGGATTACCGCTACAAGGGCTATTAGAATGGTGACGAACCTCAAGAAGGAGAGAGATGTTTTAGTCACTTGTTTCTACCCACTGGCATAATGTCCATGTCAGGTGGACTACTAAACCTTTCCCATCATGCCTTGTGTCATGTAGCAAAAAATAATGTAATAAACCGATGAGCCATTACATTATGACCTCCTACATAATGAATTGTAAGGCCCCTTTTAGCCCGAAAGCAGCGGCCACTCGGCGAGGCATCAATTCGGTGAGGAGGCGGTAGGAATCCGGGAGTATCTGGTACCATAATATACACAGTAGGTTCTTCACTTCCCGTACATTTCGGGGTGGTGCTGTTTCAGCGGAAACCCGCTTTTCCAAGTCGAACGACAATTGTTCGATTGGGTTCACGTCAGGTGAATTTGGAGGCCAAGACATTAACAGGAAATCACCAGAATGTTCCTCGAACCTCTCCTTGACGATTCTGGCAGTGTGGCATGGCGCATTATCCTGTTGGTAATGGCCATCACCAGCAGGGAACACAGTTGCCATGAATGGGTGAACATGGTCCGCAACGATGATCAGGTACCTGACTGCTGTCAGGATGTTGTACTATTGGGATAATGGGGACTAAAGTGCCCCAAGAAAACATCGCCCAGAAAAAGTCACAGCCGCCGCCGTCCAGTTTCCGCCGAACAGTGCATCTGTGTGCCATAGCGTCCGTTGCTAATCGGCGTATCCGCGCTCAGGCGTCTACGTGATGCACCAGGAATCTTGGTTCGTCAGACCAGGCCACTTTCTTCCAATCATCCACGGTCCAATCTCGATTATCTTGGGCCCATTTCATGCATTGTTGGCGATGACGTGCAGTGACCGTGGGAACCCGGCTGGGTCTTCGGCTTCCTTAGCGCATGCGCAGAAGTTTGCGATGAGCTGTGTGCTGTGACACATTGCTCTGATCACCACTATTGTAGCTGCGGATGATTTGTTGCACTGTGGCCATGTGGTCGCTGGGAACAATGCGCGAAAGTCTCCGCTCACCTCTGTCATCAATGAGCTGTGGACGACGGTTCGTTGTTTGGCCATCTGTGCACCACTTTTGATACGTACTCACGGCACCGGCAGGGGAACAACCCACAATCCGGGCTGTTTCCGAGATCGTAGTTCCGAGGAGCCGTGTCATCACAATTTGTCCTTTATCAAACTCCGATTAGGCGGCGGATTTTCTGATTTTGACTACGAACACTCTACTAACCGAAAGCCGATCCTCAGGTTGTATATATACTGCTCTGTTCACTTCACCTGCGCCACCGTTCGGTCTCCAGGAGCGCTCATTTCTCTAGGTTGGGGGTGGTAATAATGTAATAGATCAACAGTGTAAAATATTATATACAGGTATATATGGTCGGTACTGGTCAGGTGAGAGGGAAAGGGATTTGTTTTCCTGTATATTTCGTAAAACCAAACACCTAAGTGAGCATTTCTGCTTGGGGAGCGCACAAAGTTTCGGGCACCATTTGATTCAGGAAATTCGGCCACTTAAATTGTTAATCACGCAGACCGTTCTTTTAAAAACTTTAAAAGGACATGGAGTTGAATAGTTTTATCTTATGAAAGAAATACGGGATTACGCCATATAATAAAATTTTTGAAGATGACAATCCGATTTTTGGCGTAAATGTGACAAGGATGGTAAGTCAGATAATATTGGTCGTTCTGGGTGGTGTAGTGGTTAGCATACCCGGGCGTTTTCTGGGAGCGCGGGTTCGAGTCCCGCTCCAGGAGGATAAAAATTTTTAAGTTTTCGAATATTATCTGCCTTACCATCCTTGTCACATTTACGCCAAAAATCGGATTGTCATCTTCAAAATTTATAGTTTTATCTTATGTTGAACTAAGTCTGCAAACCTTTTGTTCTGTTTCTTCTATTCTTACTTCACTTAATATAATTCTGCGTATTATTCATACCCGAGACATTTTCAAAATTTACATATAATGGAATTTATGAAACACAAGCAACACTACTTGATCGAAATTCACACAGCGTTACGAAACTCAAACCTCGTAAGCCAAAATCGAGCTCTGCTAAAGGAAAAATATTTCCCCCTTACTTTAATCCCGGTGTATTCTACAGACATGATGAATCACCCATCGTCGTTATCGCGCTCCTCTATGAACTTTGATATTTCCAAGGCGGAAAGCGGCCTGTTTCCAGGTCAAAATTTTCATCACAAAAATGGGATTGGGACAAGGAAAGTATACATGTAAACGGAATTTTTATCTTAAAACTTCATAGGCAAGTTTTACACCCCAGGGAATTTCGATATCTATATTCACTTTTTTCATATCGGGAAATTTCCTCACGAGCCCATCATTATTTGATACAATGCGTGCTTTCCAGTTTTATCTCCTTAAGCTAGGACGCGTTTGGAACCAAGCAATGCCATTTAAAAGAGTCGCATATTGAGCAAACATATGACGGAAAATGTCTGGAAGATAATGCTTTAGCATCTTTGAGGATGACTTTCTAATCTTTGTTCCCCTCCGAACAGTTATTAAAAGTATTTCAAATGATTTCTAAGTAGCAGAACTTCATATTAATGAGCTATAACCTACCATAGATACCATCATTAAGTTCAGTTCATGTGATCGACTAGCAACGGAATCTGACTTTTATCGTGTTTAACAAAAAATATCTCAATTAGCTTCTAGGTCAGCGCTTTCCGAGATATCCTAAAATTAAAAATAAGATATATTGCACGCGAACATTTAATCGAATAACGTGACAGTAATCAAAAGAAAGGTACTAAAACAAGTTATTAAAATCATGCAATGCATTTATTATGGTACGCTTTCCAACATACCAGAAATCATTGCTCAAGTTATTACCCAAGTTATGAGGGTGGAATAAATCTCGCTCCTGTGTTCTGACCTCGGTTCGCTGCCTATCTGATCTTGGCTGATCGTCGAGGTTTCTGTTACCTGCGCGAAATTTCTTGAATCATCTGGTTGCGCTGCTGTGGACCACGGAAACTTCTAGTTTTGCATGACAAATATTTCGTGTTGCTTGAGCAGCGTTATGGCCGAGTTTAAACTCGTAAAGCAAAAGTTCCCTAATTAGCCGGTTGTGGGTGTTTATCTTTTAGGCATCCCAACAACAGACAGGACGACGACATGCAATGCTGTTCACAGCAACGACTACCACTTTAAATCCCTTTCGACTGACTGCAGTGCGCTCCTTGAACTAGTTTAAACACGTGACGTATCCCCTGCAGCACATGCGTTAATGCAAATATTGCAAAACATTCAACTCACCCTCTGTAATTTTCAAGTTTCCTGAGGTACGTACACTTGCTTGAATAAAATCTGTGTTGGTGCAAGCAGAGTTAGTTGAAACAGGCAGTCTTTTAATTAACTGTATGCACTCACGGAAAATGAAATTTGCGCAGCTTGAAGAAAACATGCTACAACCGCGGTACTCTGCTGATGAAAGGCTAATACTTTCGATTATGAGAGATATACGTCTATTATCAGAGATGGCACAACACACCAAAATCCAAAAGTGTGGGATATAGGATGCTCAAGGAAGCATGCCATGTTAACTCTTTCGTTAGTGCAACCCCACGAATGATATCACGGATGGCCATGTTCCAGTCATATGAAGGGATCATCACTAAAGACGATAGTTTGACCCTTGTCATTTCACTCAACTCGTTCCTTGCACAACCGCAAAATGTCATACCTGTTGCTCCTAGTGAGCCTCACGAAGAGCTGAAAACGTTTTCCTCGCGTACCAGTTTTGTATAGCAGTCGATGAATGGCACTAACTGATACTATTGGAGTTATCAATAGTCCTGTCACCGTATATCTGACTAGCATTCGCATTTAGAGTGCTGACAGCCACCCAGCGCGTTCCGCCTATTTCCCCAATCTGTACTCACTTGACGATGTCCGGATCCCGAACAACGACCTGAAACACTTGCTCATATGCATTGGTGCAAGCATCGGACTGTTCGTTAATCACATACCAAAAGCGCTGCGTTTCGTCAAGTAAGTCACTTTTCTTCACATAGAACCCATCATACGGCACGCTCAAACTTGCCGAAATTATTAAAAATTCTGTACGACGTTAAAACGGCGTTACTCTTTGAATATAACCAAATTCACAAGGCAGGCTCGGCCTTTTTAATCTGCATTGTTCGCCTTTCTCCAACAGCAGCCAACTCCAACTAGGAAATCCGTTCAATCATCGCAGATCTGCTATTCACCATTGATCTGCGTATACCATTACCCGCACTTGAAGCTAATTTTTACAAATGAGACCCTACTCCATCCGGATAGTATACGGGGTAATTGTAAACTCCTTCTACAAAACAAGAGGGGTGATTGTACACATCAAGACGAACGATATTTTCAATGGAACCTAGGGTTGCATTACACTCCTAGTGCCAGAAAAGGGTAAAGTTACATATCAACGTTGAGCCTTTAACATTGAAAACAAAGATACACGCCTAGTTTATGAGTTGCACAATTCCAGTTGCATCAGAGAAAGACTCAAAGGAGCTGCTCAAACTGGCGTCAAAGGGCGTCGTTGCACAGTCCACACCGGCGAATGCAGGACAGTCGCACCCTCTCGTAGACTCCAGGTGTAGTGTTGATCCTATCCGCAGCAACAACGATTTGCACGACGAGATCTTCCAGGAAGTCCACAGGTGTCCCGTACACCAATGTTTTCATGTTCCCCCAGAAAAAGAAGTCCAGTGGATGAAGGTCCGCGGATCGTGGAGGCCAAGCCACAGGTTCGCCACGTCCAATCCACCGCCCGAGATATGTCGCATTTAGGAAGTATCGGACCTCGGTGGCAAAGTGTGCTGGGGCCCCATCATGTATAAACCACATGTACCTCAGTGTGATTAGCTGAACATCTTGCAACAGACCGGGAAACACTTGCTCCAGAAACACGCGGTACGCTGCGCCGGTCAGACCTATACGTCAATTCTCCTGTGATGTTCGCAAGGTAATATCGCTGATCGGGTTCGGCTGCGTTATTAAATGTTTGCTCCTCATCGTCTACGCACTTGTTCAGCGCACCTGATTATCATCTTGTGCTTCTCATGCACTGGTTGGAACTCCGCGTGTCTGCTGGACGTTTTTCGAACGTGCTCTTTTCTGGCACTAGGAGTGGAATGCGTCCCTAGGTTCCATTGCAAATATTGTTCGTCTTAATGTGTCACCCAGTATAGTTTTTATGAAAAATGCATTTTATTATTTTTTTTTACTTGTTTTTGCGCCACAATATTAATATCGGACACTGCTTAAGATATGACATCCAGCTTTCTTATACTGTATATTCTAACGTTGACTTTTTTTTTTTTTGCTTTTCTTTGTCTCTGACCGCAGACTGACTGTTTCAATATTAGGACCTGAACATCAAAAGACAGAAATTATGAAACAGAGAATGTTTTCCTAATGCATTTTGCTTTTGTAATGCTCGTTTGTTAAAAAGTCACTCCATAAGCATTAACTTCTTACCATCAGTTGCACCACTGAAACTTTGTACTCCTACGTCTCGGACAGCTACTACCTGGTCCATAAGTTCGTGCGTTTTTTGTACATAAAACTTTCATACTAGTTTTTGAAATGAATGAAGTTATTGAATTTCTATGTATGTCATTTTGTAGCTGTTGATGTGATTTTTTGCTAGTGTATATTTCATTTTATTAATTAATTGTGTTCTGTCGCATTGTTACTTTAGAAAAAAATATGGAAAAATTGGAAATACGTGTAATTTGTACGTCATTACTGGAAACAGAACTTCAAATCAGCCGCAGCGGCAAAGAAATTATGCAGAGTCGAAGGCGAAGGTGTCGTCTCAATTCGTGCAGCGCAGAAGTGGTTCAAAACGTTCCAAGATGTATGACTAGCCTCGAAGATCAGACACGTTCGTGCAGCGCAGACGTAGTTCAAAAATTGGAAAGACGGCCTGAACAGTCTCGAGGATCGGCCACGTTCGCGCAGCGCAGAAGTGGTTCCAAAAGTTCAAAGACAAGTAGACACGTTTCGAAGTTCAGCCATGTTCGTGCAGCGCATAAGTGGTTCAAAAAATTCAAAGAGTAGGTAGACACGTCTCGAAGATAGCCAGATTCGTACAGCGCAGAAGTGGTTTAAAACGTTCACAGACGGCGAGACCTGTCTCGGAGATCAGCAACGTTCGCGCAGCACAGAAGTGGTTCAAAAAGTTCAAAGACAAGTATACACGTCTCGAAGATCAGCCACGTTCGTGCAGCACAGAAGTGGCTCAAAAAATTCAAAAAGTAGGTAGTCACGTCTAGAAGATAGCCAGGTTCGTACAGCGCAGAAGTGGTTCAAAAAATTCAAAGACGGCGAGACCAGTCTCGAAGATCAGCCACTTTCCGGTGGCCCTGTGACGGTAAATTCTGAAGTCATTCGCGAAACCAGCTCTTGCCGATTGTCCGATGAACTCCACATTTCACAGACATCAGTTGTTCGGCATCTTCGCCTTCTCGGCAAGGTCAAAATATGCTGTCGTTAAGTACCACATGAATTGCGCCGGATCAAGCTCAGCGGCGTGTCGACATTTGTCGTCAACTGCTGCAGAATCCGCGTGATGAGCGTTTCATCAGTCGAATTGTAACCTGCGATGAGACGTGGGTTTATTGTTCTAACTCCGGCGAAGGAATTCACTGTTTGGTCCCTGGCTAAATGGTGAAACGTGTGGATGAACGAGATAGATCCTCCAGGAAGACAATGCTCTGTGTTTGGTGGAGCTTCAAGAGCATCATTCCCTTTGAGCTTGTTTCAAACAACCAAGCCATCAACGCTGAACTGTAGTCTGCTCAACTCGAGCGAATGTATATGGATCTGAGATGAAAAAAACGGGGCTTTGCTCTGCAGAAGGATAATGCTTCTTTGCACACCAGCAGGCAGACGAAGGCCAAGCTCCGTGAACTCGACGCAATCGAATTTTTGCCGCATCCTGCATACAGCCCGGATCTTGCGCCGTCTGATTTTCATCTTTTCGGGATATGACAGATTTCTTGCGTGCGTGCAACTTCCAAACTTTGGACGATGTCGAGATGGGGTGCAGCGAGCTTTTTGACTCCAAGGACAAGACGTGGTACTATTTCGGAATCGAACAACTTGTCGAAAGATGGATCCAAACCATTGATTTCAATGGTCTTTACTATGAAGAATAATATTTATTTGTTGTTATATTTACGTTTAAATTTTCAATAAAAAACGCACTAAATTATGGACCAGCCAAAAAATAACCTCAATTACACACTAAGTTAAATTAGGAGACATAACGGCCAGAAGTGATAAGCTTTTGAAACCCCTTACAAGAAAACAGTCTTTATTGTTGTAACTCCACTGCACTTCAGAAACACAACGTATCAACAAAAGATTTCATCTACACAATTCACAATATTGAACCTCCATCAACTTAGGTTTGGCGTGTTCACATCTAATCTACCAATTGCAGCTAATTGCTACAGTCATATATCAACGGCATGCCACAACATCACGCCAGTTTTGCTGCAAACTCCAACATTACATAGCTCGCTCTTATCATGTTAACACACACGTCACTTACCCTGACCTCAGTATTGTTGCCAATTTAACATTCAGTGAGTGAGAAAATATAACGTTGAGATTGGAACGCAAAAAGAGAACGAACTCAAAATTTACATAGATAAAAACAACTAAAAATGAAGGTAAAATTAGAATACACGTCATACGTTGACTGCAAAGTACACTGAAAAGCAATTGAATTAGAGACAGCTGGCGTTACACAAATGTGGCGCTGTAGGCGGCCCTGTAAAGGGAAACGACATGACGTATGCAGTGATCCCACAATATAAGGAGTGATGCCACGGGAATTAGTAAGAGAGCCGCGGATGGCTGAGTGGTTAGTGTTTCAGACTATCGATGCTGGGTCCCCAGGTTCAAGCCTGGGCTGATCTTTCAGAAATGGTGTGATTTACTAACAATCGCTGAATATCCGCCGTGCATCGGACGAGCACGTAAAGTGACGGCCCCCAGGCTGGACCCACTGGTTAAATGGGTATCCTTTCCTATGTCCTCCCTGAAATTCTCTCACCCATCTATGAGCAATATCGTACTTGTACGGTGGCACCATCTACTGTACTCTAATTTCACTACAAACTGTTCTGTCAAAAGTCGCTAGACTTGCTCTCATTCCTTCCGTTTCTGTGTCCTGCCCAAAAGGCGATCTCGCTGTAGGTGGCTGTGACCTAAACTCTACTACCTGTGGAAGGAAGTCCTACATGAAAATGATAAATTCTCCTACCCGGCGAATTAGTAAGAGTCGGACGCAGTATGCGTAAGACGAAGGATCTTAGCGCATTTGATCGTGGGCAAATTGTCAGAGCCCGACGAATGGGTCCCTCCATCTCTGAAGTCGTGCAAGCACTCGGATTTTTACGAGCCACTGTGTCACGGATGCACCGTAAGTACATCGACTCCGGTAAAGCCACCCCTGCAAGAGCCAACTACCGTGGATAAGCGGAGTCATCGTCTGCTAGCTCGAATTGTAACAGCGGATAGACGGGCCAAAGTGCAAGAACTCGGCAATTTAACGCTGGTGCACAAAAACGTGTCAGTAGCCACACCATCCAGAACCATCTCCTCGCTATGGGGTACATAAGTCATCATCCCACGAGGGTACCGCTGCTGACCGCACATCACAGGGTGCAAAGATTAGCAAGGGCGCAGGAACATCGCCACTGGACCCTAGACATGTAGAAAATGTGAACTGGACTGATGAGTCGATATTCCCGTTGGTACATGCGGATGGCAGGATACGAGTACGGAGCAAACCACAGGAAGTAATGAACCCTTCTTGCCAGCTAGGTACTCTTCAAACTGGTGGGAATGGCATTCTCGTCTGGAGACTGGTACGTGTGACATCGTCCCTCACAGGTCAACGTTACCGGGATATCCTGGATGACCATTTGCTCCCGTTTGTGTTTCTTCAACATTCCACTGGAAACAGCATCCTGCAACAAGACAATGCACCGTGCCATTGCTCCCGAATTGTATCCGAATGGTTGAATGAACACTCCACCGACGTGACCTCGCTTCCTTGGCCAGCTAGGTCACCCGACCTCAATTTCATCGAGCACATCTGGGATGCCATCGAGAGAGATGTTCGAGGCTCTGACCCCTCCATCAAATCTTCGTGAGCTGTGGGAACTTGTTCACGGGTCGTGGATCCGTATGGTTTCCCAACGCTTCCGGTGGCTTGTCGAGTCCATGCCGAGACGAATCGCCGCCGTCATCAGGGCGAAAGGAGGTGCTACACGTTACTAGACAGGTATCTCTAATTCAATTGCTCTTCAGTATAGTTCGAATGACGCTCAAGTACCGTATTCGTGTTTAAGAGAGCCATAATAGTCGGATCGCCCTCGCTCACACTTCAAGTTTTGTCGAATCAAATTATTTCCGTGATAAATATACACTGTAGCTAGAATCAAATGGCGCAGTCAATCTAGTTTCTACGACTAAAATTCAATATAATTCTTTTGAAGTGGTAAAAATTATAGATCATCTTTGGAAAACTGCGTTATATCAAACAATGGAATCAAATCGTTTCTTTGTTCAGTGAATTTGATATTTCTCAGTTGACTTTGGAGCTGTACTGCTGTACAAACATTTACTAATACAATAGGAAACGACAACAAAATAAGTTGATAAGCTATAATTTCTGGCAAAGACATAATTTAAATTTGGAGTTAGGAGTCTCCGGAACTGCCGGCTTTCTTGTTTACGATCTGCGAGGATCTCCTGGGAGTAATAGCAGTTTCATATTTGCTTCTACAGTGAACGATTTTCCCATTTCATTCCCAGATCACAGTGGATATTCTGTAACAAATAAGACTTTGTTTCGTTTTTTGACATCATTCAATATCTTCAAAAATGCTGAAGTAATTTACGTTTAGGCTTTTGGTTCACCCTAGTGAGAGCTTGCACACTTGGACTTTTTTTCAAGAAAAAAGAAATTGTTTAAATTTGCGCGAATTATATTCAGTGAATACCGTTCAAGGACAGTGCACAGGAACGATTAATCACGCAATGCTGAAAAAATGGTGCTTGTTCACTAGTAGCCATGTTTCAGTGAATTGTTCTTTGCGAAAAATTTAGAAACTCCGCAGTAAGCCAATCTCGATTCGTTGACCAACAGGTACGGAAGCACAAATCAGTTGAGGGTTTACACTGACTCACAAAGTTTAGAGACGTACCAGACTGGGACGGTTGGTATGCACATTTTTTTTATTTTTGCAAATAAGTGGAATATTATATCTCACCGTATTTTCCGGATATATGAATTTTCGTTTGACTTGTGAATAGCCTCAAGCCGAGCTTCTCTCTCTCTGTCTCAGGAGTTTCCATGCATTTGCTTCGGTGTCATATCAGGTGCAGTAATAATTTCTATCCCAGATTTAAGAAATATCTCCACACGTCTTTCGGTGTACTTTTACTCATTTTTCTTAATTAATTTCTGGAAGCGAGAGAAAGGATTGTAATCACTCAAAGCTGATAAAATCTGTTAATTTCCTGGAAATAATCTTTTGTTAATAATTAAAGTCACGTACTTCCCATTAGTAAATAAGTAGTGTTTAAAAAAGAATCGTTTTAGCTAAAGGTCTTAAATTAATTACACTGTTGAATAAAAGCTGTAAGGGTAGTAAAAACCAATATAGGTTTCAATGAGGGCTTGGCAATTTAGCGAAAATCAATGTCACAGTTTAAAATAAATTCCTTCTTTTTCCCATGAACATAGATCACCTTTTCGCAACAATGAGAAATTTGTGAAGATAAATTTTATAGATAAGCATAATAATCAGTTCCTGAGTTTGGCAAAAAGTAATCTTTCATACAAATTAATTAAAGTCTACGGGAATGGCTGTTTGCATCTGCAGTGTAAAAACTCAACCATCATAAATCGATAAAGCTAATTAAGAAGATTTGTAAACCTAGTCTCGGTTCTAGCAATTAAATATTCATCATTGCTGGTGGTTCTCAGTTTCTTTCATTAAAGGACGTCGATATAAATTCACTTTCCCCAGGTTGACAATGGAAACTGTTTATCTGGGAAATTGAGTTGGGAGAAATAGCTTTAAAACTCTTACGCCTTTTCTCTTAACGGTATCAGCTTCAAAAGTATTGAACAACTGCCGGTGAGTGAATTAAGGAAATCAAATAATATCTTTAAGTGCTCTTAAAATTAAATAAAACTATTGTGAGCACAAATACCGTCCATTTAAGCATAAAGTATATAATTTACACGTAGAAGGTTTTTTACGTAAATATACTTTAAGCGTGCTCTTATCAGCAATCAACGAACTTACACCAAACTCTCGTCCATATTTTTATCATCACAGGATTTACATAATAATAATAAATAATAATAAAGATAAGTGCTCATAGTATAGCTCATTCTCTTCTTTGCGTCTAGAAACGATGTCTCTTGAAAAGTCAAAATCTGGATTGTATAATAATTTCCGCGATGCAGTTTTCTCTCGGAAAGAAGATAAACGCATTTTATAATTATATCACTTAAATATTGCATTTAATTTTCAATAGCGACTTAATTTTAATTTTCAATAGCGACTCACTATATATATATATGTTAAAATCGCGGTCTATATATAGACACTAAATTGCAGTAACGGCCAGGAAGGTAAAACTAAAGTGATGTGCACCTATAGGCTCACAGAGATACTGAACACTAAGGAGCAGTAGTAGATTAGGAGTGGAGCTCTCATTACAACTTCCATTGTTCTTCACGGACTCTTGACCTTACGTCTTCCATTGTCCTTCACCCGAGTCTTGACCGGACGACTTCCATTGGTCTTTAACGGACTCTTGACCGGACGACTTCCATTGGCCATACTGGACTCTTGACCGTACGTCTTCCATTGGTCTTCACTTGACCGTACGGCTTCCATTTGTATTCCCCTATCTCTTGACCGGACCATTTCCATTGCCTTCAACGGACTCTTGACAGTACGACTTCCATTGGTCTTTGCCGGACTCTTGACCAGACGACATCCATTGGTCTTCACCGGATTCTTCACCGGACTTTTGACCAGACGACATCCATTGGTCTTCACCGGATTCTTCACCAGACGATTTCCATTGGTCTCCACTTGACTCTTGACCGTGCGTCTTCCATTTGTATTCCACTATATCTCGACCAGACCATTTCCATTGCCTTCAACGGACTCTTGATCGTACGACTTCCATTGGTCTTCACAGGATATTTTCTCCCCACATCCAGTTCCAAAATTGTTACATTTACATGTACATATGCACGAGCACTACTCTTTTTCGTACTGAAATTTGAGAACTTATCTTAAATTTAACTCTAGGAGCGTAACGGGCCTAATATGCCTGGGCCTGTAACATGGCTAATTTTGATAATCTAAATTAATTTTAATTTGTCCTCCTCCAAAAGGATGTAAAGTCGTTTGCCTATTTTCATAATAAAATATGTAGCGTTATTTACTTAAACCTGTGTGGCGCACTTTTCTAGGCTGTGCATATTTTTGTGTATCATAATATGCATCCCATTGGTTTTTTTACGAATACCTGGTAATGAGCTTATATGAAATCACAACACGAAGTCCATAAACTTTGATATTGGGTTCCTTCATTTCTGAATAATCCAACCTCACTGTTTATCCATCTAGACTATGCTTAATGAATTCCTCGACAACCGCAACTTATCAGGGTCATGGTAATATTTGAAAGGAAATTTTAAAATTTAAAAGACAATCTTTGGGTCTTTAGGTGATGTCACAGTACAAGAATACGGGATTCTTCAGCATTGCGAACTAGATAAAAATACCAAAACTCAGATATCCTCAAAATTATTAGGACAACAAGATTGAGATGACGACAAGTGGATAGGTATGATCACTGTAAACACAATCTATCGATCATAACAGGAACAAGAATACTGGGAAGACCCTAGCTGAGATGGGAGGATGATATGACGGAGAACTGAAACACAAGAAAACTGAGGTAGGCAGGTACTGCAGCTTGGTCTTATTAGTGTAGAAGCATATATCAGATTGTTACAAGATCTGATAAAGAACAAGAACGCAGGGACGATCCCCACTGAGACAAGAAGTTGCTGTTTTTTAAGAAGGGCCAAAATGCACGAGGACTGAGATGTGAAAGTATGCACTGCAAAGATCTGATTACTGTAAACACATGTCTCATACCATGTTAGAAACACCTGATGTGAAAGGCCGCCGATAAGGTAGGATTGTGGTGTGCAGAAGGATATAAACGAAGGCATGGAAAAGGGAAATATGGTTGGAAAACAGAAGCGAAACATATGGCAGTCCCTTGCAGGCGGTTATATAGCCACGTGACTAATTGCACCGAAATTATTAAATCCAATGATGTTGGTGAAAACAGCACGCAATACACTGCTGGCCACCCAAAATGCAACACCAAGAAAGACACGAGTAAGCAAAGCCAGATTTACTGGACACATAACAACAGATACAAAGATTAAACGATTGAGCTTACAGGCCCGTGCGACTTGCAGAACACGCAGATTTCAATAGTTCGTGTGGCCCCCATGGCTGGCAATAACGGCCGCTACACGCCGCGGCATCGAAAAAAAGAGGCTTTGGATGTGGGCTTGGGGTATGTCGGTCCAGGATGCTTCCACACTTTGCCACAGTTCATGAGGCGTAGCTGCGGTTGGTGCTTGCCGGGCCACTCAGTTGCTGATCAGCAACCAGACGTGTTCGATGTGGAATATATAGGTAGAACAGGCGGGCCACAGCAGCCATGACACCTGCTCAGCATTGACGAATTGTTGCACGATGCGTGCTACGTGCGGGCGCGCATTGTCCTGTTGAAACGTGGCCGTTGGCAGGTCCAGCAGGTAAGGGAAGTCTACAGGATCCAAAACGTCGGAGATGTAGCGGTGGCTGTTGAGTGTACCGACGACGCGTAACAGAGCGGTGCGGGTGTCATATCCAATTGCGCCCCAAACCATAACGCCAGGCGACGGACCGGTATGGCGATGCATAATGCAGGTGTCATACAGTCTCTCGCCGCGCTGCCGCCACACGCGGATCCGACCATCGTGGTGTTGCAGGCAGAAACGGAGGAATTCGACTGAGAAGAAAATGTCACTCCATTCCGTAGTCCGGGTGCGGCGTTAAACGGCCCACTGCCGCCGCACTCGTCGGTGGTGTAACGTCAATGGTAATCGGAGCAATAGGCGACGTGCGACAAGTCCCCGCTCCTGCAGACGACGTCCAACGGTACGTGCTGACACAGGTTGTTGCGCAGCACACCCTAATTCCTGCGCTAACGTTCGTGATGTGGCGGTGCGCGCCGTCAATGCCCGCCGTACAGCATACCGGTCCTCTCGTTCGGTGGTGTGCCGTAGCTGCGGCAATCGCTCACGTCGGTGCGTCCGTCCCTCCTGCACCCACCGAATCCATACTCACCTCACTGTGGCTGGATGTCGTCTCACACGGGCGCCGATGTCTCGGTACGATAAACCGCTGTTGCGATAAGCCACTATTCGTCCTATGTCGAACTCCGAAACGTTCTGGAATGACTGCGGTATTCTGTGACGAGGCATCAGGAAGCTACCCACGCACAGGTCCGGCAGCACAACACACTTCCACTACTTACATCCCGCCTTCTGTGCACTCTTCTTATAATGCTTCTCGGTGGCGTGCCGGGCTCACATGATTTGCATTACCCTGCAATGCTAATCGTTTGTATGTCCTCTCGCGGGCGACGCATGCTGCGAGTTTCAGGCCAATCGGATGCTTCCTTATTGGTTTTGCATTTTGGGTGGCCAGCTGTGCAGTTAAATTAACTAAATATAGCCAACGAAATAATTTTGTGTTACCAACAAAACAATTTCGGTGTAAGTTTGGCTAATACAACAAAATAAATCGACAAAACAGCTCAACAAACCTGATTTGTTGTTTCGAACAATTTTTTTCTCTGTGCACATTTTTTGCTTCATGACCCTAAGCATAATGGGGAGGAGCTGGTATCCCCGAAATGGACAACATTTTACTGGGTAGAAACAAGTACCCCCGACATGAAAGACCTTCACTTGGTAGAAACAAGTACCCCGACATGGACAACATTCCACTGGGTAGAGAAAGTACCCCCGACATTGACAACATTCCACTGGGTAGAAACCCCCGACATGGACAGCATTCCACTAGGTAGAAACCCCCGACATAGACAACATTACACTGGGTAGAAACAAGTACCCCCGACATAAACAACATTCCACTGAGTAGAAACCCCCGGCATGGACAGCATTCCACTGGGTAGAGACTCCTGACATGGACAACATTCCACTGGGTAGAAACAGGTACCCCCGACATAGACAACATCCCACTGGGTAGAAACCCCGACATGGACAACATTCCACTGGGTAGAAACCCCCGACATGGATAACATTCCTCTGGGTAGAAACAAGTACCCCCGATATGAACAACATTCCACTGGGTAGAAACAAGTACCCCAGATATAGACAACATTCCACTGGGTAGAAACAAGTACCCTAGACATAGACAACATTCCACTGGGTAGAAACCCCCGACATGGACAACATTCCACTGGGTAGAAACCCAGAAACCCCCGACATGGACAACATTCCACTGGGTAGAAACCCAGAAACCCCCGACATGAACAACATTTCACTGGGTAGGAACAAGTACCATAGACATAGACAACATTCCACTGGGTAGAAACCGCCGACATGGACAACATTCCACTGGGTAGAAACCCCCGACATGCACAACATTCCACTGGGTAGAAACCCCCGACATGGACAACATTCCACTGGGTAGAAACCCCCGACATGCACAACATTCCACTAGGTAGAAACCAAGAAACCCCCGACATGAACAACATTCTACTGGGTAGGAACAAGTACCATAGACATAGACAACATTCCACTGGGTAGGAACAAGTACCATAGACATAGACAACATTCCACTGGGTAGAAACCCCCGACATGGATAATATTCCACTGGGTAGAAACCCCCGACATGCACAACATTCCACTGGGTAGAAACCCCCGACGTGGGCAGCATTCCCCTGGTTAGAAACCCCCGACATGGACAACATTCCACTGGGTAGAAACAAGTACCCCAGACATGGACAACATTCCACTGGGTAGAAACAAGTACCCCCGACATAGACAACATTCCAGTGGGTAGAAACAAGTGTTTCAATAATCTCGTCACTCATGTCTTTGGTGTGTCGTCATTGCTTCAGCAGGTAATCAGTCAGGAAGGATTAGTACCAATCATCCCCTTTAATGACTTCTCTGAATAGCAAAGCAAAGACGGAAAGCAACGTTTTCTGGCACTTTAGCAGATCAGGCAGATCATTCGTTTCGGCGATGTTTGAATCACTGTACATGCAGAGGATGAATTCTTTCCAGCCGAATATATTCGTTCGAACTTATTTCACCTCATTTTCGTAACCCCGAGATTATTTGTTCCGACCTGTTAAACAGCATGTATCAGCATTTTTCTTTTCCTGTAATTTCCCTAGCAGAAATGCCTTGCAATAACGTTAATGTTGTGCTGTTCGAACCACTTCGGAATTTAACGAAACCTTGTTTGCACTGAATTCTCGATATGCAATAGGCTTTCCATGTTAAAATTTATAGCTAGGAAACAAATTCGAACAATTCCACCTTCAAAAATTTCTCATTTACAATGAATCGTAAGATTAGGCTTTCATAATCAATTATCTATCAAGAAGTTATTCGAAAAGATTGTATGCTTTTTATATCGCATGTGTTTTTCGTAGATAAATATAGCTTAGATATCGTGTAGTTTTAAATTTCTGTGAGCGATAACTTCTATTTTTCGTGTTTGTATATATTTAATGCCAGATGTCTACTCTAAGCCAAAGTTCTTTTTTTAATTTATATTTGTTTGGTAGTTCTTGTACCTCAAGAATTCCTTCGTATATTCTCACGAGTTGTTGAAGAGAACTTTGAATCCTTTAATCCTTTTCCTAGACGAATTTATCAGTACATTTTTTCTACTCATACATATATATAGCGGCGTTACGCGCCAGACGTCATAGATTCGATTATGTAGACTTAAACCAGAACTTGCCTTAAAACCATTATTCTTCAAAAAAACTGGAGAACCCAGAATTATTTCATGAAACTGTTTTCCTTATTTTATCTGAAGCAAGCACATGGTTATTAAGATCAAAACTCTTTGCTGCGAACTGCTTTGCGTCTTGGTAAACTAAATATGATAAGGAAAGGGAGATCATATTTACCCTGATAAAAATATATAAATGATGCCTTCAAGCAGTGGATATCAAAGAAAGACAATGCTTCGAACATGTAACGGGGCAAATCATTTATTACAAAGCTACTACAGACTATAAATTATAGTCTTGTATATTAATGTGCTGCGTACTTACGGAATGAACATTATCGATAAATAATGATGTTCTGCAAATTTATGCACATTTTGCTGCAGGAGTTCACCCTTTGGAGCTCATTGTTTCTCGATTTGAGATTATACTATGCCTTAGCTCAACAGACGCCATGTTTAACCTTCGCCACCGTGCAGGGAATCAGATCGACCAAATATTTTGAAGTACTATACCCCATTTAATATAAAATAATGTGCGTGAATCTATGGATACAAGCAGTGTTGGTTATTTTAAATGTTTTTAAATGATTTTGAAGTTTTATGTAATTCAGTATTTATAAAATGGTTTATTGTGTGATTTTGCATTTATACAATATTATCTGGTCGATCTGATTCCCTGCACGAAGGCGAAAGCTGAAAATGGCGTCTGTTGACCTAAGGCATAACATCATATCAATTCCAGACTCGGTAAGCTCCAAAGGGTGAACTTCTGCAGCACAATGTCCATAAAGTTGCAAAACAGCATTATTTATCGATGACGTTCATTCGGTAAATCATTTATTGTGAACATATATTTGCAACTTATTTTACACACTCATCATCAAAAAAATAGTTGTACCCAGAAGGACGTGTCGGATTCCAATGCTTTTCGGGAGGAAGGTAATTGAGACTGATATGGGCAATATTTATTGAGATACACGCCAATACGTAGCCACTCCCAGTATGGCGTCGGTCCTGCATGTTTGCTCACGAAGCATGCCAGATGTCTCGCCATGGAGTTGTGCAGGTTCCTAATCGTGTCCTGCGTTAAACCATCCCATGCAGCTTGAATCTTCTTACGCAGTTCCTGCAGATTGTGCGGTAGGGGGGGGGGGAGTGTATATACTGCGTCCAATAGCATCCGAAACATTTTCAGTCGACGATAGGTCTGGTGATGCGGCTGGACATGGCAGAGTTTCAGTACCTTGAAGGTAAGCTCTCGAGACAGCAGCAGTATGAGAACGAGTGTTGTCCTGTTGGAAAATCGCACGAGACTGAGCGTTCAGAACAGGTAGACCACTGGTTTCACGACCTCGTTAACGTAACGTTGGGCTTTCAAAGTTCCTGTAGGTGATCTGGCATCGTAGGCAATTGTACCCCACACCATGACACCAGGCCTTCTAGACGCGTGACCCTCGACAACAAACCGTTCAACTCGGCGCTGACCACGGTGCCTCCACACACGGATTCCATGGTCGTCTCTATCTTCGAGCACAGCTGGACAGAAGGCAGAAACGTCCATGTGACAGGCGGCTGCAAAGAAAAATCCAGCATTTAGTAGGGGATATGATCCCCCCTGACTGCGTTGCAGGATTTACAATGTCTGTCCATGATGAGGACGTGGTTGTCAAGGAGCTGTTGAGGCATCGCTGCCCATTCCTCTTGCAGCGCCAATCGCAGCTGCGTAATCGTTGCTATCGACTGGTGACGTGCTGCCAAGCGTCTCCCGAGAAGGTCCCGATTGGATTTAGGTCCGGGGACCTTGCGGGCCAATCCATGCGTTTAAAATCTTCACTCTTCAATAGCTCTGCGACAGCCACTGTACGATGAGGTGTAGCGTTGTCTCCCATGAAGAGGAACTCAGAACCCACAGCACCTCTAAACAGATGCATGTGAGGCAGGAGAACCTCGGTGCAATAGCGGACACCAGTGACTGAAGCTCCTGGGAAGATGTGGAGGTCAGTACGGCTACCAATCATGATACCGCCCCACACCAGAACTCCGCCACCTCCAAACCGGTCCCTTTCGATGAAGTTGGAGGTGTGATTGCGTATTCCCTGCTCTCTCCAGATGTGTATACGTCAAGAATTGCTCGTCAGACTAAATCGGCTCTCATCCGCAAAGAGAACTCGACCCCATTGCTGATGTGTCCAGTTCTTGTGTTACTGGCACCACAAAAACTGCCGTCTCCGATGAGCAGACGTTAATGGCACACACCGTACTGGTCGTCGCGGAAAAAGACCACCTTTGTGCAGCCTCCTGGCCACGGTAAAACGCGATAACGGACGTCCAGTTGTTTGTTGCATGTGCCTTGCGATTTCTTCCGCTGTCTGCCGTCTGTCTCTTCTCGCCTGTACGACAATATACCGGTCGTCCGCCACCGTGCTTGCTCGTGGATGAGCACTGCTAAACTCTCGGACAGCTGTTCCTGTGGTTTGAAATGCTCTCCAAGCTCTTGAAACGATGATGTGAGCGATCCCGAACTTCTCGGCCACAGTAGTCACACGTCTACCTGCTTCCAACTTCCCAATGACGCGACCTCGGGTAAAGTCATCTAGATGTCGTCTACTGGATTGCCTGTTGGCCATATCACACGGTGGCAGTAACTCGAAGTCGTTCAAACCGATGTAAACCGTGCAATAGCTTTCACCGAATTGCTGAGCGTACACCGCCCGTGTGCTTTATACCTTCCGACACTCCCCTCCCCATTACGTCATGCTGCATATATTCGCATGCCCTATCGTACCGGACCCTAGTCTATCTCCTGAGTGGTCTTTCGGTCCGTTCTGCCTACTCGTTCCGCTGTTATGCTAATTTCTCCTCTTCGTCCTTAATTTTTGCACAGCAGTGTATTAGGGAAATCTAGCCTATTCTGCAGACCAGTTTCATTTCTCGACGCTACTGAATACACAACTTTATACCTTTTCCCTATCTTTGGTGTTCTCTTCAGTGTTGAAGTAATCACTGATAGGCGGATGCAATATTCTTTATGGAAGACAAAATGCTGGATTCTTCTTCGGGACATGCTTCGTATTTTTGCTTAGAAATGACGTTGGTGCGTAATTGCTCCTATAACTACCTGGATTTTATGAATCTGCAGAGAAAGATAATCCTTATGTTTGGAAGTGCCAACAGCAAACAGCGTATTAATGATGCAATCGATATCACAAGTTGCTACATCACAGCTAATGAAGATATTTAAAAAGCTACTGAAGCTGAATTAATGGATTTTTCTGAAGTTTTTAGACAACTATCCGTGTACATAGCGGATATGAATTACGGCAGAAGACTCAGATCTTTGCCGAGAAAAAACAAACATATTCATAACAAAGAAACTCCAAAGCCCTTCTTTGTGCTTCCTCAAACGTTCTTAATGTTTTATACATAAACGAAACTAAATTCAGAACGGAAACAAACGTTCAGTATGCACATAAAATGAACGGACAATAAGATTTAGGTTGAAGTTTTATTTGTTTTATATAGCGCATTGAATGGGCAAATCCATTTATTACTGCTACCTGCAAATGTGGTACAACAGCTGCCACTTTTTCCGTCACGTGTATTTAAAACATTGCGAAAACGACAGGAGACCTTACTCATTTGTTTTCGCACAGTTTCAGTTTGAAGTGTCCAATATAATATCAAAAATTGACTAGTAACGTAAACCTATGGTGCGACTTGGTATGCTGCTGTAACGATAATACTCATGTATACATTACACCAAGGATCTCAGCTTCAATAAATCAGATATTTCGCTAAGCGACCTCGGAACAATTGCTTACGTAATAACATAATACAATAGCAAAATCTAATGGTGCCATCCTACACTAGTAGACATTAGCTAACTTACAGAAATAAAAGCTAACATGCCATCATGATGACTTCCTAGAAATTCGGTAGAAGTGTACAAAAGGGAATGACGAAGAACATACCTATGGAGAAAGCAACGCGAAGTGAACTGGACTCGTTCTTGAACGAGTGCAGTTCCCGCTTCGGTGTATTATCCTGTTGGTACAAACAAAGCTCGGTTCTGTAGTACTGCCACAGAGTTGGTAGGGCATAATTGTCCAGAATATCGAGGTAGACGTGCTGGTTAACAGGTTTGTCCACGATAAACAATGGGCCGAGACCAGACCACGGAAAACACCCCCACATGAGTACACTTCCAGCTACAAACTGGACCATAGAAACAGTACACTGTAGTAAATAGCGTTTCCCCGGCTGCCCCTTACACACACACACACACGGCCATCAGACTGATGGATAGTGTATCTGGATTCATCAGTCCATAGGACCCGTTTCCATTGATTTACGGTCCACGATAAATGTCTTTTACACCATGCTAAGCGATGAGTAGCATTCCAAGTGGAGATGAAAGGCGTATGAGCAGCCGCACGACCACGGCAACCCATGGAATGAAGCTCTCTGCGAAAGGTACGTGTATATACCAAGGTTCCAGAATTTTTACTCACTTGTACACTGAGGTCTTGTGCACTTCTCCGTTGATTAGCTCTACTGACTCTCCTGAGGTTTCGACGTCCTCTATCACTGATTTTCTTTGGTCTGCTGGTACGTTTTGCTGCTTCAGGCACGCCCTGTGTCTTTCCCCTATTCAGTATATCCAAAACAGTTGACTTGGGTATGTTTAAACGTCTCTCGGTTTCTCTAATGGACGCCTCACTAATACACTGCCGGACAATTGCTAAGGACGAATGACAATAGCAACGATAGCAACCATAAAATGGAAGGCAGGAAAATGTGGAAATTAGCATAAGTGCGGGATACAGTAAGACGTGTTGTGCGTATGCAAATTTTGGATTGCCGAACTTGTTCGTGACGTCAGAGCTGATAAGAGATATAAAGGATTTGACGCGTATTGACCGTGTTGTTCAAACGCAAAGTTGAAAGGGAAAGAATAAATTGACGAACTTGCAATTTTCAGTATGTCTTCCCGACATCACCTAGAAGATTTTACGCGTGGCCGTATTATTGGCAAGATTGAAGAAGGGCGAAAAATAACAGATGTTGCCAGGGAGTTCGACGTCAGCCACAGTGTTGTTTAAAGGTTTTGGAAATCATTTCAAACAAGTGGAGAGTGTAGCAAACGTCACGGGGGAGGTCGTGTTCGCAGTACGACACCTGCAGAAGATCAGTACATAGTGCTATCAACAAAAAGACACCGGCGCAGCACAGCTAGTGAGGTAGCAAATCAGTTTATGGCTGCTACTGGCAAGCGGATCTCCCGAAAAACTGTCGCCAGACGTTTGCATGAAGGAGGACTATACGCCCGCCGTCCTGTTGTGTGCATCCCATTGTCCAGACATCACCGTACCGCCCGTTTGCAATGGTGCCATCAACATCGCAATTGGACTGATAACGACTGGACTGCTGTCGTCTTCTCAGATGAGAGTAGATACAGTCTATCGCCTGATTGTCGACGACAACTGATCTGGCGTGATAGTGGTACTGCATATTGTCCAGCAAACATACAGGAAAGGGACAGATATCCGACATGTAGTGTCATGGTATGGGATGGCATCATGATCAATGGCCGTACGTCCCTCTATGTGCTTCCAACTGGGACTATGACTGGCCAACGATACATTAATGATGTTCTGCTACCTCATCTTCGCATGTTCTGTGGTGCTGTCGGTGACAGATTCATTTTCATGGACAACAACGCAACATGTCATCGAACAGTCGCTGTCCAGGAGTGTCTTGAGAGCGAGGATATTCAACGCCTCGTATGGCCAGCACGTTCTCCTGATCTGAATCCCATTGAAAATGTGTGGGATGCTTTGGGGTGGAGTCTTGCTGGTCGCCAATGCCCTCCAATAAACAAGGACACCCTCATCCGTGCACTGACAGAGGAATGAGATAAATTACCTCAACAGCTGCTTGATAATGTTGTGCAAAGCATGACACGACGTGTGGAATCTTGCATCGTCCTCCATGGTGGCCATATCCAGTATTGACATCTTACGCCGGAACGCCTGCGGACGGTAATTACATTTTTTTTCACTTTTACGTATTCTGCACAAAATGGCCTGTTTGTCCGTTGAACACGTTCCAAAGCCTTCTGGATTTCAAGGCACAATAAATTGTCTTTCTTGTAATGTCCTGGCATTCTGACATTATTTTATTTCACTTGGCATCCAACCACACTTACCTTTTTATGCGCTATATAGCCGTTTATGATCCGTCCTTAGCAATTGTCCAGCAGTGTATAACATCCGACAGTCTTTCCTTTCTTAAAGTTAGTATTCTCCCGCCACAACAATTTCACTCAACCTCACTGTGCCATATGGTCGTGGAAAGCTGCAGGTTTGTTTTTATACCGTTTGCAGCTGTACCGCGCGTCTTAACAACGCAGCGGATTTGTTCATTTGCTTGGGAAGGGGTGTCCGGTGATTTTTTCCCCATATAGTGTATATCTTTTCATGACATGATGGAATGGTATAATTTAAAAGAAAGACGGGTTTTTACTTTAGATCCGAAGAGAATTTGGCAACGTCATCGTTTACAACTATGCATTATTGGGAACAAAAAGTGCAATGACAACGTCTCCAGTAACAACTGTGATGATGATTCACAGGGAAATGAATCAGTATTCAAATTTACCTATCCACTGAAATCGTTTGGCGTTGCTAAGGAATTATTTTATGGCTACGACACTGATGCGAAAACAAGGAAGGCTCTCAATAATTATGAAAGTGTTGTGCTTCAATTAACAGTCAAATATTAATTATTATTTAAAACGATGTTGATATATACTTATTATTTTATGATATACTGAATTTTCTCTCTCTCTCTGTCTCTCTCTGTCACTCTCTTTCTCTCTTTCACTCTGTTTCGCTCTCTCTCTCACTCTCTCTTTTCTCTCTTTCTCACTCTCTCTCACTCGCTCTTTTCTCTCTTTCTCACTCTCTCTTTCTCTCTCTTTCTCACTCTCTCATTTCTCTCTTTCTCTCTCTGTCTCTTATTTTCTCTCTCTCTTTCTCTCCCTCTCTCTCGCTCTCGCTCTCTCTCTCTCTTTCTTTCTCTCTCACTCTGTTTCTTTCTCTCACTCTCTCTTTTCTCTCTTTCTCACTCTCTCTTTCTCTCTTTCTTTCCCTCTTTCTCTCTCTCTCTCTCTCTCTTTCTCTCTCTCACTCTCTCTCTCTCTCTCTCTCTCTCTCACTCTCTCTCTCTCTTTCCCTCTCTCATGTCTCTTTATATAACAATTATCAACCTACAAATGAATTACTAGTAATGTTCAGTATACTACGTACGTGTAATACATGCTGTGTTTACAAGTGTTCTAACTTTATTCAGTGTGTTTGAAATCAATAATATTAACAACAAAACAACTTTGGAAATAAAAGAATAATTGGTAAATACTATTACACTAAAACTTTAAATAATACTTAAATACCACATAGGATAATAACACCAACGGCTACGCTATACGTTGCAGCAGAATAATGTGCTGCCATCTAGGGAAAGAAACGTGCCCTGTTTTGCTAATACGTTTTTCAATTATACTTTAATTTTACTTGGCCTTTTAAAAGCAACGTTTATGGTGGGTTTTACTGTATATTGTATAACATCTCTATTAGGAAACTGTCATCGCTAAAAGGAAATCAGACAAACTTGAAAACGGATAACATGTTTTCCGTCTAAAAATGAGTTATTTTTGTTTTGTTTCTGACAAAGTTTTCCTCATGAGTAAACACAAAAAATCTTGGAACTTTCCTTAAACTACAAGGAATCCAACAGCAAAATCTATTACTCCACGCAGCAGACAGTCACTCTATGAGTTTATTTTCTGAGTCGAATTTTTACTTGCCTCACCTCACTAATAAGAGAAAACACGCAAGCCCACTCGCTGCTCCAACAAATTCGACAGATTTTAGTGACAGCCAAGGCATCCAGCAGAGAGGTGATATAGCGTGAAACGTCGGCAAGAAAAAACAAAGTTAGCCATCTGTAACGATGCTATCGCTACGAAATTCCCTTATCTATAGTGAGACTTGTTCGAAATTCACCAGCAGGCTCATTTGTCAAATACGGAACAGAACAGCTTTGATGTCGAACGATCTTTCTGAAGTGGACTGGAAAGGATGTTGTCGTGTCATGTATGTGATTGGTTTTGCCTCCAGGAAACCACCTTCACTTAATGTGACAACCAGACATAAAATATCATAGGCTATACGGGTTCCTCCCTTCATACTGGAGTTTCATTTTTTCGAATGCGTCATTCCTAAGTCACTTTTAGCATTTGGCCTATATCTAAGTCTGGTATGTGAATGCCTTCTGTCTACAAATGTATACACACGTAGAAATAGAAACATGTGAAGTATCTTGAGAAAACTCAAATGGAAATACATCTGTAAGAGTGGGAAGAAATTTTTCGAAAAACTTTTTTTTAAATAATGCTTTTCACAAAATTGTCTTTAGCAGCATCTACAGATTTATCTCTAACATTTCTGTTTCTCTATAAAAAATATCTCTTCTCTAACAATCGACCATCCAAAAAAGTTATTTATACGCTGTATATATGTTCGCTAAAGTTAGATTCGTGTGCACTTTGTCCATCTCCTTTTGAAGATCTACCTTGTTTTTTTTATTTTTTGAACCTGTGAAATAAACGTATTTTAAATTTAGTTTAATTAACTTACGTTCTAAAGTGCATTTTGTATGTTAATCTGTACAAAGCAACTTCCTTGAATTTTCTGGTTTGAAAGATGACCCGATATTTTTCACCTTCTTTAAGATTTCATTCTTCAAATAGTATAACTGTACTAATGATCCGAATTACTTGGCGTAGAACAGAAATAAAATTTTCCAAGCTTTTGCACATCAACCAGATAGCTTTTTCCAGGAAGGTCAAACCACCTAACTTGAAAAGCCGTATGGTTGATGTGGGAAAGCTTGGAAACTTTGATATCGACTCAACGCCAAGAAATACTGATAATTATACTATATGGAGAATAATTGGTGTACAGTTCTTATTTTATTAAGATTTCATTCAGTAAACCTGGCGCTGTCATGTGTTTGTTTCAATTTCCCAATCTTATTAATACTATTTACATTACTATTTGGTTGCAAATTTTGAAGATGACAATCCGTTTTTTGGTGTAAATCATCGTCATCATCATTGTCAACCATTATCAATCCTCTGCTGGACGAAGGTCTCCTCAAGTTTCCTCCACAACGGTCTGTCTTGTGCCAGTCTCCTCCATGTCACTCCCGCATACTTTCGAATTTCATCCACACAATCTCCCATGTGGTCTTCTTCTGGGTCTTTTCCTGTCCCTTGGACTCCAATCTAAAATTTCAGCCGGTGGCGCAGTGGTCTAAGCGATGGCCTCTGATCATTCGTCCGAACGGGGTTCGGGTTCGAATCCTGTGAGGCATGGATGTTGTGTTTGTCTTACGGCACTGGTTTTCTCCCTTTATTGGAACCAGTGACCCTAAATTAGGGACGGGCGACGGCTTATAGCCCATTGAGTTGCTCACGGTGGTCGTTAAACCTCCAATCAAAAAAAAAAAAAATTCAGTTGTCCATCGATGGTCTGTCCTTCTGGCAGTATGTCCAGCCCATTGCCATTTCAGGGATTTAACTCTGATCACGATGTTTTCCACTCTTGTCATTTTTCGGATCCACGAGTTCCTCTTTTTACCTCTCCTGGTTACAACAAGCATTCACCTCTTCATGCTCCTTTGAGTTGTCCGTAGCCTTTGTATATCTCTTTTTGTTAAGGTCCACGTCTCTGCACCATACGTAAGCACTGGAAGGATGCATTGATCAAACACTTTCCTTTTAAGACGTAATGGCATATTGCTCTTGAAAATTATGCTGTTTCTTCCAAAAGCACTCCAGGCAAGTTTTGTACGCCGATTAATTTCTTCATCAATGTGACCCTCACTTGATATTTGCTGTCCAAGATAAACGTACATGTCTGTTATCTCCAGCTTTTCTCCATCAATCTATAAATCTTCATTTCTTGTAAAAGCATTGAACATCACTTTTGTCTTCTGAAAGTTCATTTTTAACCCCCACTTCTTTACTCCTGTCAGCAAGTTCCTTGATCATACTCTGCATCTCTGATGGGGTAGTTGAACAAATGACTACGTCATCAGCAAAACGAAGGTGGGTTAGATAATCTCCATTAATTTTTATCCCTTTGTTTTCCCAATTCAGTGATTGAAAGACATTTTCCAATGTGGCATTGAAGAGCTTCGGAGATATGGTGTCACCTTGTCTCACTCCCTTTCCAATTTTTATGTGCGTTGTATTTTCAAACAGCCGAATCTTTACACTTGCATTTTCATAGATGTTATTAATAATATTAATGTATGCATCTTCAATACCGCAGGATTTCAGAGCCATTGTAATTGCTGATGGTTTTACCGAATCAAAGGCTTTTGCATAATCGATAAAAGCCATGCACAATGGAAGTTCATATTCCCTCGCTCTTTCAATTAGTTCTCTCAGTACGTGAATATGATCTATTGTGCTGTAGCCACTCCTGAATCCAGCTTGTTCTCTCGGTTGAGCCATGTCTAGTGTTACTTTCAAGCGGTGTGAAAAAATTTAGTGAAGATTTTATAAACCACTGATAGGAGGCTGATAGGTCTGTAGTTCTTGATATCCTCAATATCACCTTTTTTATGTAGCAGGATCATTGTAGCGTTGTTCCAATCCTCAGGAATCTTCCCTTCATTAAGGCATCGAATGAAAATTTGGGCGAGTACTATTTCGATTTCTCCACTTGCTTCTTGTATGATGTCTACAGTAATTCCATCTTCTCCTGGAGCTTTTTCCCCGCTTCTGGTGTAAATATGATATGGATAATAAGTCAGATAATATCCGAAAACATCGTCGGCTTGGAGCGAGAATCGAATCCGCGTCTCCCAAATAGAGCCCAGGTATCCTAACCACTACACCACCCAAAACGACCAAGTCTCAAGTTTCCGATTAATTTGAATATAACTAACACAGGATTCTCTAGTCAAAGAAACCGGCATTCATGTTTAGCGAATCTGAATATTAAGAATGTAGTCCCGTGATTGCCCTGAGAAGCAGATAAATCATGAATGAAAACCGGGATTTCACTATATAACCCAAATTTTGAAGATAACAATCCGTTTTTTTGGTGTAAATATGACAAGGATGGTATGTCAGATAATATCCGAAAACTTGAAAGTATTGACACCAAAAAACGGATTGTCATCTTCGAAATTTATATTATATATTGCAATCCCGTTGTTCATGCATGATTTATCTGTTCCTCCGGGCAATCACGGAATTGGATTCTAAACTTCCAGATTCGCTAAACATGAATGTTGTTTGCTTCAACTAGCGAAACCTGTGATGGTTATATTGAAATTAATCGGAAACTTGAGATTTGGTCATTATGAATGGTGTAGTAGTTAGCATACCCGGCGCTATCTGGGAGGCACGAGTTCGATTCCCGCTCCAGGACGACGAAATTTTGAAGTTTTCGGATCTTATCTGACTTTCATCCTTGTCATATTTACACCAAAATACGGATTGTCATCTTCAGAATTTGTATTATATGGTGTGATCCCGTATTTCATTCATGATTACTACTTGGTTGTTAAAAATCCGTCTATCCATGCAAAAGAGAAGAGGTTTTAACAAAATATAGATACACTATTTAAGGGATAAAAACAGTGAAATAAAACGAAAAACATGTCAGATTTTCATAACAAAAAAATCACGTACACTTTTATGAAGAATGTTAATTCCACCCTCTTACGCACTTAAACGACATTTTATGGGCTCTAGAATAACAATTTCATTTTTAAAGTTTCACACACTTATGTCTCTACTGTAAATAGACCTGTGGTCATGCCTAACTTTCCTTGCAAGAGCTGTATGAAAACGTTAGAATTCAACTTTGGAAACACGGTAACAGGGTCAACAACGCAGGAGAAGCTTGAACTGATTCCTGGCAATCAATCTATGATCTTGGCAATAACAGAACAAAACTCAGGAGACACAAAGCAAAAACGTGCAGCATACCAAAGATTCAGAACTGCAGTCTATATGGCCAAACTGATGGCAGAAGAAAAAAACTACAGAAAGGCATCTCACATGAACCTGGAAGAATTTAATGACTATATAGTGAGCTGCATATCCTTCAGTCTTTCAAAGCTAATATCCGTACCTTAATTTTTCAGGTGTATGTCATCATTCAGAGTAGTATAACATTTAACGTATTGGGTTGATGCATAAGTTCATACCGTTTTTTTCACTGCACTACAGGAATGTATTACATCAGAAAGAAAAACGGAATCGATCAACTATGTATTCAGCCCATTGTTTACGATGGTGTCCCAACAGCTGGATAGGTCTGCAATGCCATTCTCGAAAAAACGTTCAGGTTTTGCCGCAAAGAAATCATCAAGGAAATTCTGGAGATCAACATCATTGTTGAACGTTCTGCTACGGAGAGCATTCGACAGAGATAGGAACACGTAATAGTCTGAAGGGGTAATATCTGGGAAATAAGCTGGATGTGGAACGATCTCCCATTTCATGTCCTGAATGGCCATTTTCGTCATGTTTGCATTGTGAGGCCGTGGGTTATCATGTTGGAAAAGGACACCATGGCGCCGATGTGGCCGTTTCTGCTGAATTGCTCCCTACACATGGCAGAGTTGCTCAAAATAGCATACAGCGTTGATAGTCTGATTCCTCGGCAGGTTTTCCCAGATAATGGCTGTGGAATAAATCTCTCGCCTGTCCTCTGACCTTTGACCCCATTTTGATGATATTAAACACAACTGGTTCAGTATACCTCCGGAACAACATACTAAAGTTTTGTCGCAATCGAAGCATTTTAGTCAAGTTATGAGGTTAATGGCTGTGGAATAAATCTCGCTCCTGCGAAATGGCCTTTAACCCCATTTGGATGATATTCAACAGGACCGATTTAGTACACCTCAGGCAAAACATGATAACGTTTTTTCGCAATTGAAGCATTTTTGCGTAAGTATCGAGCCATAAGGGCAGTGGAATGGATCCCGCTCCTATGTCTTGACTTTTAATCCCATTTTGTTCATTTTCAACAGAATTTGTCACCAGATTGACCCTACCACGTGCTAAACTTTCATTGAAATAGAATTATTTTTACGCAAGGTATGACGCATATAAATAGGATGGAATGGATCCCGCTCTGATGTACTGGCCTTTGACCCCATTTCCTCCATTTTCAATAGGGTTTGTCCCGAGGTGGTCCCCTACCACATACTAAATGTTCATCGAAATCGAACCATTTTTACGCAAGTTATCGTACGGACGGACAGACGGACAAAGCTGGAGCATATACGCTTCTTCAACCAACGGTTGGAAAGCGTAAATAAATCAAAGAACACAAAAGAAGGGTTAAGTTAGAGTATGCCTATTATTATCCTACTAGCGCATGCATAGCCCGTCCTAGGACGGTTGTTTACGCTTTCGAATCGTAGGTTGAAGAAGCGTATATGCTCCAGCTTTGTCCGTCTGTCTGTCCGTCCGTGTGTATATCCGTCAGCACGAAAACCCGCGTAAAAATGATTCGATTTCGATGAAATTTTAGTATGTGGTAGGGGACCACCCGGGGACAAACCCTGTTGAAAATGGGTGAAATGGGGTCAACGATCAGGACATAGGAGCGGGGTTCCTTCCATTGCCCTTATGCGTCATAACTTAAGTAACTATGGTTCGTTTTCAATGACAGCTTAGTAAGTCGAAGGGGACCATTTGTGGACGAACCTTATTGAATATGGGTGAAATGGGGTCAAAGGTCAGGACATAGGAGCCGGATGCATTCCACTACCTTTACGAGTCTTAATTTGCGTAAATATGGTTCGATTTCAATGAAATTTTAGTATGTGGTAGGGGTCCACCCGGGGACAAACCCTGTTGAAAATGGGTGGAATGAGGTCAAAGGTCAGGACATAGGAGCGGGATCCATTTCATTGTCCTTATGTGTCATAACTTGCGTAAATATGGTTCGATTTCAATTACATTTTAGTATGTGGTAGGGGACCACTGTGGACGAACCCTATTGAAAATGGGATCAGAGGTCAGGACACAGGAGCGGGATGCATTCCATTGCCCTTATGCGTCATAACTTGCGTAAAATGCTTCGATTGAGACAAGCTTTTATCATGTTTTTCTGGAAGGATACTTTACCGGTTCTGTTTAATATCATCGAAATGGAGTCAAAGGTCAGGTCATGGGAGCGAGATTTATTCTAGCGCCATTATCCTCATAATTTCAGTGATAACTTGAGCAATGATTTCTGGTATGTTGGAAAGCGTATCATAATCAATGCATTGCGTGATTTTACTAACCTGTTTATAATCTTTAAATAATATTAATATATGGGAAATGTTGTCCGTCCTGTGACGGTGTGAAATGTTGAATTGAAGCAGATTGAAAGCAAATTAAATAGACGCCGGATTTCTGTAAGGAAAGATAGAAAAAACTTATATAGTAAGAACTCATTCATGTTAGAACTAAAAATTATATGCTATTTATTTCAATTATTAAGGCTTTCCAACCGTAGGTTGAAGAAGCGTATATGCTCCAGCTTTGTCCGTCTGTCTGTGCGCACGAAAATTCTCGTAAAAATGGTTCGATTCTAATGAAATTTTAGTATATGGTAGAAGACCACCTGGGGACGAACCCTATTGAAAATGGACGAAATGGAGTCAAATGTCACGACATAGGAGCGGGATCCATTCCATTGCGCTTATGCGTCATAATGTGCGTAAAAATGGTTATATTTTGATGAAATGTTACTATGTGGTGAAGGAGCACCTGGGGACAAACCCTAGTGAAAATGGTAGAAATAGGGTCAAAGGTCAGGACATAGTAGCGGGATCCATTCCATCGCCCTTATGCGTCATAACTTACGAAAAATGCTTCTATTGCGGCAAAACATTAGTATGTTGTTCCGGAGGTATCCTGAACCGGTTTTGTTGAACATAATCGAAATGGGGTCAAATGGCAGGTCATAGAACCGAGATTTATTCTACAGCCATTATCCTCATAACTTGAGTAATAACTTGAGTAATGATTTCTGGTATGTTCGAAAGAGTACCATAATCAATGCATTGCATGATTTAACTAACTTGTTAAAAAGAACATGCGATAAATAACATTCTGTGTAAAACATTTGTTGTGTAACAATTGTAGATTTGAGCGTTTAGATAGATCGATATTTTGCAAAATGTGTAACATAATCGGCACTAAGCTCGGAAAGTTGTTTTCCTGCAAACTTACCTTAATAACTGGTACTTTGAATTTTGAATTTTCGTGTTAAATGACTTTTTCTCCTGCACACTTGTTATTTATTCCCTTTATGGCTTTATTTAGACTATCGTATTCGACGATTAGTTTGAAACTTCCTAGCAAAGCTTTTTCGACAATATAATGCGACGCGACATGTGGTTATTACCTATCGGAACTATCTAAATTCTCGACAATGCGGTATTGGTGCGACATCTGCTTTTAATGCAGTCTTGCTCGCTTTGTCATCTGATGATATCAGTTTTCATCGTAGGTTACGGCGTTTATGTAGTTCGATGTTTTGCAAAATGTATAGTATAATCAGCTTAAACTCGGAAAGTTAGGTAAATTAAAAAAGTAAAAAATATTTAATTTAAACGCACAAATTAATATTCGAATTGTGCTAAATTAAATTAATATACACACGCAACTTGCCGTGATATTAAGATTTTAATTCGAATTTTGTAGATCGGATAAATAGAACTCGAGTTCATTGATAATCCAATGTTTTTAAATTAGAACGCGATCACCTTGGCATCTCAATGTAATCGCGTGCAACTCAGCTTGCTATGATTTTAAAAATTCAATTCGAATTTGTTGGATCGGAAAAATATTAATAGATCTCTAGTCATTAATAAACCAATGTTTTAAAATTAGTACGTGATCACCTTGACATCTAAAAGTGACATAACAGGCTATAATTTTTAAAACCGCGAGAGCACACACCAATTTTTCGATAAGTGATGGCGTAACAATGCAGACATTGCTGTGACGTCAAACGTTCCAGAGAGACAGATCGATCTGGGTGTTTATATATATATTATTATCTGCCTTTGGAAAGGGGTATTTTTTTCCAGAAAGAGTTTTGGCGCACTAGTAGAGGACTTGGATTTGAATTGGTTATTTGCTTTAATTATACATGCCCTGTATTCGAATCCTTACATTTTCCTGCAGCTTCTCTTTTTGTACTGTTCTAAACCATTTTTAAAAGACATTAAAATCAAAACTCGAAAAGCTGTCTTTTAGCGAATATTAATATATATGTCATTGAACCCCACAAAGAGTCCTATATATGTCCCAAAAACTCCACAACTATATACACTGAGTGGCCACTTTATTATGACCACCTGACAGTTTTAAGCAAATGAGCTATGGCTGCACGCTGTTGCCGCCAGAGGGCGAGGCTAGTATAAAAAGGGAAAGCTTAGTGCTTGCGACAGTAGTAGAAGTTATTTTTGGGTGACCTGATGGGTAAAAAATGCGATTTGACGGACTTTCAACGTGGGATGATTGTAGGAGCTCGAAGCCATGGACCGAGCATCGCCGAAACCTCCGCATTCATGAAATGTTCCAGAGCAGCTGTTGTTAAAGTGTTTAAAGACTGGACTGTCGGCCAAAAAACTGGGTCTGTACGTGAAACGTGTGGTCGTCATCGACTAGTGACTGCTCGGGCGGAACGGAGAGTGTCCAGACTGGTAACAGACGACAGAAGGGCAGCAGTGCAGCAAATTACAGACCATCTTAATCAAGGATCGCCTCAAATGATCTCTGCACCGACTGTTCGCCGTACACTGCATCGCATGGGATATGGCAGCCGAAGGCCTGTTCGAACACCTTTTGCTGTCAGTTAACGAGAGAAAGCGTTTCCAGTTCGCACAGAAGCACCAGGATTGGACAGTCGATAATTGGAAATAAATTATGTGGTCCGATGAATCACGTTTTCAGTTGCACCATGCCGATGGCCGAGTGAGAATTTGGCTGAAACAGCACGGAAGCATGGGCCCCAAATTTATTGCTACAGCCCTTCAAGCTGGTGGAGGCAACGTTGTGGTTTGTGGAATGTTTTCCTGGCATGCTTTGGGCCCTTTAATTCGTGTTGATCCGCGTCTGACTCGCACATCATATCTAAAAATCGTTGCGGAACAAGTGCATGCTATCATGTGGATGGTTTATCCCAATGGCGATGGCTACTTTGAACAAGATAATGCGTCCTGCCATAGTGCTCGTATTGTACAGCATTGGTTTCAGGAACATGCCGGTGAGTTTACTTTGCTTAGGTGGCCCCCACAATCTCCAGATCTCAACCCCATTTAGAATTTGTGGGATCAAGTTGAACGAGCCATTAGACAGTTGGATCCACAACCCTGCAATCACTCCTGGAAAGTTCTATTCATCAAGCATGGTCTCAGATTCCACAAACCACCTATCAACATCTCGTGGAGTCCATGCCACGAAGAATCGACGCAGTAATAAAGGAGAAAGGCGGCCCAACAAAGTACTGAGGGGGTGGTCATATAAAGTGGCCACTCAAGGGATATCTTTGTGGGGCTTGTAGGACATATAGTGGACATATATATATATATATATATATATATATATACATCTGTCCGTTTTATGTCCTACAAGCCCCACAAAGGTATCCCTTGAGATATTAATTACGACGCTGAGCTGTGAAAACAGAAGCTGGTCAGTCTCAATCTCATGTAGCAGCATGCCTGAATGTTCCTTGAATGTATCTGGGCCCTAGAGACAGTCTTGGGAGACAGATCACATAGATAGACAACAAGTACACTGTGGCCAACGGACAACGTCATTACAAAGTGACTAGTATCTCGGATTAACTGCCAGACATAACAAAGAAATGTCAGCTTCTTAACTTCCTTGAAACTTCGCCACGGGCTATGAAAGAGGAATTTCGAAGTGAACAAAATATAACGGTCGCCCAAATGAAACTGAGTTTGTCGGTTTTTTGCCGTAAGGTTTTATAAGTTAGAATATGTGAACATACAGGAAGTAAGAGTGATGCATGGGATACGTACCTACTACATATAGTCGCCTTGTCGGTTCAAGCAAGTGTCCCAGCGCGGCACGATATTTTGAATACCCTGAGCGCAGAACGTCCGTGGTTCGCTGTGGAACCAGTCCTCAACGGCTTCCCAGATCTCAACGTCGTTAGCAAACCGGCGGACCTTGAAAGCTTTTTTCAGTGGCCCGAAACGTGGTAGTCGCTGGACGACAGATCAGGGCTGTAGGGTGGATGGTCGAGGACCTCCAAGCGGAAGCTCCTCAGCAAATCTTTTCACACTGTCCCGACATGGGGGCGTGCGTTGTCGTGCAGCGGAATAACCCCATTTGACAACATACCGGGTCGTTTACTCTTGACGGTCGTTCTGAGGTTCTGTAAGGTATCCAGTATGTGGTTTCGTGACTGTACTGCCAGAGTCCAGGCACTTCAATAGCAATGGGCCATTCTCATCGATGAAAACCGTGAGCATCACCTTTCCAGCTCTTAAGCAGGACTGAGTTTTTTGGGGCGTGGAGAGTTGGGATGCCGCCATTCCATACTCATCCGTTTTGTGCCGGATCGAAGTGGTGTCACCAAGTTTCATCTGCGGCCACAATGTTGGAAAGAAACTGTCCCCTCTCTGTGTGGTAACGATGCAGATGCTCCAGGCAAGCACCCATTCGTAGAGTCTTCTGCTTCTCATGAAGATGCTTGGAGACCCATTGTGCGCAGACCTTGCTGTATCCTAATCGGCGATGGATAATGAATGGTATTAACAGTTTCCTTACTCACGAAAAATGTTGCCGCAAGCTTGCTAGTGGTGATTCGCCGATTCTCCTTCACGAGGTTGTCCACGGCAATAATCGGTTACATGGTGATGGTCACGTGTGCATGCCCAGGTCTCGGCATGTCCTACGTGCTCAACCGTCATTTACGAAATCCACTACACCAGGGAACACTGTACACCGCGAGTGACACTCATTCCCATACATCTCCCTCCTACGACGATAAATGTCAACTCCACTAACACCTTCTGCAATTAAAAATTTCATAACTGCCCGCTGGGCCTGTTTGGATGAATCCATATCACGACCCTACGTAGTCAACTTGCCGCCGCACGTGCAAACAGTATATTGATACGTGCTGCCGATAAGAGAATGCTTTCTGACATGACACGCCATATACTGGCGCAAATGCAAGGCTCTCTGTAATCATAGAACGACCCTATTACACGAGTCTTACTTTCATTTGGGCTACCCTTATACTTTAGGAAAGTTGGTTGCATGCAAAGCTTTCTGTGTTATATATATGAACCTTTAGCTGCTCCATAGAGCTGAAAACGTTCACACGCTTCGGAGCCTAATATGGAAGCATTTATATTTTGTTTTTCCGATAAGTCCGGATTTGTTCTTTGTAAGCAGATTCTTTAAGATCATTAAACAGAAAACGCATGTAAATCTGTATCGTCCATTTAGTGTAAGAGAAATGGATGCCTATTGAGATGATAGCTATATGGTTTGGACCGGCATTATCGCTAATGGGCGAAACTATCTCTAAGTGCACGTCAGAATTGCCATAATAGGTGGACAGTATTGCGATAAGGTGCTTGAGACCTGCGTTCAATTATTTAAAGGTGCAATATGCCCAGAAGTACTTTAACTGTATGACAATGATCTAATACATTGAACTCGTTTCTCCAGGAAATTGCTTGAGAGCAAGAGTATTCAGTGTTCCAGTTGTCCTGCAAGATCAAGTGATCTCAATTATATTTAACACTTATGGAATGCTTGGGAGGAAGGGAGGGAATTTCAGCTCCAGTCTAGTTTCTGGAAAGCTCCAAGACTTTCGGAGGTTCTTGTGGAAAAGTAAAATCTATTTCCATCAAAACTCATCGCTAGCGTTCTGGACAAAGACAGACCTGGCTTGCTATCAGGGGCAATTAGAGATGCACCGAGTCTTAGCATAAATACTGTTACAAACGTTCGACAGATGGCGCGCAACCTGTGTGCAACGTCACCGACCATCCCGGAAACGTGAAGCAGCTAGTGAAGCATTGTCCGTTCAGTCACAGAGGAGATAACGTGTTTCGTGAAGTACTTGCCATGGAGTGGGGCGATTATGACAATCGTGTTGCTGTAATAGCGCTGCACAAAGTTGGAAAATCAGCTTCTGATATTTTCGACATGTTGAAGAAGCTGAAAAGCAGACGAATATTTATCTACCGGACCGTAAAAAGGTTCCTTAAAACTGGGACCATCGCTCGCCGTCCCAGAAAGGCATGGCCGGGTAGCGTAAGAACTGTTCACCTGTTGAAAGCAGTGGCAGCCTGTATTTGATGAAATCCTATTAGAAAACAATCAGTGATGGCTCATGAGCTGAACATTTCAAGAATGTCTAATCACGCGTGCTGCGGAGGGACCTAAGGATGAGAGCTTACCGGAGGCGTACAAGACATTTCCTCACCCAACAACTGAAGCAGCCCATGGTGCTAAAAGCAAAACATTTGCTGCAGCGTTACGCAGACAATCGCCACAGACAGATCCATTTATTTGATAAAAACATTTTCACTATTGAAGAGGTTTTCAACCGCCAAACTGACAGGATGTATGAGTCAATCTCACGAGAAGCTCAAAAGAGAGCTCCAAGTATCATGAGGGGCTATCATCCTGCTTCGGTCATGGATTGGTAGGGAATCTCTTAGGAGGGTACCACGGAGCTCCATGTCTGTGAGAAAGGAGTGTAAACATCCCCCATAGTCTACCAGGACAGGGTTTCGGAGCTTGTGTTCAAAACTGTGAGTCACGCCCCTTTCCAAAACCAAAAGTGGAGCTTTCAGCAGGATTCCGCAGCTGTCCATAAGGCCAAGTCAAACCAGGAGTGGCTTCAGGCGAATCTGCCAGACTTCAGTTCTCCAGCTAATTGGCCTTAAAACAGCCCAGAACTCAATTCATTAAACTACAAGTTGTGGGCCACACTGGAGGACATGTCCTTCAAAAAGGGACAACCCAGTATTTACAGTCTCAAACGCTCTTTTGTGCGGGCAGTAGCAGCTTTCCTTGTGGAGATCCTTCGTAATACTATTGATAAGTGCTAGAGACTGAAGCACTGTGTGAAGGCAGAAGGATGCCATTTTGAAAACTTTGGTGCTATGCATTCAGAAGTGTACTACTTACGTCATATCACATGTATATTACAATATCTTTAAATTTCTTTGGTTATTTAATTGAATGCTTTATAATGGTATTTATTGTAAGACTAGGGGTATCTGTGGCTTTCAGTAAACATGGTCATTTGTTTCGAGACTATAAATTATTCAGTATTTTTCTTTTCATCGTTATAGTTAAAGTACTGTGCATTACGTATCAAAATATTCCCTTAAACGTCCACGCGCCCCTGTTAGTACTATCAACGTTTTTGCCTTCGTAACTTAATGCTGCATTTCAGTGTATGTAGATAATAAACTCATCACATAATCGGTGAAATATTAAAGAAAGAAAAACTTTCATTTTGGTATTACGTTTCGAAAGGATCCCGACCCATTCACCGTCCTTGTAGTATTCGACGCTAAGTTGAAGTAAGTATCCCCACTTGTTAACACAAAGTAAAGCTCCTGATTAAGTTCCCATGTTCAATCTAATTAATGAAGTCTACACTTTTAGGTGTATTCCCTCTGGAAATACCATTTCCTCCACCAATATGGATTTTAATTAACATTTGCAAGCTACTGCAATTACGAGGTTCCATTAAAAAACAATTTACTTGGACTCTTGATCATAAATAAAATCGAATGACAAGTTTCATTGATTTTCGTATTAACCCGGGGATTCATACGACGAATTTCTTGAAATATGTTTTGTAAAGCAACACCAGTTTAATGGCAAAGAGGCCTGAATGAGAATGATTCATTTGTTTAAAATGAATCAGTGCCGTTCTTCAGTGTCGTTACTGGTACACATTTCATCACAAGTTTTCAGGTATGGACTGCTTGAAAATTCAATTTCCTTTGTACAGATTTTGCCATTCTGGACAGGTAAATTCTATACTAAACTCAGTGTAAATTGGGCACAGGTTCCTTGAACAGAATACGTGAAATACTTTATCATATTAAGTGTACAAATAAGTTTTAAAGCGTTTTTTGTGTGACATATATCACTAATTTACATATCCGACATTCCTCCGCGTTGTTGGCATGTGATCGTAACTGGTCCAAAGTATAAAATTTGACAAAAAAGTTTGCCCAACAGTCAAACGCATTTGCACATCGGTTGGTGAAAGACGGCAAGCTATACTGCGTTTACTCGACACTGCATTCGTTACGAATTTCATCAAGGAGAAAGTGCTGCAAAAGCATGTGCATCGATCTGTTCTGTTCTGGGGGAGAATATTGTATCGAAAAGCACGTGTGAGGTTTGGTTTAGACGGTTTAAATAAGTGATTTTGATGTTACCGATCGAGAACGTAACGGCGCTCCGCAGAAAGTTGCGCATGAGGAACTGCCAGCATTGCTAGATGAAGATGCGTCTCCAACGCAAAACGAACTAACTGAACAACTATGGTAACTCAAAAAAACATTTCCAATCGTTTACGCGCAATGGGAAAGATTCAGAAGGAAGTAAAATGGGTACCACATAACGTGAGCCAGAGGAACAAGGATGATCGTGTCATGAGTGTTTGAATCTGTTGAATAAACAATAGAGAAAGTCTTTCCCTTGAAAATTCGTTACGGGTGATGAAAAGTGGATATGGTACGACACTCCCAAACGCAAAAGCACTGGAATGACCCCGGTGAAGAAGCAACGACTTCGACATCGGAACTCAATATTCACTTCAAGAAAATTCTGCTCTGCCTCTGATGGAATCTGAAGAGCGTGCTCTATTATAAACTATTGGAACAGGGTCAAACTTTTACTGCTGATCGCTACAAGCAACAATTGCTGCGAGTAAACCAGGAAATCTGTCGAAAACGTCCATTCACAGGCAAAGGATTGCGTCTCGTGAAATTACTGCGTGATAGCGCTAGGCCTCATGTCGTGAAATCGGTCAAAGAAACGTTATTGACGCTTGGCTGGGAAGTTTTGGAGCACCTGGCGTATTGTTCCGACATAGCCCCTTCAGACTATCATTTGTTCCAATCGATGCAACATGGTTTGTCTGCTGTCCCGTTCAGGACATGTGACGAAGTGCAAAAATGGGTTGACGACTTCATCGCGTCACACGACAAAGTATTCTTCGTGGCTGGAATCCGTCAGCTGCCTGACCGATGGCGGAAGGTGATAGATGAAGACGCGCATATTTTGATTCGTAAAGTTATTGTTGTTTTCTCCCAAATTACATGCTGCCTTGTCTTAAAACGCTGTAAAACTTATTGGTACACCTAATATAATCATTTCCACAGATAAATGTTGTGGTATTACGCTCAAAGGAGTACAGCGTTTACTAAAATGCACTGGTTTCCATAAAGTAAGGAAAAAACAGGAAAATGGCGATTATTTGTGAAAGAAAAAATGCACGAAACTTGGATATATGACGTGAAATGTAATGCAGAGTTAAGGTATCGTATGGAAATGAGTGGCGATGGCATCGTTTTACGCAAATGAGTCCCCGCATAAAAGGTGCTGTTGCGGAGGTCTACGTCACATCGTTTGCGAAGTAGAAACAAAGGACTTTGACATAGCAGATTTGTAATGACTACGAGATATCATTTAAGAGATGGACTGAGGTGTAGACCTATCAGGACACTACAGACAAGCCAAAGTCTGGTGAAAGTTGCAAGATGGTTGCATGTAAGTCCTTCTGCTGTTCACAGATTGTGGAACCAATTTCAAAATACGTAGACAGCTTTCCGAAGGTTCAGTGGAGGAAGGCCTAGGACTACAACATCCGTGGATGACCGATATGTCCGATTAAATACTCGGACAAACAAGACAGTAACCAAGACATGCCTGCGATCGCCTGTAAAAACTGCGAGATATCATTTAACAGATGGACTGAGGTGGAGACCGATCAGAGCATTACATACAGGCCAAATTCAGATGGAAGTTGCAAGATAAGTGCATATAAGTCCTTCTGTGGTCCACAGGACTGTGGAACTGAATTCAAAATGCTCAATCCGCTTCCCGAAGGTATAGTGAAGGAATGCCTAGGACTACAACATCCGTGGATGGCCGATATATTCGATTAAATGCGCGGACAAACGGGACAGCAACCAAGATATACATGCGATCCGCCGTAAGACAAACACAGCATTCATGCGTCACTGATATTCTATCGTAGACCTCTTTAGTATGAATGGTCAGAAGTACAGCAAAGTGCTAGATAAACCAATATATTTTAATGCAATATAGTGCGAAATGTTCATAGATATGCTTTCAGATTCCACGTTCCATCGACCCTTTGAGAGACTACTACATGTCGATTTTTCGTGTAGCATCAAAAAGAATATCCACAATTACCTGAAATGACCATTATTATAATCCTCTCTTATGCAACTACATATCTGGGTGAGACGGAATTTCTTTCCTATATTCCAACTAAAGCTACGTATTGCAGCAAATTGAATGCAGAAACAGATCTGATAATCCAGCTGTCATCTATTAAACCAGATATAAAAAAATTCCGAAATGTCAAATAATTCCTCTATTCTCACATTTTGTTTTTGTAAAAAATAATTATTTCTCATAAAAATATGTCAGGTTAACATGTAATGGGATTATTATTGTTATTTTTAAATGAATTAATTAGTAATTATTTTTAAAATTCCTGAGATTTAAATCCTAATACGGTAAATATCGATAGATGTAATACGCATAAACTAAAGCTTTTTCGAGACCTCACTAACTTTTAAGAGTGTAAAGGGCTCCTGAAACAAAATTTTTGACAACTCTGCTGCTCTACACCGCATGAAAAGAAGTATTTCTCTCATATTTCTAGAAGTGGGTATATCATTTTCACGTCTGGAGCGAAATGGGCATACGAGGAGGCAGACTGACAAAAGAAAGCAAATTATTTCAGAGACAAATCTATAATGGGGGAAACGCCTGAACCAGAAGTAACTGAAAATTTTGGTGAAAAAGAAACGCTAAAGGTATGCTTCCCTCAGTCAAGCGAAAACGATTATTTTAAATACAGACTGTAAAAGGAAATACTTTGGGTCAACAACCAGATGGATTAATGTACAAAGCTGTAATATAAACACCATTTTAAGGAAGTCATTTACAAGTTACGAAACTGTTTCTGCCTAAAAACGGAGCTATATTAATCACCTTAACAGTATGAAACTGATGTTAAATAGCTAAACTTTTTGTGAGGTTGAGCGGCACGGAGAAATCAGAAAAGACGACAGAATAATGTTTTAATGAATTGAACTCAAGAACCTTGTCTCTAAAGCAATGCCATTTAACGAGAAAATATTGGCTACATCTCGCGTTTTTGCATTACGATAAAAGTTGTTACCAACATTCTGTACTTCAAGAGAAAATACACAAATGAAGCTGTCTTTTATTTCGGTCGTTTCCAAAGAAAAATTGCAAACATAGCATTTTACAAAAAATCCCATCAGAAAACTGGCTAGCGGCCACAATCTGGAAAACGCCGATAGAGAAGCATTGCAATTCTCACATCATTGGGCTCCGATTGGAAGAAAGTGAATTTGATTGATGACGTTTCCTCGATACAAGCCTCTGTCTTCATGTTGATACAAAACCTTGACTGAAGACAGAAATCATTCTTACAGATATAGCAAGGGAACATTATTTATATGTAGATCGCTAGTTTGGTGCTTCTTCAGAATGTACATGACTAATTAGAAGCTTGTTATTCTCGAATTAATAGAATAAAGTAAGAATTTCAAAGAAAAAGACAGAACAAAGTTTTGAAAAATCACATTTTTATCTTTCCTGCCTAAAATGAGAGGTCGTGTGTTTTTAACTTCATTTTAAATGTTTTTTTCTGAACTTTTTTTGATTGTCGAATACCCATGTAAAGTTATACTTCTCGACATGAAAAATCCCACTCCGTGAAGTGCTTACCGGAGAACCATGCACATATTTTTGGGTATGTGTCGGCAGTTTAATTACGAACCAATGACGTAAGAGACGAGGAAGATACAGAGGCAAAACGCAGCTCGAAACCCTCAATCGCTGCATTCGCCGGCAAGCCGTAGCATCACTACAGTGCACAGAGGACGACAGTGGCGGAGGTGTATAGACTGATACGGACATCCCTGTACCGATGCAGACTGTGAATCGCAGACTGTCTGAAGCATACAAATTTTGAAGATGACAATCCGTTTTTTAGTGTAAATATGACAAGGATGGTAAGTCAGATAATATCCGAAAACTTGAAAATTTCGTCGTTTCTCCCAGATAGCGCCCGGGTATGCTAACCACTACACCACCCAGAACGACCAGGTTTCAAGTTTCCGATTAATTTGCATATAACCATCACAGGATGCGCTAGGCGAAGCAACCAGCATTCATGTTTAACGAATCTGGAGGTTAAGAATCTAATCCCGTGATTGCCCGGAGGAGCAGATAAATCATGAACGAAATACGGGATTACACCATATAATACAAATTTTAAAGACGACAATCCTCTTTGTGGTGTAGATATGACAAGGATGGTAGTCAGATAATATCCGAAAAATAACTTCTTTTTTTTTACTTTTTTCCCCATAATATCCATTTTTTCACACACCAAAAAACGGATTTTCATCTTCAAAATTTGTATTATATGGTGTAATCCCCTATTTTATTCATGATTTACCTGCTCCTCCGGGCAATCACAGGATTAGATTCTTAACCTCCAGGTTCACTAAACATGAATGTCGGTTGCTTCGACTAGCGAATCCTGCGATAGTTATATTGAAAGTAATTGAAAACTTGAGTCCGGGTTCGGATCTCGGTAAGCATGGATGCTGTGTTTGTCTTACGGCACTGGCCCGTGTCTCTTCCCTGGAACCAATGGCGCCAAATTAAGGACGGGGACTGCTTATAGCTGATCGAGTTGCTCACGGTTGTTGTTAAACCTTCAATCAAAAACTAACTATATGGCATTCAGAACAGTCGGCATTTTTTTTTCATTTTGACTAAGTTTGGTTTAAGTTAGGTATAATATTGTACTGCGCATGTCGAGCAGCGTCTTAAAGTTCAATTAGGATAGATAGCAGTAGATCAATACTCATGACGTCATGATCGACTTTAACTCACAAATCCTGGAAGGGAAAAAGGTGAAACGAATACGGTGGCAAACGAAGGAGAGGAAAGTTTCTGTCACGTTCCCGAAACGACGCAGAGGTAACATTGTCATTGTGGAAGGGTGCATTATCCCTTTTGTTGTTCCTAATGCCGCAGTAGTACAAAGTTGCCTCCACTGGATGAAATTCACGAGAAACGATGTTTAAATACATTAAGTTGCTCATACGTGGGTCACTCGAATAAAAGATTCAAAATCCTTCTGCAAAACTTGGTCTATACCACTACACTAAATCCGGCCCCCGGAGATCATTGACCATACAAAATGGATTTTGACTCTGATGCCGTGGTCTTTAAAGTCTAACCATGGGGCTCTCTAAAAGGCACTTTGACAGATTATGGAATCCTATTTTAATCATTTAATGTCTAATTATGCTAGTTATGAGCTCTAGGGGAGCATTTGTGCTTTGTTCACTCTAGGCATCAATAGTGTACGGACAGTTCTGATGTTGTGACACTGACTGCATTGCAATAGCGGAATTGTCCTTCAATGAGGTTTAATGTCATTTGGCACAGACTCTGTTTGTTCCTCTCTTGTTTGACTCACTGTTCCGGGTCTGCTGGCTCATACAATCCTGTTGTGCTCATTTTGGATTATTCTGTACTCAATTCGGGTTTTCCTGAGCTTGTTACGGTCGGCCGTGTGCTCAGTTCAGGCTATCCTGAGCTCAGTTCGATCTATCTCATGATCAAGTGGTGTACTGCTGAGCTCATTTTGCGTTATCTTGAACTCAGCTCGGACTCTTCTGAGCTTAGTTTGGTCTATCGTTTTCTCCATATCGGCTTTTAGTCCATCCGATGCTCAATGTGGGCTATACTGAGTTTAATTCGGACTACTCTGAACCCCATTGGGCTATCCTGAGCTCAGTTTGGTCTATCGTGTGGTCAATTTAAGCTATCCTGAGTTCAGTTCGGTATATTCTGTGCTCATTTTAGCTTATTTTGTCCTCAACTTGTGCTATCCTGAGCCCAATTCGCTTTACCCTATGCTCAATTCGAGCTATCCTGCTCTGAATTCGGGAATCATTTAGCTGTGTGAAATTACAACGCATGCGCTTACTACCAAAGCTTTTTCTAAGTCAACTACTCTTATGCTGCTGCTCTTTCAGATTCCCCAAAGCGAGTTGTTCTAATAGAGATACCGGTCCTCCAGCCATCTACTGTTGTTCCAAATCAATTCAGTCATCACGCTGTCCCATTATAATTTAAATAATGTATTCAAACTACTATTGGAAGTTTTCCTGTTTAGTGGATTACGTAACTGTTGTCACGTAGAGATACGCTTACGTAATTTTACTGCCAGCTTGTTTGCATGAAATTGTTTTGTGGTACGAACATAATGACCACTCATTGAGTATCGATGCTTACAGAGAACTACCCATGCCTAGAGCAAGAAATTTCCATCGGCACTTATTAGTACGTCTTTTGTAAAAAACGATCGTGCTTCTGTTATCGGTTTGTCCGTCCATCCGTCCGCCAGTCCGTCTGTACCCAAGATATCTCAGCAACTATTAGTCCGATTTGAAAAATTCTTTTGCATTGGGAAGCTTGAAATATGTGAATGATGATCCTTTATTTCGTTTTTTTTTACGATGTACCATTTCGCCCGTAGAGGGTGTAAATGCAGATGATGTCGAATTCAAAAATACGTTTTATTCCACATATTTGCTTCTAAACATCCGATTGAAAAAACATTTTCATCTTTCGATTCATTTATGTCGAAGAGTATTTTAGATATAGTTATTTTTTCAAATTGCGCATAGATTTTCCGCTAGGAGGTGTAAAAGTAAATTACATTTCCACCGAAAACTCTTCTGCTAAAACTCCGATTTGAAAAAAAAAATTCTTCAGCGGATACATCTCCTAAAGGAAAATCTTTTGCATATAATTTCAAATTTTTGGTAAAGAATACTTTGGCCACCAGGGGGCGTAAGTGTTAATTTTCGCTTCTGATGTATTTGCCATAAAATCGTAGCTTCTAAAATATCGATTAAAAATTATTTCGTGGACTGAAGCCACTCACATCGATAAACCTTTTCGGAATATTTTCTTCTTAAAATATTCCACAGTTTCTCCGCCAGTGGGCGTAGATGTACATCTTATATTTGTCAATATCTCTCCTTCTAGGAGTCCGATTTGAAAAATTCATTTTTCCTTCTTTGTTGGATAGTATTTTCCGTGTGACATGTTTTTCATATAATTTTAAAATTTTCAAGTAATTCATAGACTTTCCGCTAGGGGCGTAGCTGTAAATTGCGTTTCCCCCTATATCTCTGCTTCTAAATCTCCGATTTAAAAAATTCTTTCTGCACCGGATACAGCTCCTGATGGGAAATCGTTTGCACATAATTTCTAATTTTTGTAAAAAAATAGTTTTGCCACCAGGGGGCGTAAATCTTAATTTCCGCTTCTGTTGTATTTGCAGCAAAATATGACCTGCTAAATTCTCGATTTAAAAAAAACGTCGTTTGTTGACCGATACTACTCATGTCGACAAACCTTTTAGGGAAATTTTCTTCTTGAAAAAATGCATGGTTTCTACACCAGGGGGCGTAGATGTATATCTTATTTTTGTCAATATCTCTAACTTCTAATAGTACGATTTGAAAAATTCCTTCTTTGTTGGATAGTGTTTCCGATGCTAAAAGTTTTTCCTATAAATTCAAAATTTTCAAGTAAATCATACACTTTCCGCTAGGGGGCACAAAGGTAAATTGCGTTTTCTGCGTTATTTCTGCTCCTAAAGCTCTGATTTGAAAAATTCTTCCTGTATCGCATACAAAACTTGATGGAAAATATTTTTTACATAATTTCTAATGTTTGGTAAAGAATGGTTTGGCCACCAGGGATCATAAGTAGTGTATAAAAGGGCGGTTCTGGGCCAGTCGAGGGTCAATGTTAACCTATGGGACCCTCCACTTTAGTAAGTGGAGGGTCATGGAGTGGTGGAGGATCGCATCTTACGCCATCTTGGGTGACTGATAACATCATGGAGTTGTGGAATGGGGTTGGGAGATAAGACTGGGCCATCTTAACATGACATCATAGGAGTGGGGAGTTAGCGTTATGGTTAAATTAGCATTTTACAATGCTATCTCGGTACGGAGGGTGGGTGACGTTACAAATGTTTCATTTTTTTTTATCTAACACGTGTTTGTGGAAACTTTTCTTCCAATCTCCCATCATGAGAATTTTTTTCTATTTCCTTCGGGTGATTTTTATATTTTGAATGCTTCTTTTCAAATAATTTGTTTTTCTATATGCATTTTTTAAGATTCTTTACAATTCTTCGATAAATAGTTTTATGTACGTTCTACATTGCTGTTCTGGTAGATTAAATGTTTCCCTGGTCAGCGCCATTTGTCCCCTCAGGAATTTTACTGCGTGTGTGTGTCTGTGTGGGTGTGTCTGTGTGTGTGTGTTTGCAAATTCTTCTTGTTTTATTATAAACCTTTTCGTAGATGATTCTCTGTTTTTCCCACTGAAATAATTTTTATTTAACAACGTTTGGAGATTTTCGTTTAAAATCTATATTAGCGAGCGAATATTCGAAGCTAAGTGTATTTGTAATTCGATCGAGTATTATTTCTAAGCCAGTGATTTATTTTTGAATGTAATTTTCGCTACTTGGGAATTTTATCATTTTATTTTTCCTAAATAGTTCTTTTTTTATTTCATAAGTTATTTTTTTCACTTGGCAAAATTTTCCATATCAGCATTTCTTTAAAAATATCGCTTTCAAGAAATGTTTTTATTTCATTTTGTTTCCTCCGCTTAAACAATTTTTCTTACATGATTTTAAGGTATTCCTATATAACTTAAACCATTTTTTGGTCTTACTTTTCGTGTAAGTGTACGTGAAATATACAGATCTTTAGTGGTTATACATAAAATTTGATTGTGACAGTATTTTTTATTCTTACTTTATTTTTCAATTTCTTCCCAACAAAGTTTCTTCCCTATTACTCACCCCCCCCCTTTAACTTAAACTATTTTTCAAAATCCTATTCTATACTAGTATATTCATTAAATTTAATGATGTATAAGCATTACTTTTTCAAACTTCTCGATGTATCGGCATTATTCTACTTTTATTAAGACTTTATTGTTCCATTTCTTTCCAACAAACAAATGTTTCTTCATTATTATTTCTTTTTCTATGTAACCTAAATTAACTTTCAGAAATGCTATCCTATCTTTGCGTGTCATTAAACTTCTCGATGTATCCACTTTATTTTTTTCAAACTTTGCAAACCTTTGACCAATTTTATTCTAACTTTATATCTCGATTTCCTTCCAACAAACGTTTCTTAACGACATGATGCTGCAAGATGTACCAAAACTTCAAATTTCTCTTTCCCTACATAGCTTGCTCTATTTTTCAGGCTCCATGTTTGTGAAATATGCATATATTTATTTTATTCGTTCCTAGTTTGCTATACTTTTCTTTTGCTGTCCCAACAGAAAAGCATTCATTGTCATGATATGCATTCTAAAAAGTCCATACTGACACTAAAATTTGTATTCTTTGCGATATATTTTCTGTATATTTTTCTAACGCGACAGAAAAAACATTCATTCTGGAGACCAAGTCCGTACGTCCGCTAAACATCATATCCTAACCAATATTTTTTCTCTGTGGAGCATTATACTAACTCCTCAGAAGTACAGTTATTTCAAGATGTAGCTGAAAGACAGTATTTCCCAAACAAAAGTAATCTTTTAAGAAAGACTTACTTCTTTTCCATGTATAACGACTTAATTTATTTTTCGAAATCCTATAATGTTTACGTATTTGTTTAACTTTGCTTTGTAACTGCATTTTACTGTCCTTCTATTTTTTGTTTCTTCATATTATTTTTTCCCTGTTTCATTCCAACAAACTTTTTTTCTCGACTTGATCGCTTTCACTTTTCCACACAAATTTTCATAACATTAGAAATGTAACAAAAACTTCAGATATGTTTGAGTCTCTCCAACATTTATATTCATGTCGTATCAACTGAAATATCATACTTCATCAAAAATCATATTCTTAACGAATTATTTTTTACTTTTTTTCATGTATTACCAAATATTTATTGCTAACTCACCTCACCAAAGTCAGTATGAACGCACCTAACCACACTTCTTTTTCCTCATTTATTTCGTTTTACATCGATATGCGGTAAACTTCGTGTATATTTCATTCACTCAATGATCAGTTCTAACGTGTCAGACATTACACTACATGCGAAACATCTGATTTGTTAAATTTCCCTTAAGCGCTAACTTTCGTTTTAAACAGGATTTCTCTATAGTATCTGTTTTTTCTGATCACACCTCTTTATTTAATTACTTCAAGAACATGGAAGTCTTCAACAAAGAGAACAGTCAATCGTATTCTATGTTTTCTCATGATTCTTAAAATCAGACTGCAAGAAGTCTTCCACACGGGAAACAAACATAATTAATTCGTCGCTTTCTTGTCTTTTTTCACACCAAATTCCATAGTTCCACTTTAATGACATTCTTAGCGCTTCACCTTGTACACAGACATTTTTTTCTCTATTCTTAGAAGCGTTTTCCCCAAAACAATAACTAAACCTCATACATCAACTCAGTGAACAATGTACATCACTTCACGCAGTCTAAACAAAATGCGTTTATGCATAGAAATGTTATTTTCGCTTCGAAGTTGTGAGAGCAAGCTAACAGAATTCTTTGAGAAAGCATTTACGTAGTTATTTGACTTTTCCCCCCATAAAACTCAATATTTAAAAAGTTCATTTTTCATAGTTTCGTTTTTCAATCGTATAAACTTTAACAAGCCAAAAATGGATTTGTTGTTTTCGCTAAGATGGCGATTTTTTAAAGTTTCGTTTTCTTAAAATCGCAAAAATCCCATAGAATAACATGGGAAATTCCTTCCAACTAAAAGTCAATATTTGAATCCTTTATTTTTTTAAAAGTCAATATCTGAATCACTCATTTTTCATAAACTCAATATTGGAAAAGTTCATTTTTCATAAAGTTCGTTTTTGAATCGTATAAATTTTTACAAACCCAAAAATGGGTTTGTTGTTGTGACTAAGGGGGCAATTTTTAAATTTTCGTTTTCTTAAAATTGTAAAAATCCCGTAGAATAATATGGGAAATGCCTTCCTACTAAACGTCAATATTTTAATCAATCATTATTTCTATAAGTCAATTGAATCGTTCATTTTTCTAAATGACAATATTTGAAACGTCCATTTTTCCTAAAGTTCAATTGGATCACATGACTAAGACGATTTCTCACATCTCAAAAAAGTAGACATCAAACGTTTTTATTCTTCCTTTGCAACCCTCCAATGTATGTCATCTCAAAACTTTGTAAAAGGAGCGGTTTTACTTCCACTGTTACTCCTCAGAATTCATTTTTTCCTGTGCGAACAGAAAGAACCAAGTCAGCTAAATGGAACAATCTTTTCAGCTTTAACGTTCCTTCAGTTCATGGAAAAGCCCATTGGACTCATACACATCATCACAGTTTCTTATATTTCAATCTCAAGTGGACTCGGTTCCTTTTTTCATGAAATTCACTTCATTGGTATTTTTTTCCAACCTCCTCTGGTAGAGTCTAACATTTTCCTTCCTTGACCTCAGCCTATGCTTACTAAAATTGAATTGTCTATCCAAACTACTGGATCACATGACAATCAATTTCTCTCAACTCAAAAAAAAAAAGTCAAACTTTCTTATTGTTGCATTGCCCCTCCCCGGTCAGTCCCGCCGCAGAAGCAGGAAGATCCTGGAACATGGTCCGAAGGACAAGGCGGTGGCAAGTAGGGAGCTTTTTTCGGGCAATATTCCAGGATCTTCCTGCTTCTGCGGCGGGACTGACCGGGGAGGGGCAATGCAACAATAAGAAAGTTTGACTTTTTTTTGAGATGAGAGAAATTGATTGTCATGTGATCCAGTAGTTTGGATAGAAAATTCAATTTTAGTAAGCATAGGCTGAGGTCAGGAAGGAAAATATTAGACTCTACCAGAGGAGGTTGGAAAAAAATACCAATGAAGTGAATTTCATGAAAAAAGGAACCGAGTCCATTGAGATGAAATATAAGAAACTGTGATGATGTGTATGAGTCCAATGGGCTTTTTCCATGAACTGAAGGAACGTTAAAGCTGAAAAGATTGTTCCATTTAGCTGACTTGGTTCTTTCTGTTCGCGCAGGAAAAATGAATTCTGAGGAGTAAGTGGAAGTAAAACCGCTCCTTTTACAAAGTTTTGAGATGACATATGGAGGTTGCAAAGGAAGAATAAAAACGTTTGATGTCTACTTTTTGAGATGTGAGAAATCGTCTTAGTCATGTGATCCAATTGAACTTTAGGAAAATGGACGTTTCAAATATTGTCATTTAGAAAAATGAACGATTCAAATATTGACTTATAGAAATAATGATTGATTAAAATATTGACGTTTGAAATAGGAAGGCATTTCCATATTATTCTACGGGATTTTTACAATTTTAAGAAAACGAAAAATTTAAAAATTGCCCCCTTAGTCACAACAACAAACCCATTTTTGGGTTTGTAAAAATTTATACGATTCAAAAACGAACTTTATGAAAAATGAACTTTTCCAATATTGAGTTTATGAAAAATGAGTGATTCAGATATTGACTTTTAAAAAAAATAAAGGATTCAAATATTGACTTTTAGTTGGAAGGAATTTCCCATGTTATTCTATGGGATTTTTGTGATTTTAAGAAAACGAAACTTTAAAAAAATCGCCATCTTAGCGAAAACAACAAATCCATTTTTCGCAGCTTATTAAAGTTTATACGATTGAAAAACGAACTTTATGAAAAATGAACTTTTTAAATATTGAGTTTTATGGGGGAAAAGTCAAATAACTACGTAAATGCTTTCTCAAAGAATTCTGTTAGCTTGCTCTCACAACTTCGAAGCGAAAATAACATTTCTATGCATAAACGCATTTTGTTTAGACTGCGTGAAGTGATGTACATTGTTCACTGAGTTGATGTATGAGGTTTAGTTATTGTTTTGGGGAAAACGCTTCTAAGAATAGAGAAAAAATGTCTGTGTACAAGGTGAAGCGCTAAGAATGTCATTAAAGTGGAACTATGGAATTTGGTGTGAAAAAAAGACAAGAAAGCGACGAATTAATTATGTTTGTTTCCGTGTGAAGACTTCTTGCAGTCTGATTTTAAGAATCGTGAGAAAAACATAGAATACGATTGACTGTTCTCTTTGTTGAAGACTTCCATGTTCTTGAAGTAATTAAATAAAAAGTGTGATCAGAAAAAACAGATACTATAGAGAAATCCTGTTTAAAACGAAAGTTAGCGCTTAAGAAATTTAACAAATCCAGATGTTTCGCATGTAGTGTAATGTCTGACACGCATTAGAACTGATCATTGAGTGAATGAAATATACACGAGATTTTACCGCATATCGATGTAAAACGAAATAAATGAGGAAAAGAAGTGTGTTAGGTGCGTTCATACTGACAGTGAGGTGAGTTAGCAATAAATATTTGGTAATACATGAAAAAAAAGTAAAAATAATTCGTTAAATATGATTTTTGATGAAATATGATATTTCAGTTGATACGACATGAATATAAATGTTGGAGAGACTCAAACATATCTGAAGTTTTTGTTACATTTCTAATGTTATGAAAATTTGTGTGGAAAAGTGAAAGCGATCAAGTCGAGAAAGGTTTGTTGGAATGAAGGGAAAAAATAATATGAAGAAACAAAAAAAAATAGAAGAACAGTAAAAAGCAGTTACAAAGCAAAGTTAAACAAATACGTAAACATTATAGGATTTCGAAAAATAAATTAAGTCGTTATACATGGAAAAGAAGTAAGTCTTTCTTAAAAGATTACTTTGTTTGGGAAATACTGTCTTTCAGCTACG